>CM029937.1:2400000-3000000 GCA_017639245.1 Myiopsitta monachus | reverse complement strand
GAAGGCTCTCCATGAACCAGTCTTTACCAAGGAGACTGATTCTGAGTGTGGTTGCTTGGTGCCTCCTTTTTCCCCTGCCCCGGTGGGACCAGAACTGATGGTTTCCACCACCTGCCTGGGGATGGGGCAAGGACTGACCCCAGCAGCTGGGGAAACCAGGCTACATTTACTGGATTAAATATGTGTTTCACTGAGCTCTAGATGTCCCCAGCTTTGGGTGGAAGGGGTGGATATCATCCTTCTCTGTTAGTTCAAGGGGTTGTAAAGAGGACTTGTAGTGCAGGCCAGCTGAAGAAAAATCAGAAGAAGACCTTGCTTGTTCTCTAGTGAGGAAGAAATCACTTCAGACATCCTCCTGTTACTCACAGGCTCCAAGGCTGCCTACCCTTTTACTCAGCCTGGCAGAGGAGGTGCATCTGTGTAGCAGGAAAGTAGTTAGCCTGGGGGGAATACCTGTTGTGTGGACTCAAGGTGCCATCCCATCACTGTGGCATCAGCTTCCAGCCTTGGCTTCTGGCCTCTGCGAGGTCTGCGCACCAGGTCGAAGAGGCTCCTGGAAGTACCTGAGAGAAGCAAGTTGAACTCTGTCATCCAGCAAGGTTCCAACAGCCAATGCCTTGAAGGACCTGTGCCCTCCCAGCAAAATCCTTTGGAAGATCCTCACCAAGAAACCCCAACTGCTGCTTGTTCAGGACAAGAGTGGGACTTGCCTTGGAAAGTCTTTAGCCTCTGGTTTACTCTTGAGCTTTCCATCTGTCCCCAGCCTTGGAGGGCCAGACCCAGGCCCTGCCTTTTCCGTGGGCATCTTACACTCCCGCAGTGCCTGCATGTGTCTGGCCAAGTCCCTGAGCACCCTGATCTAACCTCAGCAGCTTCAAGGTTGGCACTGCTTTGAGTATAGACCAGCACTGCACAGACTCACTTGTTGTATCACTTTATAGAAAATATGATGGCAAAGGGCGCCTTTTCTCACCACTTCCACCACCAGTTCTTGGTATTCCTGCAAGTAAAATCCCTATATATAAGCAGAGGTGAATAGTCACCTCCCCTCATCCCTTGCGTGCAGCATGGTGGTGTCAGGGGCCTTTCCTGCCTCTATGCAGCCCATCCTTATGTGACAGCAGCTTTGTCCTGACCTTTGGCTCAAGCCAAACCTGTAGGGAAGGTCTGATTTGGTGCTGGCTCAACCTGACACATGTGCTGAAGGATCTGGCAGCAAAGACACCCAGGGGAGACTGAATTTCCTGGTCCTTCAGGTGTTCTCCAGCCTTTGGAGGCAGGAAAACTCCTTCCCAGAGCAGGTAGAACCACAGACAGTCCTTCCAGGCTGTCCGCTGTTGGACACGTTGGCTGCAGATTGGCCTCTTAATAATGTCCCTGTCCCTGGCTCTTCCTGTATTTCCAAGATGGCAGCTGGATGTGATGGTCACTTCCCCGAGTCCTCCAGTGAGATGCAGAGAGGTGATGAGGAGGTGAGGGAAGCTGATGGATGACCCCCAAAATTTAGGGATGGAGCAGGTCCCAGTAGTCAGGCTGTCACCCAGGAGTTACCCCAGTCTCTAGTCCCAGCTGGTGATGTTGAGACTTTTCCTGGGCATCTGAAGAGGTGATGGGCTTCACCCAAGCTTTCCTCATAGCGATGTTACAAGAGGCTGTTGTCCCCTCTCAGCAGACACTCAGGAGGCACAGGGAGGAAGAGGAGGGAGATAGCCTAGGGACTTGTGGGCAACAAGCCAGCAGGTTTGCTGGAGGGAAGGGCCTGGATTTTGTGAGGCAGCCAAGCAACCTGCAAGTGGGCCAGGGTGGTGAGCACCAATTAATGGCCCTGTTCTCTCTTTTGAACATCTAGCTTGCAAACGCAAAGAGCAAGAGCAGCAGAAAGACAGGAGCCTGCAGCCCAAGAAGCAGCGGCTGGTCTTCACGGACCTCCAGCGCCGCACCCTGATCGCCATCTTCAAGGAGAACAAGCGCCCATCCAAGGAGATGCAGATGACCATCTCGCAGCAACTGGGCTTGGAGCTCAACACCGTCAGCAACTTCTTCATGAATGCCCGCCGGCGGTGTATGAACCGCTGGCAGGAGGAGCCAGGCGCCAACCCTGGAGTTCCCTCTTCTTCTACAAGCACTTTCTCCAAAGCATGATGCCCCCCAGCCCTCCCTGCCCCTTCTTGGACATCCTCCTCATGACAAAGCCAACCCCAGACTCACACACATGTCCCGAGCCAACCAGGGTGGGTGCTTTTGGATGCTGCAGGTCCATCAGCCTCCCAAACCCTCAGCCAGGCATCAGCCCTGGACATCGGCCTCATGCCACATCCTGCTGCCATGTCCTCCCAGCTCATGGAGCAGGGAAAGGGTTTGCAACCAGATCAGCTTCATACCTGGGAGGGCTCGGAGGAAAGCTGTGTGGAACAAGAAATGACTTGGGATGGAGGGAGAGGGCGAGGTGCTGTTTGGATGCATCCCTGGTCCTTGAGGACCACAGAATCTTATCTTCACCTGCCCACCAGGGTTGCTGGGGAGAGGGACATGTCCTGACCCTACCCAAACCTCAGTCTGTGCCACAGCCACCCTTATGGCTCCCATGGCGGAGGGGTAAAGGTGAGGGTGATACAAGAAGTGGAGTCATGGGGTTGGGCTCTGGCACAACCCCACTGAACCAGGGTGACTTCCCCCTTGGTTCACAGGGGAACGTGCAGGGAAAATGCTCCCTGTGAACCTGGAAGGTGGCTCCCCAAGGCAGCCAGGCCCTTCTTGCCATTGACGCACTCCTTTGCATTCCTCTCCCTTGAAGGGTTGGAAAACCTGGTTGAGGGCATTCCTGTAGCCCTGGACTCCTCCATGGGCATCTTCCTCCGACCCTCCCCTTGGACACCCCCAAGAGCACCCACACCTACCCACCCCCCATGCACACATGCACCCTGACCCACGAGAGCACCCCTCCCCGGATCCCTCCCAGAGGAGCTCCACGGCAAAGGAGACTCTTTGCCGTGGCCACCCGCCTCCATGCACCCGAGCATCCCCTGGCGCCGCGGCCAGAGGGGACTGCGGCTGCACCGCGTCGCCTGGCGCTCAAGCAGGTCAAAGAAGCACATTTTAGCTACAGAAATCGGGTATTTAAAGATAATAATTGTTTGAAAGGAGACGGGAGGAGAGACTTGGAGCGAAGGATCTGATCTTTCCTGGTGACTGGCTCCACATTCACCACTGGATTTCTGGTTCACTTTTCGGTTGAGGAATGGACACAGACAAAGCGGATCGGTTGGCTTTGTGTCTTGCACCATCCACCCCTCAACAAACACTATTGCCCCCTCCCATCCCCCTTCTTCATCACTGTTACCAAAGAAATTACAAAACCAAAAAACCCAACCACAAAAAATTCCCCTCCTTGGGAACCAGTGTTGGTGGAGAGTGGGAAAGGAAAAATCCCAGAGATCTGGTCCCTGGGTGTGAGAAGGGGGAAAACTTCCCCGGTGAGATTGAGAAGGGAGAAAAAGAACCCCACAACCCAAAAGAAAGGAATTACCAACAGAAACCACAACCAACCAACTCCACGCCAAGACCGGCAACTTACCAAAAAAGACGCCAGATTTTTGTTGCTGTTTTCTTTTTTTTTTGTGCCAATTTACAACCTGCCTTAAAACGGGAATTTCTGGAGCAATGGTACTACGCTTCAAAACGGTCATTTCCTCCGAGCTCTCGATGGTGACTTGTGCCATATAAAAAAGCAATCACGAGGCCAAACCCTTACAATCAGCCCTCGGCCCAGCCACCCTGCCAGCTCCCTGCCAGCCTGGGGGGTCCTCAGGGGGAGCAGGCAGTCCAGAGGGGACAGGGAAGCGCTGGGAGAGGCTTGGGGATGGAGAGGGAGGCGAGGTCCCCTCCTTCCCCCCCCCACCACTTGAGGGAAAAGAGATAATCCTCCAAAAACCAACCGTCAACCAAAAACCGAAAGGGACACTATTGAATTTATGCGGGTAAAATAGTACCATCTGTGTTCTAGCGCTATGGTTTCTTAGATTCACTTTACTTTGAGAGCGATCAGTTGTGGAACAGGAAGGCACCTTGTTGAAAAGAAGGATAAAAGGAGAAAGAAAAAAAGAAATGTATATGTTCACCAAAAAAAAAAACCACCCCTGAAAACCAACCCCCCCTAAAAAAAATTATATATATAGGAAAGAAATGACATAAGATTAAAAGAGAGAAAGGAAAACCCCTGCACATGAAGCCCTGACCGGCCACGGTCACCGGTGGGTTTAGGGGATATCTTTAAGCAAAGAGCTCCTGGGGTAGGTGAGCGGTGGAGGGGTTGGGGGTGTCAGACTGGACACCAAACTGAGCCAGTTTATTGCTGGAAAGAGAGGGATGGAGAGGGGAAGGAGCGGGAAGGGGCAGGTGCCGCAGCGTGTTTTGCCAACCACAACCCAAAAAGCTTCACGGCCAAGCGAATCTCATCCCCCAGGACCCCACTCCCCGCCACTGAGTTTTCCCCTAATGTTGTTTCTTCTTGTCTTGTCGTGACATGGTGATGATGGTGGTGGATTCCTGAACACCATCGAGTAGTATTCAAGGGCTGAAAAGCCAGGAAGGGGGCCTTGGTTTGGGAATTGAGGAAAAAAAAAACCATGTGGAAAACCAAAACAAAACAAAACAAAAAAAAAAAAGGAAAAAAAAAGGGAAAAAAGGGAAAAGAAAGAAAAAGGGGAAAAAAAAAAGAAAGAGAAAAAGAGTAAATGCCACAGGCCCTCAAGGATGCAAAGACATTTCTAGTGAGAACCCGAGAATAAAGGCTACCTCACTTGAGTTTTCAATTTTTGTGATTTGAAAATCACGTCTGATACCAAAGATTTTGTTGCCTTGTCTGGTCTGTGCTGGAAATGCCACTTTCCCTGCTCCCGCGGCCAAGCCGGCCGAGACACCCCCCCTTCACCCTGGCCAAGAGCTCCTCAGCACCCCCAAATCCCCCCTCTCCGGCCCTGTGGAGTCCTCAGAGAGCAAGGGAGAAGGCAAGCGAGTGATCCTGGGATGGCAGCGTGGTAGATGAGTGCCTTTTTCTTGTACCAAAGGTGTGTGGCCATTTCTTTGCTCCTCTGCTTTGATCCTAAAGACTCACTGTTACCTTAGCTCTCCAAGGGGACAGATTCTGGCATCTTTGTAGGCTTTGGGTGTTGGGATGAAGGAAAGAAACCCAGCCCTTGTCCTAATTGAAGAGAAAGTATCCCCCTCGTCGCCTGCTGCGTGAAAGGTGCTGGTTCCTTGGCGTGCGTCCCCCTCTCAGACATCCCTGTGTCCCTCAACTTGGCATGGTCCCCAGGGTCCCCCCATCCAGCCTTTCCTGCCCCAGGAGCACTGCCTGGGTGTCTGGGTCCCTTCTCACTGGGCATCGCTCCCAGGGAAAGGGTTTGCTCCATGCCCTTTGCCAGCCCAGCCTGGCATGGGGACCCTGTAGAAGCCCACACGATGAAGACATGGGCTTCATCATGGGATGTTTTTTCCTCCCTCAGCTCAGACCTGGACTTCAGTTTCCCTTTTTGCTAGCACAGGGAGGGTTCTGGCACTTCTGTCTGGAAAGACGAAGGCAGAACTGATGGGAAGCCTCAGCATGGGGTTTCTCCAAACGCCTCCTTTAGGGGAACAGTTTGGAGCTGTGACACCTTTCAGCACGAACCATTTCCAAGTCCCCACAGGGGCATTTTTGGCTTGTTGGAGGAGATGGGCACAGCCAGGTCCGCACCACTCCACCGCTTAGCTTTAGCAAAAGGCAGCAGGAGGATGCACCAGAGAAGATGCTTGTCCACAGCAGTCTCCAGAATGTCTACTTTAGGGAAATCCTGGGTTGAATTGTACCTACTTGGTTCAGGCTCCAGCCGAGGTGGCTCCTTTTGAGCTGGACCAAATTGTGCAGAGCAATCCCCTGGTGACAACAAGCCCAGCCAGGACCCCCATAAGGTGCTCCATCCTGCTGGCAAACCTGACAGAGCAGGTCAGAGCATCCGTATCCCCATTGCTTTCCTGTCCCCCCTCCACATGATTGCCTTGGCCAGCTCTTGCCCGACCCCGTGGCCATGCCACCCATCTTCTACCTAAAACCCACATGGCTTGCGATACCAAAGACGTTCTCTATGCAGGAGAAAGCCTTCTTTTCCATCCAGCACAGACCTTACAAGCTTTTGACAATGTTCTCTGAAATACCTCAAAATATTTAATGTATAGTTTATGTGATAAAAAAAAAAAAAATTACTTAGCTAGTTTTTGGAATTTGTGACTTGAAGCTTTATACTGTTAAATTATAATTTTGCAGAAGACGGCATGTTCTTATTTCTTTGACGAGTTCAGTGGGAGACGTATTGAATGTTAAGGAGATGAAAGCTGGGTAGTTTCACGATGGAAAGAGGGAAAGAGAGAAAGAGAGAGAAAGATTGAAAAAACCAAAAACCAAAAAAAAAAACCAAAAAAGGACCCTTGGAGTTTACAGATTTCGTATGAAAACACGTCCTTTTCAAAAAAAAAAAGACAAAAAAAAAGCAAAAACGAATAACGATGACGAGACCTTTGCGTTCTGCTGTGTTCCTTTTCTCTGAGTCATGTCGTACAAGAGTATTTATTATCTGTGTTCTGTGTTCAAATGTAATTTAAAGAAGACAAAAGAAAACGGCGAAAAAAAAGAAAAACAAAAAAAAAGATGAGAATTTGATTTATGCATGAAAAAAATATACTCTTTCTTGAAGTAATGTACTAATTATTGGGGGACGGGGCGGTCGGGTGGGAGCGGGAGGGGACAAACTGCTTTCTTCTCTTTTGTCCATGAGTTTTCGGTTGATGAGGACGTCTCTGCATGGATCATGGTTTTTTCCAACTCACGCAACCACAGGAGAGTCACCATTTATCCCCCTCAGTTTCTTCCTTTGCCTCTTTCCTCCCTCAGCTCCTGCTGACGTGGGAAGCAGGGGGCTGCCCACAGGACCCCAGGGAGGGACGGGGCGCCCGGCACACAGGGCAAGGACGTGTGGGACACGGGACCCCAGCGTGTGCACACCCCGTCCCACCCATGCCGCGGGTGCCGGCTCCTCGGTGTGCTTTGGGATTGGTTTTTTGCGTGTTTGGGGTTTTTCTTTTGCTTCATCCAGCTCTGTGGGTCAAATCCTGAGTGCAGACAAGAGGAGAGACAATCAGCCACCATGACCTGAGCTGGCAAAGCCACAGGGCTCCTCGTGTGCTCTGAGACAAGGGAAATGGCCCCCAGGCACCCCAAAACCTCACCCCATGGCTGAGACCTTTCCAGATGATGCTCCCAAGTCCGCATCCCTTGGGGTGACTTCACAGACCTGCCTCTGCCTGGACAGAGGTGCTGAAGATGGTGCTGCGTCAATGCCCAACCAGACTCGGGGATGGACTGGAGTGACTCATTTCTGAGGTTTTCCTTCCCAAGGATGTGATTTAGGTCAGAGGCAGCACCCGGCACAAGGGGCGGCCCTGCCAGGCTTCCCTGTGCCACTCCGCTCAGCTCTGGCCCTGCATGGAGGCACCCCCTCTGATTGAAAGGGGAAGAAGATGACGACTCCAGCCATTGGAAGAGGTCTTGGAGGACCCCAGCCCACCGCAGGTCTCAGGGGATGATGGAAGTTTTCCTGCCTCCCCTAGAGAACCAAGGAGCTTTCTGCCAATGTCCAGAGAGCCCCTTGCATCCCCTGCTCCTTCCTTGCCCTGCTCCTCCTCCTCGCTTAAAGGCAATGAGGAGTTATGTCTTTGGAGGTCAGCAGGGTGACGGAAGCCTGGAGGAGGCAGAGGTACCTAATTATTTCTGCTTCTCTACCATTACCAAAGCATTTACCTTAACATGTTGATTCCTTGGCCCTCTCCAGCCTCTTCACCACCCCATCCTTTGCCTCCAACAGTAGAAGTGGCCCCAAAGCTCAGCCCACTGTGAGGAAAGATCTCAACCTCTTCAGGCCCCAGCAAAGTGGCCCCCAAAAGCAAAGCGGGATGGCTTTTAATCTCCTCTTTTGTCTAATGCGGTGCCCTGCAGCCTTTGCCTTCTTCATGGCCAGCAGTGAGATGCTCAGTACCAGGTGATGGTGGTAGACATGGGACCCACTGACCAAGGACCTGGATTTTAGGAAGAGGTGATGTTTATTCCAGCAGCACGATTCATCTACTACCAATTCTCCTGCCCTTCGGGGAGCTCTGCATTCCCCCCCCCCACTTTTCCTCTTCCCTCCGCCCCCGTGTCCCATTTCCTCTTACAAGACCTTTTCCAGCATGAGAACCTTTGGTGCTTGGAGGCAAATACCTCGTTTCCAACTACAAGAAGTTCTCACCAGGTTTGGATGCAACGCACAGTCACAAGTCCTTGGATCTGGTGGCAACCAGCTTGTTTCCATCATGGATCATGAGCCAAGTGGCTTGGGAAGCCCTGGAGAAGCCAAGAGCCAAGCCCTCTCCCCTGTCCTTTAGCCCACCAGGACTTGTTGGATCAACCACAGGCAGATCTGGCCGTTCCTGCTGCCCACATCAACCAAAATGCCTTGAGGAGCAACTTGCCGTGATACCAAAGATGTTTTTTTCTCTGCAGGTAATGACAATCCAAGCTCTGTCCTAAAGACAATTCTCCCAACCAGGGTCGCCCCTGAAGAGCATTTTTGTGCTGTGGGGAGCAGGAGAAGAAAAGGGGCCCCAGGAGCAATGGAGAGCAAATGGTCAGAGGGTGAGGAAGAGGAGGGGACCCAGGACCTCCCACCGAGACCTGCTGGTCCAGCCTGGCCACCATGTCCTGCTTCGGTTGCGGAAGTTTTCAGGAATTCAGGTAATTTCCTTACCCCAGGCGCTCTGGTTCCACTTTGAGCAGAAGTTTTCAACCGATGGCTTTTGTGCTTTGAAAACCCATTGTCAGCAGTGGGGCAGTGCTGTCCCCATCCCGCTGGGCTCCGGGGGATTCCAGGCTGGGTTCTACCCATTGTCACCCCATTGTGGCACAGGCAGAGCTGAGCTTCTCCTGCTCTGAGGACATCAGCACAGGGCGGGCCAGGAGCTGGCGCTTCCACATGCCAAGAAATGGCTTTGTTAAAGAAATCCTGTCCCTTTTCCTGAGCATCCAAAGTCCAGGTGGGGAAGATGCCAGGTGGGATGTGGTCCTGGGCAACCTGATCTAGGCGAAGGTGTCCCTGCTCATTGCGGGGGGGTTGGACTGGATGCGCTTTGGGGGTCCCTTCCAACCCAAGCCATTCTATGATTCTAAACCTCTGACCTCAACCCCCCTTGGCCACCACGGAGATGCTGGGTTGGCCCCTGTGCTCCTTTTCCCTTGTCTCAGAGCACACGCAGAGCCGGGGCGGCGCAGGCAGTGGCTCTGGGGCTGGCCTTCCAGGCACTGCCATGCAGGATCCGGTTCCTCTTTTGTCTTTGTTTGGGGTTTTGAAAGAGAAGAAATTAAAAATGCAAAGAACAAATTTTTTTTTTTAAATTCTTTTTTCCCTTAAATTTCTAAAGAAAAAAAAATGAAAGAAGTAAATCGGAATAAACGCAGCCAGGAAGAATCCGCAGCCTCAGGTTTGCCAGTCCAGCCACCTCCACAAAACATTGCTCATTGATCTGCATGGCAATAGGTGACGCTCGTCCTCATCCCACACAGACTGAGGGCCTCATCTCTCGAGTTTTTAAATGACTTTTTCCTTCTAATGACATTGATTTTTCTGTTGGGTTCTTTTTGCTGCTGCTTTATTGTTACTCTCATGGGATAGGTTTTGCTCTCCAGCGAAATGCAATTGTTACTCCTCTGTGTCTTGCAACTATATTTGTTAAAGCTATTTGCAAACGTTAAAAAAGAAAAAATAATAATAATAATAATAATAAAAAAAGTCTTATGTGTCAGGCACTTTATCCAAACTGTGCTGTGTGCTCTGGAGTTTGTTCCTTGTTCTTTGCAATGACTCGCGCAGGGGAAGCTATCAGGAAACTCAACTCCAGCCTATCGACAGGTTCGAAAAGAGGACAAAATAAAAAGGAATGACTCTCTATTTGTTCATCCTCTACTGGTCATGACTGTGTTGTATTTCTGCAGCTTTCTGTTTCTTCAATAAATTATTTTCTAGTCATTCACATGGCGTGAGTGTTGTGTCCCGTGGGGCAGCTCCCTGCAACGCAGCTCCGTGCAGCCCCTTTCGACCAACTCCGCTCCTTGCCCTAGACCTGCCCTAAGAGCATCAGGGAGCAGACCTGGGGATCGTGCCCAGGCAGCTGGGAAAGCTTCCTTCCGCCCCATAGTTTTCCATCTGGTATTTGCAGGGGTGAAAGCTTTCCTAGGGGAAGCCTCAGACTTATTTCTTGGCAGCATCCAGCAGCCTTTGGCCAGAGCCCAAAATAAACACTTTAATTCTCACAAACTCAGTGCAGATGAGGCCAAAGCACTTGTTAAACAAGCCCATCAGGTCGTGTGTGCTGCAGGCACAAGCTTGGACACAGGTCCAAGCCCCCACGGCTGACGGAATTACCTCTCTTTTGATCCCAATGACATCCTACCGTGCGTTTTGCCATGGCGCAAGGGCTGGCGGGTCACAAAGCGCTGGTGGCACACACAGATGGACCACAGGACCTTTCTGGGCAGCTTTTTTAGGGGGGTAGCAGAGATTCACAGGAGAGAAAAGGTGAAGTTCTTTTAATTATAAAATAAGAGCAGTAAAGAGGGTGATCCAGTCACCAGCCCCTTGTTGACACGCAGCTTCTCCAGCAGTTCCTGCTGATGTCCCCACTGTGGAGCCCTGCAGCTCCCATCCCTCTGGGCAGAACCGGTGAATGTCACCCCAGTGCTTCGCCCTCCCCACACCAGTGCTTCTCAGGGCCTGCGGGCACAAGCTGTCCCTGGAGATGGGGGCATCAGTCCTGTGGGAATGGGGCACGGCACACAGCAGACACCACCGCTGTGCGCGCCTCATGTGGGGATAGCAAAGACAAGGAGGTGGAGATAATAGAATCATGGAATGGTTTGGGTTGGAAGGGACCTTAAAGCTCCTCCAGTTCCAATCCCTGCCATGGGCAGGGACACCTCCCACCGGAGCAGCTCCGAGCCCCTGTGTCCAACCTGGCCTTGAGCACTGCCAGGGATGGGGCAGCCACAGCTTCTCTGGGCACCCTGTGCCAGCGCCTCAGCACCCTCACAGATGGTGGGGAGTGATGAGGAGAGGCTGCTGGAAGCCAGGCTGATCTGTTGGGTTGATGCATGTGAAAGCCACGGGCACCAGAACCAGCCTGATGTGCATGGCAGAGGTTGGTCGCTTTCTGTATGGGCTGTAACACACATTGTGTGGAGCAGATAGGGCTGCTGGCAGGACGTCCCAAAGTTTAGTGCTTGGAGCAGCAGCCCCCCACGCTGGTCCAGCCCCTCCGCATCCATAGGGGCTGCCCCTGGCTTCAAACCCATCTAAATGCACCTTGACAGCACCTCCCATCCCAGCATGGGGGAGGTTGATGCTGCCAGGGCAGCTACGGCGAGGGGCTGGGGAGGGAGGACAAAACCGGGGTTTGCATCTCTGGATGCAGGAGATCAGGGGGAGCATCCCCTGCCCGCAGGCTGTCCCCACGGGTGATGAGCCCGGCGTAGCCCTCCTGGTGGGAGAAGGCGTAGCTGGAGCGGCGGTGGAAGGAGCCACGAGGGACGTGGGCACGCAGCTCCACCGAGGGCTCCGGCGCCCGCTTGGCCTTCGAGCGGATCTTCTGCAAGGAGATGAGGAGATCAGGGCTGTGGCCACCTCCCAGGCAAACCCTCACCCCAAGGGGGGGCATGCAGGGACGCCCTCCACCAGGACGTGGTTTGGCTCCACCATGACCTGCGTTGCCACAGGGGGATGTGCCCCATAGGAACACTCCTGGGGTCTTCAAAGCTCCTGGAGCTCTGGAGCACGATCTCAACCCCTACTCTTATCTGAGACCTCTTTGTACCACCAGAAGGATATAACCCATAACCCACATGGGGATGAGCTCTATGAAGGGGGGGGGTGGGTACCAAAACCTGCTCCAGACTCCAATGCCTCCTAGTTGGCAGGTCCAGGGAGTCCTGGAAGCCAGTTCCAGACTTGGGCACCAGTGTCATGAGAAGCCACCACTGGGTGAGTGGTGCCACCAAGGAGAGGTGACATGTCCCAGGTGGCTTCCCTGCAGAACATCACCCTTCCCATCACCACCAGTGCCCTGGCCATCCCCGGAGCCCTCCCCATGCCATCCCCATCAGCCTTCACCTGCTGGATGGTGGTTTTGCCTGTCATGGTGTGGTACAGGTGGATGGTCAGCGAGGGGATAGTGTTCACCACCAGGGACAGCAGGACCACGAGCAGGATGTAGGGGTCGGTCAGGGCATTCCGGCTGGCATCTGTCAGTGCAAGAAGGTGGTGGGCGATGCTTAAGTAGGGAAGGTGGGGAGCACAGAGGGAACAACTGTAGGGGGACAGGCCCCCACCCATGAAGGTGTCGAAGGGTCTAAAGAGGAGATGGCACCTAAACTGGAGTCAAAAATCAAGGCAGCAGGATCAAGATGTTGTGATGAAGAGATAATCTACCAGGTGGGAAACAGCTCATAGCACCAGGCCCAGGCTGGGCTCCCCCAGCTGAGCAGGGAAGAACCATGGGGATCCCCGGCGCATCTCACCTGGGAAGCAGAAGATGGCAGGGGCTATCCTGAAGGCATCGATGCTTTGGGTCATGAAGGAGAAGAGGCAGAAGAGCAGCAGGCTGGCAGCGACCATCACAAAGGACAACACCGTCCAGAACTTCGTGTCCAGGATGATCTGTAGTGACAAGGGCAGAGCACACAGTGTCTGATGTGGATCCTCTTCCATTCAGCCACTTGTCCCACATTCCTCCCCAGCCCCAAGGGAGATCATCTCCCAACCATAAAGCTTCTGGGGATGGTGTCAGAGAGCCCAGTCCCTAAACATCTGCCGTGCGGCCAGACGGCGAAGGGCAGATGGGTGCTCACCTCCAGGAGGACCGACAGCAGCGCTGATGTGGCCACTGTGACAGAAAAGGACTCGTAGTCACCAACAGCCTTGCTGCCAACATGGTCCTCGAAGGCCCAGAATGCGATGTAGAAGCTGGCGAGCGAGGTGCTGACCCCGTGCAGGAGGGTGATGCCAAAGACGCGGTAGTTGAAGAGCTCATCCTGCTGCCCGACCACGTAGAGCTCAGGGAACTCCAGGCTCTTCTTGGCACTCACGTCCTGCCGAGACAGCACCAAGCATCACCCTCCTCACCACACCCAGGGAAGCAGGATTGGGCCCACCCCATGCAGCACCCTCTAGAGGAATGCTGCTGTGGGTCCCTACACGTGGTTGCTCTGGGGCGACTGGGAACAGAGGACTGCTGGTAAGCTCCAGATGCCCATTGAGCTGCTTGATAACGTTTCCCAGCATGAAGAGCCATGCAAATGGGGTGGAACAACTGCCAGGCTGATCCACACCCACTGAGGATGCAGCCTCCAGGCACAGGGGCTGGGTGCAGCCCAGGGAACCCATACCTGCTCCAAAAGGCCCATGGACAGCACAGGGTAGGCGGTGTAGAAAATGTTGTAGAGTGCAAGGAACCAGCCCTCATACAGAGGCTAGAAGGGAAAAGAAAGCAGCTGTGAGATCAGTGGTGCTTTGAAAGGACTCACAGAAGATGCCCAGGCACCAGGGGCAAGTCCAAGAAACTCTGGGGAAATCCCCATGGACTTGCCCCAAGTTCTGCATCAGCCCCACATCGTCTGCAGCAATCAGTGGGCTGTGGGACCATGCTGCAGTTGGAGATGGGGTGGCTGGAGCCACACAGTGGTGGTCAAGTCCCACTGATGGCCTCTAGGATAAGAGCTCCCATTTTGGAGGAAGCCAGCTAAATGCATATGGGATCTTTCCCTGCATCTCTCTGAGACTGAGCTGCAGCTCATCAGGACATCCCAAACCTCCACAGGCTGCTTTTCCCAATCCAGTCAGGTAAAAGGCACATACCCAGTTGTAACTCAGCCAGGCAGCCCCCAAGAATCGGACAGTCCAATCCCAGGGCAAGGGAGAAAGGAGCCCAGGGTGGGGATGTGCCCATCAGGCAGTACCGGGCACAAGACCTGCACGGGATCCTCTGCAGAGGGGTTGAAGCACCGATGTGCAGCCCTCCATGGGATGGATGCAACCCCTGCTAATGGCTGCATTCCTCACCTGAGCCGTGAATCCACTGTGGAAAGCGAACCAGACCTGGGCCATGAGGCCGGCAAAGGTCTTGTAGAAGAAGTAGCGGAGGAACTTGCAGATGCGGAGATAAGCCCAGCGGCCATGGATGAACAGGAGGCGCTGGAGGTAGGAGAACTGCGCCAGGGCATAGTCGCTGCACTGCACGGCTTGTGCGCCCTCCAGCCCACTGATGCCCACCCCGATGTCAGCGGCTGCAGAGGACAGGAGGGGTGAAAGGCAGTCGAGGAGGTTTTCGGGGAGTTGGGTGTTTGATTTCCCTCTGGATTGCCCCCAGGCTGACGAGCAGAGGGTGAATCCGGTAGTGATGGGCAAAGGGAAGAAGCCCCCTTTATCACATCCTGCAGGAGCAATGTGCCAGGCATGGTTGGGTGAGCGAAGAGCTCAGTCCCGTTTCAGGGCTGCTGGAGGAGGGCAGGGATGTCTCTGCCTGCCGCACAGATGGGGGCTGGAGGTTTCGTCAAGGTTCAGCCAAAGCAAGTGGTCCACCCTGCTCTTGTCCTAGGCTGGTCCTGTGCCTCTCCCACCCTCCCAGCACAGCATCATGGGGGCTCCTCTCCCAGCTCCTCACCTCAAAGGAGGTGATGAGGTGATGAACACGGCACACAGGGCACCACCACTCCCCACCAGCGGGATGCGCCGGCTGAACCCCGCACTCCCCCCTGCCCTGAGCCTCACTTTTGATCATGTTGACATCGTTGGCCCCATCCCCGATGGCCAGAGTGATGGCATTCTTGTGCTTCTTCACCAGCTGCACCATGAGGGCTTTCTGCTTGGGGGTCACCCTGCAGCAAATCACCGCCTGGCAGCTGGTGGCCAAGTCCACGAAGGCCTTCTCCACCAGACTGCTCTGTTGCTCTGAGCCCGCAGCCCTGCGGCGAGGCAGCCGCCGCCACAGCCTCCGCTTCTCCTTCAGCACCTCTCCCGTGTGGAGGATTTTGTCCTTAGGGAAGAGCACAATGGTTGGGACCTCACCCATAGCCTTCATAGCGGGAGACCCCCCCCCAGCTCTTCAGTGATCCTCTTAAATCTTGTAGATGCCACAAGACAGTGACCCCCAGTTTTCTTCACCACGCAGCAGGCACTGTGACCAGGAACCCAGTCTGTCCCAGCATGACCAGAAGAGCACGGGGAGCTTGGGGAGCTGATGCCAGCCTGCATCACCCCACAAGACCGGCTGGGCCAGTGTGACTGAAGCCCCCCAACACCAAGCGATGGGTGCAAAGTTGTCCCCTCTCTCCTCTTCATTCCCCAGCCCAAAATGGGCTTTTCTTACCCTTTGGGCAGGATACCCATCACATCCTGGTGCCACCCAGCACCAGGGCAAAACCAGCACAGGTTGGACAGAGCAAAGAGCATCCGAGTGCCACCTTACCAGGAAGTCCCCACTGATGATGATAGCTCTCTTCTTGTGGTGTGAAGCCTTGGGGCACTGCTGGGAGAGGCGGCTGCTGGACTGGGCTTCCCCGCTGCCACTGGAGTTGTTGTTGCTAACCCAGCGAGCCTCAAGGATCTCACTGTGTGAGGAAGGGGTGGTAGGAGCTGAGGACTGAGACCCGCAGTTGGCTTTTGCCATTGTAAAGCCAGCTCCAGGAAGACGTTCCCAGTGGTGGGAATAGGGGGAGCAGAGAGAGGGCCCCAAGGGCTCACTGCTCTCAGAAATCAGTCTCTGTCCCTGTGGTTTAGAGGCTGGAGAGGCAGCTTGGTCAAAGCCTGCCAAGGAGGACAGTGCTGTGGGAGCAGAAACAGATGGGAAGCCTGGAAAAGCATTAGGGACACCCAGGCTGGGACAGGGAAGGAGAAGCATCTCTGGCAGAGCTGAGCTCTGCCCAAATCCTGTGCCCTCAGGGATCTTCGGCAGAGACAACAACATCCTGACCCAGGAGGTCGCAGTTCCCCACCTGATCTCCTTCTCCTCCAGGATCTCCATGTCATCCGTGAGCAGCTTGCACGCGTAGCCAATGTTTGCAGCCGTCTCTGCAACACGCAGGGGTCAGTGGCCAATGGTGCTGCCCCCTCCACCCCAGGGCAGCCCCCAGCCCTTGGGTCCAAGAGCCCTTGGAGGGCAGCATCCACTGGGGGCTCTGCTCCAGCTCTGTGCCATCGCAGATGCTTCCCCTGCCTCAGTTTCCCCACGATGTGTGGGGCAGCTGCTGTACATTAAAGGGAGCAGCAGGACCTGGTTGCTGCCCAGCCCCAGGGTCTTGTCTCTGGTCGTGGTTAGGGGAGAAGCCGAAATGTGTTGCTTGCTTCCACTGACCTTGTTTGTCTCCCGTCAGTACCCATACTTTGATGTTGCCCAGTTTCAGCATCTGGATGGTTTCAGGGACTCCTTCTTGCAACTTGTCCTCAATGGCTGTGGCCCCGAGCAGCTGGAAGGAGGGTGAGTTGGGGCAGGACAAGACACAGAGGTGGGAATTACTCCTGGATCCAACCAGGAGTCCATGCCCATGGGTGGACATGACCCGACACATAACCCAGTGCATGTCACAGAGTCACCCCTGGGGTGGAGCTCCCTCCCAGGGGATGGGCGTTGGGTTGGACACTTCACCCCATCATTCCAGAGAGCTGAACCCCACGCTCCTGCCCTCTGTGGGACCAGCAGGGCCGGTTCCTCACAACCACCAGCCTCATCCCACCTGCAGGTTCTGCTCCATCTCCTCGTACAGCGTGTCCAGCTCCCGCGCACGGCCCTGCAGCAGGATGCTGGCCTCATGGTGCCTCCTGCTCCAGTCACTGTACTCGACCTCGCTCACCTCCTTACTGGCCAGGCACAAAGTCCGCAGTGTCTCCTCTGCAAAGTGCTGCAGAGATGAGACATCAGGACCCCCTTCCCTCAGCCACTGGACCAGGGCATCGTGCCAGCCCAGCCGCGATGCTCCCGTGGGCAGAGCAGAGGATCTGAGGGACTCCCTCTGGGCTCTGACTCACTCCCATCTTACAGCATCCACATAAGCATCCTTGCAATGACCACGCAGAACACTGAAGGTGGGTTTGATGCCCTCTTAGCCCCTGTCCCATGTACCCATGTGAGGCTCTTAGAGCAGAAGAAAGGAAAAAGGACCAGAATCCTGAAGGAAGAGGGAGAAGGGGCAGCGAGGGCCTCCAGGACACCCAGCCCAAAGCCAGCAGCAGGGAGACCAGCCCTTTCCACCCCAGGCTGGCGTGGGACTCACATCCAGCGCCCTCTCAGTGAAGGTCTCATTGGGTCCTCTCTCCTGCAGTCTCCCCAGGATGACCGTGTCAGCCCCCTTGGTGTAGAGACGGATTTTGCCCTGGGGGTCTCGCACTGGGAGGGAGGGGAATGACAGCTTAGCTACCCAGGGAGATGACTCCCACCCATCGCTTTCCCCATGCCATGGCCCTGCTGCAGAAGGCATCACAGTGCACACTGGTTCTCTACTTGTGGTTGTAGGAAGCACAGGAATTTCCCCATATCTACACTATCACAAGGCAGGAGCAGGCCCCAAGGGCTGTCAGTTCCTCACACACCTCCTCTGAGCCCCTGCTTTACTCGCTGTCTCTTGGCTGCTTAATCCCTTCTTGATTACCTACACCAAGCTACGAGGGTGAGCAAAACCACAGGTATGACCAGGACAATCCTGAGGATTGTCAATCCTAAATCAATCACAGCACCTCAGTGCCACCCCTTGTAGGGCTGAGAATGGAAAGGACCCTCCATGTTCCTGGAGGGGCCCCCTGAGACACCCTGCCCCACTCACCTAAGACAGACATCCTCTTGCGATCGCTGTTGAAGTCCAGCATGGCCAGCACTTTGTACACCCTCTTCTGCCCCAGCTCACTGATGGTGATGGTGTCCTGTGTTCGGGCCAGAAAGACGTACCCCAAGTTCCTGGCTGCCAGCACAAGCGCTTCTTCATCTGGTGAAGCTGCCTGGTAAACCAGCTGGTCTGCAGAAGAGGAGTTGGGATTAGACAAGGAGGCTCCCAGACAAGCAACTCTTGGACATCTGAAACACCCTGTTCTTGCCCAGCACCAATATTACCTATGGATACCCTAAAGTCCAAGCCACCGCCCTTGGGAAACTCAGTCCTACTTATCTCTTCCGCTCATCGCCCCAGGAAAGACAACTCTTGTTTGACCCCAGTTTTCTGGTTCATCATGCAGCAGGCACTGTGACCAGTTTGTCCCAGCATGACCAGAAGAGCATGGTGAGCTGATGCCAACCTGCACCATCCCAGACAGGGATGGATCCTGTTCCCACTAATTGGCTTTACAACAAACCCAAACGTACAGGCGCTCTCACACCCCCTGCTCCCCACACAGCAGAGCTTTTCTAAGTGACGGAGGAAACCTCCATGGCCTCAATGCCTTGGACCAGCTTGACCCCACTCCAAGCACATCGCATCCACCACAGCCAACCCACCGCCCTTCTCCTCCACCATGACGGTGTGGCAGAGGGCCAGCAGCCTCAGGAACTCCCTCAGCACAGGGTCATTGTCCCGCTGGGCGGCTTCCAGCAGCGTCACATCGCAGAAGTCCACCTTCTCCTCCTCATGGTGGCTCCAGGTCACCCCCGAGCCCTGCAAGAGGCACAGGGAGGCTGCAGGCACCCAAGAGAGATGGAGCACAGGGCGCTGCACTGGGGATGCTGCTGGTTGCAATACAACAACTCTGTGTTGGTGTGGTCCAATCCAGATCAGAGCTCGTAAGTCGAGCTCTGCATTGCTGAGTATAACAAGGTTGGCAATAAAAAACAAATGAAAAAACAGACCTGCATTGGTTTATAACCCCAGTTCCCCTGTTCTTAACTGGCAGCTGAGGACCAACAAACTCACCAGTCCAAGGGAACACATACCCCTGTCTTACAACATGGGAACCTGTTGTAAGCAAGTTTGGGTTGTAAGGAACCCAAAACAAATGGCTGGGCCTGCTGCTAGTGTGAGCAATGGTCACAGGGATGCTCAGGACCATCTCTCTGACAAGGAGAGGTGGTAGGAGCTGGACCCGTTTAGTCCAAAGAGCAGCCTGAGAGGGGATCTCATCACTGCAGATCAATAGCTCAAAGGTGGTGCCAGCAGGATGGTGCCAGACTCTTCTCAGAGGTGCCCAGCGACAGCATGAGGAGCAATGGCCAGAAACTAAAGCACAAGCTCCACCTCAACATGAGCAAGAACTTCTTTCCATTGAGGGTGGCAGAGCCCTGGCAAAGGCTGCCCAAAGGCATTGCGGAGTCTCCCTCTCTGGAGACATCAAAAAGCCACCATGGACATGTTCCTGTGTGCCCTGCTCTGGGTGGCCCTGGTTGCACGGGGTGATCTCCAGAGGGCCCGTCCAACACTGATGATGCTGGGATGCTGTGATCACGTCTGCCCAACCTGGACCAGAGCTTGGGGAACCAACGGGACCCCGGGAGGTGGCGGCTGGAGCCCCAGGACTGCACATGGGGCTGTTCCCAGGCAGACTGTGTGCTATGGCTTTGGCCCCAGCAAGGAGCCTCATCTGGCCCCATGTTCCGTGAGAGGGGGGAGTTACGCACCGATGGCTGTTTGTCCTCACGGCCTGTGCCCGTACCTGCCAAAGTAAAAAGAACTTAACTAACAGAGCTCACAGGAGCATCCCGGGGGGGGGGGGGTGGGGGGAGTGCTGTGTGTGTATCTGAGCAGTTTCTCGACAAGGGACCTCTCCTTTCACTGCTCAAGAGACTGGCAAGAAGGGACCAGTTCTCAGCCTGGTCGTAAGCCAGGCTCTCACAGAATAGCCAGCTTTGACTATTTGGCTCTTGGACTGTTCAGACTTTGGACATGTTTTTCATGTTAAAAACTCAGCTCTAGCTGAGCAATTGTATGCACTGACTGTGATGCAACAATACGAGGGGAATGATAATGTCTTTGCCTTCTCCATAGGTCACCCGAAAGCCACAAAGTGCCCAAATCTGGAAATCAAGCTGGTTTTCACCAAAAAAAGATGCAAAGAAAAGCAAAACCTCCTTTTTCTCTCCATGACCTTCATAGTAAATAAAAGTCCATGGGTTTCACTGGCCCGTCACCCCACGGCTCTTCTGCGCCCTGTCCTGGGCAGTGTCAGCCAATTATCCTGGGTGGGATCCACCTTACTGGCACCATGTGTTTGCCATGTAGCTGTGCTGGGCTCCTAACCCCAGGCTCCCTTTTTTCATCAGGGCAAACCTAGAGCTGATCTCAGCTGAATTTGGGGCATCTCCTGACTCCATGCACTGTGTGGCCCCTGCAATTCATTGGTAACATGTGTGATGAGAACAAGACAAATTCCTACAGCATAGAATCATAGAATAGTTCGGGTTGGAAAGGACCTTAAGATCATCCAGTTCCAACCCCCCTGCCATGGGCAGGGACACCTCACACTAAACCATTGCACCCACGGCTCTGTCCAGCCTGGCCTTGAACACCACCAGGGATGGAGCATTCACAGCTTCCCTGGGCAACCCATTCCAGTGCCTGCCCACCCTTACAGTAAAGAATTTCTTCCTTATATCCAATCTAAGCTTCCCCTGTTTCAGTTTGAACCCGTTACCCCATGTCCTATCAGTACAGTACCTAATGAAGAGTCCCTCCCCAGCATCCCTATGGCCCCCCTTCAGATACTGGAAGGCTGCTATGAGGTCTCCATGCAGCCTTCTCTTCTCCAGGCTGAACAGAAACTAGGTTCTTCTTCTGCCTACACACTGGAGCACCAAGATCAATCTGCATGCCTCAAGCTTCCCAGCAAGACAGGAAGAGTGGAAAGAGCCAATTCGAGCTTTACCTAACTCGTGAGTCCCTACAAACTCACTTCCACCTAAAGTTACCATAGATGGTCCCATTGACACAGCATTTCTTGAAGCTCATCACGTTCTGCGTCAAGGTGCCAGTCTTGTCCGAGAAGATATACTCGATCTGGCCAAGCTGATCATTGAGGCTGGTGCTTCTGGCTTTTGCTGGAATGTCCTTGACAGCGTAATACATTTCCAGATCCCAGTTGATAAAACAGCTGTTCACCAGATAGATGAATTCAAACCTAGGGAGTCGGGGAGAAGAAAACACGCTGGGGAAGGAGATTTCATTACTCACATCCCCGGGGCGCTTGAGAATCTGACATGGGGAAGAAAAGGCAGAGGGGAACTTCCCACCTGGATCCTATTGCTCTGAGCTTGGGGAAGGAATGAAGTTTTTCCTTGTTTGTGGCCAGGCTTCCAGAAGGCTCCTCATACCCAACTGAGAGCCCACTGGGGCCCAGGCAACTGGGGTCCTCCCTGGAAATCTGGCCTTTGGTGACAAAGTTCTTAGATCTGGAGATTCAGCAAAGGGCCAAACAGTTTGGAAACTGCTTTTTCCAGCCCAAATTGCGACTGTTCCCTGCTCACAACAGCTGTGGCCTTCTCCTCCCCACCCTGCTGCTGCTCTGTGTGAAAACACCGCCTGCATCAAGTCTCACCCTCAGCCTGCCCGCAATTTCCAACATCAGTACGTGTCTTTGCTCTCTTTTCTGGCTCTCCTCTGAGAAGATCTCAAAGCACATCATCAGCGTTTGTAAGACGCACCCCCCGTCCATCCTTACCCTCTTACAACTAAAGGAACACATGGGAATGACTCCTTCAAGGTCACAGACGTGTCTTTTGTGCAGCCCCATTTTGTGGCTCTAAACCAAGGTGCCAGATGATGGCCAAGGACAGGGAGTGGGGTACTGATCTCTGACCACTTCCAAGCTCTATGTTCTTACATTATGTACATGGACATGGGTATGATGATGCTCAGGAGGATTGTGAAGCCCCAGAAGCTGAAGAAGGCTTGCTGGGCCGGGGTTGTGTGCTTGTAGAAAGCAGAGAGGTAGCTGTGCTTCTCCTGGAACATCTTGGCCCAAAACCCAGAGGCAATGGCGAGGCACAGTGACATGACCAACAGCACCACGAAGATCTGAGACGAGAAGCCAGGATGAGAACGCGCCATCGCACAGGGCCCATCAGACTCCTTCCTGGCACCAAACATTGCCTCTTCCAGACTGCTTGTCTCATTGAGCTGTGAGCCTGTGGAACGGTGTCCTTGTGCCTGAAGCTGGTTCTCAGAACTCATCCCAGGCCAGGATGAGGGATCACAACATGTATCTCTGCTTGACACATTCATAACACACACGCACAAAGCAAACCCCAACTTTCCCACCTTCCTAATTGCCTCAGACACCATCTCCCTGGACACAGGGTGCTCCTGCTGCAGTACCAGCAAGCAGAGGAATGCTAGTAGCCAGTCTGAGGAGTGATAATGTCCCACCACCAGGAGCAGGAGTAAGAGCCATCCAGCTACAACCACACTGCTTTGATTCCCTTGGAGGAAAGGTTTCTCCTTTCCCTTCCTCCATCTGCTCTGTGAAGGCCCCTTGGCTCAAGCCACCTCCTTGGACCTGCACTGTTAGGGGTTAGTAAAGCAGGCCAGGAGGAGCTGCTCTACAGCTGAGGTCTCAGAGCTGCCAACAGTTCAAGCAACACAACCACCATGCAGACCGCCCCAGCAGCTTCCAGTTCCTGGGAGCATCACTTGATATTTGCCCATAACACGTTAAACTCAAGATGTCTTCAGCAAAATACTGCAACCTTAAGAAAATCAGCACCACCCAAGCAAGCATCCTCTCATGAGAAGACTCCAGAGGCTGGCAGACCAGGAGGTGTTTGCACCACACTCACTATGATCACCAACCGGTCCATCATGCGGTCCAGCTTGGTTTTCTTCTGCTTGATCTTTCCACAGTTCCTCATAATTTTGGAATCAAATCCTGAATGAGAAACATTTTACAAGTGAAAACACAAGTCCACAGCCCCCAGAAGCTTGACTCGAGCAAAGTGATTCTGGTTTCCTCCATAACAACATCTCCCTGCCGCTGAAGACTTCAGAGGACCGCATCCCTCTATCAGTGGTTAATCAAACCATGGCTGCACACTTGGAGGACCGCTGCTTACACTGAATCATGTCCCTTTCCTCCCACAGCTATTCAAGGAATCCCAGCCTGGTTTGGGATGGAAGGGACCTTAAAGCTCCTCCAGTCCTAACCCTGCCACAGGCAGGGACATCTTCCACTGGAGCAGCTCCAAGCCCCTGTGTCCAACCTGGCCTTGAGCACTGCCAGGGATGGGGCAGCCGCAGCTTCTCTGGGCACCCTGTGCCAGCGCCTCAGCACCCTCACAGGGAACAGCTTCTGCCCAAGAGCTCATCTCAGTCTCCCCTCTGGCAGTTAAAGCCATTCCCCTGTCCTGTCCCTCCATCCCTTGTCCAAAGCCCCTCTCCAGGTTTCCTGCAGCCCCTTCAGGCACTGGAGCTGCTCTAAGGTCTCCCCTTCAGGAGCCTTCTCTTCTCCAGGCTGCCCCAGCCCAGCTCTCTCAGCCTGGCTCCAGAGCAGAGCTGCTCCAGCCCTCAGCATCTCCATGGCCTCCTCTGGACTCACTCCAACAGCTCCACATGTCCGAGCTCTCAGATGCACTGAGCCACAGAGTGCAAGAGGCCACCCAGGTGAACGGATGCAGGACACAATGCGCTCACCTGCGTAGATAACCAAGCCGTAGCAGACGTCGGTGTTGCGAAGCCTGCAGCCTCGCAGCAAGATCCTCTCGCTGTCAAGGGGGTAGGTCTCTCCCCTCCAGGCCAGCGTGCCCGTGAAGCTGTGCATGCGGCTGTTGGGCTCCTCACAGGTCACTCTCCCTGGAGCAGAGGGCAGGATTCAGGTAATGGCTTTGAGGGAAGCAAAAGGACCTTCCTCTCCCCTCACCCCCCACGCCTGCTCCCTTCAAAAAGGGGTGCTGGGGAGAGTCAGGGATTGTCGAGGCCTCTCCAGATGCGGTTGGGATATGGATGGCTCAAATCCAAGCTAAGCTGGAGGACGGTGCTCAG
Source organism: Myiopsitta monachus (assembly GCA_017639245.1). Classification (NCBI taxonomy): domain Eukaryota; kingdom Metazoa; phylum Chordata; class Aves; order Psittaciformes; family Psittacidae; genus Myiopsitta; species Myiopsitta monachus. The sequence goes on along the minus strand of CM029937.1, from coordinate 2,975,945 downwards.
TCTATTGGGCTATAAAACCAGAGGAGGTACAAACACAGCTCCATCCCCAGAGCCTCTGGGAGGGGAATCTGCACCCTGTGGAGGACCAAAGGGGAAAACACCCGCAGTCAGAGCTCAGGTTTGGGAGCCAAGCACTTGATTCCTGTGGGAAAATCAGGATCCAGGGCAGGGGGAAGATGCCCAACCCCAATGTGCCATTTTGCTGAGGAAGGGCCTCCATGCAAGGTCTGACTCCTTGCAGCAGGAGAAAGTGCAACCTCACGTCGGACTGATGGCCCTTGGTGCCTGTCAGCTGAACCCATCCCATCCCAGCAGGAATGCCGCATCCTTGTCCCTCTGGGATACTCACCATCAAAGGCAGCCATGCTCTCTTCCCTCACCAGCTCCTGATGGGTGACCAGAAGGGCTTGTCTAAACTTCAGGTTTGTCTCTCTGTGAACAAGAGCCAGAGAGGGAAAACTACCACCACTGTGGGGTGACGGAGCTCTTAATTCTGCTGTCGGCCCCATGGGACTCAGTCAACCATTAATTATCAGATGGTTACATGAGGGATGGCAATGAAAAGCAAGACGGGGACCAGGCATGGAGCACTCATGCAAGGGTGCCCTGGCCACATCCGATGGTTTCTACTGAACTTGCAGTGTGCCTGACCTCTCCCTCCCAACGCTGGGGTGTCCCCAAGACCGGAGCTATTGGCTCCGTGTCTCCATCCCTCTTCTCCCATGGCAACAGCAGCCCCCTGCCCCTCTCCTCACCCATCGATGTCGGTGGTCTCCACGTAGCACAGGCTGCTGGGCTCCGAGCTGCACAGCAAGAGCATGTCGGCCTTGAAGAGCAAACAAGGGGAGAGAGCACTTGGCTGAGCCCCTCCTGACCACGCATCCCCAGCCCTGGTGCACAGGGCAGCACCGGGGCAGCACGCACCGGGACGAAGCTCTCCTTCCGCAGGCGGACGATGTCCCCAACGCGGATGTCGCGCCACTTCTGCCAGCGGAAGCTGCGGGAGAATTAGAGGGGAAGGTGGTTTTATCCTTGCGGAGCAGTGGGAATGGCGGCTGCGGCTGTTTCTGTCCTCTGGACCAGCTTCTTGCATGAATGGGGTCTCGAGATTGGTGGCTCCTCTGCCACAGTGGTGGCCTCCCATCTGCACAGCCAAAGGATGGCTGAGCACTGAGGACAGCATAGGACCCGTTTGTTACGTCCATATCCCATGTACCTATGGGTGGCAGGGACTTTCAGCCCCCTGTCCACGGATGGGCAATGTTGGTCCTTCCCTGGACCAGTGTTTAGCTATGATACGGCTCAATGAGTTAGAAATGAAGACATGCAGAAACTTCTGGGGCCAAGGAACCCTCCTCCCAGCATATCACAGCAAATTAGAGCTTTGTTGGATCTGTTGTCAGTGACTGGAAAAGGATCATCCATCCCTACAGGGCAACTGCTGGACCTGCTGGGAGGTGATGGGAGTTTGCAGAGTCAGGGGCAATCGCACCAAAACCTTTCTCCGCTGCTGTGCTCGAGCAGGCTCAGCACTTCAGATGATCCATTGTTCCACACAGACCTGGAACACACCGGTACAGCTTCCCAAAGGCCCTCACCTCTTCCCAGACAGGATCTCACACGGCCTGCTGTTGATGTTTCTGTCACTTTGGTGACGGCCCTGCCAGACAAAACCATGCCAGCTGAGAACATGGGACAAGGACATGCTGCAGTCTGCTTTCTGAAGCAACCAGAAGACGTGTTCGGATGGATATAGAGGCTAAAATCCCCCAAGGTATTTCTGGAGACCACCCTGGGAATATAACCATTGGTCAAGATATAAAGTTGGGGGGAGGGGGGTTGGAGTCCAAGGAAAGCAAGCTGGCTTTCCAGTCCCATGCTTCCTAAAGGAAAATACAAAGCGTTCTGGACATGGTAGAGTTGATGGCACCTCAGGAACAACAAATGACAGCAACGTTCCAAGCTTTTCAGTTCATCCACAGCAAGAGGGCCCTTTCTGCTGCCCGCCTCCCCCAGGACCTACCCCCAACTCTGACAGCCTTTTGCTCCATCCCATACTCACAATGTCATCAATGAGGTCTCGTAGGCCCCGGATGACGAGGAGGCAGCTCAGGGGGAACAGCAGAGTGTACCAGGGCAGCGTGGAGATCACAGGGAACATCTAGAGGAGGAGAACTTCACACCACTGATACAACCTTCATCCCCCTCATTCCCAGCTCCTCTCCCCAGCCAGCACCTAAGGAACCCATCTAAGAAGACTCAAATCCAGACGTCTGTCTGCAGAGAACCATTCTGCTGTCTTCCCATGTCTTTTTAAAGTGTGCGATGTATGTGGGGCATTTGGAGGGAAGGATTTCTATTTAGGGATGGTCTTCTCTTACATCCACATCCAATCAGTGTAACGTAACCAAACTTAACGGAGGTTCGACCCCTCTGAGTTCACGACAGACAATGAGCACCACTGACAAGCAGCATCCTTGACACCATTTTAGACCAACCCCCAGGCAACCTTCCTTTTCTAGGCAGCCCTGCACACACTTGGTGTCCATCTCACCTGTAAGAAGATGACAAAGACAAAGTAGATGTTGGCCATTCGGTGGAACTGCTCAGTAGAGGTTCAGGGGCAGGAAGGTGAAGACGTTGTATTTGGCTGTCTTAATGGCATTGCCCTGCAGAAGAAAGGCCCCGGTGGGAGTTCAGCCATGGAGAACCACAGAACCATCAACTGGGTTGGAAAAGACCTTGAAGATCACCAAGTCCAACAGCTCCCCCAGCACTGCCAAGTCCAGTAACCATCTCACTACAGGAAATCAAGGATATTCTGGTGCTTTTAGGACTTTTCACGGTATAAGAGATGCCTTCAAAAATCCAAAGCCATGAAGGAAAACAAGGAGAGATTTATTAGAGGAAAGGGCTGTATAAAATTCAAACAAAGCCATTTGCTTCATCTCCAGCTGGGGGGTCATTATTTAGCTGAGAAAAAGGAAAATCTGCTTTTGTTAAATTAAATCTTTAAAAAGAAAATCTTTCTTTTTCTTGGACCATCACACTAAAAAGTCTCCTCAGGGTGAATCTGCCCCTTTTCTGTCAGCTTCAGGGCGGATCTGGGGCAGGGATCCTCTTCATTCTTCAGACATGGGTTAGTGGTGGACTCGGCAGTGCTGAGGGAACGCTTGGACTCGATGATCTTGAAGGCCTTTTCCAACCTGGTTGATTCTGTGAGTCTGCGATCCATTGAGGACTGTGTGTGAGCCTCCATCATGTGGAGAGGAGGCTGACTCACCGCGTACTTCTGCTTGCTCAGACAGAAGGCAAATCTCTTCTTGAACCGCATGTGGTAGTTCCGGTCATTGGCCCTCACCTCCCAGGTGAAAGCTGGAAAAGCAAGTGGATATTCACCACCTCTCATTAGAGCCAGGCCCTGGCCTCCAAGGACACAAGGAGCAGTGATGGTGCCACTGGGCTTATGGTGACCCCATGCTGGTTGGATGGGCTTTCCACAGTGCACCTACAGCTTCAGAGCTGCTGGAGGTACAAATGGGACAGAGCTGGAGCTTTGGAATCCGTGGCCAGAGGGGTCAGGAGGCCAGGAGCTTCCAGAGATGTGGGACTGCTGCACACACTTCCCCTCTGAGCCTCAGGCTACCTGAGCTCAGGTGTTGGTGTAATGGTACAAGCAGGCAGGTGAAGGACAACCCCTCCAAGCAGCAGGACTTCACTGGTCCACTCCTGATTGAATCACTGCTATCCCTGTTCAGCCGCTGCCAAGGGACATCCCAGCCAGGCCCCCCCCGCTCGCGTCCCTCCTTCCAGCCCATACACCCCAAATCTAGTTCTTCTAAAGAAAGGTAAAACCCCACAACACGCTCACTGCACACTGACCTGGCAGCTGCCTCTTTCCATGCAGGCAGCCTGGGTCCTGCTCAGCCATGCGGGTACCACTGCCAGGATCTAGAACAAGGACAACCACAGCACTAAGCAATGAGATCCCACTGGGATGCTCCTGCCCATTACCAGATACAGGTGTGTGGCCAAGCTAGAGACAGACCCACCTACAACAAAGCTTGGGCTGGACTGAGCCCCAAGGCTGAGCTTAGCTAGACCCCAGGGGATGGGTATGGGAGAGCTGAGGCTATTCAAGGCCATTAACACATTAGTGCCCTCAGGGCCCTGACCCGTTGCTCAGAGCATCTTCTGATCTTTCTCCAGGCTATTAATATCAAAGATGAGGCCAAGAGTGCCGAGTGCCAAGAGGTTTGCCTGGGCTCTCTGCTTCCAAACCAGCAAACGGTGTGATGGCTTTAATGGAAGGGCCCAACCCTATCCTGCGCCTCATCGAGACGGAAGACTTTAGTTTTGTCTGTGGTCATCCTTTCAGAAGATCCCTCATGCTCAAGATCAGGCTAAAGTTGACTCTCTCCCATGCACCTGCTGTGTTGGGCATCTCTGAGCCCCATTGTACCCAGCACAATCCCCATTATACCATTACCCCCTCCACTGACCACACTGCTCATCAGCTCCACAGCAGCCCTGCTCCAGGTGATGCCAAATGAAACTACAGCTAATTAGACACGTGCAGTTGGCTGAGGAGGACGCTGTGGTGGAGCTGGGTGCTGTGCAAAGGCAGCAAGGAAACAGCCTCTCGCCAAGAGCCCAGGGGCAAGGAGAAAGAGGGAAAAAAGACAAAGAATGATTCAAAGTTGGAGAAACTTCCAAGGAGGTATCCAAGAAACCCCGGTTCCAAGAAACCCCTCATCAAACCTCACTCATCGCCTCAATAATTGCACTTTGGATCGGCAGGAACAGGCCGGAAGCGGGAGCCAGGGCTGGCAGCCAAATCCTGCCCTGGCCCCAGCCTGGAGCTTCCCAGGCCCAGAAAGTGGCAGCAATGGCCAAAGGCACAACACATCCTCCGGCCGCTGCTCCACACCTCGTTTGGCCCAACAGTGATTCATTAACCCATGGGATGTTCCAGCTCAATACCTGGGATGAACCTTTTGGCCTGGCAGAGAACGTCCTGTCCCGTGGTCCCGGGGGGGCTTCGGCTGTGAAGCAGCGCCTTGGGGCTGCCGGGTGCTACGAGACCCAAAGTGGGGCTTTCTCAGCCCCCAAAGCGGAGTTTTAGGCTCGTGGAGGTTCGCAGCGACTGAACCCGTTTTAAGCGGCAATGGGCACTGTGCCCGCAGGGTTTGGGGTGGTGAAACACGTGGGGATTTGTGTCGCTCACGGGTCCGACCCTGGAGCGGGGTTTCTGTGAGCGTTGAGGCCCCAAAGCTCCGAACAAACCCCGTGCTTGTTCCGTTGCTGCTCAGGACAGGGATTAGTGCGAGAGCCCTCGGGCTCCCTGGGAGCCCCAGCACAGCCGGCGCTGCTTTGAGCAGCCCTCTGCCCCCCCTCCGCTCCCACACAGCCAAAGGAAAAGGGGGGGGGACGGTCCTACCCGGTGCTTGTGAGTGCTGCTGTTGTTTATGTGACTGCAGCATCCCTGCGGGACCTCAGCCGCTGCCACCGCAGGGACCCCTCCAAAGCCACCCCAGGGCCCCCCCAGCTGCCAACCCCAGGGACACCCCCCCAAGCCCAGGGATCCCTGAAGCCACCCCAGGGACCCCCCACCAACCCCGGACCCCCGCTCCCCCGCCAGCCCCCAGTTACTGCAGCTCCAGCATCACCCCAGGTTCGGTCCCTATCACAGAGCCATCAGCTCATGGATGGGCAGTGGGTGGTGGGTGGTGGGTGCAGCAGCAGCACCCGGCTCCTGCCTCCTCCTGCCCTCGGCACGCAGGAAATGCCCCCGCGCTCCGGCCGGGTGGATCACGGCTCATTAAAGCCTCTCAGGGTGGTTTTTATCCCCGGCTCCCGGCACATGCCCGGGCCGTGAGTTTCCCTCCGCTCACCCCCTTTATTCCCCCTGCTTTGATGCGACTCCAGCGGGAAAAGCATCTCCCCATCCCGAAGCGCTCCCCCCCATGGTTAGAGTGGAGGCTGCCCTGGGCTCCCCCCCCCCCCTTCTCCCCGGGGTCCACAGGGGGAGACGCAGCTCCCAGGAGAGCCCCCACCGCGCCCGCAGCCCACCGGGGTCCAGCCGGCACCCACGGGTGCCCCAAGGCGTGAGCAGGAGACGGAGGATGGGACCCGCTGCCCCCGGTCCCCCCGTACCTGCACCAATGCTGCCACCGAGCTCCGGCCGCCGCCCGCCCTGCCCCGCGCAGGGACCGCGGGGACAGCCCTCGCCACACCTCCGGCCACGGGCTCTGCCCTCCCGCCGCTCCGCGCCGGCAGCTCCGAACCTGCCCTCGTTTATCGGCTGGGTCAGAACAACCCGGAGCCGTTCCCGTGGGATGCACCCGCGGATGGGGACGCGGTGCCCCCCGTGGGGAAGCGGGAGATCCCGACGGGGGTCGGAGGACCGTGGGCACGAGCGGAGAGCAGGCGGAGCTGGGCTGCGATGGGGGTGACTTGGTTTCACTGCGGAGCGCTGAGTGCCCCCCACCAGCGCCCCGGGCAGCAGCTCCGTGCCTTGGAGGCTGAGGAAGGTGGGAGGAAGAGGAGGCTGAACCACAACGCCTCCGAGCAGCCCCTCGGTGACTGCAAACCCCACTGGGGACAGAGGCTGCTCTGTTGGTGGGGGCAGATGAGAGATGAGAGCCAGCCCCCTGCCCCCCTGCTGTCCCATCCCGCCCCGCACTCATCCTGCACAGCAGCCCCACTGCAGCGGTCCTGCATCAGCCATCGGCAGATTAATTGCTCACCGCAATTAACCACAGAAACCCGGAGGCAATTACCCAAGCACCGGCCCGGTTCTCCATAAAGCATCTCCTGAGCAGTCGGGAATAACTCGTTCTGGGTCCATGCACAACGCAGCAGCACCGTGTTTCCGTATCCCCATGTCCTCGTGTCCTCACTGGGAATGCTGGCCAGCACCGGACCTGCAGCAGTGGGGTGGATTTGGGTTAATGTTATCCCAGCCCATCTCTCCGAACACACATGGAATTTCTCTCTTCCTGCACCCTGAGCCCAGCACCTCCTTTCCTTGCAGATGGATTCCAAGCTGCCTTTGAGGCAGACCATTTCCAACCTGCACTTGGACAAGCTGGAGTTTATCCGTGAGGCTGCCATGGATTTCCCACCCCCCTCCAGCCCATCACCTGCCATTGGTGCTCTGGCAGCTCCCATGGGGTTGACGCCTGGAGCAGCACCTGTGAGGAATTCCATCATTCCAGCCAGTCTCCTGCCATGTCCCGCTGCTGCTCCCATCCTCTGCCCCACAGAGACCCAATTCGATGGCAGCACCAGCACAAGGAAGGGGCCAGTGGCCACTTGGGCACGGCAAACCCTGGGCCCCAAACCTGGATGTTCCCCCCAGGCTTTCGGAGCCACGTGCTGCTTCCATAGGAAGGAAAAGGATTTCCACACCCTGCCCTGGTGTCCCCACACAGGGACACGCAGCTTCGGGGCACCCAGAACCGATAACACTGCGGGGAATGGCCGAGGTCACCCTGGCAACTGCAGCCACTGAAGGTGACATTTCACCAATCAATGGCCCCTGCAATCAGCTGAGCTCCCCCCCGGCACAATGCACTGAGCGCCAGGGCAGAGGATGCTCCTCCGGGTGCTGCGGTGACCGTCCCAGTGTGTCCCTGCTCTGGGTGCCCCGGTCCTGCGCGCAGTCTCTTGCAAGGAAGGGTTAACCTTTGGGCCTTTTCCCTCTGCCTGTGGGCCAAGCGGCTCCAAGCGCCCCGTTCCACCCGGCCGAGCAGCCACAAAGCCCCGTTTGTTCAGGGAAAACAGTGATAATAACTTAGAAATGTCCCTGCTGGACAGGGGCTGTTCCTCAGCATGGGAACAGCCCCATGTGCAGTCCTGGGGCTCCAGCCGCCACCTCCTGGGGTCCCATTGATGCCCCAAGCTCTGGTCCAGGCTGAGCAGACGTGAATCACAGCATCCCAGCATCATCAGTGTTGGAAGGGCCCTCTGGAGATCACCCCGTGCAACCAGGGCCACCCAGAGCAAGGCACACAGGAACGTGTCCATGGTGGATTTTTGATGTCTCCAGAGAGGGAGACTCCGCAGTGCCTTTGGGCAGCCTTTGCCAGGGCTCTGCCACCCTCAATGGAAAGAAGTTGTTGCTCATGTTGAGGTGGAGCTTGTGCTTTAGTTTCTGGCCATTGCTTCTCATGCTGTCGCTGGGCACCTCTGAGAAGAGTCTGGCACCATCCTGCTGGCACCACCTTTGAGCTATTGATCTGCAGTGATGAGATCCCCTCTCAGGCTGCTCTTCTCTGACCAACCAGGTGCAGCTCCCGCAATCTCCCCTCATCAGAGATGCTCCAGACCCCTGAGCATCCCTGTGGCCTCCAATGGACCCTCTCCAAGCAGCTCCTTGTCTCTTGGCCTAAGGAGCCCAGCACTGGACACAGTGCTCCAGATGCAGTCTCACCAGGGTCAGTAGAGGAGGAATCACCTCTCTCAGCTGCTGCCACACTGCTCCCCATGCACCCCAGGATACTCTTGCTCCCAAGCACAGCTGCTGCCTCCCACCAGCCCCTGGACCAGAACCGCCCCATGGAGCAGTGAGTGATGCCCTTGGCACCCAGCACCTGCCTCCAACACCCAAAAACTTCCCCACCTCCCAAACCTGCACAACCAGTCCCCTTCCTGCTCCGCACCCTCTTCCTCTGCTCCCAGCCTCCCTGTAGCGACCTCAGAGCAGGGCACAGTGCTGGCAAGGGGACAGGGCTGGGCACCGGTGGTGATCTTGTGTCATGCCCATCGCTAGCACCAGCTCCCCAGTCTGGCCAGTTCCCTTCTCGCTGCGGCTGGAGAGCGCAGGAGGACCTCGGGCACTGCAGTATCAGCATACAGCATCACCCACCTCATCCTGCTGCAAGCTCAGGGCTGGGAATGAGCACCGCAGCCCCCCTGCACTGAGAGGGCACTTCGGGGCGCCGGTGCCATGGCAGATGTCCCAGCTCCAGCAGGAACCCCAGGAGATGACGTCTTCCAGGGAAAACCAAGCATCTCAGAGCTCCGAGTTCCATACTGAACATGCACTTGCGGCACTTCGTGTCTGCGGTCCCTCCAGCTGCCTGAGGCTGGGCGAGCGCTGCTCCCTCCTGCCTCAATCCGTGAGCCGGAGGAGGACTCGGAGGCTCCTTTCCACCCTCCAGGCTCTGGAAAAGCAGGAAAGCAAATGGGATTTGGGCCCCACGGGGGTTCCCTGATGGCTGCTGCCCCCTCCGGTGTCAGTCAGAAGGGGACTGCCAAAGCTCAGCACACCCAGCACCTCGCAAGGCCCACAGAGGTGGCTGAGAACATGGGTCAGCTGTGACTTTTACAGCATCCCAAGTAACCGCTGCCATTGCCAAGCCATCACCAGCACGTTAAATAAAACACATTGCCAGTGAGGTCATCTAATAGCCTCTTATTTCTTGATTTGAACTTTTTACCTTCACCTCTTCCTCTGTGCTGAATCAGCTCCTTCCCTTGGCACTTGAATCCCTGCCCCATTTGCGAGATTGATGCGGGCTCTCCAGCAGCAGCAGGACACTGCGGTGGGTGCCGGTGCTCCTGGGATCCCAGCCCAGCTCTGGGTGGGAGGAACGAGGAGCCCGGATCTGCCTCGCTGCTGCCCAGAGGCTCAGGGCATCATGGGCGGGGGGAGAAAGGATTGTCCGGAGGGTCTGGCACATGCAGCCCCAGGCTTTGTCTTCCCTTGCAGTCGCAGAATCCCAGCCTGGTTTGGGTTGTAGGGACCTTAAAGCTCCTCCAGCTCCAACCCCTGCCATGGGCAGGGACACCTTCCCCTGGAGCAGCTCCAAGCCCCTGTGTCCAACCTGGCCCTTGAAGCACTGCCAGGGATGGGGCAGCCACAGCTTCTCTGGGCACCCTGTGCCAGCTGCCTCAGCACCCTCCCAGGGAAGCAGCTTCTGCCTAAGAGCTCATCTCAGTCTCCCCTCTGGCAGGTTAAAGCCATTCCCCTTGGCCTGTCAGCAAATTAAAGGGATGCTCCAGGGAAGCCTGCCCAGGCTCTCCTCACCTCTGGGGTGGCTCCAGCATCCCTCCTCCCTGATTCGGCCACAGGCAGAGCAGACCCGGACTCAGGGGCATGCATTTAAGTCAACACCCTTTTATTAAAAACAATTACAAAAGTTACAGGTTACAACAGTTCTGTACAACCCAAAACCCTCTCAGCAACCATAAGCTTCTGCTTTTCCAGTGTTACAGGGGTTCAGCACTTGCTCGGACCCACAGTGACAGCGCAGGTGGAAGCAGAAGCTTCATTTTAGGGGGTCCCAAGTGAACTGTGGGGAAAGGGAAGGGAATGAGTGAGGTCCCCTGGGCTGGCAGGACCCACTCCTAGAGGAATGCACCCTGCAGCAATGTGCTGCCTTCCCAAGGCTGGGGGTGGGATGCAGCCAAGCAATCGGCTCTCCAAGCAGGACGCCAGCACACCAGCTCCATGTTAGAAATGAGCTGGCTTTTCCAGGGAAGGCAGATGTGGGAGAGGGCTGGGAGCTGGGACCGCCCGTTCGAGTAAGGGGGGAACCTGGAGGCAAGAGCCAGCTCTGAGATCTAACCTGGCTGCAGGGTAAATGGATGCTGCTCCAGGTACACTGTAGCCACGGGGGGGGGGGGAGATAAACAGGGGGATGAAGAAGGAAAAGAGGTGGAAGCAGGAACAAACCTTCCCTGCCTGGGTAGGAAGCCCTGAACTTCCCATGTTCCCTGCAGCCTGGGCAGGAACAGATTGTTCCCCGTAGGCAATGGGAGAGGAGGACCAGACAAAGGGTCCCAAGGCTGCTTCACATGAAAGCCCCACAGCAGGGAAGGAGGCAGCTGCAACGCATGGCAAAGGAGAGCTGGATGTGATCACATTCTATGGGATGTGCCCTACGGAGCACTGGGGGAGCGGCAGGGAGCTGCACAGCCTGAAAGTTGGGATAACAAACGGGCTGGGAGCCTGTGCCACTGCCTGCCAGAAGCAACTCAGGAGGGCTCAGCAGTAACGGGGACCTGTACAGAGCTCAGGCCCTGGAAGCCACAGCCTCGCCACTGAGGACAGCAGTGGGATGGGGAGAGGCTCCCAGGGCTCGTGCACACACCAGCACCCCCAACCCCACGCTCCTCCCCACCACCACACTGGGCATGGAGGTGGGAGAGGGCACAGGATGTGCTGGGGACACACAGCACATCCCCCGACTCCAACCCAGCGCTGCCTGTGGGTCCAGAGGAGTGAGCCAGACCCAGCTCCATCAGGAACCACAGCCCAGCAGCTCCCGTGCCACCGGAGCCATGCAGCTCCCCCGTGCCAGGGCCATCAGCAGTTGGGAAGCAGTGACTGTTCCAGCTGAGGCAGTCGCTGTGCTAAGAATGGGGCTGAGCTGCTGCCTGGACTTCAGCTACAGAACCACCTCTACCAGGAACCACTTCAAGCAGCTCTGCTGTTCCCCCAACCAGAGCCACCAGTGTGCCCATGCTCCTGCCCCAGTCGCCGCAAGTGAGACAGAGCCACACTCTGAACAACTGCTTTTGTCCAAAGGGTCAGAGAGCTTCTGGGTCTTTTGCTGCTTCTCTAAACAAACAGTGTGTAAACTGGTTTAAGAGAGTAATTTTTACTATTGCTTTTGCTCTTGCTTGCACCAAGTCCCTGCTCTCAAGGACAGACTGGTGGGCAGTCCTGCAGGGCCACCCTTAGGTGCAATCTTACACCCAGGTCCTCCCAGAAACCTTGATCCCTACAGACAAGCTCACTGGAGACATGTGGGAAGCTCAGGTTGGACTTAATGATCTTAAAGGCCTTTTCCAACCCAGCTGATTCTATGATTCTAACCTGCAAATGCCTGCTCTTCCCACTCTCCTCCCCTGGAAGGCTGCAAGCTGCTGCTTGGCTCCAGGAGCCTGGTTTGTCCAAGCCCCTCTGTCCCTTGCCTCACTATCACACACACAGCTCCCTGAGCTCTGGGCAAGGGCTGACACTGGTCATTTGCCCCTTCTGCAGCAATCACAGCACCAGGACAGCAGCCCTCACCGAAGAGATCACCTGGGTTGCAACAGGCAGTAATTCCCCTTGACCCATTCATTCCTTTCTGACCTGCTGCTCCCACCACATACTCTCAGAGATAACCTCCGTCTCTTGTGGCTCTGGCTTTCTCCTCCACAGTAGGACTGCACCAGGATTGCCTCCCACATGGCTTGATCCTCAGCAATCACCACCCTTTGCTTGCCATTCACACATAAACTATGCAATCCATTCACTTTACAGCTTCCTGCCCAACCTTCTTCCATCTCCCCCCCATCTCCAAACACTGTGGGAATCCACCAGCTTCAGAGCACAGAGGCAATTTATGTTACATTTGAAAGAAAAGGAAAAAGATCTACCTTTAACTGAACCAAAAAGATCCTTCTGCACATATCTGACCTACCTCTAAAAGCTTCTTCTAGGAACCAAGCAGTTCTTTCTCTGGTTGTGCTACTCCAAACCACCTTGCCTTGCCCACAAGGCAATTGTACCACAGGGCATCCCTCAGGTGGAGTAAAGAGGATCTGACAGCCACTATCTGGACAGAGGGATCTGAATGGCTGGTGCCATTCAGCAGTGCCAGCAAGAGTCCTGAAGTCCCATAGATACCTGGGAGTGCACGGGGAGCCTGGGGTTACATGCTGCTGCGTAAAGGTGGACAGTGTTACTCTGAGTATTTATTGCACTGCTTCAAAGAGGTGGAGGAGGGACAGGAGAGAGAGAAAGCGCAAGTCATCGTTTCACTTTAGCATCTTCTTTGATCTTCCAGACCATTAGCTCCATGCAAGCTCTGGCGTCTTCACTGGAGTCATGCCCTTCCACTGCGGAGATAATGACAAGGATGGCAGTTACCACCAGAGCCCTGCAGCCCCTCTGCCTGCACAGCACAGAGCAAGGCTTCCTGAGACAACGTCCTGCCTCACGCTGCTGCTCTCTGCCACAGCAACCACAGGGGCATCTGTGATCATCATGAAACAGTGATGGATTTCCACTAAACATGCTTTGCTGGACTTCAGCTTGACACCATCCCCCTGTTTAAATTAAGGGCTGAAGTCTTGTTAGTCTGTAGGACCTCAGGCTATGGAGTAGCAGGTCAGAGAGGCCTCAATTTCCTCAGCAGTATGTTTCCAATATGCTCAAGGAAGACCAAAAAGAACATGCCGTGCTTCAAACAGGAAGGTCAACCTCAGTTTGCCAGAGAGGGAAGGGAGGGCATGACATAGCCTTGACAGAGCTACTTCTGGCCTTCTCACACCACTTCTTTGGTCCCTACTTAGCACAGAGAGGAAGAAGCAAGTGCTGCTGGCCCTCAGAACAGGGCTCAAACTGTGGTAGAGACTTTGTATGCTGATTATTCACAGCTACTACCAAATACTGTGTGGGGCAAAAAAAGATTAGGAGCAAGAGGATGGGGCTTGGGGGGAGCAGAGAAAGGCAGGTCTAAGGAGACCACATCCCAGTGGGATGGGACACGAGACCCCCACTCTGAGCTCCTCCTTGTTCTCACCATTGTCCTGAATGATGCGCTTGAGGTAGTCTGCCATCAGTGTCCGGAGAGCCCGTTTGTAAGGCAAACCCAGGCGGTGGGGGAAGACGATGGCGGTATCCACCACTGTGCCATGGATAAGCTGGAGGGAGGGTACAGGAAAGAAATATGCTTATTTTCCCTCTCCCACAGGGATGGACACTCCTTAGGATTAACCATGCTAAAGCAATCCTGGTCAGGCTCTTGGGCTCTGTGTAATGCTGTCACCAAGCTCCAGCCCAACCAGTCTTGCAAGAGGCTCTGGGTGAATCAAAGATGACTCCCCCTTGAAGGATGCGTGCACACAGGCTTCCCAGTGCTCTGCCAGCCAACGTGCCTGCCCTCAAAGCCCTGCCTCACTGCACCTTAACAGCAGCAGATACTCAGGGCTGCTCCAATTTGTATAAATCAAATGACAGGCCAGGCCAATTCTTAATCCCCTGGCCTGGAGAAGCTGGCATAGCTCCGAGTGTCTTTTACAATGAAAAACCAAGCCAAGGAACCAACTGACCCCACAAAGCCTGTAACAGCCTTTCAGCTGTTTCTCAAGATGTGGACAACTGTGGGAAGGATATGCAAGTCAAAACTGTACTCAACCCACTGCACATCACACTGCTTCTACAGAAAAGGCCTAACTTAAAGGTGCAAACTGACCTGAAAACCTCCAGTCCGTCATCAATGAGTCAACAGGAAGTTTTAAACCAGCGCCAGCTAAGCAAGGATGAAACAAGACACAGAGATATTGTACTTCTGGGCATAAGGAAATACACAGTGTGTGGGAGGGAGGCCTGGGCTGGTCCCACAGCTGGGTCAAAGTGCCTGGGCACATAGGAGAGGCAAGAGGTTTGCCATCCTCTAGGTATGAAGTGTCATCATGGTGGAGGAAGATGCTGAACCGGTCCACATGCTACCCTACCCTGCACCAAGGGGCCCTGTGGAGGGCCAGAAGGCCACATTTGACAAGAGTCCATAAACACAGGTTAAGATGGCTTTCTTTAAATACTAATTTCATACTCTCAGGCTAAAATTAGGTTAACCCTCTGCTGGCACAAGTTCAACAAGAGCTAAAGGAATGTGGATGAATGCCGTCCCACATCTCAAGTACAGGAGTAAAACGCAGAGATAGACCTGTGTGCCTGAACAAAAGACAGCTCTGCCCAGCTCAGCACAGGATGACTCAGACAGGACCCTGATAATCCAGTCTCCTCCTCTGCCTTGACTCTTCTTATGCACCAGCTCATGTTGCAGGACAATCCATATCTTGGTCATTAATAGTTTTACAGCCTGGCTCTGTAATGCCTGAGAACAGCTGGAGTTTAACAGCAACAACCTGCTACACCCTTTGGAGTATAGAATTGCCAACATTAAGGATAATCTCTCTTTGACTGCAGTCAAGTTTGGCACCCACCCAGGCCCAATGATAATTACTTATGGAGATCAGGAAGAGTGGGGAAATAGGATAATATAGCTTTAAATCAAAATGGGAATGCTATCACCATTTGGAGCTTGCCATGGCCATTAGCGAGATGTCGACTTTACTGCCACGGCCCTCAGACATTACGACTTGACATGCCACTGCCTGTCACACACTGCTTTATTGCTCTTGGGTTCGCTTCTCTTGGCAGTGTCTGCACTAAGAGAATCATGCCTCTAAGAGGCCAACAAAGTCATCTTGTACTGTTAAAACTGTAAATAATTTTTTGATGATGATGATGAACGCTCTGAGAGGCTGAGATAAAGGGTGCCATGGAGAGGTAAAGCGCTTTGCAGGCATTAAAACCTCCTGCTTCCAAACCATTGCCATGAGTTGGCAGCCACAGCTTCTTCATCAAAGCAGCTCCATGATAAAGAATGGCTGGAGGAAGCTCTGGCTTGTGAGCACAGACTAAAGACTCAGCTCCTTCCTGCTGCACGCTTTCTTGGTGCCCCTGGCCAAGCCCCTGGGGATCTGTGTTCAGAGTGCAAGGGCAGAGGACAGACCTCCCTTGCAGGACAGCAGGTATGGCTGAGAGATGTGCAGGTCAGACTGACAAGGGCCAGGCAGGAAACAAGACAGATGAAAGGTCAAAACGGCTTGATCTAAGTAACACCACAAATCACAGCAAACCAGACAGAGGACCTCACTCGGAGAAAACAGACATTTCAACATCGGGAGAGAAACTGTGAGAATTATCTCCAGTGGCAGAGGCAAAAAAGTGGCTTGTCCTGTTTCTAAAATAGTTACAGTGGACATCCAGAGGTCACAGGGGACTCCAGAGCCTCCCCTGTTCATGCTGTGACCCTGAGCACATCTTCAAGCCAGGGTCACAGTCAAAGGATGCTGACACCATCAAAGAATTCTTGACTGTATCGCAGGGGTGAAAGGCAAATGATTTGGGATCAGTCCTTCCAACCTCTGTTCTCTCTTCCAACAGTCTATTCATCCCTCCTTCATGGCAATGCCATGAGCGACATATATGACCTACTCCCTTGCTTTTCCACCACAAACAGCTTCATACTGGCTCAGAGACAAGACAGATCTATTGTGTCCTCCTGGCTCCTAGAAATAAACAGCTCCTAAATTTAAAGGAGACATCTAACACACACCAGGGTGGGAAAGAAGTAGAGAGAGGCATAAATACAAGACATGCAAGTTACCTTTAGTGCAAATAAGTCACTTTCCAAGCTGTGCCCTATCAAAATGGTATCTGCACTGAACATGTTCAGTAGGACGGCTTGGACATCCCGCAGGGTGATGCTAGTGTTCTCCAGGTCCTCCTCTGTCACACCTGAGAATCTGCAGAGTGAGAGCAGAAGGGAGGGCTCCCTTCACTAAAGGAACACACCTCAGGGCCAACGTGTCCCAGCCATTAGGAAGTGGTGGTCAGTGGAGTTTCAACAAGTGCTCCCAGCCATTCCTCTTAAGTTCCTGATTCTGAGCACGGACCTGGACCCAAGGAATACCGTCCTTACCTGGTGTTGTAGTCCACCACCTTGGTGTCTGGTTTGACAAAGGTGTCATATACCACTTTCAGGTCAGAGTTGATCACTGTTACTCTTGTCAGCTCCAGTCCTTGCTTAGTGTAGCACTGCAAGCAACAGAGCAGACATGAAGACAAGTGGTATCAACGGAGCCATTCCCTGGAGGACTGCAGAGTACTCCCGGAATGCAGCACACCCAGAGTAGCCAGGTCAGACAGCAAACGCTGCTCAGTACTGGCCAGCTAGCTAGAGCTTTTCAAGGGTGCTCACAGTCCCCAGGTGAAACACACATTGCTAAAACTCATTAATAAGAGCTTATTTAAATGCACAGGATCACTATGATTTAGAGCCCACAGCAGAAAGGAAAGAAGATGGTAAGGAAACAGAGCTTTCCTTCAGCCACGTGTACCACACCCTCAGCCTACCCCAAAAAGGGAATTCCTATCATCAGGAACCCACCATTTCACAGTCTAATGCGTAGATTCCAGGGTAGCCATCAGTCGTAGGCAACTTCTCAAAAGTCTTCACAAAGCCATCAAGGCTCTCCTTCCTCCCATCATGGACGTGTTGCTGAAAGACAACAAAAAAAGGGATGTGATGGACAATTGCTGACGGTAGGAACAAGAATCCAAAAAGTCCACTCCAACAGAACCTCCCACTCAAAGTCCACTCACACAGGAATATTTCTGTTATCAGTTCTAGAGGTTAATAAGGTGGAAGTTCTGCCTGCCAGTCAGAGAAGCTCACCACAACAGCAAACATAGCCATGTGCAACCCTGATTCCAAAGCCAGACCAGGGCTACTGGCATCATACTGAGTAGGAGCACAACATCGCTCATCTAAGGGCTTTCAACTTTGAATTTAGAATGAAATTCCCCAGGAAGGGTCACACTGAGTCTTACATGGATCTAACTCCAGCTGCTGGGTTCCCAGTTTAGCCTGAGGCTGAGACATGCCCAGGTGCAGGATTCTTATCCCAGACATCCTCATTCAAGGATGGAATACTGCATGTATTACAGCCCATAGAGAGCACACATCTATGTGTGCGCACAAATAAGTACCACTGTATTCCAAAACCAGAGAGCTCACAAACAAACAGGGTCTACTGCCTACCAACACTTCAGGCAACAGACAGAGAGCCCTTCCAACCACCCTTCATTATCCACAGCTAAAGCTCTAGGATCAAGAAGATCCAGCACTGAAGAGCTTCCCTGTGCCAGCAGGAAAACTCAGGAAGTGAATTTGTGAGTGGCTTAAGCCAATGCAACACTAAGCCACTGCTGCAACAGGCACTCCCGCTCTCTGCAGGCACAGATCCACCCTACCTGGTCAGCCTGAAAGCCTTCCTGGCTTAAGCTTTAAACTCCAGGATTGCGGTGAGTCGGTTACTTGCCCCACGGCACCAGGGGAAGCAGGAAGAGGTAATGGAGGGCAAGGCAGAGGCTGTGACTGCCCTTTTACCCACTAACATGGTTAAACTGCAGCACCGCACCCAGAGGTGTCTCTCCCTTGCTTCCCAGAGGGCGTTTTCTTTTGTTTAAGTTTTGTCTACCCTTAAATCTCAATGTATTTGCACACAGCAGCCTGTGCACAGCCTCCTTCATGGTGCTTCTCACACATCTCACCCTACATGGAGTCAAACTGTACTTGTTTGTCTCACGGATAGAAAGACTGGAGAGATGAGGAACTGAGGCACTTGTAAAGCTGAAACCTGTAATGATATGGAGAACCTTTGCATATATTCCTGCACAAGTTTTCACTGCAGGAGCAGCCACAGTGCAGAGAACGGCAACATTCGACATTAACGAGGCAGCTGGGAAAACACCAAATTCAATCTGTCCCTTTATCCAAAGGCCTCATGGTTAGTTGCTTCCCGGAGCAAGAGGCCATACTTGCCCATGAATCTGGTTTGCTACAGAAACTGCAGATTACCAGGCCAACAGACAGTACATGTTTCTCTCCCTTGCAGCTCAAGCCCCTCTCTTCCTCTGTCATACAATATAACTGGGCAGTGAAGGAAAGAAAAAAGGTGATTTTTTACACTGGTTGATCACACAATCATGGAATGGGTTGGGCTGAAGGGACCTTAAAGCTCATCCAGTTCCAACCCCTGCGCAACTTGCTCCGAGCCCCGTCCAACCTGGCCTTGAACACTTCTGCAGACATTCTCAGCTGTCCGATTCTTCCCTGCTGACAGGAGGGCAGAGAAGTTGCTTGTGTTTTTCTGACCAAAGAAGCAGACTCAGTTATCACAAAGAACATCAGCTTCAGACCCATCTCCTCCTGCGGCAGCTTCAGCCCCATCTGCTCCAGTGGAGCAGCAGGTACAAGCACAGCTCCATCCTGCCATCTCCTGCCACACTGGCTAATTGCAGCCTAATGCAGACAGGCCCATCTATCTCCAATGTATCTGGAAGAAGACACTGATCTGCTTTTCTAACCAGCTACAGATCTCCTTACTCAGAACAGCTTCTTATTACAAATATTTACTCTTTCAATGCCCTTTAAACCTGAAAGATGCTGTGTGCCCCAGTATCTCTCATTGTATACCCTCATCCTGAGCAGGCTATAGACTCCAATCTTAAATCTACCAAAGGATCCTGTGAAATTCACTCATTTCAATGAGAAAACCAAGAAAGCCAGAAGAACATAGAGATGTGCAGCAGCACAACAACGAGGAGGCAGATGTGAAAGGATGCCTGAGCCCCGGAGCACTGGCATCACGCTTCATTGAGTAGGAACCTATTAGAGACATTGTGTGTTTTTTAAAAGGCCACAAGGATTTATGGTCTACAACAGCCATGCAAAAAACATGCAGAGCAGTCATATTTCTATAGCCCTATCAATTTCTCCCAACTTCCCTGCTGGATGGTTTTTGGAACACCAATTAAAATGAGATCCTCATTGCACATGTTAAAGAAACAGAAGTAGCAGCTTGCCTGATCCTATCCATGCTTCACTTCAGGCTGCGCAGGGCAGGCTTTTATAGTGCCCATACAGACAATTCTTCCTATTTAAGAAGCTGGGATTTTGCCCCAGAATTCACTTCCCAGCTCCAGGTTTTGGCCAGAACAAGGACACACACCTCTCTAGAACCTACAGCCAGCCTTGCTGGCCCTGTATCACTTGAGGTTTTAAAACAGCGGGACAAGAAGATGCTTTAGACATGTGGAGCCTCTTCCACTGGACATGATCCTGTTTAGCTACATCAAAGGGCCAAAACTCCATCCCTGAGCAGGTTCTTCATTCTGCTTTGTAGTGCTGGGATCCCTTCCCCCTCTTGTTCCTCAAAAGAAGTAACATTTATGAGTTACAATTAAGCTCCTTGGGAAGGTTCCTCCCCTTAAGACAACAAAGGGCATGTAGTAAACAGAAAACTACAAGAAGATCTGGCCTACAGCAGAAAGTTACTTAGCATGGGCTTCTGGGAAAGACAAAAATGGGAAAAAGGTTTTGGCACACGGTTATCAAGGCCCCAGGACTGCTCCTGGCAAGGAAATCTTTCATTTCTCATTTCCTCAATGTTTCCTTAAAGAAGTCTGTATTTGAGCTTTTGCTGGGCAGCTTAATCCATTGCCATTTGCTTAGAACAAATGAAACCTCCTCACTCCTGACAGCTCAGTCTCCTCCCTCCTGCCACTGAATTCTCCTACCTTTGCATAGCATTTAAGTACTTCTTAGAAGTACACCGTTCTTCTAAAGACATGAGCAACAATCACACAGCCATCAGCACTGTAAGCAGAGGATAAATGTCATTGAGAACAAAAAGGGGTTGCTCAATAACTTACTTTAGCAACCTGGCAGCCTGGTGAACCCACAGCTCCTGAGCAACAGCTGTAATGAGTTTCCCATCCACCTGGCACTGAAAGAGCAAGAGATAAGAGTCAAAGAGGAGAGTCCTGTTAAGCAAGAGATCTAAACTTTAGGTGTCACATGCAGAGATACCTGGGATGAGCACAGCAGTAATAATGTGTCAAACAAAAGGGAAAAAACAAGTATGGATTCACACACAGCAACCTAAGGAGCCTAAGTTTCCCATACTCAGGCAGATAAACTCTAGAAACCTGGATGCTCTGATGGAAAACCACAGCAGAGCTCAAACCAGGTTAGCGTCTGACTGTAAATGACCAGTGAACTCTCCTGGGCAGTGACAGACGTCTCATGCTCCCCAGTCAGCCTCCTGAAAAGGCTGACTCTTTTCAATTGGCACTGGAAGGTTTCTTGTTTCTTTTACTCTTTTCAACCGGAAAGATGAACATCCCTCTGCTCCAGTCCCAGGGATACGTATTCAGGACCATACCACTACTTCCCAGCAGCTCTTTGCAAGGCTATTTCAGCAGCGGCACGGCCACCCAGTGACAAAACTCGGAACTGTCACCAACTGGCAGCGTGACAAGCCACAAAATACTCCACAGCAACTCAACCCCGAGGCAGGATGTGCCCGAGGAAGACTGTTTGGAGCCTGGAGCACAGCTAGCACGTAACTAAGCCCTCTCTGAAGGGCTTTGCTATACCTCTCTGCTTGCGTAGCCTTCCCCAGTGATGGACACACTCCTCTTTGCGAATGCAGGTTCCAGAGGCTGAGACCATGTACTCGGTGCCACAGCGACAACAAATCCTGCAGGAGGCTTTAAGAGAAGAGAGAAGCAAGAGTCAGGTCACTAGAAATCCTTCATCCTGTTTAACTTGGCCAAAGCAGAAGTAAATCGGGATCACTGAAGTCCCAAATACTGGTGAAACAACTCCTGTTAGAAAGGATTTCAAATGTTGTTTCCAACTCCCACAAAGACACAACAATCCCTGCAGAACTGCAGACCTGTAGCATTTGCCCTCCCAAACACTTCTCACAGACCCCCTGCAGTTTTTGGTGTGCAACATCAGCTTCAATACAGTTCACATCAACATTTGCTGCGTTATTTCTCCATCCACAGCAAATTATGCTTGTACTCCAACACAGTTACTTTAAGAAACAGGATAAATAAGTCATTCTTTGGACATGCGAGCTAATGAAGCCTGGTTTCCAGGGGATCTGTGCCTTGTCACTTCCAAATGACATTCCAGCTCTTCCTGGGCACAGCTTTTCTGTAAGGATTCTCCAGCATCTAAAAGCAGGCATGCCTGTTCCACCAAGGGGGCAGTTACAGACTTCTCCCTCCTGTCATCTGCGCTTCTACTGCCCACGATTCAGAGAAGAGAGATGCAAAAAGCCACAGAAAAAGGGCTGACTGATTTCTGCAATTTCCAGAGTGTGGGCATTTAAGCTGCTAGCACGTTCCCAGCTCTCCATAACACAGGTCTAGCCCATTTTTGTCCACTGACCATGGCCACAGCATTAACAGACCAGCAGCAGCTAGTAAGGCCAAATTCAAAGATCCTGCAACATCTGCAGGACATTACAGAAACCGAACCAGGAATATAACCTCAGAAGCCTCTGAAGGAGCTGGAGAAAAGGGCTCTGACAAATACAGTACTTGACAGTGTTAATGCAAGAGAGCTTTCATACAGGTTGCTTCAGCAACCACAGGACAAATGTAGACACAAGGTGTTAACATGGATCAGCACTTAACACACTTCAGCAAGGTCTCTCCAAAGAGATGCTCAGAGGAGTGTGGCAATGCACCTCAAAATACAGCCCAAGTATCTGTTTTATCCCTGCTGCACCACAGCCTGCTCTAATCAGTCTAAGAAGCATAAATCCTGCTACAGGAGTTCAGAAAGTCCAGACAGAGGAAGACCCTTTCCTATCCTGAGGAAATCTGGGGGGATCATTTTGTCCTGTTGCAAACAGGGCTTTTGGAAACTACTTGGCCCAGTGCTGTCAACAAATCAAGCAGAAACCTATGCAAGCCAAACCAGCGAGACATGATGCACAACCAGCCTGGCCCACATCCCACTGTAGCAGCAGTTCAGTGTGCATAGAGACACACAAAAATCCTGCCCCTGCAAGAGGGGAGCATCATTAGATGCTGAGCAGAAGCCTCTCTCCAACTGCTTCCATTACAAAAGCAGCAGGCAGCCTCCAAGATAGTGCAATGAAGGCGGCTTGTCCAGGGAGGCAACCTGACCAATTCATGTTCTTGGCAGCAACCAGAAACCTCCCTCAGCCTCACGGCCCCACAGGCCACAAACCATAAACCTTGTGTCAGAAATCACATCCTACACAGCAGACTCCTGCAGCCACACTCCTCTGCCACTGGATAGCCTGCAGAGACAGAGGTCACACCCAAGGAGCCCCATCACAATCGGAGCACATGAGAACCATGAACATGTTTACGCATAAAGAGCACTTGTAAGCAGGACAGGCATCTCCAGTTGTGATCTATCTAGCAAACCTGGCAGAATGAAAGAGCCAGCAGAGCTTACAGTCAGTTCGTTTTCTTCTCCTCTGCAGTGAAGAGGACAGCACGGCCAGGCTTCTCTGGGTGAGGCATTGGGTAACCATTTTCCTTCAGCTGCTCTTCACTCATGAGATACTCCTTCAGTCGCCGGTACAAGGCAGCCCCTGCACACAAAGACAATGCTGAAGACACATCACTTAAGTAAGGGCTGTTTCTCTTACTGGTGTTTGCTCTATCAAGCCTCCTGGCAGGGGCTCCCACTATTCTGAACTTGCTTCCTCTGCCTTTTTTCAGGATTGACAGGGAAATAAGTGTCAGGGCAATATTTTTTTAGACCTGGTTACTGGTGCACAAGCTGCTCTTTCACCCCTTCAACACCCAGCATTACATCTGGAAAACACAGCTGAAACCAAATTCCTCCAAGGGGCTTTTTTGTTACTGATGTGAGACTTTTCCATTTTACTGTTTTACATGCTTTAACTGGTAATACGAACAGAGCCCAAAGAATCCCCTGTCAAAAGCCACCCATAGCTAGCTAAAAAACTCATTATCAGAAGCTTTCTTCCTGTTGTTGAATTCAGGCTGCTCATTTCATTTCACAGAACAATTATAACTTCTTGCCCTCTGCTCAATATCTATTCTTTTGCTGCTACATTAAACCCTTCCAATATTGCTGTGCACTCTTTGATGTTGCTTAGCTGAGCTATACAGGCCCTTTAAAGCTTTCTCCATGTCAATTCCTTCTGCCCCATGGCCTGCCTGCCTCTTCTCTGATCTCCTCAACTAGTTGCCTGCATCTCTTGGCAACCAAAATACCCATAACTGATTTGAACCAACATGAATAATGCTTGTGGCACAACCCTTTGGCTACAATATGACCTTACTATGACATTCATAAACGTGAAACTAAGCCCTGAAGAGCTGGAGGAGGTATTTGAAAGTTTGGCTTTTAATCTGACAGGCACATTGTGAAGAACTGCTTCAGGGCAAGAAAGTTCAAGTAAAATCCAGACAGAAATAAGAGCCCAAGTCAGTAATACCCAAAAGACATGAGGCAGCTCTGAGCAGCCACTGATGCTACATCAAAGCCATGCAGGCTACATCAGTGAACTTGCAGCCTGAAGCAGGGAAGCAAGAAGGTGCTGATCAGTGGTGTGACACTCGCTGACACTGCAGCACTGCACAGCTATCAGTTAATATTCCTAACACTGGCCTGCAGATAAATCATAGAATAATGGAATGGTTTGGGTTTTAATGGACCTTAAAGCTCACCCAGTTCCATCCCCATGCCACAGGCAGGGACACCTTCCACTGGAGCAGCTTGCTCCAAGCCCCTGTGTCCAACCTGGCCTTGAACACTGCCAGGGATGGGGCAGCCACAGCTTCTCTGGGCACCCTGGGCCAGTGCCTCAGCACCCTCACAGGGAAGAACCTGTGCCTAAGAGCTCATCTCAGTCCCCCCTCTGGCAGGTTAAAGCCATTCCCCTTGTTCTGCCTCTACAGGCCCTTGGCAAAAGTCACAGCACTTCATGCATCAGCCAGACCCTGCTCTCCCCAGTCACAGCGTTATACCTCCAGCTATAACTTACAGGTTACAGCCTCACAGGAGCAGAGTCTTACCTGTTAAATCCTCTGCTCTCAAGCTCCCTGACCGGTTTAGAGTAAAACTTGTCTTAGCAGCAAGCTTCCCTCCCAGCACAGCTTCATGGGACACCACCTTCTTGTTACTTGTCTCTGTAGTGAGAAGAGGGAAGCAGCAAAACAGGACAGAGATCAGATAACCAGCTAAGTGACTTCAGTCCTAGAGTTTGGGGCACTACACATCAGTAAAAGGAGGACTGCAACTTATCCTCTGGAACTCTTGCTCTGCTCAGTAATTGGTGCGTGTGAGGTGGTGGCCTAGCATTTTCATTCCAGCACTATGGGGAGCTTTCTCTTTGCACTGTCAGCTCACGGCAACTTCTTTTTAAGGGCAGCAAGGCCATTTTTACAGATCCCCTTGGAACCTCTGGTAGCTCTACGTGCTTACTCTGCATAGGTAGCCTCCTACTGACCAAAGGCAAGAGAGGACTAAGCATAAAGCAACTCGACCTGGTCATGTGCTGCCTGGTGGCATCACCCACCCGCAGAGAGCAGCTTTGTTGTCAAGTCCCTGCAGACCAGACTCCCATGCTGAATCTTTCAACTTCTTTTAGAAAAGAGCTTCAGAGCTCTAGAATATACTCAGCACATCAGATAATGGCAGAGAGGTGCTTTTTACTAATCATTAACTGGCAGGCCTCTCCTAAAGGCCAGCCTCCCAAGTTCAGCCGCTCTGACTAATGGCCATGAAGGTAATGAAGACAGAGGGGAGAAAAGGGAAGAGACCAGGGGAAAAAAAAGAATTCACAAGAACAGCACAAATTGATTGTTTAATGTACCCTCTCGAGAGCCAATAATGAAATGTCTTAACCCTCTTCGTTTCTCTCTTGAAGCTTAATGTGTGTAACAGATTTCTGTGGTGATGGACGAGTCTATCACTTTGAAGGCATCATGTGAAAGTTACTCCATTAGTGGGGCTTTTCATTTTAAAGAACTTGTGCTAAGAAAAAATAATCCATGTGGCATTATCTCCATTTAGGTTCAGACAGCCAACAAAGCATTGCAGGACTTGCCTCTTGAAGGCCCATTAAAGCTTGCCAGGACTATAAAAAGCTAACTGGAGTTGTTTGCCTTTCAGCATAATGCTTCTGAGAAATGGGTCTGTCTTTTCAACAAGTTTCTCTTGGTGGCTTCTAATTCAAGCAGGGCTCCGATTAGCAAACCACAAACGTGGTACGTACTGTTCGTACTGGCAGGGGAATTGGGCACCAGGCTTCGTAGCTTCTTTAAGGTGTTCACTGCCACATTCAGGTAGATGTTGCGGCTGGTGCTACGTTCATAAGCCACCTTCTCTTCTGACAGGGCCTGCAAACAGTGCAATTCATTATTACACACTGTCTTCCCACTGCTGCTGCTGGAGAACAAAAACGTTTGGCTCTTAAAATACAGAATCCAAGGATGACTCTGGGGCCTGCTTAGGTGACTAAGAGGAAAAAAATAACTGTATTTTAGGCAAAGTGCTAGAAGAAGCATTTTCATGTGAAACCATCCCTGACAGATTAACAAAGCAGTCGTGGAACTGCCAGGGAAAGGCCATTTTCTCCACTTCAGTGGCAATGCAAAATCTTAACTGGCAAGAAAGGAAGTTTGACAAATAGTCACTCCTTGGATGCAACAGGAACATTCCCTTAGAGAGCTGTGAAGGCGAAACCCCACAAAAGAAACCCTCGTGGCATCTGCTTTGGTTATAAAATACAACATACCATGTCCCGTATTTACCCAAGCCAACATTAATGGCCAAAGTTTTCCAATAAAACAGATTACTTTCTCAACTCTGCTTTTGGAAATCCTACTATGCTATTCTCTACTATTACAGGGCTCCTTAAAAGCCTCCTTGAAAACCTTCATAAGCAGCAAGTTTTACATCTATCTCACTTATCACTGCTGAACATTAAGATTCCAGGAGGTGCCTGTCGCTGTACCACAGCTAAAGGCCTTTTTGCCCAGCTTGACCATAACACACATTCCCCTACTAAACAGACTGTGAGTGCTTTCTGAATGAAAGGAAAGATGGGATTTTCCTACTGGAATCCCCCCCTGGAATTGCACTGTGATCCATTCTGGAATTATTTAATGCCAGCCTCCTCTACAGAACTGTATGTGGATAGCAGTTCCACTCTGGGTTTGTTGTAATTTAGGCCTTAGCCAAGGCAGATGAGGTTATTCACTGCTGTGGACTTGATTCATAAGCAGCAAGCATTTGTACAGACCTTGTCAAATGCTTCCTGGGAGGAGGAGCAGAATTTCAGGCACTCATCAATGAAGAGATTCAGATATCTTTGACGAATGTTTGTTGGGACTTTAGCACCAAATTCTGTGGGAATAACAGGCCTCTGTAAGCTGGTGCTCTAGAGATGAGACAGGGAGAGAGAAAGAGGCTATTCAGGGTTTAAGAAGTACATTGCTTTGAGACTGTCATGTTTCCTGCTCTGTTATTAACAGTGGCACAATTTCCTTTACTGAAAATCTGACCAAAGCTAAACATAACATGCATCATTTTTGGTACATGCATCATTTTTGGTACTAGAAACACCACTTGAAGCTTTTGTGCCACCTTCAGTATTTGAACTACTTCAAAAAACAACCATGTTTCATTACACAACTCATCCAGCAGCCAAGAACTACCAGTGGCATTAGTCACAACATGACATTTACACACGCAAGCATTCCAGACCACAAGAAGGATGACGTTTGCATTAACAGGCTCAAGATTAGGATGGTACCAAGCACCACGCTTTGGAGACATGAACACATAACAGTTATGTGCACAACAGACTTGATTTTCTTTCTGGTGCTCTGGGTGTGAAGAGAGAATGGGAGAACCACTCCTGCCAAGCTGGCAGCCAACTAAATCATCACACTTCCCGTAGGATTCCTGTAACTTTCTTGCACTGGGGTTTTCTTCTTTTTTTAATGCAAATCATGATGCTCCTGAAAAGATTTCCCCCTTAAATTGAATTACATGTTCTTTGGGCATAAAACCAGCACACTGGACACTGCACACTGGACTGAGTTACAACCCACCACTGCAGTTTTCCATTTAACATCAGTGTACCCCTCAAATCACACAATTTGCCTCTTTTCCAGAGAAGAAATTGTATGTTCACCTCTAAAGCACCCAAATTGTTTTGTCAGTCTCCATCCCACCCAAGAGATACCCATAAACGAAACCATTTGCTGCAATATGTAATAAAACCAGCTCCATGGAAGATAAGAGCATGTTCAAGGGGGAACAACTGGTTATCTCAATGGGAAGAGTGCTCATTTTCCTCATGAGACTTCCACTTTAATACCCTGTTCACAGGGATTTGGTCCTTTTCATGACAAATATATATTTTCTCATATGACACCCTTGAAGCACCTCTGTAACACTGGTAAATATTTAATCCTTTCAGTTGTTTCTTTTATTTGTGATTACCTTCAGGTTCCATGTTACCATGGTGCTTTTTTGGGTGGGGAAGGAAGAAAGTGACTTTTCCTTCCTCCAGAAATAGGCAGAGTTATGATATATCTTGAATCAAGGTATCTTTAAATCAAGCCCTGGCATTAACCAGGACATTCCTTGCCATCCATTCCAGCTAACAGCTGCTTATGCCATCACCTGCTGCTACATGAGGAACTGTATTTGGAATTGTCTTAGTGAGTAACCTGTTCCCCAGTGCTCATGGGAAAAAGAGGGACTTCTGTGCTAAGGAACTCATAGCAACAGTACCCAAAAGCTAAGGCAGGTATTCATGGGGAAAAAGGAAAGCAAAAAAGAGGTTTTCCCCCAAATATTAACAGCAGTATGAAGTTTAAACGATCCCATTTTAACTATACAGGTCACTGCAGGCCATTATTCATAACCACCTTCCTTTGTACAGCCCACAAAGCCCAGGAAGGCCATTAAGCCAGCCATGCCTTTTGAACACGAAAGGCTTCAAGTCTCTGACACAAACAGCTCCACACCTAGGCACAGAGCACAACAGAAGGCTCAGACTGAAGAGGAGTGATCAATATTCAAAGAGATCAGAGCAGCACTTAAGTATTTCTATCTTTTTAAGCTTCTGCCCCTCAAGTGTTTAATTTTTTATACAATGCTATCGAGGAAAACCACAGAAAGAAACAATCCCTTTTAATCAACCTAATCAAAACATTGCTCTTCAGAGAGAGCCAAGTTTAGAGCAGCTTGGTTAAACCTCAATGGGGAATGACCAAAGAGATTTCCAGTTTCTTACCTGTAAGGAGGGAACATGTGCTATCCTTTTCGGCATGATGGTGCTGGTGGTCTTTGAAGCCATCCCAGCTAAGGTGCAAGCCTTCAGAGAAAGGGTGGGTGCTTCAGAGTCATTGGAAGGTGTAACACTCCTGCCAGCAGCAGACGTCTTACTACTCGCAAGGCCTGTAAGAAACAGAAAAGGTAAAATCCTGCCACTGGGCTTCAAGCAGCCAGAAAGAACTTACTATAAAAGGCCCATGCTGCAAGCTGTGCTTTTTTCAAATGGAAGCCTCCAAAGGGATACAAATTGGGCAATTTTGCCACCTTCCAGGCAAGGATGAAGGAACCTTCTGCCAGGAAACGTGCCTCATTTCTGTTTGTTTTGGGGCAACTGAGTCAGCAGAGTTTAAAGAGGTAACCCTGTCAGCTATACTCACTAACTGCCCATCACGTCACCTCTGAGTCCTTCTAACTACAAAGGGATACCAATGAGCATTAATTAGTACTTCCCTCCTGTTCGTGCGATCTCTGAAGGCTTAAATGGAAGAGCAAATGAGCAAACATGCTCCAAGGAAGAAACAGAAATAGAACAGGCTGAAGTGACGGAGGCTGGGTGAGACAGAGGAAGGAACGGGGCTGTATATATAGCCTGTTGCTTTTCACCAGGATGGAGTATCTCAGGGTAAAGACCTTCCACTGGCCACTAACAGGAAAGAGTCAAGCCATGGCCAATGCTCCACAGCTCCTGATAGTTTCACATCTGCTCAGGAGAAATTTAAACAGAAGTCAGTGTCTTTTAGCATGCGAGAGGACAGGACAGAGAGCACAGGTAACGCTGCTGGCTTACTTTGTTTGGCTGCTGCAGGGAGGGCTACATTTGGCACATGAGCAATCCTCCTCTTTTCTCCTGGCAAGGAAAGAGAGGCCTTTTGCACGGCCACAGCCAGCTGTGCTGCCTGCTGCTGAGCCAGCTGGATCCTCTGGTAACACACCTCCTGAGCCGTGGGGGGACGGTACGGCCGGATTACAGGCTTGCTCGGGACCTCGGCCTGCACAGACAGAAAGGTGTGAGAGGCAGCACACTCGCCTGCTCAGTCCCACCCTCTGGCTTCCATTCACCCAAGAAAGGTCTCTCTTCCTCAACTCCTCTCCATCAGCCAATACAGGGTTTTGAGAGAAGATCCCAACCACCTTCCAGAACACAGGCACTCACCAAAGACCATGACATTAATGATCCGCCCTCTGGCAAGGCCTCCCAGCGCTCTGGCACATTCCTACATTGGTAAGTGGTATTTGAACTGCTGGCTTAATGGCATGATGGTCCCCATCCCTGCGCCTAACCCACTTAGAATCACAGAATCAGCCAGCTTGGAAAAGACCTTGAAGATCATCAGGTCCAACTGTTGCCAGCACTGCCAAGGCCACCACTAATCCATGTCACTAAAAGGGCCTCATCTACCTGGTTTGGGAACATTTCCAGGGACGGTGACTCCAGCACTGCCCTGGGCAGCCTGTTCCAATGCCTGAGCGCTCTTTGGGGAAGAAATTGCTCCTAATCTCCAGCTAAACCTCCCCTGGTGCAGCTTGAGGCCATTTCCTCGTGTCCTATCACTTGTTACTTGGAAGAAGAGACCAATCCCACCTCACTACAACTTCCTTTCAAGTTCTGGATGCTGTCCACACTCTCAGCT
This sequence comes from Myiopsitta monachus, assembly GCA_017639245.1. NCBI lineage: Eukaryota > Metazoa > Chordata > Aves > Psittaciformes > Psittacidae > Myiopsitta > Myiopsitta monachus. The sequence goes on along the minus strand of CM029937.1, from coordinate 2,945,572 downwards.
CTACAGTCTCACACTAGAAAATGAACCTAGCTCCTTGCTGCCTACTGCATGCTCCTTTAGTTTATACTTGCAATGAAAAATCAACCAACTACTCTGCATTCCCCTTTGCTATATGACACTTGAGTTTTCCAATTCACTCCCTCTCTTTCCCATGCTGAAGAGCCATCTACCCTCACCTTATAGGAGCTCCAAACCTCTTAGCAGCCTTGTTTTGGGGCTCTAGTTCCTGTAACCGCTCACATATATCTATTTATGGGATTAGGGCATTACATAAACTGAGCTCTGAATTTTCAACAAGCTCTGCCCCTGCCTGCTTCTTGGAGGCATTTCACTGCTGTAGCCATTACCAGCACAAACAAGTTCCACATGCGTTTTCTTTGATGTCCAAAATTAGGTTGCAGGAAAGGTGCCAGAAATTATGTCAGCAAAGAGAGAAGTTTTCTAGCAGAAGTACAAGAGAAGCATCAGTGGTACAAACTTCTCCACACTACTTAACAACCTTTGAACTGTAAGAAACAGACCTTCCTTCACAAAACCTTTTCTGAGAAGGGTGCACTCGCACAGTCCATGTGTAACATGGCATTTCTGAGACCACAAATTGAGGGCAAGCTGGCACCTCCTGCATTCCTTGTCTCTGATGCTGACACCAGCTTCTGGATACCAAACTGCATGCAGTCAGCCATTAAAGTGTAATTACAGACTTCTGAGCAGGACAGGACACTCATTTTCTGCCTCACCTTCAATTCCTTTGGCCCACCATTTCCCCCAGCAACTAAACTAGAACTCATCTCCCTCCCCTTCTGCTTTGCTCAGTCCTGGAGCTATAAAACACAAGCAAAGACAGAACAAGCACTCAACTTGGAGCGACACAGCAAAGCAGGAGCCTTAACTCTGCATGTAAAAGCAGCAGCTCGGGTCTTACAGCACCTCCAGAGCAGAGCTGACAGCAGCACCAGGTTGAGGTTATCCAGGGAACACAGGTCCCAGTGTGTGCTCACAGCAGCTGCTGCTGAGCACACCAGATCGGCTCTGTTTGCCCATGCAATGGCTGCACTGGGGCTCGCATCTTTGGAAAGCATTTTGGGATCAGCTGTCACATTAAGAAAATGTATGGAAAGATTTGCACATGTCTAAAAGGCACCCATTTACAATAAATATTTGAGTTAATGAATTTCCAACCCATTTGCTTCAGCCTCTTATCTCTTCACTTGGGAAGAAAGGGCCCTTATCAAAACACATGAACTGGCTGAAGATATCTAGTTAAATAAAACACACTGTGTTGACCTCAGGGCTTCAAATTATTAAAAGAAACCTTTTCTAGGCAGGGAAGAAAGGGAGAACAATTAATTTGAACTCCCCAGCTCTAATCGGTGCGTAAGTCTCCACTCTTATCCTGCTAGAACATAAAACTGACTAATCTGTACTCAGCACCTGGAGGGAAACACATTAAACCCTCAAAGAAAACATGAATTAAAATCCCAGTGGGAAAGAAATAAAAGAAATCAGAATGGCTTCCTTGGCTTTTTCTTGTTATTTTTCACCTCTCTATTTTAAGTATTTTCACAGTTGTGAAAGAAGAGCATCAAACAAGACACTGTTGGTATCTTGGCCTGATTCAGAACAGACACAGGCTAATGGTTTTAAACACATGACAAAATTCATACAGCTATCTTTCAGGATTACAAGACAAAGAACAGTACCAGCAGACACAGACTGACCTTGTGCCCAGCTAGTTTTCATTTCAGTGACTGGATGAAGCTATACTAGAGGAAAATGAAGCTCTCAGTCCATCTCAATGTGTGGCAAGACTGCAGAACCCATTTACTCTTCCATAGCTTACCCTTGGTTTTATGAAAGTTATCAGAGTTTTGCTGCTATGTGTAACATGCCTAACCATCCTTTTCAGAGATCAGAAAGGGGAGGGAAGAACTGACGCAGATGGATTCCAGCACTAACATTACTGCTTGAACCTGGGCTGCATTGTTTGCCAGTGTTGTAACAGGACAGAAAATCCTCACTTCGCAGAATCTAAACTTTTGCTTCTGGAAGTTTCACTTACATTTCCTTGTTTGACGAGATGCGAGATCCTCCTTTTCTGGCCAGGAAACAAGGTAGTTAAATTGTCTTCTGTCTTTTCTTCATTTCCTTCCTCTTTGGATGGCTGGAAAACAAAAGAACAAGCTTCCAAAACTGAGTAGATTTGAAGACCCCTCTCAGTGAGGAGATCTGAAAAATCTCCTTTTGGGTTACCAGAAAGTCCTTGCAGGTGGCAGGTGAGAACATGTGGTCAGCTGCTGTACAACTAAACCAAACCTTGTTTTGAACCCAAGAGCCACCAACGAAGTCAACAAGCAGCAGCAGCACAGTTCTCTCCCCAGCAGTCGCTCCCTGAGCTATGTACTGGAGTAGCACTGGCACAATTCACAACAGTCCCTACCTGCCATGAGACTTGAACAGCATTCTGCCAGCCACTCACACCTCACCTTTCGTGGCATCTTAAAATCCAGGGGGGTTTGGGTTGTTTTAATGGGAGAACTTGGGAGCTGACTCACTCCTGCCTCTTGTACAACGTGCTGCCTGGAGCAGGTCCCAAAAAAACCTGCTCGCCACCAAACCATGGTGCCCACACTCCACGTTTAGGGAAATGTTTCCCTGCAGTTTTATCCACAGCCCTATCTGCAGAAAGACTGTGGTGACAAATCCCCAGGTCACACACTTGTATGGCCAGAAACCCAGGAGGAAGTAACAGCCCCTCTCCAAGTAAAGACACTTCCGAAGCAAACATCTCAGGCTTGCTGGGAGACGCCTGGAGAAGCTGTGGCTGCCCCATCCCTGGCAGTGTTCAAGGCCAGGTTGGACACAGGGCTTGGAGCAAGCTGCTCCAGTGGAAGGTGTCCCTGCCCATAGGCAGGGGTTCGAACTTTAAAGGCTTTTGGGACAGACTTTAAAGGCTTTGAATTTGATTCAGCTGTTCATTCATATAAAACACACTTCCTTAGAATCACAGAATCAGCTGGGTTGGATTAAAGATTTAAGATCATTATTGATTTAAGATCAAGTCCAACCACTGCTCAGCTCTGCCAAGGCCACCACTAATTCATGTCACTGAGGACCTCGTCTACACAACTTGGGAACACTTGCAGGGATGGTGACTCCACCACCGCCCTGTTCCAACTCCTGACCACCCTTTGGGAAAGCAATTGTTCCTAATCTCCAGCCTGAACCTCCCCTGGCGCAGCTTGAGGCCATTTCCTCTTGTCCCATCCCTTGTTACCTGGGAGAAGAGACCAGCCCCCTCCTCTCTCCATCCTCCTTTCAGGTAGTATTTTGCAAACCCCCAGCTGCTCTCCAGCCAATCCTGCTTTGGGTTTTCCAACACAACCCCTGGCAAAGCTCTGAGCAGAGGCAACCCTGCCAACTTCTTAGAAATTCAGCAACAGAGCTGGGGGCGGGATGTGGGGATGAGCTCAGACTCCACTAAGGCTGAGCTTGTGTCCATCACCACTGAATCACTTCACTCTCTAGGAACTCGGTCTGTTAATTCAGTTACATCCCTAATAAACTCTCTCACACAGTGATCCTTCCAGGTGGAAATGTACCGTGCTGCCTACACGTACCTTCCCTCTGGACTAGCATGTTGAGACCAAACAACACTGGCTCCATCTACAAAATCATACCATAAAGAGTGGAAAAAAAATCCCCTACCCCCCAGAAATGCAGAGGGAAGCAGGTACCTACTTACAAACACCCATCTCTCAAACAGGGACCCCCCCCGCTGCAGTGCATATTCCTCCCTTTCCAAAACAGAAGGACTTATTCAGGGCAGGGATATAAGGTGAAGCACATCAAAGTACACACACGTGGCTGCTGACAGCTCAACCCTGCAGCTCCATGCCAGCATTAACTGTCTGCAGTGAGTGGCAGCCACTGGTTCAGCACTTCCTGAATCCAGCCCGTTTTAAGTCCCCTGTATTTGGAAAGCTCTCAGTGGATTAGGATTTCCCACTATAGATTAGGTGCCGTTAAGCCATTTTCACTTCACCTGGGTAATTTGGAGAAACAAAGCTAAAAATAACGTGTTCTTTCCTAGCTGGGAATTATACCAAACAATGAAGAAAGAACAGCTGAATTTTAATCAACTGAAATCAAGTAATGCTTAATAGTTCAGAAGAAAACCATTCCACTGAGCTGCTTTATACAGGTTCTTCTAATAAAGCTTTTCATAGGAGCATAAAATGGGTCTTTACTTGTCAGCAATACAGACTTCCCTCTGAACGTGTCAGGGACACGACTGCAACAGAGGGTTCAGCAAAAAGCTTTAACAGCCCAGCTACTGTTTTCAAAACAGGAGCTCTCCTCTCAGCACTGCAGATCCTGACTTTGGCCTCCCCAGAAGGAAGGTCATGAATGGAAAAATTCACCCACCCAGCTGACAAAAGCCTGAAAGCAGCACTCATTCCTGCTGCTGCTTTTAGAATAAAAGTCAACAATTAATCAGGCCAGGAGAAACTGCTTTTCCACCGTGCAGGGCCATGGCTCCTGCTGCACCCACCCTGCCCCTCCTTCAGATCAATAATCGCAGAATCATGGAATGGTTTGGACTGGAAGGAACCTTAAAGCTCCTCCAGCTCCAACCCCTGCCATGGGCAGGGACACCTTCCACTGGAGCAGCTCCAAGCCCCTGTATCCAACCTGGCCTTGAACACTGCCAGCAATGGGGCAGCCACAGCTTCTCTGGGCACCCTGTGCCAGCGCCTCAGCACCCTCACAGGGAACAGCTTCTGCCCAAGAGCTCATCTCAGTCTCCCCTCTGGCAGTTAAAGCCATTCCCCTGTCCTGTCCCTACAGGCCCTTGTCCAAAGCCCCTCTCCAGGTTTCCTGCAGCCCCTTCAGGCACTGGAGCTGCTCTGAGGTCTCCCCTTCAGGAGCCTTCTCTTCTCCAAGCTGCCCCAGCCCAGCTCTCTCAGCCTGGCTCCAGAGCACAGCTGCTCCAGCCCTGATTTTGTCACCTCGCCTCATGAAACCTCCCAGGTAATACAGCTGACTTGTACAACATCTACAATATGCACCTAAAATAGGAAACAGTCTGGGAAGTCTCCAAAGTGTCTAGTGTCAACTAAATAGACTTACCTGCACCAACACATTACTCTGCTTTTTCCTACTACTACTGTTCCTTAAACAACAACAAAGCATTGCCCAGATTAGCAACTTTAGCTTTGAAACATACACAACCTATTCTCTGAGGCCTTTTCTCCAACCATCTAGGCCACCACGCTTCTTAGGCCAGATGAAGACAGAAGTAACTGAGGGTTATCCACACAACCTTCCACGCAAAAGGCAATGGAATCCTTCCATTTTACAGCGGCTTTTAATGCAGCAGGTAAATTCAAGTGCAAACTCTGAAGAGAACTCGGTCATGACAAGGGTGAGATTCTTCCAACAAATGGAGTCTCTCCCTCCATAGCCTTCTTCAGCTACTTAAGATAAGCAAGACCACTGAACTAAACCAGAATCCTTTCACATTCAGAGGTGAGAGAACCAAGCAACCCAAACCAGCATTACCTGTTTCCCCAGCCTTCCCTTGTCTTCAGTTTTCACATCTGTCGATTCATTAAAAATCCTGAGACACTCTTCCATTGGATCTGACTCAAAGTCCAAGTCTTTCTCAAGGATGGAATAATCAATGTCATCAGATGTTGAGGAAGATGATGACGACTTCGACAACTTAGAGCGTTTCACTTTCTTTGTCCCTTCGTTTTCACTCTCTGAATCTGAGCCACAGTCACCACCATCCGAGTCTGAGCTCACATCAAGTAACTTGGATGGCAAAGGCCAGCCTTTGTCATCATCATCTCCACTCTCGTCACCAAACAGATCAACATGACTCAAACTCTGCTGCTTCCGACCCTTCTTTGGATCTCCTTTTCCTACAGAACTGACCTTTTCTTTCTTTCGCTCCACTGCCGGAGCCTTGGTCCCTTTCTCTTTGTTTTTATGACCAGAGGCTTCTTTGCCATTTTTCACATCAGCTGTTTTCAGCTTGGAGTCTTTCTTGCTGCTCCCCAGCTTCTCTGTGCTAGAGCCTTTGTTGACACCTTCACTTTTGCTTTTCCCTGAACTACTGCTGCCCAACTTGGCTTTTTCTTTCTTAAGTCCCTCTGCTTTTTCCAGCTTGTGTTTTTCAGGTTTCTTTAAAGCCCCATCAGTTTTCCCTTTGACGCTTTTCTCTTTGCAGTTTTTCTCCTCATTCTTGGGTTTTAATTTTTCTTCTTTTTTGAGCACTTTATCTTTTTCTGTACTTTTACTTTTCTCCTTCTTACCAAACTCATTTAGCCCAGGTGTTTTATTACCATCTGACTTCTTCCTTTTTGTTTTGTCTTTTGAGTCTTTGTTTCTATGCTCAATCTCCTGGCCATTCTTACCAGCACACAATTTCCCTGCTTTTGCACTCTTGTCTGATAAGTTTTTAGCAAGGTTTTTCTGTGAACTTGGATGGTCTTCCATGCCATACTGCACAGCTGTTTCTTTGCTATCCTGGGAAGCAAAGTCATCCACTTTGGTGCTCTGCTCTTTGTGGGATAACCCATCACTTGACTCACTTTCAGAACCAGCTTTTGACTGGGAACTAACAGAAGTTGCCTTATATTCCACATCAGCCTCATCATCAGAGGAAGAGAACCTGGCACACACTTCATCATCATCAGGATCTTCACAGAGCCTCTTTCGTGAAGGAGAGTAAGACTCCTCATAATTGGGCACCCTATCTCTTTTGGACCCCTTTGTCGTAGCTTTGCTCAAAAGCCTCGCTGAGTAATTTGAAAGTGGGTCATATTCCAAGTCTGTAGAAGGCTTCGAGTCATCAATCACATATTTACTGTTAGTGACAGTGCTACTGTATTTTTTATTCTGTATTACAGCCTTGGGAACATATTCCAGGGAGCTCCCTTTAGATCGGGAAGCATCTAAAGTGTATTTACTTGACCGGCTAGCAGCAGCCAGAGGAGTAGGGTTGTAGTCCGAGTTATTATTAAAGTTGTAGCTACCTGGATTATACTCTAAGGAGGCAAATGAATCATTCTGTGTCCCACCAGCTGACACAGGTGTATTTGAAATGAGCGAGGAGGCCTCTGAAGCACCCAACTCCTTTGTCGTTTCTAACAGCTCCTCATACTTCTTCTGCTCTCTCTCCACTTCGTTTTTGACTGCCTCAATGGCTTTGTTGACCAGCTCCAGCTCCAGAATACCAGGTGTCACATCTGTCATGTCAGCCAGAGCACCATCCTCCACCTCCAGCGAGGGCCTGGGCAGGTCGGGGTTGTAGGGATCATAGCCACGCTCTAGGCAAGAGAAAGAAACCAGAACTTACTGCCAGCAACTGAGGTACAGTTTTTCTTTGGGGTAAAATTCTTTCAAAAGTCATTTTTTAAGGTCTGCTCTCACCAAAACCCAGTACTGAAAGAGACACAACCAAAAGCCATGCTCTCAGCACCACAGAACAAATGCTTGATACCTAAAGCCACCAGCAAAGTTCTCCGCTCAGCAGCAGGCTTGTGGCTAGACTAGACTACAAACTACTACCCGGTCTTAAGGGCTAAAGATCTATTAACAAAGTGCTTTTATTACTCATGGAAAAGCTCTATTAAATTAAATATTCTTCAGGGCACCAAAGAATAATCTTTGTATTAGGACCAAGAGGAGCTGAGTAGGAGCAGAATTATCTGCTTAATTCAGTGAAACGACCAAGGGAGGAAAGAGGATTCCAGAACGAAAACTGCGGATTAGGTTCTCACTTACTGATGCCAATGCCTAAAGCCCACTGAAAGCTTTCAATACTCCCCAAAGCTCAGGATTTCTCACGGCAGCTGCAGGAAAACCACTCTTATCTTGTCTTACCTGACAAGCTGAGTGCTGCTAGTAAGAAAAAAACTACAGGTACAAAGGCAACACAACTCAAGCACACAGAATAACCCCCAAAATGGGAAGATCAAACACCCAGAACATTTCTCTTTTCTGACATTTGTCTTTTCAGACAAGTCCCTTTGGTGGCCTCTCTTACACTGGCGTTTCTAGGACTACGAACAGACGATATGCTTTGACCATGCTGCACAGCTCTACAGGAGATGTTCTGGGGAGTGCTGGACCACCCTACAGAACTATACGGAAATGCCAAAGCAACCTGTTCAAGGGCCAGCTTACAACTGGAGAGTCCATCAGAGCTCATCTGGAAACACTCATCTTGAAAAGGCCATGTGAGCAGCTGGCAGAAGCATAAACACACTCAACTTGCTGCCATGACATCCGAAACCCTCCCACCTTCCCAACTCCTGATGGAAAGGAAAGGGAAAAGGACATCGCTTGCGCACGTGCAGTGACACAGAACAGGCAGGAAAGTACCTTCACCTTGAAATATTAGATTAGTAACAGAGGAACTAAGCGTTTAGCAAGCCAAGAGAAGCGACAGGTGAGTTAATAGCTGCTCTTTGACTTGGAACAGATTTCAATCCTTCTTTTATCATAGTGTCTCTGGATGCTGCTGTGCCAGAGGGACTTTTTGTTCTTTGCTAGGCCAGTAGTAAAACTGGCTTTCCAGCTTGAGTGTGCAGAAGAACAAGACAATAAGCAGAGAGATAAAAGACAGGAAAAAAACCAACCTGCCAGGTCTAAGAAGGGTGACAGAATTCTTGTAACAGCCAGAAACAAAGTGTTCACACGGGCTTTTTCTACCACTCCCTCAAGACAGAGCTTTTACTTGGATTGGAGGCTTTTTTAAGAGGATCCATGACTGCACAGCTCCCTTGGCACTAAGAAAAGAACCCATCTCACAGTTGCCAGAACCAACCTCCAAGGAAGCAGAGTAATAAAAGACTGGATTAAAATAAAGCCAACAGTTTCATAAAATACTTTTTAGGCCCTTGGGTTTGCAAAGACTTTTGTTCCAAACCAATTAGCTGCTGATTGAGCAGGGACCCTGGGCAATCACAGCCTGATGGCACCAGCTTACAAAGGACAGTCTGAGCTGCGCCCAGGACGAGAAACATGGGCAAAAAGGAACAAGGTGATGCATTTCTATAACTACCTCCCCCTCCCTCTATTGCAAAGTGATTTAGAACCAAGCCACAAAGAGCATTTTCAAAACTAATGTCTGCTCATCTCCATTACGCCCAGCACAGCTGACACACGGCAGAAGGTGGCAAACCAGAGCATCTCAGTGGATGGAGAACAGAGAGGTTGATACCCAGAGCCCAGTTAGAAAAAGAAACCATGAAGAAACACAAGTAACTAGGGAAAAAAGCCTAGACGCAAACAGCAGCACCATCAAGGCTAGTGTATGTAAATAGATTATTGGAACAATTAGGTATAAATATTAGCCTAAGAGCTGATAAAGAACAGTCCTCCATACCCACCACCTCATTCCTTACCCCTTTGTGGCACAAAACTCCATAGTGGTAGAGAAGCCAGTGCAGTGAAGACTGGAGGAGTCAGCTATTACCCTCTAACTCAAGATGGAGACCTAAAATTTAGCACAAGCATTGTTAAAAGAAGAGCTGAAAGCCTGGAACTGTGTTGCAGAGACAAGTATTAGGTGGTCTGTAAAGAAACAGAGGCAAGAGTAGAGTCTGGATCTGAAGACTTCCAGACAAAATGCCAAACACTCCCACACTAAAACTAACCAAAAAAACCCAACCCAAACTACATAAAAGACATCTCGTCCACACAGAAAAGCAAACTATTTTAAATCTATCAGGGTACAGAGAAAATAGAGATAACCTAAGTGCAGACCTGGTGTCTGATGCTCTGCAGTTCATCTGTAGTAGAAAACTAATTGCACATTTCCTTTCAATGGAATGACCAGATGTAAAAATACATTAGAATCTCTGAGTATGCCAGCAGGCTTTGAGACACTGGCATGAAAGAAAGAGCTCTTTTGTAGGTGTGTAGAGGCCTGATGGATCACCCACCACCGCTGATCAAAGGCTACCTTTCCCATGAAAGCCACTTGTGTAAGCGGGCTCCACGATACTCATCAGGGCTGTCACCTTTGGCCATGATACATTTGCAGATAATGCAATAGAAACACAACCAGAAGGGGGTTTTATTTAAATATATACACACACACATATACACGGAGAGCCACAGACATACAAGTCTCCAAAGCCAAAGAAATCAAACATGCTGTCTGAAATCAGGCCACCTTTTCTAATGCCCAGTTGTATTCCCAGGAAGCTAGGAGAGGAAACGAAAGGACAGGATCACCGGGTAACTGAGCCCAGTGCTACGCAGGCAGGGACCCAGCTACACCCCACACCCCTTCTTACAACCTGGATACAAGAGTCAAAAAAGCTTCAGCTTCTGCATTTATTCCTCTCCTTTTCAAACACTACTACAAATAGCCCACGAATGTAAAGAAAGACTACAAGATGAACTACACCAGGTTTGTTATTCTGATAGACATCTGCAGTACTTCTGCTGAAGCAAAAAGAGAGGCAATATGTATTGAAATAACTTTGTGGAGGGATGTAAAATTGAGTCTATGCTGTCCTTCGAGAATCACAAGACTTGAGATGACAACTCCTTACAGGGCTGTGAACTAAACTGCTATCAGGACACTTTAAAATACAACCTCTTTCAATATATTAATGTACCTCAGACGTATGAAATAGTCCTTCTGAGACACAAAAAGGTGAAGTTAACATCAACACTACACAGAACAAGTGAGGAATCATTTACAAAGAACTCTACTGAACAATTTATTTAACCTAGAACTATTTTAGAATACACCAAAATGCACTGCACTTAAATCAGCCATTTCAGCCCAAAGTACAAAGAAAGCATAAACCAAGATTCTTCCAAAAATTAAGGTTGATTGGTTTTCTTCCTGGTTACAGTCCTGTTGGGTCTGGAAAACGAGGCCTCAGTTCTGAGGTGGAGCTGCTTTATTACAGCTTCTACAAGCTGACAACTCCTTGCTGTACACTGGTCCTTCTAGTTTGTGCAACAGAGAAAGGCAGTAAATAAAGGCTGACATGAAAATGAGTAATGGCAGTCCAAGGTCACCTGTCTGGTGTTCAAACTTCCTTCACAGTGAATCATTCTGGAGAAAAAGATGTCTTTTTTTTTTTTCTCTCCAAGCACCCTACCAGAACACGTATTTCAGATGCTTTAAATGCAGAAAAGCCTGAATGTGTGACAGGTACTGGCAACGGGTTCTGGAAGAGGAGACAAGCTCTTGCATGCATGGGGGACATGGATGACAACTACCTTGCTTCCAGAGGTGCTAAGGAGCAGTGGCTGCTGCTAAACAAAAGGGAAGCAAACATCAGATACTCTCACACTTACAGCAATGAGGATCTCAGAACAGGAGGGTTTGCTGGCCACGCTGCAGAGGCACCAGCACAGGCCGAAGGACAGGGAACATCTCAACCTGTCAGCACTGAAGCCACTCATTCTCCTGGGTCACCTGGAGCTGGTGACAGAAGATCCATTCACTGGGAGAAGGGGAAGGTGAAAGCTGTTGGGAGACCTCTTTGGAGAAAAGAAAAGCATTTTTATGTTAGCGTCACCAGAGCAGCTTTGTTAGCTTAACAGCTTGCCTGTGTTTGCAGGGCCAGCACTTAGCAAATGGACCTTTGTGATTACAGAAAAACTAGCATTGGAAAATTATTTTAAGCTTCTTATTGAATGCGTTGCAGAAGAGATGGTGGCTTCAAGAACAAAATGTTTCAGAGAGGCTTCACCAGCAGGCTGAGTTCTGCTACTCTCCAGAAGGAAAGAGCACAAAAGGAATGGCAGTTCTGGGTGCAGAGCTCATCCGTGAGCATCCAAAGCAAGTTCCCAACAACTCGTTTCACAATAATATCCAACTGCTTGGAAATAATTCACACTGAGATTTAAAACAGTACATTTCAAATAATTATCCAGAGTAAATGGGTTAGGAGGGCAGGTGAGAGGAGCTGAGAGAAATGCTTCAACTTTAAATAGAACCCTAATCCTAATGATTTTTTTTCCTCCTTCTTTCGCTTTTAAATACTAAATTTAATTATGAAAAATTCAGCATAAAAAGCATTGATAACCTTGTATTGCCCTAAGAACATGAGGGAAGCAAGGTTTGAGAGGTATTATAGCCACTCTAGTCCAAACTGGCCTCTCCCAATGCTCCCCACTATCCATTTCACAGAAGTCCCAGCCTGGTTTGTTTTGGAAGGGAACCTTAAAGCTCCTCCAGCTCCAACCCCTGCCACAGGCAGGGACACCTTCCATAGAGCAACTTGCTCCAAGCCCTGTGTCCAACCTGGCCGTGAACCCTGCAGGGATGGGGCAGCCACAGCTTCTCTGGGCACCCTGTGCCAGCACCTCAGCACCCTCACAGGGAACAGCTTCTGCCTAAGAGCTTATCCCCATCTCCCTTCTGGCAGCTTAAAGCTATTCCCCTTGTCCTGTCCCTACATCCCTTGTCCAAAGCCCCTCTCCAGGTTTCCTGCAGCCCCTTTAGGCACTGGAGCTGCTCTAAGGTCTCCCCTTAATGAGCCTTCCTTTCCACAGGCTGAACCAGACCAACTTCTCTTACTCCACGTGAGGTACCCGATGCCACACCAACAAAGTACATCGTGAACCAACAGTCATTTCTACAGTGGAAAAAAAGAAGCAAATATGAGAAAAGAAAGTCTTATATTAGCAAGGCTGAAAAAGGTTTGAACAGTCATCCATCACACTGTGGTATTTTTAAACCTGCTGTGACAAAGCCTGCTTTAGGTCAGGGTATGGTTTCACCAGGTGCTGTTGGCCAACGTGAGTGCTCGGTGCCACCAAAGGGCTGTCTCTGTGGGCTGAAAAGGTTGACCAGGGGGTTCTCCAGCCAGTGCCACAACCAGCACAGGGAGGGGTGGGTCTCACCGAGGGACAAGAGCAGCCAGACACCATCCTTGTACATCCACGTACACATCCTGTACCATAGGCTATTTGCTCAGCTCAGCCTCCCAGGACCGCTGACACGCTGTGGCCAGAGAGGAGACACAGACCTGCCTGAGTGCTTCAATCCAGCTCCAGCACGGACCACGTCTCTCCCGAGCAGGCAGCACTATGAGGGAATGACTTAGGTAGGAAAGCATTAGGGCACACCCCTCAAAGCAGCTCAGACAGCAACACCTCCAATTTTATTCAGGAAAACACAACTTTGTTCGTTTTTGTCTCTGGCACAGCAGAAGAGACATCTAAAAGGCCCTCAAGCCTATTGAACATGGTGGCTTCACCCTCTCGATAGCCTCACAGATGGTCCTGGAGGACAGCTGGGACCACCACGGCTCCACACAGCAACACCAGTTAAATAGGAGGCTGCAAAAGCCAGAACACGATGGTCAGGCCCACACAAAAGCCATCATTTACATTCCTGCATGGCCACAGTGATGTACAGTCCCACCCACCCTGGTGCTAACACAACAGTGGTAGGCAGAGAACATCAGCGGCACGTCAGAAGTGGCGTCTCGCCATTTTAATCTGGATACTCAGTGTTGGGATTCTTTGGAGATTTCTCCACTCCCTCTCTCATTTTAGCTTTAAAGTTATTCCTCAATATACAAGAAAAGTTGAAATTTTGTTTAGGGGAAAAAAAAAAAGAACATAACAAGGGATTTATTTGCTGTTTCTGAGAAAAAGGTCAGAAAATATCTCCCTATCTCCAGTAGAAGTGCCAGGTAAAACTAAGGATTTACTGCAAGGCTTAGTTAGCAGAGCAAGTTGTCTTTGCAAAGAAGCAGAAGGAGAAGAAAAGAAGTATTTCAAGTATTCTGGTGTCTTCTTTCCCCTCTGTTCAGCTCCACCTTAAGAACTTCCTTTGCCCAGCATGGCCACAACCAGTAACACTCCACCTCACCCACCAGTCCCTTCATTTCAGCCGCCTGTCCGGCTCACTCAAGATAACTTATCTTCTCAACACCTGACTCTTTTCTTTCATTATTTTGGGTGAAGAATTTCCATTAAGTTTAAAAAAAAATGCCAAAAAAAAAAAACCAAAACAAACAAACCCCCCCAAACTACAGTATTTCAATAGTCAAACTAAACACTTCTAAAAACAATATTCAAAACTCAAGAAAAGCACTTTTCAAGCCCTATTCCATTTAAGAAACGTCAACTGTGACTTATGAAGGCTAGAACCAAAACTCACACAGGTTTTAAAACTTGGCCAGCTTTAGTTAATTCAAAAGTTGGAATTAATACTTCCACAGCTCCTTTACAACTCAGCCACCTGCAGCTCCGGACTCTCGAGCACCAAACCCAACACCCTGCCTGCTCCTCAGCACAGACCCTCTCTTTCATAAAAAGGCTGTATCTCAACAGGGCAATGAAAATCCGGGTGCAACAAAACCCTCTCAAAGCAGAGCTGAGTTTTTTGCATCCTCCCTCTACTTCAGAGGCAGATGCGAGCCTGAGGACCAAGGTCTCACGTTAAATGAATGACTAACACGTGAAAACCTCTCTGAAGAAAGCCCTTCTCTCGCAGTTGCTTCTTCACTGTCCTGCAACCCACACAAAAACACAAGTTCACTCCACAGTTAAGTCAAAAACTTCAAAGAATTACCTGAGCTCCCCGTGGTTAATAAATATTGCAGATATTTGTTCATGCTGTACTTGAGGCTTTTAATACCTGCGTGGTGCTGCTAAGACACTCCGGCAAAGGCTTCTGGCACAACCCTGCTGACCATGTGCTGACAAAGCGCTCCTGGGCTGCAGAGATAATTAGGGCAGGACTTCCCAACCCCAAGTCCCGCCTTCACCCTCCCATTTACTCCCAAATGGGACTGGGTTTTACTCGGTGCCTGCAGGGGCTTTTCGACTGTTTCCTTCTTTCCCAGCACTACTATGATCAGCTTGGGAGATCTTTTGATCTTACTTTCCCAGCTGTACACTTTGATTTTTACTCGATTTGAGCAACACAAGCTGGCAGACGCAATGGTCTCCCAAAGAATGATCCCCAGGGTTGGGCTGTGAGATCCTGTTGAGCCCACACAGCAACACACTTCCCAGCCAGAGCCCAACGCTATCCCACTTCTCCAGCCACACATTCCATGCTCATCCCAACAGGGAAGGAGGCTGCAGGGCAGGGAGATGACCCAACCTGGCTCTGCCTGTCATTGCCTGCCTGTGCCTGCCTGCACTCAGCGCTGCTGCCCTGCTGGTACTGGGTGAGCCGTCACACTGGGCTGGTGCCTCTGATCTACCTCACCCAGGATCGGGAACATGGTTTGGGAAACCCTGGACCAATGAATTGTGCCTTCCGCTTCTTCAGCACTAATGCAGCTCTGCAGTGTTTGATGAGAGGAGGAAAGGAGGGCTACAAAGATGATCAAGAGGCTGGAGCAGCTCTGCTCTGGAGCCAGCCTGGAGAGGAGAAGGCTCCTTAAGGGGAGACCTTAGAGCAGCTCCAGTGCCTAAAGGGGCTCCAGGAAACCTGGAGAGGGGCTTTGGACAAGGGATGTAGGGACAGGACAGGGGAATGGCTTTAACCTGCCACTTCCACAGAGGAAGTGTTTAAATGTCAGCTAAGACATTCCCCACTGGAGAGAGAAATCCTGTCAGAGGAGACAAAGGGCTCCTATGGCAGGCAGGGAGCAGGCAGCTCACACACACTGGCAAGACTGCAGCGCCTTCAGCACCCAGGCAGGTCACTGCACCTTTAGCCTTCAAAATCCTCCCGGCTTGACAGGGATTTGCTCCCACCTCCCGCTTTCCAGATGTCTGTAACCGGAGCAAGGAGCAGCCTCACGCAAGCTTAGGGCCAAGTCTCCCCACCTGCAGAAAGAGCAGAACTCGGCAGTGCCCCAACAGCCCACACAGAAATCCCAACACACAGAGCAGCTGCAGCAGGAGCACCCACAGGAAACCTGCCACCACTGACAGGTTACGTGACCAGAAATCCCCAGCCGCTGGAAAGCCACCACACTGATTGCCATGAGGAGGCATGGCCCGACCTTACCATCACGTGGGGTTTCTGTTCTTTGTTTCAGAACTTGGGAAGAAAAAAACCATCCACTGCTGACATTTTGGTCATTACTGGCCTAAAAAAAAATTGGGGGGGGAAGCAGTATGTGCAATGCCCCCCACATGCTACAGCAAATACAGCAATAAAAGCTCTTTCCTACAATAAGCTCAAGAAGGAAAATGTATCTGTAAAGACTTTTTTTTCCTCCTCCTTTCTACACATAGTGTGAACCTGCACTGCAATTTAAGTAATGTAAAGGCAATCCCAGACAATGCAGAGGGGCTGCTCCCACCAAACACGGCTGAGTTTAATGTGCAACCCCTCAGTAATGTACTGTATGGGGAACCTGACCAGTGAAGAAGACAACAGCCTTGATCCCATGGTGCCACATGGGCTGAGGAGGATTCAATTTCGGGTTCAGCATTTAAAGAGTCTCTTTAGATTTTACCAAATATCATTTGGAACATGCATTTTAGACACACATCACAGCTATGCCACATGGTTGCTTTTCGAATGAGGACTTTGCAGAAGGGAGAAGCCAAGTGTCTTCCTACATCAGCGACAGGATGAGCAGAGGTAAAGCTGGGGAGATAAGCCTAGGGATTTCTCTGCAACTGACCTGGGCCAACAGGAGCCAACCAGTGTTACAGCAGCTTACTTGTGGGCTGGTAGTGAAGATCACAGGGTACCAGACAAACCCATCCAGACACCTTTCAGAGACGCCATCAGCAAAGCCTTGCCCACCCAAATAGAAAACTCACACAGCAAGAAAACTGCTCCACCACCTTTGATCGTACCAGAAAAATGGCGAGCAACTGCTAATACACACCAGTCTTGAGTATTTCGAGCTGGGGTGCTGAAAGCTTTGCGCTTCCCAGCTCATGCTGACACAAGGATCAGAGCAGACAAAGAGGAACTTGGACCTCTCGACCTGGATGCAGCTTTTTGCTCCGGATTGAAAGAAACATCCACCTCCCATGCATCTCCTGACAGCTACCATCAAACCAAAGAGCTGGTTTCCTTAAGATATTTATGAAGAGACGTATTATGCTTCTTTTATGTCTTTCAGTATGCTGACCTAAACTTTAAAGAGAGCCCTATTTTTCTCCTCTACAGCCCTTGAAGAGATGCTTTTAGGACTGAAGGCAGTTCTTCCCTCCTACTTACACAGCACGCTTTCAAAGCACTTCACATACATTCAATAATCTTTTCATCCTGCTCTGAAGCAGGTGGGGTAGAGTCATTTTGTAGCTGGAAAAAGCACTTCAGCCAAGTCAGGATTAGAATCTGCGATTGCCAGATTCCCAGTCCTCTACAGGCTCACACCCCACCAACACTGCTGTGGAGATAAGGATGCATGCTGCCATCCCAGCACCTTCCTCGGCTTTCAGCCAGCCCTGGATTTCCACAAGCCTCCAGGTAGCCACTGTCTTTTACCATGCAGGCAGATACCTGCAGTAAAGACACGAGAATAGATTCCCAGTATCATATATTCCAGAACCCAGAAATGTATGAAAAATAAGGACCATCTGTTACGCACATCTGAACAGTACACTCTTCAGCAAGTCTGGAATGGGGGGTGGGGGGAAGAAAGAAAAGGGGAACAGTGCTATGTCCCAATAATTCCTCTTTTCACCTCCTCTCTGCTCCATCTGGCATGCACCCACAGCCTCCTCTCAACACAGGCTGGCAAGGCCAGCTCCACTCCTCTGTTTTCAGAAGCTACTTTCAAGGCTACAGAAGATCTAATAAGAGTTTTGGGGTTACTGCCAGTGCTGCACTGATCCTTAAACATCAAAGTCAACATCAGCCTCGAATCAATATGCTTAGAAGGCTGGTTCTTTAGATGTTATCCTTTTTTCTAAGCACTCTACCAGAAAACTATAACTCTTGGTGTAGATACTCACCTGCTTTGGCAAAAAAGTTATGTTTTCAAAGCTTATTTCTTCAGTGACACGTTTAAATAGGTCAAATATACCCAAGTGCACTGTTAGAAGGCTACTTTAAAACAAGACAGGCAGTTTCACTGACAGGGAGCAAGTTCCGTCGGCTGAGAACGTGCTCTCAAGAAGATGGTTGCCTGACTGCCAGCTAAACTACTACACCCTCTAGTGTAAATCTTAAAGACATCCTTCCAGGCTAGGTGAGCTTCAGACAGACAGAGGAAAAGACAGGAGCTCTTTGACCAGAACCTTCAGTTGAAGCTAAGCCATAGCACTGCTTACAAAATAACTGCCAAAGCCTCTTCTGCTCCTATAGAAATCAGGCTGCTTTCGCAAGGCCGGCAGAGGCCTTTCTAAAAGGCAGCACTTCTGCAGCAGCTTCCATTTCTCAATTGAAACCAGCGTAGCAAAAGTGGCTCAAATCCGACACTGAGCAGAGGCAGAACTTACGGATCCCTGTTTATGACAGCTGCGTCATACATTAGAGGCCAAGAGTTTGGGAAAGAGGGCAGGAAGAGGCATGGAGCCAGCGGTGGGATGTGGGAGGCAGCAGAGTGGAAGTTAAGCCTCACGGGCCTGCTTCCTTCACAGGTGGCAGACAGTTCTACCCAGGAACACTAAGCCACGCTCTAGCTTTTGTTTTTCAAAAGCCAGAGCTTCTCCTAGAGCCATAACACCATAACTGAACCACTCTCACTCCCCAAAACACAAGTTCTCCTGAGTCACTAACATCCAAGCCAGGCCTAACAAGACATTGAGATGGTTTCTTTCTTGCCAGTCACACTCAACTCTTTCATTACCACTTTTCAGATGGTATTAGAAGCTGCATACACTTTCCAGGTGCACCAGGAGGTTTTACTAAAGACCAACCTTCACTTCCCCATTTCGAAAATCAAAACCAGCACCCGCTTTATTGAGTACAGCAGCATCTGTTTCAGACCAAAAGCAGCAAGTCTGGTTCCAAAACTGACTCTTTATAGCTATTTAAAGAGAAACAGGAACAGTAAACTGAAAGGGGATTGTATCAAGCACCTACAGAACCATCCAGAAGGGTCACAGGGACCTTTTCAAATGCAAAAGAACACTGAAAGAGGCAAAAACTTTTTGTCTTTCTAACATGACATCTGTCTGCCTGTGACAGGCCTGAGCAAGCTTCCTTTATTTTAAACTAAACCACAGTTGTGGTAAGCTGGCCTGGTAACCAGAAGCCATAAAGAATTCATCATCTTCCAAACTTCTGGATAACCCAAAGTTGAGCAAACACAATAAAAAACCCCATAACTTGTGCTTTATTTTGACAACTTCAGGTTGTTAGAGACCATGCATACAAGCAAGAACACCTGCTGAGATAACAAAGAGATAACAAAAAGAAAGCAAGCAGAATTCTTCCAGGGAGAAAAATAAAAGCTTTTCTCTCCAAATAAAATAAAGAGATCAGCAAATAATGTAACTAAAACAACAAGAGTTGCTGGAAGAACTGAGGAGAACAATAGCTCAGTAGCTCTTTGGTAGCCAAGCTTCGAGAAGCCTGGCAGCACTCCATGCCTTACTCCAGTCTTCACCGGGAGGGGCTCCAGCTCACCACAGCCCCCCAGGGCAACTCATCAGCACTGGGTTAGAAAACACATCTCCTGCTCCCCAAATCCATGCACCTCCTGAAGGGATGGGGCAGCACAGTTATTCTCAGCAGTGGTTTGCAAGCTGCCCTGACACCTCATTGCCATGTGAGCCAGGTTGCCTGGAGGGACAAAGAAAGGGACCAAACCAGAGCTGCCCTCCTGCAGCCTCCATCCTGGTGACAGGCTGTCCTCAGCAAGCAGGTACGTTGTAAAGCTGCTCATCACCTCCCCTGTGTCAGACAGCAACTGCAGGATCCCACCGATGATGAGGCGCAGGAGACACCCATCTCTCTCACACCAAATGGGGCAGAAAAGCCCCTTCAGACCCTCCTCCAGATGCAACAAGAGGTGACAACCAAGGGCCCAGAGCACGGGCAGGGCTGAGCACAGGCAAACACAAGAGCTCAGGGGCAAGGGGACCCACCTGGGTGATGGGGATACACGGCACTGGAGAGCGGTTTGAGGAGGAAACACCAGAGCCCCGGGGGCAGGTGGGATTTAGAGGAGTCAAAGGCATATTCAGGCCCTGAAGGGCGGGCGGGCGTGAGGAGGAGGAAGGACACGGTCCTGCCCTTGCCAGGGGAGGCCACGCCGCTGCTGCGGGCTGGGGACCGGGTGGGGAGCGGCTCAGGGCCGGGACCAACCCCCGTCCGAGCAGGGAGAACGACAAGCAGAGGGGAAGGAGGTACCGCGGCCCAGGGAGCCGGGCCGGGGCCGTACCTGCACCGTGACCGACTGCGAGCCCCGAGACGGGGCCGCCGGAGGCTCCGCACCGCGCCGCCGCCACCGGGGGGTGCCGGAAGTGGCAGTAGGGCCGGCGGCAGGGCGGGCCCCCGCCCGGCCCGCCGGCGGTGAGGAAGGGGCAGTCGATGCCGCGGAAATAGCCGGTGGATCGCAGCATCCCGCCGGCTGCGGGGCGCGGGGCCGGGCACGAGCGGGCGGCGGCGACGCGCTCCCGCCTCACACCGCCGGTACCGGCCCCGCCGCCATCTTGGAACTGCCAGGCCCAGCAGCAAGGCCCCCGCGACGCCGCTGCCCGCACAGGGCTGTCCGCAGCGCGCCTGAGCGCGGCGACGGGCGGGGCGAGGGGAAGCGGTGGGAGCCCCGTGGGCGGAGGGGGGGGTAATGGCGGCGGCGGGGAGGCGGTGGCGCTGAGGCGGTGAGGAGGGATGGGGACTCGCTTGTAAGGTGAACAATGCCAACGCCATGGAGCTCGGCAAAGCCAAGTGCGAGGTCCTGCGGCTGGGTCGGGGCAATCGCAGGCGCAGCTGCCGGTTGGGCGGAGGAGAGATTCAGAGCAGCCTGAGCAGGGGGACTTGGGGTGATGGGAAACTGAACATGAGGCGGCTGCAGTGTGCGCTCGCAGCCCAGAAACCAACCGTGTGCTGGGCTGCATCAACAGGAGCACGAGCAGCAGGTCATGGAGGTGATCCTGCCCCTCTGCTCGGCTCTCCCGAGGCCCCACTTGCTGCACTGGGTGCAGTGCTGGTGTCCCCAACATGAGGACACGGAGCTGTTGGAGCAAGTCCAGAGGAGGCCATGGGATGCTCAGGGGCTGGAGCAGCTCCCCTGTGGGACCCTGAGAACATTGGGGCTGTTCAGGCTGGAGAAGAGGAGACCTCAGAGCAGCTTCCAGTGTCTGAAGGGGGCTGCAAGGATGCTGGAGAGGGGCTCTTCATCAGGGACTGCAGTGATAGCACAGGGGGTGATGGGTTCAAACTGAAAGAGGGGAAGTTCAAGTTGGATGTAAGGCAGAAGCTGTTCCCTGTGAGGGTGCTGAGGCGCTGGCACAGGGTGCCCAGAGAAGCTGTGGCTGCCCCATCCCTGGCAGTGTTCAAGGCCAGGTTGGACACGGGCTTGGAGCACCCTGCTCCAGTGGAAGGTGTCCCTGCCCGTGGCAGGGGTTGGAGCTGGAGGAGCTTTAAGGTCCCTTCCAACCCAACCCATTCCCTGATTCCTCAGGCAATCACCACACCCATATTTACCACTGGGGAAACTGAGGCGCGTGGTGACAGCCGTGGAGCTGGCCGGAGGGGTCAGGCAAGGAGAGGCATCTGCAGCTCCTGGGAACCACCAGGCACTGCCTCCACCTTGCGCTTCCAGGGCCGGGAGCCTCCACCTTCAGCAGGTTGGGGAGCACAGCAGGAGACCCAGCCCTTTGGAGGAAAAATCCCGTGGAGACAGAAGCTCCAGTCCGGAGGGAAGGGGTCATCTGGGAATGCCTCATCCCTTGTGAAAGGAGAGGTGGGAGATAGGGCAGCGCAGGGAGCCGGCTAAACGATGTCGAGAAGGGCACAGAAGGAGCTGCCCTGTGCCCCGAGAGAAGCCAAGGGAAGGATTGCGGAAGCCGTGGTTCGTGGCAAAACCAAATGACAAACCCCTTCATTCTCATGGCATCACAACAGCAGCGCGAGTCCAGGAGCTGAGGACAGCGCAAGAGGAGCCCACCACAGCACCCGGCCAAAATGCAGGGCAGGGGGAGCAGGACACCGATGCCTGGCGCTGTCAGGTTTGGGACAAGCAGCTGCTGGCCCAGGGACACCGAAAAGCAGGAGCCACAGGAGGTGAGCAGCTCCTCCAGCGGGAGCCGACACGAGGTGCTTTAGCAGGTAGGTACCCGGGGAGGGCTTGCACTGAGCATCCCTACGCACACTCTACCTCCCACAAGGGCTGGAAAAGCAAGAGGCTGTTTCTCCCCTCCTCAAAAAAAAAGAAAGCACTTTTATTTCTGTGATGTAAATGAATCTATTTTACATAACTCCAGCTGTAGGGAGAGGACTGTGCACAGGCAGACACTGTGTAATAGCATTTCCCTTCCTTACGGTTCTCACCCCGTGTTCGCTCAACTCCCAAGCTGGCAAAATAAACCAAAATAGTATAAAATAATACAAACCATTCATTTCTCTCCAGGCCTGGAGGACCCCACGTGGAAAAACTGCCTGAAATGGGTTTAGGCTTTCACTTCCCCATGCGGGAAGGGCAGCTCCGTTAACTGGGATGTGCACCCAGCTCCCAGTTAGCAGCACTGGAAGTGGTCCCCAGAGTCCCTGCACACACCAGGTGGGGGTCCTCTGAGAACAGAGTCCCCCACATTCACCCATTCAGGTGGATCTGAGCTGTGAGTGATGCTCTGCTCCCCAGCATGGCTCACATCCAACAGCCAAATACCCCAGGTTGAGGAGACAGGAGAGATATAAGGAGGGGAACAACCTCGGGCAGGGTTGTCACAGCACCTCTAAGTCCCCACATAGGACAAAGGGTGGCACAGAGGGATGTGTGCCAGCATCCCTAAGGATGTGAGCACCCCTCAGGAGTGAGGCCTGTGCTGGTGGATGCCCCTCTGCTGGTTGGGGAGAGCCAAGCAGAGGGATGTCACCACATCAGGGCTGCACCCACCACCACCACAGCCCGTTACCGGGGACCTCACGCTGTGATGGGCTTCCCCAGCACACTGGGACTGAGCAGAGGATGCAGCCCAGAAACACGGCTCCAGACCTGCTACAGGGGATGCTCCTGGCTTGTTCCTCAGGGCAGGAGGATGGATCCAGCCTCGCAGCAACCAGGACCCAGGGGTGGCCCCAAAACCTTATCCCTACTGCTCAGCCCAGGCCCAGCCACAGGCAAAGTGGGTCCCTGCCTCCCCCCTACGATCCCCACCCTGTGATAAACCTGTGGCCGGGTGAATTGGGTTGAGGTTTTTGGGGGGAAAAGAGCCAAAAAAGAGGAAACTGGCTGAAGATGCTCGTGCAGCGGAGCCTCCCTCCTTGCAGACGCTCGCCTCTTGCTTGTTGTTTTACATCACTCTATAAAAGCACCTCCCAGGGGAAGTTTCTGCTCCCCTCAGTGGGGGGGTTCAGATTTTATCTGTGACCATGTGGGAATTTTCCCATTGTCTTCCTCAGAGCTGCTCAGATGTCCTCATGCCAGATTGCTTCTTCACAGGGATGGGCCTGCCCCAGTGCTCCTGGTATCCCATCCTGGTACATGATCCTCATGTATTCTGCCATGGTCCATATCCCCCAAGGGAGTCCTCCCTGGCCCTGCTGCAGCATCCTGCTCCCTCCCCAGTCCCCCCATGGCCAGGGGTGCTCCTTGACACCCCACTTCCCCATCGACATCCCTGGGCAATGGCATGGTTGCTGCATCCCACACTGCCCAGTCCCAACCCATTGGGTATCATCCAGCCTGGGAGGGATGCTCTGCCCCTCCGAGGGGATGCCTTGTGTACCCAAGGGGGTGCTCTGCCCCTCCAAGGGGATGCTTTGTGCACCCAAGGGGATGCTCTGCCCCTCCAAGGGGATGCTTTGTGCCCCCCAGAGTGCTCCCGCCCCACTGGAACTCATTCCCTGGCCCCGTGTGCGTGGTCCTGCATGTCCTGTCCAGGCGTGGTCATCGCAGGGCTGTGGCACCCGTGGGCCTCCCTTCACCGTCCCAGCCTCCAGGCATCGCTCAGGCATAGGATGACAAAGGGAAGCTCACAGGGGCAGGGGCCGGCCCCGCACTCCTCCTGCCGAGTGCTCCTGCAGAGGAGAGACAGAGGAGGGGAGGGCTGGGGGAGCTGGGGGGTCCCCGGCCAGCCCCACATCTGCAGCCCATGGAGCTCCCTGGCAGCCCCGACGCTGCTTCTCCTGTCCTGGTGATGGTTTGGGACACGTGGGGTGCAAGTGAGACACACACAGGGGTGGCTTCCCCAGGGGGTTGCGCATGGAAGCCCCCACTATGGAGGTGAAGAGTGCAGCGCCACAAGAGCAGCATGGTGGTGCACATGTATGCAGGCACATCCACGTGTGTGTGTGTGTGTGCGCACACGTGTGGATGTGAATGCATGTGCGAGCCTGCGTGTGCTCATGTGCCCATGCGCAAGTGGGAATGGTGTGTGCACGTCTGCAGGCACACACGTATGCACACGTGTATATGCACAGCACAACCTGGATGGGTCCATCCACCCGCAGAGACCAGGCCCAAGCTCCACCCCCAGCACAGGGACCTCTGGGGAACGCTGGGCACCCCCTACCACTGTCCCCCACCAGCCACAGTGTGGGGTGCTGGGTGCCCCCCGCGCTCCTCCCTCCCCACAACACGACTCCACTCTTGCAACCTCTCACCAGGGAAGAGTGGGGATGCTTCAGCGCCGCTGCTGCTCCAGGGGCAGGGACAGACGGACTCTGCTCCCCCAGAGCTGTCCCCGGTGTCCCCACACCAGCCCGAGGTCACTCACCTGCTGCCAGCACATCCTCTCCTCCCCTTGTTGTTCCTTATCCCCTCCATCTTAGCCAGTGCCGTGCAGAGCCTCTCACTCACCCTGGCATCCCTCCTCCAGCACCCTCCCCTCTCCCCAGCCTGACCACTGATGGGATCCTTCCCCTCTGCCCTTTTATACCGTCCTTATTCATATGACAAGCACG
This sequence comes from Myiopsitta monachus, assembly GCA_017639245.1. NCBI lineage: Eukaryota > Metazoa > Chordata > Aves > Psittaciformes > Psittacidae > Myiopsitta > Myiopsitta monachus. Next base: position 2,920,632 of record CM029937.1, on the reverse strand, counting down.
TGAAGAAACAGAGCAGAGCTCGGAAAAAAGCTCCTTAAGTTGCTTTAATGCAGTTTTCTGGGTCCCATGACTGAACTCGGTCTGTGAATGGGGTCTCATGACTGTGGCATGCAGGCCCTGGCCATCAAAAGCCTCATTTATGCCCCTAAGAGACTTAAACCCCTCTTGGGCTGTCACCTGGTGAGCCCCACGTCCCCATGGCCCGGCTGCACTGGCATCACGCCTCTGCTGAAGGCACACGGCAGCGGAATCCCATCCTTCCCAGGGTACGATTCCTGTGATGTCCAGGATGTTGTCCCCTTATCCTCAGCCATTGCCCACATGCACACACATGGACCCCCCAGCCACAGTCCCTGCCGCCACAGTGATGGGAGCAGGAGCTGCCTGTGCTGCTGCCTGCCCTCTCCCTGCTCCGGCTGCTGGAGGGACTCTGGGGACACTGAGGCTGGATTCTGCCTTTCCCAGTTCCCCCCAGGCACCAAACCCCATCCAGGACCAGCCCCAGCGCCTTTCCTTCCCTGTCCCCTCCTGGTGCTCCCAAGCCACGGCACCAGCGGTGGGGACACAGTTGCCATCCTGGTGGCTCATGGCCCAGTTTGGCAGCACTGGTGGGGATGCTGCGCCCCGAAACGTCCTCGTGCTTTATGGGGACCCTGCACCTCGTGTACAGATCAGTGCTTCTCCCTCCTTGCTCCAGCTGCTCGTGCCTGGGTGAGGACAGAGCCTGAGCCCCCTCAGTCAGGAACAGGAAGCTCTGATCCCTAAGGCTGACGGATCACAGCCACGCAGGCGGCAGCCAGCTCACCGGGATCCCATATACCTGAGCTGGGTCTAAATTGGAGGCATCAGGCTGAGCCTTTCTGTCCTTTTGCCTTTGTTCATAAACCGAGATGCCGCAAGCACAACCTCAAAGCACCCCAGCACCCCCCGACCCCCCCCCCAGCTCTGAGCCGTCCCCCTGGCAAGGCAGGAAACAGGCAGCAGTAAGAGGATAACAATACTCTTGGTGCAAACAAGACGGCTCTGTGCAGGGATTAGGGCGCCGGGGGCTGCTCCAGCCCTGCTGAGCGGGGAGCCAGCCTGGGTGACCGTGGTGGCTTTGGCTTCCAGCACCCGTGAGCTGAAGGCTCTTAAAATCACCCAGCAGCTGCATGGGGCGAGCTGGGGAAGTGAGGGGAGGGCTGGGGGGATGCTCAGCGAGAAGCCAGGCATCCCATCCCAGCTCCCGACCCCTGGGAAAGGGGGAGACCACCAATGGCCCCAACATCCAAATCCTCTTCTAGCTCCTGCAGAGCCCCAGCTCCAAGGGAGGGTTTTCCACCTTCACTGGAGCACTCTGCCCTGGTCCCAAGGGCAACGGGAAGGTTGTGGGGGTCCTGTGCTCCCCACCTCACCCCATTCCCAATCCCACGCAATGGGTGCATTTGAGTGCTCTGAGCCCCACCACAAGGCCCCCGACCCCCCCTGAGAGTCGGCTAAGGAGATTACCACTCCTCACATGAGCCACCAGCCCCATAGCCTTGCACCAGGAGAGGAACTGGTGCCTGGGAGCCCCATGAGGGGCCCTGTGGGTGCAGGAAGAGGCAGCGATGCTTTGCTCCTTGGGTTGGGGCAGGGGATGTCCTGGGAGCAGGAAAACACCTGGACACTTGAACAGCTCTTCCTGGGGTGATTTCAGAGCAGGAGCCAATCCCAAAGCCCAGCACTCTGCTCTTCTGTGGGGCAAAACACACTGGGATGCACCACACACACACCAGGAATCACAGCTGGAGCAGAGCTGGGCACAGAGCAGGTCAAAACCAAGATCTGCTCCCCTCAGAGCTGCCCTGCAGCTCAGGAGCATCCTTCATCCCTGCCCCAGTGGCCCTGGTACACCAGCAGGCCATAGGGATGTCCTCATGCCACAGCTTCCTAGGAGGCTGAGGCCACCCACCACCTCTGCTCCCATGATCCCATGGGATCCCTTAATCAAACAGGACAGGAGCTTATGGGGAATGGGCCCTCATCATCCCCACAGCCTGATTGAAAGAGACAAGAGGGAAGAAAATGGGCTCTGTCCCACACCCATCCCCATCTGGCAACTCAGCAGAGGCATCAGCCCATGGGAAAGCCAAGGGGCTGGGGCACAGGGAAGCCAGCTCAGGAATACCCAGGGAAAGGGCACACACGTGTAAAACATTCAACCTCTGCTCTTTATTCAGTGCCTGGTGCCCTCGCCCCGTTTCCCGAGGGTACAGAGGACGTTTCCAGGGGTGACCTGAACACGGGGAGCGCTCTGAAAAGGCAGAGCGGAGCCAGGCTGGAGGGGGTGTGGGCCAGGGGACACCTCCTCCGTGTGTCCCCAAACTCCCCTTGGGGACAGGGCTCTGCCCCAGCCACAGGGTGAACACCAGGCACCCCAGTGCCACCCCTGGGAAAGCTCAGTCCAGAGCAGGAACTGCCATGTCCTCCATCCCACCCTGCAGCGATGCCAGGGAGGAGGCCGGACCCCCCGGCCCTCCCAACTCGCCTTATTGCTATAGTCAGAGCAGCAGAGCAGCCAGGAGGAATTCAGGAGTTGGCTGGCTTAGGAGAGGGGATGAGGACATGTCCAAAGCCAAGGATACGCCATCTGATGGGCTCTCATCTTTCTGAGGAAGGGGGAAGGAGGGAGCTGCCGTCTCTTGCCGGCCTGGCCAGTGGTGCCGCCAGGAGGGAGGAGAGTTGTGTTCGTGTCCAAGAGGGAATGCACCATCCACTCCAGGGCCTCCTGCCCTGTCCTGAACCTGCAGCTGAGGCTGTACAAACTCACTGCACCTCCAGCAGCAGGGACTGGGGAGGGACAGTGAGAGCCTGGACCTGCCCCATGGCTAGTTGCGTTGGCTGGCCAGCTCCTGGGAGATGAACTTCCGAAGGCGCTCGAGGTACTGGCTGTAGAGTTCAATGTCATTGTGCCCGGCCCCGTCCACCCACAGCGGCTCCACAGCCTTGGGGCAGCGTTCAAAGAGTGCCAGGCCGTGAGAGAAGTCGATGACTTCGTCCTCTGTGCCATGGATGATGAGGACGGGAGAGGTGATTTTGGAGATCTTCTCAATGCTGCCAACGAGTGGGTGGGGAAGAGATGAGATGAGAGGGGCGTTAAGTATAGGGATCGAGGCACTCCCATTCCTCTTTCCCCCTTACCTCCCAAAACACATCCCCTTGGGGAGAGGGACCAGGAAATGCTCTTTGATCCCAGCAGAGCACTGGGACATGGAGCTGCTGCCAAGGAAGAGCTCCAGGACAAGATCTCCCCCAGTGTGAAAGACGAGGACCAGATAGCAGTGACAACAGCCCCATGGGACGCGATGGAGGCCGCTGCAGGACAGTGTGAGCACAGACCCTCCCCGTTCCGAGCTCAGCCGTGCCAAGCTTTGAGTGGAAGCTGTTCCCAGCACGGCCCCAAAGGGCCACAAGAGGCCACTGGGATGCAGAGCGTGGGCTGGGGGCTCTCAGTCACAGCTTCTGGCTCAGGGACGGTCCCTTGCGCCCCGCTGGCCAGGCTGCAAGGGAGAAGTGAAGCATGAGCTTGTCCTGCTTCAGCGCTGCCTTTCCCTGCCACTGCCCTACCACCTGCAGAGGTGGAAAAGCCCAAGGGACTACCCCTGGGGGGAGACAGGGACCCCTGGGCCTTGTGATACTTGGCAAGGGGCCCAAAGCTGGCAAAGACTGGGACAGGATGGCCAGGAGGTGATACCACCAGGGAACATACTGCCCTCAGGCTGGGGCATGGTGACCCCGAGGAGGGTTACAATGCCCCATAGGGGACCAAACACAAAGCAAGAGGATGCCAATGGGTACGTTCCAGCCTGTCACAGGGAACTGGTTTTCAGCATAACCCCTCTTCACGGCCAGGGTTGGTCTGGACACTGCCCCTGCAGAGCTGACCCCTGTCCTTTCTCCTCAGGCCACTCACTTGGGGAAGGCATCGAACCAGTAGGTCTTCTTGGTCTCGGGGAAGGCGACTCTCATGCCAGAGGTGAGCGGTGAATGCAGCACGATGGCAGCACACTCGTAGCGGGACGCCAGATCCACTGTGGGCACCGTGCCGATGCTCTGGCCGTATAAAATGATGTTCTCCGGGCTGATCCCATACCTGGGAGAGGAAGGTCCAGGTCAGCACCCAAGCACCAGAGTCACATCACTGGGAGACACAGTCCCAGGTGTCATCCTGCTCTGGTCACAGCACTCTGCAATGCTTCCTGGGGCGGGAGAATGGGGCTCTGTCCCCTTTGCCTTACCCCAGCCCCTCACAGCGGGGCACAAAGTAGCTGCCCTGCACCCCCAGCAGGACCAAGGAGCAACCAGGGCTGAGCTGTGCGGGGTGTCAAGGCCCACTCTTGCCAGTAGCAGTGTTACAGGCAGGTCTGTGCACCCCACCTGCAATGCGCAGCCCCCATTGCCTGGGCCACACTGCGAGCCAGGCCCGGTTACAGGCAGAACAGAGGAGGCAGAACCTGTCTCAGGGCTGCACTTTGAGCCTGGTTGAGAAGCCAGGGCTGAGCACAGCCAGGGGAGAGGCTGGAAGCAGCCAGATGGGAAGCACAGCTTATGCCAGCCCCAGCGCCGCAGCATCCCTGCCCCTCTGGGTTGCCCTGCAGCTGCTTTCCGGCCGCCCCTTCCTGTGACAAGCGGCCTGGGTTCCCTTTCTGGGAGATTTCCTGTTTTCCAGGCTGCCGAAGCCCAGGGTTTTCCTGGCAGCAGTGGGAACGTCGTCCCTTCCCCTGCCCCGCTCACCGCGTCCGCAGCGCCTGCCACGCGGCATCGATGTCGGAGTAGAGGTTCCTCTCCGAGGGCTTGCCCGTGCTCACGCCGTAGCCCGAGTAGTCGTAGGAGAAGATGTTGCAGTTGATGCGGGTGCCCAGCCCGATGTAGAAGCTGCTCATCTGCCCCAGGTCCACAGCGTTGCCATGAGAGAAGAGCACCGTGTACCTGCAGTGCAGGGAGAGACGGGCAGGGAGGGTGAGCGATGGACTCTGCCTGGCCCCACCGGCAGCTCAGGGGCAGACGTGCCAGGACATCTGCTTCAGAGACTGAAACCCAAAGCCCAGGACACCCCTGACACCTCTCTGGCCACCACTGAAGGCTCTCAGAACCCCCCCAATCCCACCACTGGTACCCCCACCCTCCTCACCGCCGGGGGCCTGGCAGGAACAGGCAGCCTGAAGGCAGGATGATTCTGTTCAAGATTTGGAGTCTATTTTTGGTAAAAAGCTCAGGATTTGGGGCCGTTTGCCCAATGGGGATTTCAAGCGAGAATTCTGACAGGGATTTTTTTCTGCCTCTCCTGAGCCTGGCAAGACACCAGGCGCTGGGAGAGAAGTGAATTGTGGGAGTGACAAGGCACAAGAAATATCCACCATAAGAGGAAAACCAATGTTCATCCTAAAAATTACAACTCCTAGTGGATTGATGGAAGCTTGGCGCTCTTCTGCAGGTCTTCAGGGATCTGCCGAGCCCCCACAGCTGGGCAGAGAGGTCCATGTCCCAGCAGGAAGGTGGTGACAGGACAGAGACCTGATGCCCCTGGAGGGTTTGGGAGGGCTGGATCCTCCCCCCCAGCCCTGCAACCTGTGCTGGGAGTGGGCCCAGCGCTGAGCCTCGCCATGGGCAGGCGGATGTGGAAAGCAGAGCAAACCCAACACCAGATTCCTCTCTCCAAGGACCTGTGACATGGGCAGGGGGACAGCAGATGTCCCCACCAGGCAGCCTGCAGTGGCCTCCTGTAACGCAGGTCTCCGAGCCCCACAAAAGCCACCCCCCCCTCTCGCCCCAAGCCCACCCAGTGGAGCCCTTGGCAAGCTGAGGGCAGATTCGGGCTGGGCTCCCCCAAGCAGAGGTCCCTGCAGACGCTATTCCTTGGAGGGTGCATTGCTCCTGGGAGGATCCCAGTGCCGTGGGCTCAAGCTGGGTGCTGCAGGCTTGGGGACCAGGCCTCCCTCTGCATCCGAACCCCCAAGCTGTGCCACCAGCTTGGGGAGCAGCTGCCAAGCGCCCTCCTCTTCGCACACAAACCCCTCGTGCCCAGCCACCAGCAGATGGAAGGAGGTCTCCATCCCACACCCATCTCCAGCTTCCCATTTTACAGACTCACAGGGGTGAGGCACAGATGCTCAGTTCACAACTGGAGCATTGTAAGAACATAAGAAGGATGTGGAGCTGCTGGAGCAAGTCCAGAGGAGGCCACGGAGATGCTGAGGGCTGGAGCAGTTCTGCTCTGGAGCCAGGCTGACAGAGCTGGGCTGGCACAGCCTGGAGAAGAGAAGGCTCCTGAAGGGGAGACCTCAGAGCAGCTCCAGTGCCTAAAGGGGCTCCAGGAAACCTGGAGAGGGGCTTTGGACAAGGGATGGAGGGACAGGACAGGGGAATGGCTTTAACTGCCAGAGGGGAGACTGAGATGAGCTCTTAGGCAGAAGCTCTTCCCTGTGAGGGTGCTGAGGCGCTGGCCCAGGGTGCCCAGAGAAGCTGTGGCTGCCCCATCCCTGGCAGTGTTGAAGGCCGGGTTGGACACAGGGCTTGGAGCAAGCTGCTGCAGTGGAAGGTGTCCCTGCGCATGGCAGGGGTTGGAACTGGAGGAGCTTTAAGGTTCCTTCCAACACAAACCATTCCATGATTATGTCACTGACATGACATCAGGGGGGAACCTGTGAGACAGCCCAGGGAGCTCCAGCATCACTCCAGCCTCTGGCTTTGCCTTTGCTCCCTGTTTAACCCCATTCCCAGCTGCCACAGGCCAGACCGGTCCTGGGAGCTGAGCTGGCCCAGGATGCCTCCAAACCCCTGTGGCAAGGCCAGCTCCTCCAGCAAGGTGCTGGGTCAAGCCAGGGCAAGGAGGAGGCACCCAGCTGAAGGAGAGGAGTGGCAGGATGGCACCATGCCCACCAGCTCTTCACCAGGCAGGGTCAAACCCCAGCACCAGCGCCGGGCAGCACGTCCACAGACAACTCACCTGGCTCCTGGCACGCAGCGGACGTACATGCAGCCGACGCGGTTCCCTCGGCTGCTTTTGGTGACGAACACCTCGATGTTGTCCAGCTCCCGCTGGGAATACTGGAAATCCGCCCGGTCCTTCAAGTGCAGCTTCCAGCGGCCTGCGGCACCGCCTCGCAGGGAGCCGGTGCTGGTGCTGCCCACGGGCTCCGGCTCGGGCACCACGGCATAGGTGGGCTCCGGCGGCAGGAAGGCCAGCTTGGCGGCGATGCGGCTGGGGCAAGGCGGGCAGCAGAACAGGCAGCAGAGCTGGCTGACGGACAGCCCGTTCATGACGGCGGCGAGGCCAAAGGCAGCTGCACCCGGAGCGACGGAGGATCCGAATGGGAGAGAAACCGGCAACAACGGTGGCCCGGGGGGAGGCCCGGCCTCAGCTGGCCCTGGGCTCGGCTGCCGCCAGCAGTCCCCCCACGGCGCCGGTTGGGGCTGCGGCAGCCGCCATCCCTGTGTCCACGGGCAGCAGCGGTGGCCTGCGGGCAGGACAGGCAGAGTGAGGGCTCTGCAACGGGCACCCCCTGACCCGCGGATGGGGACAAACACACAGCTCCCAGCACACCCATGCGCCAGTGAACACATGCAGCGAGCTGAGGGGCCCCCCTCCAACACACACACACACAGAGCCGCTGCTCACAGCACCCACGCTCGCACTGAACCCACGCACCCCCCCCAAAAGAAGCCGCCTTCAACACCTCCGAGCCCACACAGCTCCACGCAGAGGGGGAAGAGGACGGCGGGAGCGGATCACACACTCCACCACAGCCATGCAGTTGGTGGTACAAAGGACACAGCCCCACCAGGGCCCCCGGGATGCCAGCACAGGCATGCGGCAGGAGCACCCGGCTCCAGAGGGAAAAGGGGAGAAGGGAGAAAAGGAGGAAAGAAAAGCAACTATTTTCTGCAAGTTTGGGCACAGGCTCCAGCTGAGGAATGTCAAGGAGCCCACACCCCAAGGAATTCGCTCCATCTGCTTCCCAAGGGCTAGGAAAGGGGAGGAAAGGGTGGAGGGGGGAGGCCTCCCGCCCAGCCACGAGGGGAAGGCATGTGGCATGGAAATACCATAGAATCCCAGATTCGACGGTTTGGGTTGGAAGGGACCTTAAAGCTCCTCCAGCTCCAACCCCTGCCACGGGCAGGGACACCTTCTACTGGAGCAGCTCCAAGCCCCTGTGTCCAACCTGGCCTTGAGCACTGCCAGGGATGGGGCATACACAGAAGGGATGCCCCGATCCCTGCACTTCAGAGGCTGGGGCTGGATTTGGATCCCCCTCGTGCTGGCGACCATCCACAGTGGTGCCGGGGCTGGGGTCACACCTGGACATCACCCAGCAGCCCCGTTCCTCCCCCGTGCCAGTGGGACCTTGGCACCCAGAGCGCATCGGGGTGCGCAGTGGCCGCAGACCTGCATGGGCACAGTGGGGTGTGCGTCCACACAGGCGGAGGGAGGCAGCGTGTGGCTGGGGAGCCGCAGCCCTGCCTGCCCCACAGCCCGCGCCCCATGGGGCCGGCTCCACACCCCACACCGGCTGAGGCGGGACCCGCACTACACACACACACACTCACCCACAGCCAGACTGGGGGATCCACATGGCACCCACTAACCTGGGTGGGACACACACAGTGACCATGTGGGACCCCCCGAGCACACAGTGACCGTGTGGGACCCCCCGAGCACACAGTGACCGTGTGGGACCCCCCCAGCACACAGTGACCATGCGGGACCCCCCAAGCACACAGTGACCGCATGGGACACCCCCAAGCACACAGTGACCATGTGGGACTCCCCCCGAGCACACAATGACCATGCGGGACCCCCCCCGAGCACACAATGACCGCATGGGACACCCCCAAGCACACAGTGACCATGTGGGACCCCCCAAGCACACAATGACCGCATGGGACACCCCCAAGCACACAGTGACCATGCAGGACCCCCCCGAGCACACAGTGACCATGTGGGACCCCCCTGAGCACACAGTGACCGCATGGGACACCCCCAAGCACACAGTGACCATGTGGGACCCCCCAAGCACACAATGACCGCATGGGACACCTCAAGCACACAGTGACCATGCAGGACCCCCCCCGAGCACACAGTGACCATATGGGACCCCCAGCATCGATCAGTGGGCGCTCCCCCCTCCCCTCCCCACTGACCAGTACGGGCCTCCACTGCCAGGCCTGCCCCCCCCCCAGTACACACCGGCCTCTTACCCTGCACTGGCTGGTGAGGGAGGGCTCCCCCCCGGGCCCGCATGCGCCCCCCCTCCACGCACTAACCCATGCAGGACCCTCCCCACTGCCTGGTGGATTCCCCCCCGCCGACCACCATGGGCCTCCCCCCTCACTGACAGCCCCAACACCCCCATTCCACCACTGACCCGTGGGGGGCTGTGGAGGACCCCCCCTCTCCTCGCACTCCCTCACCGGTGGAACCCCCTCCACGACCGGTGTGGGCCCTACACAATCCTCCCCCCCCCGTCGGATGCAGACCCCCCCCTCCGTGTACCCCCACCCTCCACGCACCCCACAGCCGCCCCTCCCGCCCCGTACCGGGCCATGCTCCGCCGCGGCCCTCCCGGGCCCCGCGCTCGGGGCTGCCCAAGGGACGCGCGGCCGCTGCGGACCTCCGAGGCGGGGGCGGCGCTACACGGCGGCCAGCTGGCCCCGCCTCTCTTCTCCCGGAAGTGACGCCATTCCCCCTCTCGTTGCCGGGGATACGGCGCGGCCGCCTTGGGGCCGGGGGCTCCTCATGGCGGCGGGGGCGGACCGGACCCGACCCTTCCCCCTTCCCTTCCGTTTTCCTTCCTCTTTCCCCTTTCCCCTTCCCTTATCCCCTTTCCCCCTTCCTCTTCCCTTTCCCCTTCCCCCTGCCCGAGCCGATGCCAGCGCAGCCCGGCCCCAGGGTGGACACAGGCGGCGGTGCTGGTTCAGGGCCAGGCTTAGGAGCCCGGTGGAGCTCAGGTCGTAGGCCCGAGCCCGGGCACCCGTCACCCCCAGCACCGGGGGTCCCGCTCCAACCCCGCCAGCACGGGCGGGCGCAGCAGCAACCAGCGGGGACCGAGGGGAACTGCAGAGCCCCAGGACGCAGCCTGGGTACCGGCAGTCAGGGCACTGCGGTCCTCTGCCAGCGCCGGGCACAGTTACTGCATCAGCACAGAACCCCCCGTGCGCTGCGGGCATCCCCAGAGCACACCCAGCAGGTCTTGGTGTGATCCTGCCCCCCTGCTCTGCTCTGCGAGACCACCGCTGCAGTGCCGGGTGCAGTGCTGGTGTCCCCAACATGAGGACACGGAGCTGTTGGAGCAAGTCCAGAGGAGGCCATGGGATGCTCAGGGGCTGAAGCACCTCCCCTATGGAGCCAGGCTGAGAACACTGGGGCTGTTCAGGCTGGAGAAGAGACCTCAGAGCAGCTTCCAGTGTCTGAAGGGGGCTGCAAGGATGCTGGAGAGGGGCTCTTCATCAGGGACTGCAGTGATAGCACAGGGGGTGATGGGTTCAGACGGAAACAGGGGAGACTTAAGTCAGATATAAGGAAGTTCTTCCCTGTGAGGGTGCGGAGGCGCTGGCACAGGGTGCCCAGAGAAGCTGTGGCTGCCCCATCCCTGCAGTGCTCAAGGCCAGGTTGGACACAGGGGCTTGGAGCTGCTCTATGGAAGGTGTCCCTGCCCGTGGCAGGGGTTGGAGCTGGAGGAGCTTGAAGGTCCCTTCCAACCCAACCTATTCCATGATTATGATTATCCATGGGGAAACTGAGGCACAGAGCCCCACAGCCACTCCAGAAGAATCCAGGGCTGAGCCGGCACCAGCATGTGACAAATCCATATCCATAACAAATCACCCACAGCGTCCAAGCAAACTCGACTGTATTAATATTTACACTTAAGAGGAAGAAGGGCACAAAAAGGAAGAGATGGGTGGTGGGGAAGCAGGTGGCTGCCTTTTGCCATGTGGGCTTTCCTGTTGTATTTTAGGCTGGAGCTGAGGAACAATTCCTTCCCCAGAGGGTGCTCAGCATTGGAACTGCCCAGGGCAGTGCTGCAGTCACCATCCCTGAAGTGTTCACACACCGTGGAGAGGAGGCCCTCAGCGCCATGGCTCAGTGGCAGCCTTGGCAGTGCTGGGAATGGATGGACCTGATGAGCATAAAGCTCTTTTCCAACCCGGCTGATTGTGTGATTCAACCCGCAGGAGCTGCTTCCCCTCATGCGATGCGAGGTGAGGGATGGGTGCCCTTCCTCGCAGCTTTCCACCTCCTCAGGAGCCATGGCTCATTCTCCAGACCCAGCCTGGCCGAACGCCCCTGGCACCGGGCGCATCCTCACGCTGCAACGTGCCGCCACTCGCGTGCTCCAGACGTGACGCCAGCATTAACCCAGAGGCAAACCCATGAGGAAGAGGCTGGTGAGAGGCAGCCTCCACCCGCGCTGCCAGGGACTTGCATCATCTGGAGAGGTCTGAATCCTCCCAGTGAAGCTCTTTGAGAGCGGCTGCTGCAGATATCAAATAGGAAACATGAACTCTTGGGAACAATCCACCCACACCCACCAGGGCAGAATTCCCATGAGGAAACCAGCACATGGAAGGAGTTGCCATGACTCCCTCAGCTGCTGGTGCTGTCTCTGCAGCTCTGCTCTGACACCCTTGTACGAGCTGATGCCAAGGGAAACACTTCCAAAGAGCGGGATAGCCACAAGTGGGGCAGAAGCTGCTGCTTTTCCCCCAGGAACCATTGGATTTCTCTGCTGAGAGCTCTGTGGCCACAGCTCCACTCCTCTGTTCCCCTGGAAAAGCCCCCCAGGATGGTGCAGACCCTGCATGACCTGAAGGTGGCTTTTGGTGCACCCCAAGAGCCACTGCCTGCCTTGTGCTGTGTACCTGAGCCCCACAGTTCCCTTTTCAACAGCCCGGAGCTCTCCATGTGTTTTACTTGAGTGCTACCCACTCTGTGCCTTTTGAGGAACTGAAGTCCTCTGAGCTTGTTCACTGGACCTCAAAGCTCTCCTTTTGCCTTCCCCTGCACCTCGGAGCCCGCCCTGAGTCTTCCAGCATCCCAAGCATGAGCCTCAGTGGGTCCAGAGCCCCCCAAGTGACTCTCTCTGCTCCCCATGGGCTTTCAGGAAAAAAAGCCTGTGCTTCTGGGCTCCCAAAGCCCCTCCTTGGGACTTCCCACATGCTCTGCAGCCCTCCACATGCCTTTCCCTGTGCCCCAAATCCCTCTGCCCAGCTTCCAGAGCATCCTCCTGCGGAGCTGGCCCCGCCTCCCATCCCATGGGGACATGCAGCAAGGCAGAGAGCAGTGCAGCTGGAGGGTTTCCCAAGCCAACGCACTCATCTGGGAGAAAGGCTCTCACAGTTATCAGCACAGCCCACGGGGGAGGAAGGGACACAGGGGCAGGGAGGAAAGCAGAGGTCTGGTGATCTGAGCTTTGTGCTCAACCCGGATGAGGAAGAACCGTGGAAGGCAGAAGGCAGGGAGCAGAGGAGAGGTGACAGCAAACCTCGCTTGGGAAGCGGCTGGTGGGTACTCAGGGGGTGCTGAAGCACAGGAGGCTGCGGCAAGGGTATCCTGCAGCCCAGCCACGGCCCTGGAGCCTGGAAGGCTCCCTCCCTGCTGCCAGAGGCACGGGGAAATGAGCAGCACTTTCCTAGAGGCCCTGACCTGCGCCAGGAGTGCATCTACATCACTTCAAGCCACAAAATAACTTTACTGTGCCAGTATTCTGCTGCTTAACCACCTCGGTGCTGCCACAACAGTGTCGCAAAGGGAGGGGAGGGGTATTTAGAGCATTAAAACTACAGAATCATCTTTTGTGCATCTGAGACCAAACACCTCTCAGGGAGCAGAAGGCAGCCTCGCTGCTGGCATTCCCCAGCTCCCAGTTCTACATCCACCAAAAAGACCCTGGGACAGAGGGAAAAGTCCAGAAGCTGCTCATGGGCTCCGGCTGCGAGTCCTGGGAGGTTTGGGGGCCTCGGAGCTGTTGGCTGAAGGGAAAGGCAGAGCCTGGCTGCCACATGCACAAACCGCCCCGGTGAAGACAAGTCCAAAGGTCTCAGCGCTGGAGTGGCGGGGCAGGACAGTCCCTTTTCCTTTGGGAAGCTGGTTGGGAACAGATCAGCTGAGCTGCAGCTGTCAGATGGGCAGGAAGGGAAAGGAGGAACACTAACTGTCTGCCAAGGAGGTGCGAGGAATCCCCATGTCTGGGTGCTGGTTCGCGTGTGCTGCTGGAGTCCCCATCACATCACGGATGGCGCTGGGAGGAAGAGGAGAAGGCTGGGAGGAAGGGGAGGAGCACCAGGCCACCTGGCTGCAGTTCGAGCTGCTCGGCCCCCTTCACAACTTCTGGATCTTCTCAGCGATCACAATGGGGTTCTCCTTACGGATCTTCTCAGCAGCTTCTGCCTTGTAGTCATAGGGGCAGGCGTGCATGTCAGAGTACCGGTGGATGGCACAGAACAGGTTCCCGCAGCGGCAGTCGAAGCCTGAAGGGAGGAAGAGAAGAGAGACAAAGCCACTGAGCCCGCATCCAGGCACACAGGAAGACAGTAGGGCCCCTGTTCTTTCCTGCCAGGCCAGGAAGCCCCACTAATGCACAAAGAGAGACAGACGAGGGAGGGGGCCGCTGCCCCCCGCTGCTGAAAGGGTCTTGGTGTGGGGGATGACCACAAGTGGCTGCTTTCCTTTGGCTTAGCAGCTCCCCTCTGGTCAGCCCCAGCTGTCACAGCAGGGACACCGCTCCCACAGCAGCTGCTCTCCACGCTCCTCAGGGACAAGGGACATGCCAAGGACTGCAGAGTGCCAGACTGCTGATCCACCCCCCCAGGCAGCCCGAGCTGGAGCCCAGGCCCCCGAGCCAGGCTCCCCAGGCGTCACGCAGCAGCATCTGAGCTGACCAGCAGTAAGGAGGCAAGCAGCAAAAACCTCATAAGGATCACTTTTAAGCTATTTAGGCTTCAAAATTCACAGTTTAATCGCTTCACTTGGAGGCAAGGCTGCGCAGAAATGCTGCTCTTACCACAGCACACCAGGAAACTCAGGCAGAGCGCACCAGCTTCCCAACTACAGGCTGTAAACACCACAAACGCCTTGCTACGAGGTGCCAGTTTACTCCTATCTGAGAAAAGTCATTTTACCCTTAATGCCCTGCTTTCACAAGGAGTTCTCTGCAAGCTGAATCCTAAAGGAGAGGAAACTCCTCACGGTTTGAAGCTCTTAAGGAAACACTAATCCAGGACAACAATCCTCCCTGCAGAGCTGAAGGCAGAGAACCCTACCCAGTTCCAGGCTTAGAAACCCACATTTGTTCTAGGACAGGGCCCTCCAAGCTCCAGGCAAGCTTGGGATCCCCAGCCCAGGCCCTGGGCAAACCTCCCAGGCCAGACTCAGCTTCCACCAACAGAACCGAAGCACATCTGCAGTCCCTGGCTGCTGAACCCAGCAGGAAAGATGAGTGCTCCACTAAACAGCATGACCTGCAGAGCTCGGGGGTTCCCCTTTTCCAGGGAAACCCTGAATGCCAGAGTCGCTTTAGGGGAATGATGTTTTTATTAAGAAACCACAGCCAAGTTAATTGCTTCCACTTTCCAGGGGCAGTTTTCCTATTGATACCGATCACCTGACACTATCCCAGCACCTCTCCCTTCAGCTTTCCAGGCTGAACGCCAAGAGCCATCCTGCTCTCAGGAACCTAACAGTACATTAACAAATGGGATGAGTTTTGGAGTGAGATTCTCAGTTTGGGGCTAACTCAGTTCCTGTTACTATCATGAAAACTTTACCATTGAGTTGAAGAGGAGCAGAATTGGATCTACAGCGAGCACTGCCTTTGCTTCTAGGAGAGAACTGGATTTACAGTGAGCACTGCCTCTGCTTCTGAGATCAGAACACGATACACAGCGAGCGCTGCCTTTGCTTGTGGGATCAGAATTAGATGCACAGCAAGCACTGCCACTGCTGCTAGGAGCAGCTTTTGCCAAGCAGTTGCATCCAGTTCCGCAACCCTGCATCCAAGGGCTGGCAGGGAGCAGCAGATTCCCCAGGCTACTGCCTCAGGCAGCAATGCCCTGTCCGCAGGTTGGAGTCTTCCTCCCTCTCCCTTGCAGCACCATGTCTTGTGGATGTGAAGCACTTTTTGGAGGGGTACCTGCAAGCATTGACCCACACTGACCCCCTGAACCCAGACAGCAGCACAGTGGGGGCAGTTCTGTCTGCAGGACCATGAACCCGGACTACCTGGGCCACAGGCAAGTTCTCCCACAGCCAGGCTCTTACCAGTCAGCCCTATCTTCTTGCGGCAAGTGAAGCAGCGGTTCTTCTTCTGTTTGGGTTTTTCTGAGGCTGTCTTGCCCTCAGCTGTGCTCTGGGGTGTTTCAAGCAGGGTACCTGAAACAGAGGCCAGAGTTGTGCTACCCTGCTTGATAAACAAGCAACCCATTCATTCTATTACAGGAGATTTGCCTTGTTCCACCAAGATCTACACCTCACACAACCCCTTGTTTACCTTCTGCTTCAAATTCCTTAATTCCAAGGCTCATAAACGCCAAGAAGACATTATGGTTTAGCCAAGGCACACATATGGTAACACAATGCTGTTTAGCTCTGGCTGACAAAAGGTAAGCAGAATTACCCTATGCTTGCCATAGCGTCTGGGTATTCACTACAGCTTAGCTGATGTACAGTAACCAACCACACAGCTGAGCCTACAGTTAATCTTTGCAGGGGTTAAAAAAAGTTAACCCCTTGTAAGTACTCCTAATTATTTTGGCTGACTCTTATGTAAGTGTTCCTCATATGTAGGTCTCCAAATGCTTTACACAGATACTCATCGCTGCCTCTAATCTACCAAAAGGAAAACTGAGCTCTGAAAGCCAGATTGTTAAAGGTCACTGATGCTTAGCAGGATTTCCTACAGTACCTAAGCAGGTTAGAGAAGTCAACAGGAGGGAGGAGCTCCAACTGTTAGCAGATACACACCTGCAGTGCAGGCTGCTCTGAACAACAGGCTAAGGAGACAGAGGCAGAGAGCGCTTTGTGGATCTGACCCTAAGCAGCTTTCTATACAGCACACAATCAGAAGAAAGGGGCAGGTCTTCCAAGCCTCTTCTGTCAAATAGTCTCTCATCCTCCTGCTGTAAATTGTCCCCTGGGCCTGCAGAGAAGGGAGTGCCAAATCCGAACTGCACAGTCATATGCAGTGACTAGAGCCTGGGGGGTTTCTAGCAACCAAAAACTCCTGGGGTTTTTTTTAGCTTTCAATGCTAGCAAGCTGTCAGCTGAACTAAAGGAAGGTGTCTCCAATGCAGTGTCACTTGGTTACGGCTCTGCTGCAACACAATGGCTCACCCTGTAACTCATCAAGTGGAGGATGTACCCTGCTGGGTAATGACACCCCAGCTCCTCTCCCACTTCAAGGTACCCACTTCGCAAAGCAACAGGGTTTACACTCCCCTCTGAGGGGCAGGGATGCCTCCCAGCACACAGGGTGACAACCGCACTGTCACAAGCACATCTCCTCTCTCCCAGGACTCTGCTGGATCCGTCTCCTTCCCTCCCTCGAGATGACAGGAACTGCAGCCAACAACAGCCGTGCAGCAGGCTGTGGGCCGCTCCGGGCTTTCTGCCATTCACCAGGATAGGCGTCATGGAAGATTATCCTCCTGCCAGAGTGGAGGGCTGGCAGCTACTCAGCCCTCAGCCCACAAAGCAATCTCTATCGGCCTGCCCTCAGGCACGGCATTTTCTCTCCTTCCTGCCTCAGACACAGTTCTCTCCTCAGCTCTCCTGCAAAGGGCACCTTTAGGTAACAGCCCTCTCCTGGCATTAGTGGCCAGTACTGTGCTTGCTGCTCAAACCAACTGGTGAGATCGGTGTCATTCAGACTTGTGCAAAGGCCACACCAATCAGCCCACCTGATGAGGAAGATGCTGATGAGGCTTCCTCTGTCTTGATGAGTTCTTCTGTCTCACTGCTGTTTTCTTCTCTGGATATGCTCATGGCCGTCATCTGATGGGTCACAGGAGTCTGAGCACTGGGAGAATTTGCAACAACCAAATAAACCACAGAACAAATACAAGTATTTTCCTTTGATGAGCAGTTATGTGGGAGATGCCTTCAACCCATGAAGTTAATTTCATTATACTCAGACATAGCTCAGGAGCACAGCAGGCAAATTCCCCTTGAGATTTGGGATTAAAGTTCTTTATACACCAAATAAAATATGAAATTGAATGAATCTGTGATGATCTCAGTTTCCTCTTCCATCCAACTATATCTCAAAGCCAAAGCAACAGCCCATCCAAACAAGTCCAAGGACAGGGAAACAGAATTATGAGTCAGGACTGCAACGGTAGAGCTTAATGCAGTACTATCTTCCTTCCTATCAACTGTGACCAAGGTCCCTAATCCTGCTGTCGCAGCTTCCAGAGTGGATCATCACCAGGTCCTCTCACTTGGGACTAGTTTAAAATGGAACAGTTTAACACAGCCAGTGACAACGTGCACTGATTCCAAGAGAACCAGGATGCCACTTCCGACCCTCTGGAACCTGACTATGCATCCTCTATGCATTCCTACGGAGCCAGGCTGAGAGAGCTGAGCTTGGTCAGCCTGGAGAAGGGTCCAGGGAGACCTTAGAGCAGCTCCAGTGCCTAAAGGGGCTGCAGGAAACCTGGAGAGAGCCTTTGGACAAGGGCCTGTAGGGACAGGACAGGGGAATGGCTTTAACCTGCCAGAGGGGAGACTGAGATGAGCTCTTAGGCAGAAGCTGTTCCCTGGGAGGGTGCTGAGCACTGGCACAGGGTGCCCAGAGAAGCTGTGGCTGCCCCATCCCTGGCAGTGTTCAAGGCCAGGTTGGACACAGGGGCTTGGAGCTGCTGCAGTGGAAGGTGTCCCTGCCCGTGGCAGGGGTTGGAGCTGGAGGAGCTTTGAGGTCCCTTCAGCCCAAACCAGTCTGGGATTCTACGATCATGAAGGACATATCGATCTTCCAGATAAACCAAGGTCACAACAGTGCTTGACTCAGCCTGCTTCACAGATCCCCTTGGCCATACTAAGGATGAGAACCTACCCCTTGTGTCCCAGAGCTGGTTTTTAGCATGGCTCTGGATCTACCCCCCAGACTATGCCCTTACCTGGCTTTTGCATCCTCAGGGCTGGAGTCTCCCTCCACATGCTGCCCTGCAATTGAATCCGAAGCCACGGGGCTGCTGTTGGGACCACTGGATGCTACAAGACAAGACAACAGTCTCAGTGAACTCTGAAAAAAGTCAGCAAGTTCCTTGGGTGCTGGACAGCCAAGGAGAAAGCAGGAGGAGCGCTTCCAGCAGGCTTTTCACCTCCTGCTCCTTACCAGGAGCTGGGAAGATGCAGCCCTGTTGGAATCACTCCTAATTTCCCTATTTTTATACTCTCCCTCCCAAATCTGTGCATAGGTTTCTATGGGGATAACACATCAAGGCTAGATAGACCTTGCCACGAACCGGTGCAGCTAGCTACTCTGTTAGATCAGGAATGAGTTCTTCTATCAGAGAACTGCGGGTCTTGTTTATGGAGATCTGTGTAGCTCCAGGATCCATGAGCCCCCTTTTGAGGGATGAGGGTTCATCACGGGAGTTGATAAGGTGTGCTGAACGCCTCCTATTACTGTATAGCTGCTAATACCTGGTACAACCTGACTTAAGCCACCCATGACACCTCCAGCATTCTTTTATTCCCTTTCTTCTCTGCATTGCAAATCAAATGCTGCATCAGCATAAATCGCTATAAATGTCAGTATAAATCAGTATATCCTGTCAGTATAAATGAAAGTGCTGCAGCTCCCAACATACCTTGAACCCAGCGTTACTCTGCAACTTCTCCAAGGTGCAAGAACCAGATCCTCATCTGCTGAGAGGAACTGGCTTCAACAGAAGCACGTTCATTTAAGTCAGCCAAGGATCTAAGTCAGGGTCTTTTGAAAGCTCTTTGTCACAAGAGCTCTGTTTCTAACAAATATTTTGGGTGGGTCATTCAGGAAAAGCCATTATCACACTCAGGAACAAAACTGGAAAATCTCCAGAAGGGGTTTCTCACTGTTACGGCAAAATCTGTACATGAGGCATCTGCACAGACTCTCATCCTGCTAACGATGGCAAGTGCATTCTTTCTGTGCACCTAGCTGCCTCCCAGGTGAGATGTCAGCTACGTTTAGCTGCCAGAAACAAAGCTTTTATGTCATTGCTTTTGACTGTCAGCCCGCCTAAGGAAAGGGAATGACACAAAGCTCTCAAGATTTCATTCCAGGCATCTGTAGTGGTTCCCAGCAGTCAGTGTGTAACTGAGGGAGCAGGAAATAGCTAAAAATCACCGTTAGCACAATGAAGTTTTTAGTTTACTCCAGGTGCTGACTGGGATGGAGCTTCACAAACAGCTGGGACAGGGAAGGAAGCAACTGATCCCCTTACAGGGAACAGAAGCACTCAAAGGCTCGGGTCTTTGATTTAGGAGGTCAGGACTACACAAAAAGAGCAAGACTGAGTTTTCTAGGAGCAAATCTGCGGGTGGCCAGCACCAGCACCATGCTCTAGGCCAGTTCCTCGACACAGTTTGCACCCATTTAAGACAGATTTCTCAGCCAAAAATCCTCTACCTGGAGGGCTTATCCGGTCACTGCTCTGCTGTCTCTGGAGAAACTCCTTATAGCAAACGGAGCACATCCCGTTGGTCCGGGGGCTGCCATAAAATCCGCAGCCTGTGGTACACAGCAGAGGCACCTGGGTCTGGTTCGTCTCCTGAGCCATCCTGGATCCTCCGAGGTGCCGAGCTACAAACAGGAACAGAAATGAGACAGCTGTTAGGGCCGGAGCGCTTGGTCATTGTACGCTGCAGCCGATCAGGAAGGAGCACAAAGGATCCAGAGGGAGCCCAGTTCCTGCATGTGCACAACAACGCAACCCAAGCCCCCTGACACAGGATACCCTCAGCTCAAAAGCAGCCGCAGGATTTGGGTCCGGGGCCTTGAGCCACCCCAAAAAGCCAACAGGAATCGGCTCCCAGTCCTCCGGAAGTGCCACCGTAGCACGACTAAGGACTCCTGCAAACACCAGAACAAAGAGTGCCACCCTACCAGCCAGCGCACAGCCTCCTTAGCTCCATTTTGCACTTCGTGGCATTTGTTTTCATTTCAAGCCTGTTTTAGTTTATTAATTCTCAGGAAGATGATGCAAGCGCTGCAAAATGAACCCACTGACTCTCTGTTCTGAGATACTCATGTACTTCCCGACATATGCTGGCGGATAAGGGGAATGTTAGCACAGTCAGGCTGAAAATAAGGATAAGGTTTCTTGCCAGCAGTAAGATGCGGTTCTGGAACACCTTCTCAGGGGAAGCAGCAGACACAGTGAAACCTACTTTTAAAATCAAACTTAATAATGTCTCTCTGGAGCGCATGCAGCTCTCTCCAAACCCAGGAAATGGCCCCTTCCAGCCACACATGATATAGCATTTACACGGCCAAAGTGCACTGCACCCCTTCAAATGAGAACCGTAAGTGATAACTCCCAGCAGCAACAAACACCAATTCAAACCTGTGCCAACAACGTGGCTGTGGCTGGCCCAGCTTCAACAGAGGACAAGGGGAGAGGACGACTGCAGGACCGTGGCAGGGGTAGGTGGCTCCAGCTTGGGAGCAGGAGCGATCCCCTTTGTGGGATGCACAACAAAGTACCCACCACATCACCGCACACTCTGCTTCTTTCTTTCACACTCCTACAAAACCTGCTGCACCAAGGGAATAAAACAACAAGAACACGAAATAATTACCCTCCCAGGAGCGCTCCTGTGGGATGGAAGCCGATCAGTTCTGGTTTATTCCTCCTTGAGCTTGCAGAGCTCAGGCCAGTGCTGCCATTACCAGAGGAGCCCTCCCCGGCCCAAACCGACCTCTGCTTCGGCACCACGGGAGCCTCCTCTGCGCTGGCCCCGGCCGGCTCAATCCCCGCGGAGGTAACTGGAAGGTAACCACTGCCACGCACGGACCGGGTTTCAGTTGCTTCTGATGCTGAGCGTCCCTGGGGAAAGAAAGCAATGACTGCGGGCGAGTTCCGCTCTCCCTCAGCCACCAGCCCAGAGCTGACCCGCAGCGGGGGCCGGCACCACACGGCCCGGCCGCAAACCCGGCTCAAGTGAGCCGCGGGGGAAGCCGAACCTGCCCCGCTGCTCCGCCGCCGCACCGCGACCCCGGCGAGGCCGGGCCGAGCCGGGTTAACCCGCACCGCGGCCAGGGAAGGCCGCCGCCACCCGGCGCCACCCGGCCGAAGGCCGCTGTTGCCCCAGCGGCATCCTTCCGTGCCCACCCCGCCTCCACCCTCCGCGGCCGGGCCCCGCGCCCCGCTCCCCGCCGGCGGCGGAAATTGAGGCCGAGGCTTTGCGGCCTGCGCGGCGCACGGCCGGGCCGGGCCGGGCCGAGCAGTTGGGCCTCACCGGGCCCCACTCACCGGCGGCGGAGGCGGGCGGCCGCCGGGCCGGGCCGGGCCGGGCCGGGGCGGCCGCCGGGAGGCTCAGGCGGGCGGCGGGCAGGGCGGGCTGCCGCGAAACATGGCGGCGCGGCCGTGGGACCGCGGCCCCCGAGCGCCCTCCCCCGGGGAGGGCCCGGCCCGGGCGGGACAGGGGGGCCGGGACCGGGAGGCCGGGCTATGGGGTGTGGGGTAGCGACGGGGCTGAGACCTCCCGGCTATGGGGCTGGGATAGACGCGCGCGGTGGGGCTGGGGCACGGCTGTGCCTCGCTATAGGGGACAGGACACAGCCGGGCTCCACTATAGAGAGTGGATCCGCAGCCCCCACTGTAGGTACTGGGACACAGCCAGAGCCAGGCTATAGGGAGGGGGGCGAGACCGCTCTACCCTGGGCTACCCGGACATAGATACTGCTTGACTATCAGGGTGGGAGCAGGGTTCCTCCTTCCCAGCTATAGGGGCCAAGAGGGACATTGGCGGGGCCCGAGCTATAGGGTAGAGGTCTGGGGACGTCCCCATCTCTGGAGGAGCGGTGGGGCGATGCTCTTTGCTCTCCCCATCTATAGGGGCAGGTTGCAGCCAGCTGTACCCCACTAGTATGGGGGGCACTGGGGATGCCCGTGCCCAGCTCTTGGGTCCAGAACGCTGTATCCTGTCTATGGGGTTGACCTGGCAGGCAGCAGTGCCCCTCGGGCAGTTCTGCTGTGATATACTGAAAGGGGGCAGATTAAGGTTAGAGCATAGGGCTTAGAATTGGATGAGCTTTAAGGTCCCTTCCAACCCAAACCATTCCATGGTTCTATGATGCTCTGGGTGTCTCCAGCTGGAAGGAATTCCCAGCTGCAAACCCTTCCTGCCGCTCTTCACCAAGCCCTGTGTGTCGCTGGGATTTTTAACCATGGCTGTTGCTCTGACCAACCTTGTCCCAGGGCTGATTCACCTCCGATTCACTGATCGCTGGGTACCCAGCACAGACCCCAGCAGACAGAGCACCCATGGCCCGGCTGCGCCGCGGCTCGGGAAGCAGCCGGGAGCAAAAGCCCTGGAAGCCACGGCCCAGCCCTGGGTGCTCGGGATGCTCTTGGGTGTTCTCCCACCATCCCCATGGCCGGGAGGACACGGCCGTGTGACCGCCAGGTGGCGACAGTCTCACGCTGCAATGTGGCCACGAGCCCATCGCCGTACGTCCGGACCCCCCCCCGTGTGCCCATCACCGATCGGACCCCCCCCGTGTGCCCATCACCGACCGGACCCCCCCCCGTGTGCTCATCACTGATCGGACCCCCCCCGTGTGCTCATCACTGATCGGACCCCCCCCGTGTGCTCATCGCTGATCGGACCCCCCCCTGTGCCCATCACCGATCGGACCCCCCCCTTGTGCTCATCACTGATCGGACCCCCCCCATGTGCCCATCACCTACCGGACACCCCCTGCTCCCTGCAGCCCTGGGTGGTCCCAGAGTCCCCCTCAGGAACTGGAGCCCCTCTTGGCCAATGAGGGTCCCCAAGGCCAGGTTGGAAGGGGCTTGGAGCAAGCTGCTCTATTGGAAGGTCTCCCTGCCCGTGGCAGGGGTTGGAACTGGGGGAGCTGTAAGGTCCCTTCCAACCCCAACCAGTCTGGTTTCTATGATTAATACACGTTGTCCTATGGTGCTCTGCATCGGGGAGGGAGCTCCTGGCTGACACAACCCGAGTTTGTCCTTTCCCTGCTCCACTCTCCCCTTGCCCCCAGAACCGCTGCAGTCACCCAATGCTGTCACTGCCACATCATCCAGACATGCTCTGGAGCATCATCTTCATCTGCCCTTGCGCCATGACAGTGAAGGGAGGAGCAGCCTCTACCTCTGCCTGCTGCCTGGCTGCATGAGCCTTCTCTTAAGCATTATCTCTGCCTGGGTTAAACGCGAGATAGTTCATGCAGTAGCCCTCGGACCAGTCCGGACTGGGCCAGATGTTAGAAATGTACTGTACACCGCAGCTGGGGAGAACGGTCCTACCTGGAGCCTCTGGCAGAAAGCTCCAGGGGAAACTCGAGGTCGACCCCTCGGCTTTTGGAGTCGGGGATACAAAGGATCTGAGGCCAACTATACCCCAACTGAAAAAGAGATATTGGCAGCCTATGAAGGGTTTCGAGCTGCTTCGGAAGTGATTGGCACTGAAGCACAGCTCCTCCTGGCACCCCGGTTGCCCGTGCTGGGCTGGATGTTCAAAGGCAGGGTCTCCTCTACGCATCATGCAATTGATGCTACATGGAGTAAGTGGGCTGCATTAATTACACAACGAGCTCGAACAGGAAATCCCAGTCATCCGGGAATTCTAGAAGTCATCATGGACTGGCCAGAGGGCAAAGATTTTGGAAGGTCACCAGAGGAGGAAGGAGTGATGCGTGCTGAAGAGGCCCCACCATATAATGAACTGTCAGAAAGTGAAAAGCAATATGCCTTATTTACTGATGGGTCTTGTCGCATTATGGGAAAGCACCGTAGATGGAAGGCAGCAGTATGGAGTCCTCAACAACAAGCTGTAACACTCTTTTCAGTGGGGGTATGAAAGAGAGATGACATTTAGGTTTTTAATTAATTATTTTGTTCAGTGAAGCTATGTTGCCCCTGTAGATAGCTGAAATGTTAATATTACAAAGTTCTCATTGGAAGTTTAAGTGAAACAGAGGACTTAAAGTCTGTTCCCACATCCAGAGATGTCTCCTCAGGAGGCTGCTGAAGCGAATAGGGAGATGGAGATACTACTTTGTTGGATGGTTGATGCATCTGTAACAGAGCACAGAGGCTCTTCTAAGATTGAGATTATTTTAGCAGACCATCTCAGTAAACTTACTTGTCACATCATTTAGCTTCATCTAAAGTCTAACGGAGAGTGGAGGCTAACAGTAGACTATCATGGCCTGAACGATGTTACACCATCCTTGAGTGCCGCCATACCAGACATGCTAGAGTTGCAGTATGAACCGGAGTCAAAGGCATCCAGTCTCTGAGGGAATCAGCTATTGTAGAGATGATCTATACTATCAAGCCAAATGTTGGGGATATACCCATAGATCCAGATGAAGTCAAATGTACCCGACCCATGTGGCGGAAATTTACACGGAATGCACCCTCATCATATGCCATTCATATTCATTGGCAACAGTAACCTGGAATGACACAATACCACCAACAGTGGATGAAATAATTCATAAACTCCGAGTGTTTGAAGACAATCTCACCCCTTCCATCATCTCAGCTGTGGAAAAACTGTCCCAGGACCTCCAACAATTGAGAGACGATCTATCCAGCTCCTCACGTGTACCAACACACATCTCAGCTATTAAGAGAAGGCGTCCTACTATTCGAGAGAGAAGATATAGAAGTTATACACCACGGGCCACCCTATGGTTTTACCTGCGGGATCACGGAGAAGATATGATGGAGTGGGATGAAAAGCCTACTTTAGTTTTGGAGGAGAGGGTGCGAGAACTGAAAAGGAGAGCAAAGGTCAAGTCTGATCACCTCATGAAGGCTGCGGCTTCAGTCTCTGGTGAGCAGGTTCCCAGATGGAGTGGAAGAGCAGATTTTACCTCAGCTCCTGTGATGAAGAAGAATAATCCATCTCTACAAGACGTGAGTGACCAAGGTGATGACTACTAGAGGGGCCCCGCCTCCAGCCAGGTGGAGGCAGGGGACAATCGGATTTACTGGACTGTATGGATCAGATGGCCTGGCACATCAGTCCCATAGAAGTATAAGGCTCTAGTAGATACCGGTGCACAGTGTACTCTGATGCCATCAAGCTGTCAAGGGGTGGAACCTATTTCTGTTTCTGGAGTGACAGGAGGATCCCAAGAGTTGACTGTACTGGAGGCTGAAATCAGCCTGACTGGGAGGGAATGGCAAAAACACCCCATTGTGACTGATCCAGAGGTTCCATGTATCCTTGGCATTGATTACCTCAGAAGAGGGTACTTCAAAGACCCAAAAGGGTACCGATGGGCTTTTGGTATTGCTGCTTTGGAGACAGAGGAAGTGGAGCAGCTGTCCACCTTGCCTGGTCTCTCAGAGGATCCTTCTGTTATGGGGTTGCTGAAGGTCGAAGAACAACAAGTGCCAATCGTGACCGCAACAGTGCACCGGCGGCAATATCGCACCAACCGAGACTCCCTGATTCCCATCCATAAGCTGATCCGCAGATTGGAGATTCAAGGAGTGATTAGTAGGACCCACTCACCCTTTAATAGCCCCATATAGCCAGTGCAAAAAGACTTTACCCATCAGCCAGGGGAGCACATCATTACCTGGCTGCTCCAATGCTGGGACAATGGGGCCGATGGTCATGAACTAGAAGGTAGTGAAGCCAAACAGCTGGAATCACTTGCCAGAAAAGGGGGAATTGACAAAGCAATTGCAAGAGAGAAAAAGTCCCTCAGCCTTTGGAAGCGGCTCTTGGCAGCTGTGAAAGATAGGTTTCCATACAAGGATGATGTTATGAGTCGTTCGGCCAAGTGGACTACTTTAGAGAAAGCCATCCAGCTGGCCTTGGACATTGTGGAACGAGAAAAGTGGCCAGTACTTTATCTCTATACTGACTCATGGATGGTGGCGAATGCCCTGTGGGGGTGGTTGCAGCAATGGAAGCAGAGTAACTGGCAACGCAGAGGTAAACCCATCTGGGCTGCCGCACTGTGGCAAGATATCGCTGCCTGAGTGCAAAGCCTGGTGGTCAGGATACGCTCATGTACCCAAGAGTTGGGCTACTGGGGAACACCGGAGCAACCAACAAGTGGATCAAGCTGCTAAAATTGAAGTGGCTCGGATGGACTTCGATTGGCAACATAAGGGTGAATTATTTTTGGCCCGGTGGGCCCACGACACTTCAGGCCATCAGGGCAGAGATGCAACATACAGATGGGCTCGTGACTGAGGGGTGGACTTAACAATGGACACTATTGCCCAGGTTATTCATGACTGTGAAATATGTGCTGCAATTAAGCAGGCTAAACGGTTAAAGCCTCTTTGGTATGGAGGACGATGGCTGAAGTACAAATATGGGGAGGCTTGGCAGATCGATTATATTACACTCCCACCAACCCGCCAAGGCAAGCGTCATGTGCTTACCATGGTGGAAGCAACCACCAGATGGTTGGAAACATACGCTGTGCCCCACGCCACTGCCCGAAACACTATCCTGGGCCTTGAGAAACAGATTTTGTGGTGACACGGCACACCAGAGAGAACTGAGTCAGACAATGGGACTCATTTCCGGAACAGCCTGATAGATACTTGGGCCAAAGAGCATGGCATTGAATGGGTATATCACATCCCCTACCATGCACCAGCCTCTGGGAAAATCGAGCGGTACAATGGGCTATTAAAAACTACACTGACAGCAATGGGTGGTGGGACTTTCAAACATTGGGATACACATTTACCAAAGGCCACCTGGTTGGTCAACACCAGAGGATCTGCCAACAGAGCTGGTCCAGCCCAGTCAGAACTTCTACATACTGTAGAGGGGGACAACGTTCCTGTGGTGCACACAAAGAGTTTGCTGGGGAAGACGGTCTGGGTTATTCCTGCTTCAGGTAAAGGCAAACCCACTTGTGGGATTGCTTTTGCTCAGGGACCCGGGTATACTTGGTGGGTAATGCGGGAAGATGGGGAAGTCCGATGTGTACCTCAAGGAGATTTGATTTGAGGAGAAAACAGCCAATGAACTCAATTGCATGCTGTTGCCTTCCCTGTAATATTTTTATAGCCCATCAACTAGATGTCTTCAAGTCATCCGCGACTGGCCCTCAGACCATCATCCCAACAAAGAACGAACTTTGGTGAAACCAGATGAGTTCTGCAGTAAAGGAACAATCAGCACCAACAGGCAACGATCCAACACTGCACACAGCCTCCCCTGCTCTGAAAGACTGTTACAAAAGATGGAGCCTGACATCACGGACTGGATGGACTTAGCAGTTTTATAGGGATTGGTCCATGCACTAAGGGATTATATCTCTCCATCTCTGTGTGTGTGTGTGGATGTATATATATATGTATGTGATGGTATACTGAAAATGTGGGATCTGAGCATGGTGTGAATGGTATGGAATAAGGGGTGGATTGTCATGGGTTCAGCAGCAGCAGTCATTTTTCTCCCTCTTGGTAGCTGGTGCAGCACTGTGTTTTTAATTTCGTGCCCAGTGTTTTCAGTTACTGCTTGGCAATGTTTTGGTCTGACCAAGGACTTTCTAAGTCTCATGCTCTGCCAGGGAGGAGGGGAGCCGGGAGAAAGCAGAGACAGGACACCTGACCCAAACTGACCAAAGAGCTATTCCATGCCACAGCACGTCATGCCCAGGATGGAAAATACTGGGGACAGGAACCCGGAAGGGGCTCGCTCTCTCTCTCGGCTCGGTCGGGCAGTGAGCGGTTCTATCCCTTTCCCTTGTATTTGCCTTGTCGTTACTATTATTATTGGGGGTAGCAGTAGTGATTTGTATTATACCTCAGTTACTGGACTGTTCTTATCTCAACCCATGGGAGTTACGTTCTTTCGGTTCTTCTCCCTATTTCCCCCCCATGGGGGGGGGGGGGGGGAAAGGAGGAGTGAAATTTACAGCTTAAACCACGACAGTTACCTAGCCATTATGGCAGAGCCTCTAAATGTCACTCCACTAAAGGGAGCAATGCATCCAGAGAGGGGAGGGCTGGGTGAGACAGGATGGGAGAAACAGGAGCAAAACACCATTGATTTCTGGCCAATTATCACTTTCATCAAAGCAGCACAGTTAAAGGATGAGGACACATTTCCAGTGCCCTGCCTGTCCGTCTGAGACGAGACACGGGTTCATCGGCTCGGCCAAACACATCTGCATGCACGCTAGTCCTTCATGTCTGCACATGCGTGCCCATGTACGCTCGTAGCACATGCGTGTGCATGCAGACGCAGACGCGCCGGCGGGCTCAGCTCAGCAGCGTCTGCTGAGCTTGTTTTCCCTGCGGAGTTAATCTCCCCAGCCCGCTGCAGCCAAGATGTGGCTCCATCTGGCTCTGGCAGAGCCCTGTGATGGTGCAGGGATCTGGGGATGGTCAGCAACGCACTGCCCTGAGGCTCTCACCCAAAGGGGAGCTGGAGCCACAAGAACTTGACCCATTTCTCATCCTTCGGGTCCTCTGTACTATGTGTTCTCTCCAAGTCTTCATTCCTCCTTCCCCCTGCTCCTCCCAAGACACAGGGGCTGGCTCCAGCCCTGCTGCACCCAAGGCTCTCCCATTCTGCCAGCTGGACACATGCCCTAAGGGGATTTGGTTTCTTATGCTCTTGCAGGATGAGGGTCGGGGTCCCACGGCTCTGAATTACACCATTTACATCGTTGCTGGCAGGTGGCATTTGGGACCGTCGAAAGATGCCGGCAAGGACGAGGCCATTTGTTTAAAATGTGCCATGGCCCAGTGTGGCAACACGTGGAGAACATCCACGGTGTGGGTCTTGGGATGTGGCAGGAGCTTTGCTTGTGGTTTACAGCATCAGGAGGGACAGATGCTTCCACCCCCAGAGGCAAACCCAAACCCAGGATCAGTTCCTGACAGGGACAAGTGACAGGACAAGGGGGACACTGACAGGCCAAGGGGAATGGCTTCAAGCTGCCAGAGGGGAGACTGAGATGAGCTCTTAGGCAGAAGCTGTTCCCTGTGAGGGTGCAGAGGCGCTGGCCCAGGGTGCCCAGAGAAGCTGTGGCTGCCCCATCCCTGGCAGTGCTCAAGGCCAGGTTGGATGGGGCTTGGAGCAAAGGTTGCTGTGGCTGAGCAGCCCCCAAATGCCCCCTCCCAGGCAGGCAGCCTTGTCCCCAGGGGCTCTGCCAGCTACCGGGAGACACCTCCAGAGCAGTGGGGAAGGAAGTGGAGTGCCTGGGCTCAGGTTGTGTTGCATGGGAGAAATGGAGATGTTTCATGATTAAATGGAAAACCCCGGAGGCTGACAATGGCAGGAGCCCAGTGCTCCCTGTCTGGAGCTCCACACATCACCCCTTCCATAGGGGAGGAGCAGGACCTGAGCTCCAGCACCCTGCCCGGCTGCCACCCATCACCACTTCCCTCCTCTGGTCTATCCCTGCAGAGCTAACACATTAACCTAGTGCTGCACCAGCCCCTGGCCGCAGCACCCCGTGCTCCCTGCCTGCATGACACACATCTGGGGAAGAAGAGAGCTGGGAGGGGGGTACAAAATCCTTTTAACAGGCTCAGTGGGTTAGAAACCCCCTTGCAATTACCACCTTCTCCTTGGCCAGCGCACACAAAGGACCCTCCGGGGCGCTGGGCATGTTCCTGACAACCCCACTGTGATCATAGGAGCCGGGAGGCGAGAACAGAGGTGGGAGCCCTTTCAGACGCTGCTATTTGGTTGCAAACTGCTTAATTTCCTGAACAAAATGATATTTTTGTTGTTGTTGTTGTTTTGATGGAAGGACAGCACTTTTTTGGCATGGTACAATCCCAGGGCTATTCATCCGTCGCCACAGCAACGAGCTCCATCAATGGCCATCCGAGATTGCGGATGATTAGAGACAACATGTAAAAGGTGGAAGACGCTGGGCACCTCGCAGACCTCATCTTCCCAAATGACTTGAATTATCCTCATTATTTCTCCCCAGCCAATTCTCTCCCCGGTCTGCAGGAGATGTCGCTCTTATATAAGCACGGGAAGAGCCGAGTTACGAGAGCAGGCGGAGGAGAAGGGAATGGTCCCTTCTGGGTGAGGACTGACCTGGAAAGCTCATGACATGGAGGACGAATCGCTCCGAGATGCTCAGGGTGATGCAAACCTCTTCCTGTGCCTGGGGTGGGCATTGCTCAGGCTGCAGAGTGAGGCCACGGGGCCGTTGGGGCAACGGGAGCACAGCGGAGCGTTGGGATGGGGTGGCCACAAACTGTGCTTGGCCCCAGTGCTGCAGTACCCTCCTGCGGCTCTGCCTTGAGCTTTGCCACTCCATCCTGGGGATGTGGTGGGGAGCTTCAAGGGCCTATGGGGAGAGGCCAAGGGGAATGGCTTTAAGCTGCCAGAGGGGAGACTGAGATGAGCTCTTAGGCAGAAGCTGTTCCCTGTGAGGGTGCTGAGGCGCTGGCACAGGGTGCCCAGAGAAGCTGTGGCTGCCCCATCCCTGGCAGTGCTCAAGGCCAGGTTGGACACAGGGGCTTGGAGCTGCTCTATGGAAGGTGTCCCTGCCTGTGGCAGGGGTTGGAACTGGATGAGTCCCTTCCAACCCAAACCATTCCAATATTCTATGATTCCATGACTTGCGCCCGTTTGCTCTTGGAGCGCTTCTGGGACCCAGCCCATCAGCACCACTTGTTTTGGGGATAAACCAGAAGGAAGCATTGCTTGAGCCCAGCAGAGGTGTGCCCCATCCCAGCAGAGGGGCTTTCCACAATAACGGTATCCGTGGGGCTGTGCTGGAGCATGGTACCCATCAAACTTTAATGCCTGCCTGCAATATTCATGGTGATTTCAACGGAAACCCAGGAATTGCACTGAACAGCCTGAATATTTCATGGGTGGCTTTGCACCCGGATTTTGGGAGGGTTTCCTCCACCACATCCCCACCCTGCTGTGAAGTCCGAGATGCTCAGTGTGGAAGAAGGGTGGTGATGCCCTGAGCCGCAGCCAAAGAGTCCCACCACAGTCAGCTCCAGGGCAGAAGGAGCTGATACGTCCTGCTGGGAATCTCTGCTCCAGGGGGAAGCAGGAGACCGTGGTCTCCTGATGTGACCTCCCAAACTGCCTTCAGTGGATGTCCCAAAGCACTGTGTTGGGTCCATCACAAGGGATGGGGACAGAGACAGCAGCCATCCCCATCCTGTCCTCCCTGCCCACTGCAGTGCCGTCCCCCATGCTGGAAGTCCTTCTTGCAGGGACAAGTGGTGGCACAGGAGGTGACAGCCGTTAGGGGTGCTGGGATCCAGCTCAGCACTCCATGGGGACATAATGCAGGATCCTGGTTCAAATCAGGTCCCCAGGCCCCGCAGCCGGCCTGTGACAGGGCAGTGATGGGGGAGCGGATGGCAGGAACACATTGCGCTAGAGCAGCCCCTTCTCCTCCAGCCTCCTTGGCTGGGGACCTGCTCAAGCAGCTTTTGCCTTTCCTTCCTGTGGGGGACTGCTGGGGGGGGCTGCCTCTGAAACCCCTTCAGATGAAGCCCTGGAGGGCAGCAGAGCCCCCAGATCCCATGGCAGGGACAGCAGCTTGACTGGGCTCAAGCACTGGTGTGGCTCAGATGATGCCCCAGAGCCCCTATCTCTGCCTGGGCAGACCCCATCATCCTGCAAGTCCCCACCTCACTCTGTGGCTCAGTTTCCCCACTGTACCCTGGGGATGAGTCAGTCCTCAGGCATTGTGTTGGGAGTCACGGCCACCTTCTAGGGCTGCGAGCAAGAGAACAGGATACGGATGGGATCCTGACCTCCACGACGGGACAGAACCCAGCTCCAAGCACACTGATGGGAGAGGTGGCCAAGGGACACATTCACCCATTGTTTCCTCCATCAAATGGGAGGAGAAGGAGGCTGGGCTGGGCACCCCAGGGGCCAGCACCAGTCAAGAATCAGCTTTGCCTCCCCTCTCTGAAAGGATGCTGGAGCCTGTCCTTGAAGCAGGGGACCAAGGACCACTGTCACCTCCCCTTAGCGGCTCCAGGGGAGCAGGGACATGAGCGCCAGCCCTGACAGGGGAAGGTGAGTGTCCTTGGGGCAGGGGGTGGTCCTCGAGTGGTCCCTGTGCTGTGTTTTGACCCCACACTCCTATTGCTGGAGCTGGCTGCCACCAGTCCCTGCCACTGTCCCCCCACCACAGTGTCACATTGGATGCGAGATGCTGACACCTCCAAGCTGGGACATCTGTGCCCTTGGGGGAGGTCACATGTTGGCTCCTGGCTTGCACTCATCCCCCCAACCAAGTTCCAGGTCCCTTTGCTCAGGGAGCATCCCCCGGCTGGGATGCTCACCCCGAACCCCCCCGTGCTCCTCGTTTGGGTCCCATCCGCTTGCCAGCAGTCCCAGTGCCCCGTGGGGATGATGGCCAACACGAAGACAGGCCCTTTGCAGGGAGCCATGGCTCTGATCAGGCTAAATTAGAGCTGATAATTAACAGCAGGAGAGGAGATCAATAAGGGAATCAGCTGGTGCTGCAGCTGGGGCCAGGGACAGGCCAGGCTGGGGCCCCTCCTGCTGCCTTGGGGGGCCTGTGGAACAGCTTCTCTGACACCCTCCAGTACCACGATGCTGGGTCTCTGCTCTCATCCCACATCCTCAGAGGAGGATGGAGATGCATGTGCCAGGGCCTAGCCAGCTCCCACAGGGACCCATCACCAAACTGGGGATGATGGCAGAGGGCATCCTGCAGACCTCAGGCCACGCAGGGTGATGGAGACAGAGCCAAAGCTCCAGGTCTGGGAGCTCCAGGGTGGGAGAAGGAGTTAATTCCTACACTGAAAAGCTCTTTGCCGGCATCTCGTCTCTAATGGAAGAGTCATGTTGGATTACGGGGAGGCGCGGAGCGAGCGCCCTGCCTGCCGGCACCCGGCCCCGGGGACAGCCGGGGAAGCCATGCGGAATGGCAGATCTGGGCCACTGTGCCAGCGCCGGCGGGGGACACACCACGGCGGGGACCACGGCCAAGGACGGGCGCGAGGAGCCGGCCGCAGCAAGCGCTCACACGCGTTTCTGTCCCCATCCCCGCGTCTCTGCATCCAGCCACGATGCACCCGCAGTGCATCCGCAGGGGTGCTTTTCCTCTCTTCCCAACCAGCCCAGAGAAAATGGGGTTCAGAGGCGACGACACCCTCATAGCACAGTGGCTCCGGCAAGCAGCGGAGCTCCCTGCGCCTCCGCCACTGCAATCCAATAGCCGAGGGCAAGCGATGCCCAGGCGCTGGAAAAGTGGGTCAGGCACATTGGACACCATGTGCTTCACCTCCCCTTCCACGCTCCTTATCGCAGCCCTGATGGTAAATAAACCACCGGTCTCCCCAGCAACACAGCGGCCCTCACGCCATGCCGGGAGCGGAGTCCAAGGTGAGCCGAGTGCTGGTGATGGAGCCGCAGCTTATCCCAGAGGATGAGCAATAACCCCCAGTGCATCAGCGCAGCACAGGCAGCCAGGAAGCCCCATCCCAGGCACCGGTGCTTGGGTTGGGTGGGAAAGACCAGAAAGATCCATTCCTTGGTGTGATGCTGCCTCTGCAAAGGGCAATGGGCTCCCCGAAGCCACTCAGCGGTTGTGGCAGAGCCTGAGATGGGAAAACTCTGGAAAATGGGAATCTTTAGGGTGAGCGTGCCTCTGAGCCACGCTCCCTTGGGTCCCCAGCAGCAGGAGCCATGGCTGGAAGCATCAGAGCATCCCTGACCCACTGACCCACAAAACCTGCACCCTAGAGGGACCACTGCCTGTATCCTCCACCTGAGCATCTCCCTCCCCAGGTAACTCCAGCACGGGGCTGGTCCCCACGACCCCCCCTCCAGCTGCTCAAATCAAGCAGAGCTCTTTGTTTTCTGCTTTCATATTATTTAATTCTCCTCACTTGCACTGCAGGGGCAGTGGTTAAGCCTGGGGCTTTGCTAAGCTGGGATCGTATTAAAAGAACAGGGCGGAAGAGAGTTCCTGGCGCTAAGCTGCTTGCGGTAACAAAGATGGATTTAAGGAAACTGCTCCCATAGCGATATTATTGCCCGAAAGCACCCGGCCCAGGGGAAAGCAGCCAGGAATGCAGGAAAGGCTCCGGGTTGGTCCCTCGTGGGGTGCACCAGCACTGCAGGGCTGGGGGTTCTTGCGCACAGGGCCAGTAGCTGGGGCTGGGACCTGCAGAGGCTCTGCAGAGGGATGTGGCCAGGCTGGATCCATGTCTGTGGCCAATGGGATGAGGTTCAACAGGCAAAGTGCTGGTCCTGTATGGGAGCTGCAGCAACCCCCTGCAAGGCTCCAGGCTTGGGGAAAAGCGGCTGGAAACTGCTCATGGGAAAGGAGCTGGGGATGCTGACTGATGGAGCTGAACAGGAGCAGCTTGTGCCCAGGCAGCCAAGGAGCCCCCAGCATCCTGGCCTGGCTCAGCACCAGTGCGGCAGCAGGGCCGGGGCAGTGGTTGTGCTCCTGCACTGGGCACTGCAGAGGCCGTACCTCGAATCCTGTGCTCGGTTCTGGGCCCCTCACTCCAAGAGAGACATTGAGGTGGCTGGATGGGGCCAGAGAAGGGCACTGAAGCTGATGCAGGGCCTGGAGCACAGTGTGATGGGGAGCGGCTGAGGGACCTGGGGGGTTCAGATGGAGAAGAGAAGGCTCAGGGGGACCTGATCGCTGCCTACGGCTGCCTGAGAGGAGGATGGAGCCAGGAGGGGCTGTGCTCTGCTCCCAAGGAACAAGGGATGGGACAGGAGGAAACGGCCTCAGCTGCACCAGGGCAGGTTGAGATGGAGCTGAGGAACAGTTCCTGCCCCAAAGGGTGCTCAGCATTGGAACTGCCCAGGGCAGTGCTGGAGCCACCGTCCCTGCAGTGTTCACACCAGCGTGGAGACGAGGCCTCAGTGCCATGGTCAGTGGTGGCCTTGGCAGCGCTGGGAACGATTGGACCCGATGAGCTTAAAGGGCTTTTCCAACCCATCCGATTCTGTGGTTCCGTGATTCCACACCCAGGCGAGGCAGGCAGCGGTGGGAGCTCACCTGGGCTTTGGCTGCATTAAAAGCTAAGTCCTCTGGCAAGGCTTTTTCCAGAGCAGCAGCCAAAAAGGTGCTTCAGGGCTGGGGCTGGAGCCTGCCAAGCCCTAATTAAAGCCGCTCGGCAGCGCAGCGCGGTGAGAGGAAACCTCTCGCCTCTGGAGGCCGGGATTTAAACGGCAGCAAGATCCTCCTGGGGACATTGTTTGGGTGGAAGGGGCAGAACAGTTCCCTTCCCTCAGAGACTCCCTGGCCCATCGGTGCTCTGCATCCCCAAAACAGCTTCCCAGCGGGATTGGCGGTGACCTGAGCAGATCCCTGGCTGCTTTTCTCTGCCCTGCTCTTCCTCTCGCCCTCTCTCCGCATTAACATGTTAACTTTGGCCAAGAGCTTTTCCCACTGACCTACTGATCTTTCCTATTTCGGTCCCTGGAATTAAGGGATTGACTGAGATTAACTTGTGCTAAAGCCTCCAGATCGGCTCTGGAGCGGGGTGCCCAGGTAAGGGCGCAGTGGGCAGGAGGAGGAAGCCAAGCAGTGTGAGCATGGTTGGGTGGGTGCAGCACCCCCCATGCTGG
The DNA here is from genome assembly GCA_017639245.1 of Myiopsitta monachus. Classification (NCBI taxonomy): domain Eukaryota; kingdom Metazoa; phylum Chordata; class Aves; order Psittaciformes; family Psittacidae; genus Myiopsitta; species Myiopsitta monachus. The sequence continues at coordinate 2,884,871 of CM029937.1, read as the reverse complement.
ACCAGCTTGGGCGCTTTCAGTCCCGCTTCTCCCCTCGCTGGGGTTTAGGACCTGCTGGGATCAGGGCTGAGCGCCCAGTGATGCCCCAGTGTCACCAGTCCCTGGACCACTCTCAGGGCTCCGGCCACCACCTCAGCTGACCAAGGAGTGTCATTTCCACAATAATCTAGTTTAGGGTGGAAAATATCCCCAAATATCCCCTTCTCACCCCAGTTTAAACTTCCCCCCCAAGGCAGGCTGCTTTTCCACCCCTGGGGAGCCCCCATCCCACACCCTTGCCCCATCCCTGATGTCCGTGTCCCCCCCCTTCATGTGCCCCCATCCGGTCCCCCCTTGCCTGCAGCGGCACATGAAACCCGGTACTTTAGCGGCAGGGAAGTTCAAAAAGATGGAGGAGAAGGGGGATGGATGGATGGATGGATGGATGGGGGGGGCAGGAACAACGCGGCTTTGAAGGTACCTGGAGATTAACTCAAGGCCGCGGTGGAGGCTCGGAGACTTTTACAGCAAAACCTCATTAAGGCGGGAGGGGGGGGGGCACGGGGGAGCGGGGAAATCTTCTAAGCAGGAGGAAAAATGTTTGATTCAGCAGAAACAAGTGGGAAAAAAGCCCCCATCGCGTCCCCCCCCCCCCCTCTGCTTTTATGTGTCTCAGGGGGAGCGGGTAGAATGCGAAGTCTGCCCCTTTCCTCTTCCCTGTTTATCTCCTAATTACGACGCTGGAGACTCGGCAGCACCGAGTGGTGCCCGAGCTGGTGCCGAGCCGAGTCCGGGGGCGAGGGCTGGGGGATGCCTGGGGAGCCCCCCTGTGCCCACCTGCCCCCAGGTGAGTACCCGGGGTGGCCGGGAGGGATAGGCAGCGGCACAGGGCGGGGGGGGGGGGGGCAGGACCCTCCTTCAGGCATCATCTGTGCGATGAGCAGTGCCGGGGCTCTGCAGCCTGGCCCTGGGGACACGCTGCCTTTAGCCCCCCCCTCCTCCGGGGACCCCGGAGGGGTGATGAGCGGGATGATGGGCTCGATGGAGACTGAACCCCCCCCCCCCACCCCGAGGGACCCCCCCAAGGGTACCCAGCACACTGCCTCTCACTGTGCTGCAGGCTGCTGGGATGGGGCTGGCAATGCCACTGCTCCAGCCTGGCAGCACGGTGATGCTCCATCCCACCCCACAGGCACCCACAGACACTGCCCATGGCACAGCACGGTCCATGCCCTGCTCACCCCCCCCCCCAGCACCTAACAAAGGCTCAGCAGCACTAATTGCTTGGGGCCACCCTTGGGGTGCTGGGTGAGACTGAATGCCCCTTCCCTGGCCCAGCGGCAGCTCCATGGCCACGGCTCCAATTAGCCTCATTATCCCGCGTCGCCTCTGACGAAGGGGCAGGTAATTGCTGCGGCGTTGGGTGTCCCTCATGGCAGCAGCTATTGCATAAGCGCCAGGCAGGCGTTACGTGAGCGGGTCAGGCCAGCCCGGGGGCTCTGGTTACACCAGACCCACAGCCGCGGGCCCCAGTGGGCACAGGGAGAGACCCACAGGGGCAGTGGGCTCGGGGTGCACCCCACTGCTGCCTCGGTTTCCCTCTTTGTACCAATCACCTGCCCTGTGTGCCCGAGCAGCACCCACTGTGTGCCTCAGCCCCACACCACGGCCTGTGCCAGCCTTTGCATAACGAGTGCCATGGGGCACTGACTCACGCTGCTTCTGCAGGTCCACGTGCCCAGCACCATGCCAGATCCAGCAGCGGGCAGGGGCTGGCACAGGCAGCAAAGGCGTATCTGGCCCCCCATGATCTGAGGGGTCTGAGAGATTTGAGGGATCTATGGCACTGGCCCCATCCAGTGCAATGGGGGGGACCCTCTTCCTGCTGCCACTGGAGCGCTTCGGCAGTGGGGTTGGGAAGAAGGATGGCACCGGTGCCATGGAGAGGACAAAGTGGTGGAGTTCTCCATGGTGTTAACCCCACAGCCAGGGACACATTGATGCTTGGTAGGTGCCACCACCACAGCTCTCCTGCAGCCATCCCTGTTCCTGCTGCCTGCGCCCCCAGCCCGGCCCTGGGGTTGGGGCTGCCATGGGACACATCCCCTCACTGGCACCCAAGGATGAGGTTTGGGGTGCCAATGTTGCGGCCCCCATCAGTGGGTTCACCCCATGACCTGCTCCCAGCCGGGCAGGTCAGCCCTTCCCAATGGGAAACTGAGTCACAGTGAGGAGAAGCGACCTGGCAGTGCCATGGCGGGGAGCCCATGGCAGAGCCACCACAGTGGCCATTGCCAGTGGCTGTGCCAGGGCCCAGCGGGCACAGGGCAGCCCAGCACAGCCCCGATGGGGGTTTGGTGGTTGCCAAGTCTACGGGTGCAGGATGGGGCGATGTTGGTTCCCCTCTCGCTGGGTGGGGCTGAGTGAGAGCAGTGATTAAGGTGCAGTGGTGTCATCCCAAATTCCTGCTCACCTCCAGGCCAGCCAGGGGCTGATTGGGCCAATCCTGGCAGTGGAGCTGTGCCGGTGGTTGCCACTTTGAGGTGGCCACAGGCTGGCTGCACCCAGTGTCTGTCCTGGTCCTGACCACAGAGTCAGCAGCGAGGCTGGGCCAGGGAGGAGGGGAAGGAAAGGGCTGGATGGTCACAGGGTGGCAGAGGTATTGCTCCTTATCCATTCCCAGTGGCCACCTCCTTCCCGTGCCACCGATGCCTGGGGCTGCTGGAGCCACTGCAGTGGGCTGGATCCGGCCCTGCTGGACACATCCCCTGGCATCACCCGGCCAGGGGCCGGTCCCCGGCACTGAGCCCCATCCTGGCAGCACCCTGGCACCAACCAGCAGCTCTGGACCCTGTGGCCTCGCTGCTTTTCCATCACTGGGAATGGCACCAGTTGATGCTGGGGTCAGCATCTCTGCACCAGCTGGCTGCGAGCGCGGCAGCACCAGGCTCCACATCACACTGTGTGGAGGGGGAGGCTGTTTAGGAGTGGTTCAGCGGCCTCCAGTGCGGCCACATCCAAACCAGCCCTGCACAAGCGGAGGGGAGGCTGCTCCTCTCTTCGGAGCTAATGTTGCACCAAGGACTCAACTGGCAGCACCGGTGACCTGGCTCCGCCTCAGTTCTGGCTTTGCTGGGTCCAGGACCCCAATTTAAACCTGGCTGAGTCTGCAGGGTGAGACACTGCACAAGATAAAGGGGGTTCCGCTCTGGTGTAACCTCACACCTCCCCTCCTGTGCCCCCAGACCCAGGGGGCTGAGTCCCAGACCTGCATTGCCCTCAGGCTGCTCCCGCTCGCCTGACCCCACAGCATCTCCTTGTCCCCAGGACTTCCACGGTGTGAAGGGTTAAGGAGTCAGTGCCGGAGTGTGCGTGGGTCTGGCGTTGCTCACTGCAGGTGTGGTGAGTGCCATTTATGTAATACCTCTGGGTTGCACCGGGGTGCTCGGGGTGTGTTTTCGCTCTCGCTCCGGCGCGGTTTGGCCAAGGCTGTCCCAGCATTGGCAACTGGGGCCGTGCCGGGCGAGCCGGCGACCGCCTGGTGGGAGGGGCGAGCTCGGCAGGGCCCCAGAGAACCCCCACATTGCTCCCGGTCTCGGTTTCCCCATCCGTGGAATGGGGCTAATGAGGGTGACCTCCTTCAGGCGGCGGCCGTGACCCCCGGTGACAGCAGCGGGCTCCCGGGAGCCCGGTGGAGGTGGGAGCCGGGGTGGGATTCCCGGGTCCGCCTGGAGCTGCGCCCGCAGGACCGCGCTGGAAGCGGAGCCGGCGAGGACCGAGGAGAGCCGTCGGCCCGCGTCCCGTCCATGTGCCCATCCATGCGGAGCGCGCCGGGGGGAGGCGGGCGGAAAGCCGGGAGGAAAGCAGCGAACCCGACCGGCGGCAGCAGCGCACCCGTCCCCAGTCGCCATCAGCGAGATCACGTCCGACAGCAGCACTGGAGCGCGGCGCGGCCCCCGCCCCGACCCCCGCCCCGCGGCACCGCTCCCGCTGCGGGGCAGAGCGGGGCGCCGCTCGCACACGGGTGGGAGCGCACCGGGTGCCACCGCGGCTCAGCCCCGCTGCCCCTCTGCCGCTGACAGTGCGGGGGGAGCCCCTCCGCCACCCGCCCGGCAGCGGCCCCCGGCTCAGCCCCGGCCTTTGGGATGGATGCGGGTTGAAATCACCTCCTTCAGCCGTGCATAAAGGGTTTAATTACGGGTTTGGGGCTGTGGGGGATCTGCAGAGCCCATCTGCAAAGGCAGGGGGAGGCCAGGGAGACATGCCACATGTGGTGGTGGTGGTGGGTACCATTCCGGTCTCCACAGAACCATAGAATCATGGAATGGTCTGGGTTAGAAGTGACCTGAATGCTCCTCCAGTTCCAAACCTCTGCCATGGGCAGGGACACCTTCCACTGGAGCAGCTTGCTTCAAGCCCCATCCAACCCGTTCTTGAGCACTGCCAGGGATGGGGCAGCCACAGCTTCTCTGGGCACCCTGTGCCAGCGCCTCAGCACTCTATCCATGTCCATAGTGGGTGCCGATGCCCTCTCGACACACAGTACATCCCCAGGCCAGTACCACTGTCCCCAGGATCCAGGCACTACGGGACTGGAACTAGAGGATTTAAGGTCCCTTCCAAACCAAACCACTGTATGATCCCTGGGTGCTCCGGGGCATCACTCAAGGCCATCCCTCGCACTTGGAGCCCATGGCACAGACCAACCACCTCCCCCCTGCGGTGTGGCACCATGGGTCTCTGGTGACCTGGCGCAAGAGCTTCACCACAAACCCCAGTCTTGGTGCTTTGTCCATGCTGACAGCCTTGGCATTGCACCACAACATCTCCTTTCATGGTCCAGCGCCATCATTTCCTTACATTTATCGCAGCAGTGTGTTGGAGCACCCCAAGGATACAACCCCAGGCCCGAAAGCCTTCTGTGTGCATCCCATCCCAAAGGACCGGGTGGCGATGGCTCTCTACAAACTCCAAAGCTTCCCACTGCTTCCACTGCACACTTCCCGACCCGCAGACCTGGCCAGACACCCCTTGGTCCTCAGCATCCACACCCTGATGTTGGGCCATGCTGGGGCTGCTCGGGGGGGGGGCTCCACGCTTCCCACATCCCCCCAGCTCGGGGGGGGGGGGATCTGCGCCTTCTCGACCCCCCCCCCCCCCGCCCTATCCCTCCGGGTTGCGGGGTCCCAGAGCCGAGCAGGGCACCCGGTGGGGAGCAGCGGAGCCGCGCAAGGGCGAAGTGAGTCAGCGGGACACGCAGCGGGCCCCGTGCCTGGGCGAGCCGGGGCAGGACCGGCACAGGCAGCGCCCTCCCAGGGGCGGGCAGCACCGAGCACCCCCCCTCCAGGTGCCAGAGCCGCGTCCCCCCAGCCGGGGCCGAGCGGACCCCGCGCAGCGCCCATGTGCAGCGCCGCGCACCGGCCCGGTGGGAGCGGCGGTGGGGGGGGACGGAGAGGAGAGGAGAGGAGGAGGAGGAGGAAGGGCAGGAGGTGGGGCTGGAAGTGAAACCGATTTGGGGGGGGCGGAGCGGGCTCGTCATGTGAACGGCCGCATGCTCGGGCAGAAGTGGGTCAGCGGCGCGGCGGAGGGGCAGGTGCCAGAGCCGCCCGGTGCCGCCCGGTGCCTCCCGGTGCCCCCCCTCCGGTGCCGCCGCCCCCCGCCCGGCCGCAGGGACCCCCGGTGCCGCCCCATGCGCCCCCCGCCGCGGTCCTGAGCGCCGCTGACCACGATGCGAGGTGAGTGCGGGGAGAGCGGGGGGCGGCTGCGGGGAGGCAGCGGCAGAAGTTGTCCCCGGTGGGGCAGGGGGGGGGGAGCCGCATCAGCCCCGCCGGGGACACGGGGGGAGCCGCATCAGCCCCGCCGGGGACACGGGGGGAGCCGCATCAGCCCCGCCGGGGACACGGGGGGAGCCGCATCAGCCCCGCCGGGCTCTGTCCCGCTCCCCCCTTCGTTAGGAATAAAATTCGTGTTTGTTTTGCTTCGCTTTCCGACGCCGGCTTAAACCCGCTCTTAAGCTTTTCCTCGCACTAAACCCCTTAATCTCCTCTCCAATATGTTGCTCCCACCAGGGCTGGATTTATGGTTGTTTTTCCCCCTTTTTCCCCTTCCCGCTGCATTGGGGGGTGGTTTGAGGCCGGGCCGGTGCCGTCGGAGAGAGAGGGGAAAACCAGCCGCGATTTTGGGTGCCCCATGCGCCAGTGCCTGCCTGGATTCAGCCGTTATGATAAAGATGATTCCTACTTTTCATCCCTCCGCTTTGCAAAACAGGCGAATGGGAGGAGGATGGAGGGAGGAAGGCTCCGGCGGGATGATCCACCTGGCCCGGTGATGGTGACGCAGTGGTGGCCCGACCCAGTGCATCCCGTGCCTGTTCCCAGTGGAGCTGCTGGGAGCAAGGCTGGGACCTTGCACCCCAGGGTGGGATCTCCATCCCTGTTTTCCATCATCACCTGCCATGCCCGAGCCCTTCACCCCACCAGGACCCACTTCTGCACCTCCTTAGGTGTGTTTTGGGGTGCGTGTGCATGAATGGCGCATGGTGGGGGTACTAGGACGTACCTCTTGAAGCTCCTCATATGGGGTTTCCTCCCTCCTGGTGCAGCTGTGGGTGCTGCGTCTCTGCCATCCGCCGCACTCTCATGTCATGGTGGGGCCAGGGTAAGGTGAGCCCCCCAAATCCCTTTCCCACCCCATGACATCCCGGGATTTCACCTTTATTAGTATGGAGGGCAGCATTAACGCCTGCCTGATGGATAGCACTGGCTCCTACGCAGCACTTGCACAGCCAGCACCGGGTTTACTTAGCAGCTGGGTGAACTTTTCCTTTCTTTACATGAATGTCTTTCCCCCCCCCAATTACTGCGTGTTGCCCCAAATTAAGGCCCACCCCCCCCGATTTCACACCATTCCCCCCATCGGGTGCTTTCCCCGCAGTCCCGCCTGGCGCAGGGTCCCCATCTCTCGCCCAAGTGCCACATTTGGTGACAATGCCAAATGGATTCAATCTCCGTTTTGTCCCCCCAAAAGGGCCACGGCTCTGCCCCGTTCCCCGGGGACCACAGCAGCACCTTGCTCTTGTCCTTCCCCGCACAGCGGCTGCGCCAGGGCCGGGCGAGAGGCTTTGCCTTGTATAATCCTATAGGGTTTCCAGCCCTCCCGCTCGCTTGTTTTGCAAGCGGCGTGGCTCGGAGCGTGCGGTGGCTCGGCTGCCTTCCCGACTTGTCCTAGTGACCTAGATCTGTCATTGGGAAAATCAGAGAGGGTGGAGGAGGAGCTTCCCTGCCCGTTTCGGTAGCGTGCACACGCTGGCGCGGGCGAGGATGCCCGGCACGACGACGGCTGCACCCGTCCTGGGTACCACGGGATGGGGATGTCCATGGCCTTCGTGTCCCAAAAAGAAGAGTGGTGGAGAAAGGTGGCTGCCGGCAGCGTGGGGTCCTGAGGGATCCAGGTGGCATTTGGGATCCTTGGCCCTCATAACCCTGGGGAGCAGCCGCACACGGAGGGGGAGAGCAAAGTGATGGGGAGATGTTGGTCCGTTCCCCATGGGTTTACCCTGCAGCTTGGCCAGGGCCATGCTGGCAGCATCCCTGCCTGTCCCTCCTCCCTGTCACGTTTAACTTTGAACTTGGCCGTGGCTATTGAAAGAGCTGCTGCTGTCTAAATCGCACTTGGTTTATTGGATGTGGTGAGCGGAGCCCCTCTCGGTGCCTTTATTTACCCCGTGGAGATAATTCCCCTGATTCAGCTGTGGGGCCGGAGGTTTCTCTCACCACAGCCCAGTTCCTGTGCACCCCACGCTGATGGCAGGTCCCCATCCCCACCACCGCACCTTTGCCTCCTGTGCCAGCCAATGTGCAGAGGGCTGCATCCTGCTCCGGTGGCCTTGGTGCCGTGCTGTGCGGTGGGTGAGGCAATGAACCAGTGCAGCCGAGGCAGGAGCAAGGTGGCCAGTGCAGACCCTCGTTGCCTGCTGCTGCTTGTGGTGAGCTGCTTGCTGCGATTTCCAAGCTGGGGCCCTGCACTGCGCCACAGGACAGGAAACAAAGGGCTCCTTGGGGTGGCTGCGTGGCCATGGGGTCACCTGGGGCAGGGAGTGAGCGGCTGAGCCTGGTCCTGGCCCGGAGTTCCCAGGAAATCTCTGCAGGAACCCGTTCCTACGTTCAGCATCGCCCAGAGCAGGGCTGGAGTTGGGTAATTCACGTTTGCCGTGTTGCCTGCGCAGCGCCGGTGCTGCCGGTGCCTCCGGAGCTGGAGCTTTGGCTGCAAACAGCCCCAGCCCAGCTGGGGTTACCCACAGGGTGCATGGATGGGGATGGGATTTGCGAGTGTTGACTGCAGAGTGCTGGGGGACCCCGGGGTGCTACAGTGCGGGAGCCGGTTTAAAAGCCAACCCAACAGCAGATGTAAAGGGATGATCATTCCCTTGATTCACTTACTCATTCCTTCTGCGCCTCCTTCACCCCACGGCCAACCATTCCCGAAATACAATAGTGCCTAATTGCTGTAGGGAAGCGCAGAGGCTCCTGGAGGTGGGTGCAGTGGGGAGCAGCAACCGGGGCAGAGGTTGCTGCAGGGGATGAGGGAGCAGAGCTGGGTTTTGGGGCAGGGATGGAGAGGTGGGGCGGCATCGTGGGATGCTGTCCCTATGGGTCCCTGCATGTCCCTGTGCAGCCTGGACCCATCCTCCTCCCCCTGCTCTGGGTGCACCCAGAGGGATGCTGAGCCAGAGGGGACAGGATGGTGGTGGTGGAGCATCAGAGCATCCGAGTGCCCTGGCTGGGGCTGGGGGGTGAGGGAGGGCTGCGGGGCTGCTGTTAATTACCGGAGGTGCCCGTCCTGCGGCATCGATCGTGGCAGCAGGATGGGGCACAGACCTACTTTCCCAGCAGGTTCACTGGGTAATGAGCCAGGGCACTGGGGAAGCTGCCGGCCCTGCTCTGGTCCTGGCAGCAGAGGGGGGATTTGCAGCAGGGATGGCCGCAGGGGCACAGAGCCACCTCCAAAGCACCCAGAGAGGGGCTCCCCAGCACGGGGCACCCGGGTCCCAGGCATGGGTTTGTTCCTGTGGCTGTATCCTGACCCCAGCCCCATGGGTTGAAGGGGGGGTGGGCTCTTGGGCAGTGGGCTTGCAGCACATCCCAGGGCTCGGTAGGGTGCTGAGGGCTTCGGGGTGACCCCCCTCAGCAGTGAGATCATACAGCTGAGGGGCAGGATAGGGAGGAGGAGGACGATGGGGCCGCCCATGGCTGCTGCACCACGAAGTGGGGGTCCAGAACCCCCCTGGTCAGACTGTGCAGGGCCTGTCATGTTTTGGGGTGCAAGAGGGTGCGGAGGTGATGGAGAGGAGGGTGTCTGTCATGGGAGGCAAGGGGGCGGCAGGAGACCTGGGGGACCATGCAGGGATGGACCTGTGTCCTCCGCAGAGACCCACAGCTCAGGGCAGCAAAGGGGTGTCCCCAGGCTGAACCACCGCCCCAAAATGCGCCAAAGGTCCCATCCCCAGGGTGGGAGGTCAGGATGCGGCCGCGGCTCCATCCCGGTGCGGCTGTGGGAAGGGTTAACGGCTGCGGTGTTACACAAGCGCATGGGGCCACGGGCGCAAAGTGTGTCAGTGGGACACGATGGCTCCAGCCACAGGGCCACCGGACCAGGGGCCGGTTGTCACCATCACAGCCGAGCCGGTGGCTGGACGGTGCCACGGTGCCGCTTACATAAGGGTCAGGAGTTGGGCAAGAAGTGTTTACAGTGGGAGGAGAGCAAATACCGCGGCCGGGACAATTTAATTGCCGGCTGAAGATGATCGTTTATTTCTCTTAACCCTTTTGGTTTATTCCCTGGCCCCTGTTTTAGCCCAGCTCCAGTGGGGAAACTGAGGCACGGGGTGGGGGGGAGCTGTGCCTGGTGTGTGGGGTTTGCTGTGACGTGCGATCATGGTGACATTTAGGGGATGCGGAGGGCACCCCACCAGCACCCACATCCCTCCCTGTGCTGCCGGGTTTGCCTAAGGGTGCCTTTGGCCACCCCAGGGGCCATGTGGCCATGGTGTGAGGGGCCACTGAGGGAGCTGGCACCGCGATTCACCCAGTGCTTACAAACAGAGCGTCAATGAAGCGCTGCTCTGGGCTGTAATTGCCACCACGCCGGGGTTACGGCCGCAGCCCCACAGCAGTTATTTGGGGCGAAAATCTTATGAGCGGGTCAGGTGCCGGTGGCAGCACAGTGTGTAATTAGCAGGATGCTAATTAGAGCCCCAAAGGCTGCGGGCATCACAGTGAGCAGGGGGGGCTTCTCCTTCACAGCACCCAGGGGTGATGCTCAGCTCCGGAGGAGCCAGAACAGCGTCATCCCCTGCACCCTGAGCTCTGCCGCGCTGGCTACAGGGGACTCTTAGGGACGTCCCCTCTGCCTGGGCCAGGGGTACGGGGACAGCATTGGCATCGTCGTGAGCTGGTGAGCGGGTTTTGGGGTCTGCTGCTCATTGGGTGCCATGGGTGCGAGGGCCACGCTTGCTCCGGCTGTTGTGCCGGCGCGTGGTGCCGGTAATTGCGGGGTCCGGCAGTATCGGCCGCGGGCGTGAGGGTGCGGTGTCACCACGGAGCCTCACCCGCGCCTGCAATTACATTGCATAAGGAACCGACGCCGCTTCCTGCTGGGGGTGGCAGCAGCAGCAGCATCACCCTGTGCCCCCCTCGACGTGCCACCGCCTGCAGCCCATCCCCGGTGTTGGGGTGCGCGGTGGTCGCCGTGGTTTGCGGGTTGCATCCTTCTCCAGCAGCAGGGGTGAAGGTGGTGGCAGGGGCCAGGGAGCTGGGGGGGTCTCTCAGCCGTGAGAGGTGGGTGGTGAGATGGGGGTGGCCACACATCATCCCCCTCCTGGTGCCTCCATCCCCCCGCAAAGGGCTGACCCTGGGTTGCAGTGCCAGTGCAGTTGGGGGTGCTGGGACTGGTGTGGCTGTGGTCATGCCCTGACCATCCCTGCCCACCCTGGGAGGGTCATCTCTGCTGTCCCAGGCCCAAAACTACAGCAGAGGCGCAGGCAGAGAAGGGACAGGGTGGGATGTGACCCCCTTGGGTTGGGGAGGGACAACATTCCTGGGAGAAGCTCAGTTTGGCAGCCTGAGGAGGAAGGGGTGAATCCCCAAATCACCCCGTGCATTTGGGGCAGGAGCCGAGCAGTGAGTCACTGATGGAGGAGGGATCCATCCCTCTGCCTGCCCCCAGACTTGGGATGAGCCCTTCCCCATATGGCTGCGGGACCGATGGCAGCCACTGCGCAGCGAGCCTTGTGTGACCCAGCCCGGCCCAGGGCTTCTCCTTGGCAGCACTTAGGGGTGATGGTTGGCTCCAGAGCTCGGGAGGGACCCCGGGACACAGCCGGGTGCTGGCCCGGCACTGGGTCTGTCACCAGCAGAGGTGGCCCCCGCCAGCAGCGACCTCCAAACCATGACCAGAAGTGGCCGTTCCCAGGGGAGAAGAGAGGCAGAAGGGAATTACCCGAGCAGAGGATTTGCACAGGCCCAGGAGATTTGAAATAGCCATAATCTGGCTGCGGGGGTTATTTTGGCGTGGCTGCCCTGCACCCTCGAAAGTGATGCCAGGATGAGGCCGGCTGGGGCTGGAGCGGGGATTAGAGGGTGCAGAGATGCTGAGAGGCACGTACGAGTCCCGGGGGTGCCCCACGCCCCCCCCCTCCGGCGTGTGTAGGGCGGGCAGAGGCAGCCCAGATCTGGGGCAGCTGGAAAATGAGGAGGACGAAGCCTATTAGCAGCTCAGTGCCAGCGAAGCAGAAGCGGGAGGGAAGAGGATTTGCGGGGGGAAGGGGACCGGGACCTTGAGCTGGTGATGGCTGTCTCAGCCCTGGGTTTCAGAGGCGCTGGCAGGGGGGCAACGGGACCCCTGGATCCTCTGCTTGGGCCCGACCTCTATCAGGAGAGCCGTGGGATGGGGATGGTGCCTGTGCCAAGGATGTCCCTGTCCTGGGGGCTCCACAGTGTGCTCACACTGAAAATAAGGGGAATGATTCCAAAACGGGGTCCCAGGAAGAATGGTCCCCAAACACCTGTGTAGAGCAAAAGGCTTTTCTACCTGTCTCTTGCTGGAGAGGATGGTGGAGCAGTTGGGGGTACCCCACACCCTGTGAAGGGTCTCTCTGATGCCCAAGCATCCCTGTGGGAAGGGCTGAGCTGCAGCAGTTCTGCTCTCGTGCCTCAGTTTCCCCCTCTGTCCCAGCGGAAGAGCCTCTCCCTCCCTCAATTCAGTGGTGACCATCATCAACACCGTGGTTTTCCCTCCTTTTCCCCTCCGCCGCAGCCCAAATCGAGGTGATCCCGTGCAAGATCTGCGGAGACAAATCCTCGGGGATCCACTATGGCGTTATCACCTGCGAAGGCTGCAAGGTGAGCCCAGGGCTGCCTGGAGATGGGAGCCGGCGGGTGCGCGGCCGCGGGGTTGGCGTCTCGCCGGGCGCTTTCCCAACACATCCCTGTCCTGTGCAGGGATTTTTCCGGAGGAGCCAGCAGAACAATGCCAGCTACTCCTGCTCCCGGCAGCGGAACTGCCTGATCGACCGCACCAACCGCAACCGCTGCCAGCACTGCCGCCTGCAGAAATGCCTGGCGCTCGGCATGTCCCGCGACGGTGAGTCCTGCCCCAGCAGCTTCCCCCTGCTGCTTGTTGCAGTGAGGTGGGGTTGGGCTCTGCTCCCAAGGAACAAGGGATGGGATAAGAGGAAACGGCCTCAGCTGCACCAGGGCAGGTTGAGATGGAGCTGAGGAACAGTTCCTGCCCCAAAGGGTGCTCAGCATTGGAACTGCCCAGGGCAGGGCTGTGGTTACCATTCCCTGCAGTGTTCACACAACGTGGAGATGAGGCCTCAGTGCCATGGGTTAACTGGCACAGGGTGCCCAGAGAAGCTGTGGCTGCCTCGTCCCTGGCAGTGCTCAAGGCCAGGTTGGACACAGGGGCTTGGAGCTGCTCCAGTGGAAGGTGTCCCTGCCCATGGCAGGGGCTGGAACTGAATGGGCTTTAAGATCCCTTCAACCCAACCCATGCCATGACTCTCTGATTGTATGACACCACGCACTCCTCCAGGAGCTAGGCCCCATCCCAGGGCAGGTGGGTGGTCACGGCTGATGCTCTGCGGGGTGGAAGCTGCTCTGATGCTGCTCTCTCCTCCCGGCAGCGGTGAAGTTCGGCCGCATGTCGAAGAAGCAGCGGGACAGCCTCTACGCCGAGGTGCAGAAGCACCAGCAGAGCCAGGAGCAGAGCGGTGGCACCAAGGATGAGCCTGAGCCTCTGAGCCGCGTCTACACCACCAGCGTCAGCAGCGGGCTCTCGGACCTGGATGACATCTCCACGCTGTCGGATGGGCTCCTCTTTGACTTCCCCCTCACCCCCGATGGCAGCAGCACCTATTACAACCTCGACCTGCTCGCCTCGGCGCAGCCCTCGCCCGACCAGTCCAGCCTGGATGTGGCTGATGCCACGCTCATCAAGCAGGAGTCCATCTACGAGCTGATGCTGGAGCCAGCCCTGTTCGCGCACGGCGCACTGGAGGGTGCTCAGCTGGCTGCTGATATCTCTGGCCTCGAGATCGGTGAGTGTTGGCGTGCGATGCTGGGCAGGGTGGTGGGTGCAGCCCCGGGCACCTTGCAGTATGAATGCAGCCCTGGGTGCCCATATCGCACTGGGCGCACTCATAACAAGCAACCGACCCAGCCTCGGCTCTCAGAGCAGCCCCGAGCACATCCCTCCTCCAGGCTGAGCACTGATGGAGCTCAGTGCACTGAAGCTCCCCCTAAGAGTTCCTCGGGAACAGCCCCATCTGTCCTCGTATCCCCCTGACACACACATGAGCCCCAGCAGCTCCCAAGGAGACCCAGGAGAGGACGGTGTTGGGGTCACCAGGGCTCACCCTGCACTGCCCTCACCTTGCAGACCGGGTGGCCCAGAACGTGGTGAAGTCCCACCTGGAGACGTGCCAGTACACGACGGAGGAGCTCAAGCGCCTGGCGTGGAGCCTCTACTCCCCCGAGGAGGTCCGTGCTCTGCAGAGCAAGGTGAGCACCGCTCTGCGGCCCCCACGGCTCCCCAGCACTGCAGCAGCACCCTGCAAGGGCCACTGCTGTCCCCCGGTGCTGTGCTGAGGCAGGGGTGAGGGTTGGGGTGGATGAGGAGGGTCAATCAGTGCTCTAGGTGCTGCCAAAGCCCAATACTGGGAGGCGGATGCGGTGGCAGTCACATCCTGGGTGTCCTCATGCAGGCACCCACCATGGATGGCCTGGGTCCCTTCCCTGCCCCATGCAGTGGGATGGGGGGGACAATGGAGCCGGGGTGATGGGGTGGCAGCAAGGCCTCAGGGCTGTCCCCGCTGTCCGGCAGAGCTGCGAGGCCATGTGGCAGCAGTGCTCGCTGCAGATCTCCAACGCCATCCAGTACGTGGTGGAGTTCGCCAAGCGCATCGATGGCTTCATGGAGCTCTGCCAGAATGACCAAATCATCCTCCTGAAAGCCGGTAAGAGCAGGGACCCGGCCACGCTCCTCATGTCCTGCCAGACCCCTCATGACCCCAACACCTCTCCCAGGCAGCAGCCACGGTGCCAAAGGCACATCATAGAATCATCATAGAATGATTTACGTTGGAAGGGACCTTAAAGCTAAAGGGACCTAAAGAACTGCCCATGACAGTTCCAACCCCTGTCATGGGCAGGGACACCTTCCACTGGAGCAGCTCCAAGCCCCTGTGTCCAACCTGGCCTTGAACACTGCCAGGGATGGGGCAGCCACAGCTTCTCTGAGCACCCTGTGCCAGCGCCTCCGCACCCTCACAGGGAAGAGCTTCTGCCTAAGAGCTCATCTCAGTCTCCCCTCTGGCAGTTAAAGCCATTCCCCTGTCCTGTTCCTCCAGGCCCTTGTCCAAAGCCCCTCTCCAGGTTCCTTGTGGCCCTTTAGGCACTAGAAGGATATATATATCCCATCTTTCCTCTTGGCTAGTGCTTTCCTCTCAGGATGTCTCCTCCCTTGCTGCCTTGGTTGCCTCCAGGCTCAACGTTGATGCCTGGGAGCAGGTACTGGGCTAGAAGGAGTTGAAGGTGATGGGATAGAGAGGGACGTGGGGAGTGGCCGCTCCAGGCAGAGCCTCTTCTCCATGGGCGCCCTCAACTAAACGTCACTCAAAAACTGGGATGGAAATGAGCACAGTTGGTTTCCCACCAGGAAATGTTGTGCCGGGAGGGAGAAGAGGAAAGGATTGGCCTCTTCTCCTGGCAAGAGCCTGGGAAGAGGAGGACAAGAGCAGCGCACACCCGGGTCCCCCCAGTCTGTCTGGCGAGGGAGCTCAATGTGCAAAACGCTCAAACAATGGAAAACCCTCCCAGTTTCTAAATGTTCAGGGCTGGGGAGCCGAGAGCCTCACCCAGCACAGGGAGACATGTGCCAGCATCCCAGCAGGGTGCTGTATCCCGAAGCCAGGGTTGGCTGTGCCCAACACGCTGGAGTTTAACTCGTTCTTTCCTTTCTTCCTTCCATTTTCTTTTGTTTTCACCCTCTCCCCTCTCGGTGCTCCACCATGACCTCGATGGATCTCTGTGGCCGGCTGCAAATGATGGATCATATTTCCCTTTGGTGAAATGTCGTGGTCACAATTGGAAACCTAAACATTAAAAATCCAACCCCAAAACCAAACCCCCCGACCTGGATGTATTGGAAATCATCGTTCTGCTCTTGGGAATGAACAATCGGGACTTCAAACCTGCCCTGGGGGCTTTCCTCTGTCTTACGTTTGGTCCTGGGACGATGGAAACCCCCTGCCCTGCCCTTGTCTGCGCTCTCTCCGCCTATGTCAGGTTGCCTCGAGGTGCTCCTGATCCGCATGATCCGTGCGTTCAACCCCTTGAACAACACCGTGCTCTTCGAGGGGAAGTTTGGCGGCATGCAGATGTTCAAGTCACTCGGTAAGAGCCTCTTAGGACTCTCCCTCCCCTTTTCCTTCCCTTCTGACATCTGGACAGGGCCGGATGAAAGGCAGCATCCCCATGGCTGGGCGGGTGAGCAGGAGCGGGTGAGACCCTGCTGCGTTTGCCCCCACTCCTGTTGGGATCGGGTTGATGTGCGCCATGGTTGGGATGCGCTTTCCGCCCTGGCGATGCTGGGCACCTCCTGCTGGGGACCCCTCTTCACCCATCTCATCTTCTGAAAGCTTTCCGAGCCTCGGGTGCTGCCGGGGGTGACGTCCCCCTCTTCCCTGCTGTCCCCCATCAGGCTGTGACGACCTCATCGGTGCTGTCTTTGAGCTGGGGAGGACCCTGTGCCGCCTGCAGCTGTCAGATGAGGAGCTCGCCCTCTTCACCGCCGCCGTCCTGCTCTCCCCAGGTATGGGGGGACGCTGCAGCCGGGGAGGGGGGTGCCTCGTGCCAAAGGTGGGGAGACAGGACCCATACATCTCAGTGCTGCTTCCTTGGTGGGTGACTTAAGGGAAGGAGGCTGGGGGAGCCCCCCGTGGTGGCTCTGACCTGCCGTCTCCTGCAGACCGCCCCTGGCTGACCGAGTCCAAGAAGGTGCAGAAGCTCCAGGACAAGATCTACGTGGCCCTGCAGCACGAGATCCAGAAGAAACACTCCGCTGAGGACAAGCTCTCGAAGGTAGCGGTGATGCATGCATGGAGCCAGGTCGGGGCATGGGGAGGTGTCTCAACTGGTGGAGGTGGCTGTGCTGCAGCTCACGAGCCATGCATGGGTGGTTTTGGGCAGTGAGCCCTGGGACCTGTGGAAGGAGGAGAATTTCCCTTTCCACAGGCCATGCGTCTCCGTTGCAGTGCAGGCAGAGGCATCCTCACCACAGGCAGCACCATGCCACTGAACCTGGCAGCGCGTCGGGCAGTGGGTGTTTGGAGCAAAAGGAGCCAGTTCAGGAGCACTTTGGGCAGGATGGAGCTGGAATGGGGAGCAGGACATTGAGGGCTCCTTGGGTCTGGTTGTCCTGCAGAAAGACGTGGGTTTGGGGGCAAAGCCGCATTGCTGCCAGGCGGCCCAATGGTGGAAGTTGTCCACGGTGCCAGTGGTCCCCAAACCCACCTGCTTGTTCCCAGCGGAAAGGATTTTAGCCAGGAGCCCCATGGTCACCAGCTCCTCTTTTCCCTGCAGATGGTTTCCAAGCTGCCCTTAATGAAGACCATTTGCAACCTGCACTTGGACAAGCTGGAGTTTTTCCGTCTCCTGCACCCGGAGACTGCCATGAACTTCCCACCCCTCTATAAGGAAGTCTTCAACTCAGAGCTTCAGTACAGTGACCCACGGGAGAGCTAAAGCTGGGAGCCACCAGCCCTCTTCGTGTTCCCCACAATCTGGAAACAAACTAAACTTCTGAGGTTTGGGGAAGTCTATTTAAATCGAATCATCAAACTCAAGAGAACCCTGGGGGCTGGGGGATATCCCAGCCCTTTTCCTCGCTGTGGATTGCAATAGCTCTTGAATGTAAAGCACCTTGAAGGAAAAAGCAAACGGACTTTGCCATACCAGTGAAATGAATGTGAAACCCCTGCTCGGGAGAGGAGATGCTCCTGGCAGTGGTAAGGGACCAACTCCTCCGGGCAGCACAGGAGGAGGGAGCCGGCGGCGCGGCGCTCGCGGGCATGGCCCTTCCCGCTGTCCTGGCTGCTTCCTCCATCTCTGGGTTTTATTTTTTACTTTTAATTATTGTTTTTATTTTATTTTTTTATTACCCAAACACAAAGCGTGGGATAAAGAAGGGGCAACGCAGACTTGGCTGGCTGGGAGTGAGCCATGTTGGTGGCGGCAGCTTTGGGCTCCCAGCTGGAGCCAAGGAGAGGGTGAAGGCAGAGCTTTTGCTTTATTCCTTCTCCCACGGGTGCAGCGAGCCCATAGGACATGGGGTGACCTCAGGAGCTTGGGTGAGAAAGATCCGGCTATGGCTTGGAGTGGGATTTAGCACAGGGTTTTCCCATGGAGGAGGGTGGTTCAAGGGAATCGAGCTCTGCAGGTCTCCATGCCCTCCGTCGCAGCGTTCTCCCAAATGCCCATCCGGCTGCTGCTTGGAGCTGATCCGGCACATCCACCCGCCTCCTGCCACCCTTCTGCATCCCAAGTGCTTTCCGAGGAGGGGCTTTGCCCTTGGGACTGTGGCCAAACCCCAGCTCCTGGCTGCTGCACCTGGGAGGCAGCTGCTGGCAGTGGTGCAGGCACCGGGGCTTGGTGCCTGACTGCGCATTGTAGCAGGCAGGGGCTTTTGGTGCTGGCTCTTAAGTGTAGTTCTCTCATCGAGACCCACAGCTCAGCACCCAGAGGAGGTTTTGTGGCCTTTCCTCTGCCCAGCCCACAGCCAGGTCCCTAATTCCCACGCTGGGACCATTGGAAGCATGGCCATGGCTGCTGTTGCAGGTTGAGTTGGACCCAGGCTTTCACTCCAAGGAGCTCTGTTATGTTGGGGTTTGTTCTCTATTTAGCAGAACCTGGGAGCTCTTTAGGGGAAGAAACTGCCCATTGGGGTCAAGGGGAAGCAAAGGGTCCTTATTCCTACCCTGGTGTGGTCAGGACCTGCTGCTCTCAGCCTGGGAGGCTCAAAAGGTGAAGAAGGGATGGATTTATGAGGCGATGCTGTGATAGCCCACAGCCAGCAGGGACACTTGATGGACTCCATGGCCAGGCTCTGCAGATGGTATTCTGTCCCTGTTCCTATTCATCCTACAGCAAATGCCAAAAGCTACAGGGAAAAAGCCTGCTCCGAGGTAGCCTCAGTTTCTGCTGACAAAGGGCTAAAATCCCAAGCCCCATCCCTGCTTCGTGTTGATTCCTCATACATCCAACCCTGTCCTCTGGCAGCTCGGATCATCTCCAAGTGTGAGCTGAAGACCTTCAATTCCATAATTGCGTCCCTTAGACTAAGCGAGTAGCTTTCTTAGCCATGTAGGGGATATTCATGTTTTCAGTTTAAAGACCTATGGAAAACCATGGACCAACCTTAACCAGGAAAGGCTCACCAGGAAACCAATGGGATTTTTGCTTTGATGTAAGGCAGAGAAAATTGAGGGACCGTGCTATTCCCTGGCAGCTGCCACCTGCCACATACAGCTCTGTGCTTTCTGGTTTTGCTAACCACCATCTGAACTGCTTCTCAAAGCATATTGGAGTTGGTCAGCCTTGTTTCTCCTCCCAAAGGCATTGGAGCCCAGGTCCCTGGTGAAGGCTGCTGATGCTGAGTGCCAATGTGTTGTTCTCCAGCGCAGTGTTCGCTGGCGGGGGGGATGCACCGTGCTTGTTTCCTGCCCTCTTGGATCCTAAAAGCTTGGACAGAAGTGAGAAGTCAGCACTGCCTTGTTCATCTAGAGGGTTGTGCCTTTTCCTGAAGCATCATTTCTGACAGCACCGTTCCCATCCTGGCTCCTCTCTGCAGGGAAAAGCACTCAAGAAAACCAGTGTGCTTTGAGGAAGGGACTCTTGCTCCCTGTCTCTGCAGGACAGCAGCACTCCCTTGGAGGAAATAGCCTCGGGTGGTTTGAAATGCTGGGTGGGGGGGAACCACACACCTTTATTTATGTCCTCAGCATTCGTCAGCCAGCGTGTACCAATGGTCAGTGTCCCTGTTTTCATTTCATCTGGCAAAGAAATCAAGAAAGCACCTTAAATCGGGAAAAGACGGAGCCCTTGCCCCTGGTTGTTCTGGCTCGTGACACAGCATCCATCTCATGGGAGAGAGCTTGGATTCTGAACCATAAGAGATTCCTGTGGGGAATCTCGGGAAGACTCAAAGCATTAAACGTGTGTAACTCAACCTGCCAAACTGTGGGAACCCGCACTTTGAAGTTCTCTTTAAAGGAGCTGACTTGTCTCTTGCCTGGGATGGGTGGCATGTGTTGGGAGGGATCGCAGGGACCCCCGTAGCACCTCTGGGGCTGCAGCCATGGTGGCTGTGTCAAGGTCCCTCACGCTTCCCCTGTGCCACCAAGAGCAGTGGCTCAGCAGAGGCAGGCATTGAGCTTGTAGGGAAAGAGCAAATGGAAAACCCTGGGTAGAAATGCCTGGAAAAGGAAGATTTCCGCTCTCCCTGCACCAGAGCTGCGAGGAGCTGGGGGAGATGATGGATGGGAGCCCTCAGACCCCCAACTTCAGGTCCTTGGTGGCTTGGGGTCATTGCCATCCCACTGGCCACGAGACCTTTGGTGTCTGGTGGCCCTGGGCAGTGGTTCCTGTGAGGGGGGCAGCCTCGGCGCGAGGGATTGCTCTTTTCCAGAGGAAGTTTCATTTTGTGTTTGTTTGCTCTGGCAGTTTAGCTGAGTGTGCATTTCCACCTCCAGAACCCTCACACTGTGTATAAAAATGGATAAAATATATATATATATATAATATATTCTTGTGAATGTTGGTGCAAAAGAGAAAACTATCTAAAGTTTCAGTCGGTTTCATGTTCTTTTTTATCTCTATGAATGAAAGGAAGGAATGGAAACCACTTTTCCATTCAGCACCCTCCACACACACCTACCTGTAGATACCAACAGGTTTTATGGAACTGTTTTTAGCTGTAGGCAGATGCTTCTGTTCTCATGGAATGTTCTGTCGTGTAAGATTGTAATTTCTATTTTTTTAAAGAAAAGCAAAGAACTAAATACAATGTCCTCTTTCGGACCGGTCAGCTTGGAAGGGAGGGCAGGGGAGGGAGAAATGTTTATTTAAGGACAAAGGTGTTGTCTGGATTTTTGATGACAATAAATAAAAAGTAATATAATGTATGGACAAACCAAACCCAACCCTTTTGTTTTGAAGTGTATTCTATAGGTTTATGGATGTGTACTGCACAGAATTCACAGGAATTTAAATAAAGTCTTGTTTTAGCAGGTAACAAAATGAATAATGTTGGAAACAGTGACTGAGATTCCAAACTCTAGCAAAGGGTGAGACTGGTTGGAGCAAGCTGCTCCAGTGGAAGGTGTCCCTGCCCGTGGCAGGGATTGGAACTGGTTGAGCTTTGAGGTCCCTTCCAACCCAAACCAGTCTGGGATTCTATGGTTATTGGTTCGCTTAAAGCCAGGCACACACTGATGTGAGCAGGGGAAGAGGTTGGGTTTGTCTGCCATGGGTGTGCATTGGGTTGAGAGCCCTTGCAAGCACTTCCCAGCCACTGCGCATCATCCTCCAGCTACAGCATTCCAAGGGAGACCCAAGATCCAGGAGAGGCTTCATCTTGGAAACCTGTTCAAACACCACCTGGCTGTGCTGGGGACACATTTTGGGGCAGAGGGTACATGGATTCAAACAGAGCCCAGGGGCCTAGGAGGGAAGGAAGGAAGATACATGCCCTGGACAAAAGGACGCTAGGACTGGAATGTGAGGACTCCTGTCCATCGGGATGCAGACAGTTCAAAGGTACCTCTCAGTATTAAACGTGCAAAGCTCATCCTGATTTCCCTCTGCTTCCCCTCAAAACCTCACCTGGGTGCACACTCCCTGTGCAAATCCAGAGCAGTTGAGTCCCTCGACAGCAGCAGTTGAACCGTCAGGAGCTGTTGGGAACTGTTTGGAGCTGTGGAGCAGAGCAATGTGAAGGAATCCTTGTACCTGCAGGTAACTCACAGGGTCAGTAAATCCTCAGCCTCACCTCACCAGCTCTGCAATGGCTGCTGTTCTGCCATTCCCAGGATCAGCACACGTCCTCCTGACGGGTCCCAAGTGCAGAGTGTATATATTGCAGGACAAAACCTGGCTGCTATGAAGAGATGGGAACAGCGATGAACACGTTTCTCCCCCATAACCCCCCCCATATTTATTGATTTTAATAAAATAAATAAAGCTTGGGAATCTGTTTAAAAAATCCTTGCAAAGAGCTACTCCACAAACAAACCATGTTTGCGAAAAATGAACTTTCCGTTCCAGCTTTAACATCAACGGATGAACAGACTCTGCAGGACCCCGGAACACCAAACACCAAGAGGAGGCAGGATGGGACCACCCGAGTGTGACCGTCCCACATGGGGCACGGCGAGGACGGGAGCTGCCTGTACTGGGGGGACTTGGGTGCCCAGTATCCCCGTTCTTGGGTTTTGCCATCCCACTGTCCATCACATTCCCCCCACTACCTCCCGTTACTGGCGGCCACACGTCTCCAGTAGCGTCGGATTTACTGAGGCGGAGTGACCTCTACTGGTTTATAGCTGTCTGCGTCTGTGACAATGGAATGGTTTGGAATGGAAGGGATCTTAGAGCTCCTCCAGCTCCAACCCCTGCCATGGGCAGGGACACCTTCCACTGGAGCAGCTCCAAGCCCCTGTGTCCAACCTGGCCTTGAGCACTGCCAGCGATGGGGCAGCCACAGCTTCTCTGGGCACCCTGTGCCAGCGCCTCAGCACCCTCACAGGGAACAGCTTCTGCCTCAGAGCTCATCTCAGTCTCCCCTCTGGCAGTTAAAGCCATTCCCCTGTCCTGTCCCTCCATCCCTTGTCCAAAGCCCCTCTCCAGGTTTCCTGCAGCCCCTTTAGGCACTGGAGCTGCTCTAAGGTCTCCCTGGATGATGTTTCTCAATGGATGAAGCCAGGAGGCCTGACCTTTCCCTCCCAAAACATTAGCCCAGCTGACCCACACTGCAACCAGTGCCACTGTGCCCATTCTGGGGAGCAAACCCCAGCAAAGCTGGGGCTGAACACAAGCAGGGAGCCCCAAGAGTTGTATTTTAGGGACACTTTGCAGACTTGGGGTGTGAAGGCCGCAGTGTTTGCTCAAACATAATGTAATGATCCTATGAACTGTTGTAACTAACCCTGGAGCTAAGCTGTGGCGAGAGCTGACTGCTGGGTGCTGTAATGCTGCTGGAGATGGAGCCCGCATGCGGCTCAGGAGCAGCTCAGTGCTGGTGCGTCCCCTGAGGGTGCTGCCCGCAAACCCTGTCCCAAACCCGCTGTGTACCTGGAAAGAAAATGCCACCAGCACAGCGGCAGCTCCCCTGGCTCTGTGCTGGGTGTGAAGGGGTACAGAGGAGATGGGGTGATGAGGACCTGTGACCGGCATGGTCTGTGCCCCTGCACTGGGCACTGGTGAGGCTGCACCTCAAATCCTGTGTTTGGGTCTGGCCCCTCACTGCAAGAGACACATTGAGGTGGTGGATGGGGCCAGAGAAGGGCACCGGAGCTGCTGCAGGGCCTGGAGCACAGTGTGATGGGGAACAGCTGAGGGACCTGGGGGGTTCAGATGGAGAAGAGAAGGCTCAGGGGGACCTGATCGCTGCCTACAGCTGCCTGAGAGGAGGATGGAGCCAGGAGGGGGCTGTGCTCTGCTCCCAAGGAACAAGGGATGGGACAGGAGGAAACGGCCTCAGCTGCACCAGGGCAGGTTCAGATGGAGCTGAGGAACAGTTCCTTCCCAAAGGGTGCTCAGCATTGGAACTGCCCAGGGCAGGGCTGCAGTCACCGTCCCTGCAGTGTTCACACAGCGTGGTGACGAGGCCTCAGTGCCATGGGCCAGCGCTGGGAGCGGTCGATGCTCGCGCAGGCCCGTTCCGCCCCGTTTCACTCCGTGCAGCCCCGCACAGAATTGGCCCCTTCGGCGGCAGCTCCCGCCCGTGACAACCCGCACCCTCCCGGCCGCCGTAGCAGCCTCCGCCGCGCCCCGTCCCGGTCGCTCCCTCACGCGATGTGTGGTGGGGGGCGTGCCGCGGGGCACGCTGGGAAGTGTAGTCCGCGCCGCGGGCCGCGCCCGGCCGGCGGCCATTGCCGGGACTCTGTTTCCCAGCGCGCCCCGCGGCGAGCCCGTGGGAGCTGGTTCCGGGCGTTGCGGCTTGAGGGGAGCGCGGTGAGCGCCGGGGCCGGGACGGGCAATGGGGGAGCCGGGACCGGGGGGGAGCCGGGCCGGGGGGGCTCTGGGGTCGCGGTGTCTTGGCGTGCCCCAGGAGGGGCTGGCGGTGGCGGAGTTACCTCAGCTCTGCCACGGAGCCTGCCTGGGGAGGGGGGGGGGGGTCCCGGCAGAGCGGGGGCAAAGGGGACAGCGCTGGGGACAGCAGCGGTAAGGGGCGATGGAGAGGAGCGGGGCGGTAGGGGAGAGGGGTTGCTTGGGGAGGTATCCGGGACAGGTCTTGGGGGATGGCGCTTGTGTGGGGAGGAATCGGGGACAGCCCTGGCGAGGAGCGGGATTGGGGTCAGCTCCGGTGGGAGCAGCGATCGGGGCCAGCGTGTGCGGGCGGTGCTGCAGGCGGCCCCGCGGAGGGCGCCGGGGTCCCCGTGCCCCCCCTCCCTGAGCATGGTGGCGGGAGTATGGGGGCTGCTGCCGACCCCGCGGGCGCTGGGAGCGCCCCGCTGCGCTCCGTCCTCTCCTGAGGGTGCTCGGGAGCCCGGCCGGGCCCTGTGAGGCATCCAGGAGGGACACCGGGGCCGGCGCTTGGGGGTCTCAGAACCCAGGGCGCCGAGGGAACAAGGCTGGGTAAACCCAGGTCAGTCACAGGGCTCAAGTTGGGGAAGTTCATCTGAGTGATGGAGCTCATGGTGCTGCTGTCTGCAGCCCAGGTGTTTAGTGTGAGGCCACTCCAAGTAGTGCTGGAATAGGCTTGTGTCCTGAACACGTGTATTTTGTGCTTTCTGTCCTCTCGAGCCTTCTGCAGTTCTGACCCTGAGCCACCACGCTTTGCTTCTGGAAGCACTTGTACCTACGTCAGTACCTGTGTGCTGTGGGTTCTGTAGTACCTTACTAAGGCTTCTGCCCATCTGCTCCAGGAAGGGGAGGCAGCACAATACCCTGTGCAGGCAGGAGGCTCTGGTAACAGGGAGCTCTGTGTCAGGCTGATGTGGGATGACACTGACCCTGTTAACTTCATTGTTTCCTGTGCGTTTTCTCCACAGCAGTGCTGCCATAGCTATACAAAGTCTAGGCTCATAAAGCTGAGCCAAGCATTTTGGTGTCTTGTAGAGTGTGACCTCTGCTGCCTTGGGCTCTCTGGGCTGTCCTGATAAGAGTTGGGTGTCTGAATGAGACTCAAACCCAGCCTTTTCTCTTAAAAACAGGGCAGAGTCATAGAATCATAGAATAGTTAGGGTTGCAAAGGACCTTAATATCATCCAGTTCCAACCCTCCTGCCATGGGCAGGGACACCTCACACTAAACCATGCCACCCAAGGCTCTGTCCAGCCTGGCCTTGAACACTGCCAGGGATGGCACATTCACAACTTCCCTGGGCAACCCATTCCAGTGCCTCTCCACCCTTACAGTAAAGAATTTCTTCCTTATATCTAATCTAAAGTTACCACTTTGTTTTTAAATGCACCTAAAGAGGAATATGAGCAAGGCATTGGCTTGTCTTGGGAACACTGGAGGCTGAGCTCATTCTCTGCTGAGCCTGGTGGTTTCAAATCCATGTTTCCCGGATCCCTGCAGTTGCCTTTGCTTTTAGGGCATTTGCTTTTCTGAAAGCCTGGCTCTGGTGGTTGCTCTCTCTAGCTTGAAGCACTTCAGGAGATGTGTGTCTTGCCCAGGTCTTCTTATAATGCTTGTGCTCTAATCTTTAAATCATTGTCTTCTGAGGGAGTGTTGGCAAGCTCTTCTGCCGTTGCTGTTATATACAGATCCTGCCCCTCGATTTGCTTCTGGATTAAACCCTTGGGAACAGATCTGCGTAGAAACTTTTGACCTTGCCACATTCATCGTACCAGAATGAAAACATAAAAGCAGTACAGAAAATAGCCTAAAGCAAGACTTGAGAAGCTGGTGAATTTTGCTGCATGGAAAGCATAGGCTGTTGGGATGAGTTTGGCTGCAGGTGGCAAGAGAGGAGCCGGTGTCTTGTAAATCTGGTCTTAGGTCACCAGGTGGGTTTATGGCAAAGTAAGAATGAGCTCAGTTCTCCCACCTCCCTGGCAGAACTCTGCCTTTGGTCTGTCCTTTATGTATTTCTCCTACCACCTTCCTCTCTTTCAGGAGACTATTTACTATGATATTGACAGACTAAACAAATAGCAACATCCATGCATTCATATCATGTGCCTCAACAGACTGCCGTGGGCATTCCCTCACAGTTTTCCTTAATCTCAGCTGCTGAAACGTGTTTCACACAAAAATCACACTCAAAGTCATCGTGTCATTGTCTGCCTGGAAAAACTGCTGCTTGCACACGTGTCTGGGTTTAAAAGGGAAGTGCTGTCTCTTAAGATGGCACAGGGCAGTTTTGTCTTTGAAACACCGGGGAAGAAAAGCTCCCACTGTCTCCAGTGGGCTCTTGTGAGTCATGTGCCTTGGCCTGTAAACTTTAAAGCTATTCATTGACTGCGCATGGGCACAGCGGGCAAAGGAAGCTCACTTCACACATTGGTTTCCTTGGGGTATGTGTGGTTTTTCCTTCATTCCTCGTAGTGGGTTATAGATGAAGAAATCTCTGGAGCGCAGGATGTTGGGTTTTCTCTATTCCCAGGTAAACAGAAAATGATCCAGTAGACAGCCTGTTTAGATGTGTTGGTATCTTGCCCAAATTCATGTGTAGTGAGCGATACCTGTTTGTGTACCTGTATTTGCTGTGAATCTATTTCCTTATGCCAGGACCTTAAAACTGGAGTGTGACTTGAAGTTGTTCAGGCTACGCAGGGAAATTTTGTGTGTTGTATGAAAGCCAGAGACTGCGGCTTTCCCCAGGGAGTGCCCTAACCATGAGCAGCTCACGAGTGCCATAGCAATCCTGTCCACACTCTATTGCTTGCTTTAAACTGGTACAGGCAAAATAATGTGTTATCCTCTTTGTAGACATAGTTAAGCTTATATATAACTGCATCTCTATGTACAGGAAGAATAAGCTGCCTGTATAGGTGGCACTTCTCATCAGAGTGCCATTGTTTCCACCTAGGACTGTGGTCAAGTAGCTCAGTTAAAAAGGAAAGTCAATTCAACTCCAACAATATAATTGTGCCAGTGTAAACTCTGCAACCTCCAAACCATGCATGGGGCGCAGAGGTGCAGGAGAGGGGAATGAGCTGCTGTAAATCCCAGGGGCTTTGGATACAGTGCAGCTATTCTGACCTCAGTGCTGGCAGCAGCATGGAGTGTTTGTTGTGGTTTTGTAGGGGTAGTTTTCAATCCAGACTTCCTTCATTCTGGATAACTCTTGCCACTCCTGTAGTGCTGGATTAGGGGGCTGGCTTGTGGAATTCTGGGATTTGCAGGTAGGGGCACATGATGTCTTTATCCTTATGAAGGAGGGGTAGAATCAAAGCTCAGCACAGACCTTTGCGGCTTTCATCTGTATGATCAGCTCTGTCAAAATCAGCAACACGGCTGCTGCTGAGTAAACTCTGCATGATTTGATTCTTCCAGAGTGATGGTCATGTTCAGTGGTGGTGACAGGAAGAATGAATCTGCAGTTTAAAAGAAGGGTTGTGCAGAATTATGAAAATAATGAGGTTGAAGGGGTTTGCGCCCCAGCTGATTCTTTTTTAACAGTTGACTCCCTGGCTAACAGTGATTATCTGTTTGATTCAGCAGTGGGAAGGTCCGCAGAGAGCCAGGAGCCAGCACATCATCTCAACATCTAAATGAGGCATTAAGTCTGGTGAGCTCGTGCAAATTTCTCTTCCAGTGTATGGGCTGTGCTGGGTCCCACCCAGACCTGTCTGTCTCAGCTTGTTGTCTGGCTGCAGCCAGAAGGTACATGTGTTCTGGCAGTGGCTCTGTTCATCCTCAGCCTTTGCCAGGTACTGCTAAGAGCACAGTTGTTTGCTGCTGAATAAAACAAGGCTTAAAAATGGTTGACAGTGGGGTTGTGTTGAATGAGATGCTACCAGGTGGAGCTTCATATGAACAAGGAGGAATTGTGATCCTTTCTGTGAGGTTCCACTGTGCTTTTGGGCAATTGGGGGTGAGCAATTTGTAGTAGGAACCCTGGGCTCACAATCTGTCAAACTGCACTGGTGAGGCTGGTTCTGGGAGGGTCTTTGGGTTAGTGACTTAGAACCATGGAATGGTTTGGATTGGAGGGGACCTTAAAGCTCCTCCAGCTCCAACCCCTGCCATGAGCAGGGACACCTTCCACTGGAGCAGGGTGCTCCAAGCCCCTGTGTCCAACCTGGCCTTGAACACTGCCAGGGATGGGGCAGCCACAGCTTCTCTGGGCACCCTGTGCCATCACCTTGGCAACCTCACATGGAAGAACTTGTGCCTAAGAGCTCATCTCCGTCTCCCCTCTGGCAGGTTAAAGCCATTCCCCTTGGCTTGTCACTGCATGCCTCTGTAAAAAGTCCCTCTCCAGATTTCTTGTTGGCCCCCTTTAGGTATTGTGCTGACCTGATTTTCTTTCTCCCATAGATCTGTTGCTATCTGTCTGAAACTTCACTAGGGCGCAAATTTCTATTTCTGCTAATAGAAATGGCAGGTAAGAGATCTCAAAATGTGGCAATGGAGGGAGAAAAAGAAAATTAAAGAAAGATGATTGGCGGAAAATCTGCTCGTCCTTTGGTCGGTTCATCTTAGAATCACAGAGTCCCAGACTGGTTTGTGTTGGAAGGAACCTTAAAGCTCCTCCAGCTCCAACCCCTGCCATGGGCAGGGACACCTTCCACTGGAGCAGCTCCAAGCCCCTGTGTCCAACCTGGCCTTGAACACTGCCAGGGATGGGGCAGCCACAGCTTCCCTAAGCACCCTGTGCCAGCGCCTCAGCACCCTCACAGGGAAGAGCTTCTGCCTAGGAGCTCATCTCAGTCTCCCCTCTGGCAGGTTAAAGCCATTCCCCTTGTCCTGTCTCTGCAGGCCCTTGTCCAAAGCCCCTCTCCAGGTTTCTTGCAGCCCCTTTAGTCTCCGGGAGCTGCTTTAAAGTCTCCCTGGAGACTTCTCTTCTGCAGGCAGAACAAGCCCAGCTCTCTCAGTTGGATTTGGTCATATTGACTTCCCCAGAGAGCTTTAAAAGCTGTGCCCCTTCCTTTCCTTTGATCCAGCATTGGTATGTCCTTTTCTAGGCTGCTGAGACATGAATGAGTCCAAGAATTCTTTGGACTTTGAAAGCAGCCATGGGACATCAGCACTACCTGTGATGGGATCAACAATATCTGTTAACCAGTAACTAATGCCAACTTTAGGAGGAATCTCAATGTGAAATGCATTGAGATTGAGTGAGGAGCCACAGAAGACTTCATGTTTATTTTTATAAGGAAAAGTCTACTGAAAAGCCAAACTGGGCTGGTGACTTCAGCCAGGATTCCATATTTAGTTCTGATGTACTCACAGTGGGCGTTCTCCTCCTCATGTTTTCTGTGTGAAAATATGCCTGTCCTTTGCATGAAGAAAAGCCTTTTCTTTCCTAAAGCAGCTTTAGATTCTTCCCTGCCAACCTTCAAATGAGGCTCAGGAGCTGGTCCTGCAAAATATCTCTTCACACAGAGATAATGGCAAGAGAAGGGGAACTCTTGTGCTGACAGTTCTTGTTCAGACATTTCCTCTTGTCTTCTGTGCCATTTGGAGGTTTTCCCAGGACATTCTTCATCTCCTCCTCTGGTTGTTTTTAATTCTGTTTACTGGGGCTGAAGTAGACTAGAGACAATTAGTCCCAGTGCCCTGGAATCAGACTTTAATCAGCACTGGAAGGCAAGAGCAGACATTCCCTAACATGTAGAAACACACATCCAGGCACATATACGCCCCAAATCTGCGCGTCTGGCTGGAAGCTGACAGCAGCTTACATACAGAGGCCATAGGCATTTAATGACTTGATTTTAAACCCAATTTCTTTCCAAGGTAAGGCTTTCTTCACCATCTCACTTTTGTCAGCATTTGCTGATTTATTGTATCTGCATTCAAAGCTTTTTTTAGGTTTTGTCCATGTATTTTATTTTTCCTGGGGAAACCTGACAGAAAAACTTGACTTTTAAAGAGTCTTGCCACAACAAAATCATCCCTGACACCTGTCTTGTCTTCCCTGAATGGGATGATGTCCGAGTGCTGAATTCCAGTTCGAGATGCTTGCCAAAGGCACCCTTCCTACTGTTATAGGGACATAGCTGTTATAGGTCCTAGGGCCTGATCCATGCACCAGCAAACCTACCTGCTCAGAGCTTGTATCTGAAGGTCAATCTGCTTGTCTGGACAGTTGCCAGCCTTTCCTCTTGCTTTGGTTTTCTGAGGTTGGAACTCAACACCTCTGAGCAGTTTGCTTCCCCAGATGTTGCTGATGCTTTCTGATGTTGCTGTCCCTTTCTGGTGAACCTCTTCCTGGGGCTTACTTGAAGGTTTTTGTCCTGCAGCACATCTGGCACAGCTTTACACTGATGTGTAAAGGTATCCAATCCATGTGTTACTTATTAGCTCGTTTCTATTCCTCACTCCAAGCCTTGCATGTGCTGGTTTAAATGTCCTGTTCACTGCTGAGGAAGAACCAGAGGTTTGGTCCCCAGGGTGAGGGTGAACATGCTGCAGGGAGTAAGGTGAATGGCCAGAGCTGGCCATGGTTTCTCTTGATTTTTGTGCATCCCCTCAACCTGAGGTTTCAAGGGGGTGTGTTGGGATGGTGCAGAGGATGTTGCTCATCCCTCAGAATGTTCCTGCATTCAGCTGACCTCTGTGTTCTGCGTTGCAGAAAAGGTGAATAACTTCCCACCGCTCCCCAAGTTCATCCCTCTGAAACCATGTTTCTACCAGAATTTTGCTGATGAAATTCCCATCGATTATCAGTCTCTGGTGAAGAGAATCTACCACGTATGGATCTGTAAGTTGAATAAGAAACCTGTGCTGGGAAAACATACGTATGTAGTAAAAAACCCCATAGATCTCAGTAACTTACATGCTTTAAAGTTTTGATTGCAATTAGTTGTTGAGAAACAATGATTCCTCTTAGAATACTGCAATACAAATTTAGGCCCAAATTTTAAGCTGCTGTGCCTTGAATCTTTGTCACAGAGAAGCTGTTGGAGAAAGTATGGGTGCTAGAAAAGTCTATTGGTAAATTTGAGGGAGAAAAAAGCAGACCGCATCTAATACCTTTGTTAATGTGATGTTTTACTCCCCAGAAATAGCCCTCCTAAGGTAATTCCCAAATCACCTAAAGTAAGATGAGTAGGAGAATTTTAGGCAAGAAAATGTGGCCCATATGCTTGCCATAGGGAAGGGTAAAATTCTCGCTTGTCTGTGCCATCCACAGGTTTTCCTTCCTAACTGAAGCAGTGTCTCTAGCCATACACTGTCTCTTCCTTAGGTATCCAAGGCCACAAACCATTCCCTGGCCTGCTGGAGAAGGGTGCTGATCCTCTTGGTCACAGCTGGTGCTTTGCTGATACTCTGTCTGAACAGACCTCCTGGCTCTGAGCTCGTGTTGTCAGGCTTAGCTGTTCAGAAGCCAGTAATGAAAATTGACCATTCTTCTCCAAGGAATGAAATGGGATGAAACATGGTGGGGCAGATCTTGAAAAGCACAGGGAAGGCTTTGGAAGATTAAGAATCCTTTTGCCTTGCTTATCTTTTTTCCCCAAAATGCTTGTCATCCTGTTTACCCTTCTCACTGAAGGAAAGCTTGTTTTCTGCCAGCTACGCATTTGGTGGCATGGCTTTTATTCCAGATGCATAGGATGTGTGTGCGAGAGAGATTTGGGTGCATAAATAATGGAATAATGTATCCCTCCATTGTTTTTTCGTTATTTAGAGAGGCTGAAATGAGCTCTGTAATTTTCTTGCCTGAAGAAGCTGCTTGTCCCTTCAGACTAACTGCTGAAACGTTGCATGCTGTAAAGCTGCCTTTGTCTGCAGCTCTCCCTCGACAAAGCGTCCCTCATGCCAGTTAATGGCAGGCTGGAAAGCTGCCATTTGGGACACGAGCCTATGGCTGGTGTCATGGCTCCCCCCACGAGCCCAGGGGACCTGGCATTTTCACCAGGAGTGGGAAATTCCCCTTTGCAGCACGCTTCCTTTGGGGGTCTCCCTGAATTTTTGAGATAGGATGGAGAGGGACATATAGGAAGGCAGGCAGTAAAGGAGAAAATGCTGCTGTTGAAGATGGAAACATAAAAGTTGTTGCTAGAAGGTTGAAAGCTCATGAGTTGGATGTGAACATCTTAAGAAGGTGGATGGTGAGTTGAGGAAACCTGTACCAGAGCTCCCACTGCTGGAGAGCAAGCTCCTACCTGGGGGAATCACAGGTTCCTTCAAACTTTCTAGGTGCTCTTGGCTTGGAGGATTTGGGTTTTTCCATTAAGTAGCTTTTGGAGAATAAATGACTTCTGAAAATAAAAGATGTGGAGAATTACAGCTGATTACTGTGTAAATGAAATGTAAATCATTAAAGTCCTTTCTTTGCTCCTCAAATATTTAGGTACATCCAAACCACTGCATACAAAAAGCCTTGTTAGCTACTCAGGAGAAATTTTCTTTGTAGTAAAACAGTGTTTGATTTTAAGTCTCATGTAATATGTATGTCAGAGGCAGCAGATGGGATCAATGTTTTCACCCTAGAGTCTCCCAACAGTTATCAATATTAATTTGCAACCACAAAATGTTGTAGTTGTTCAGCAGTCCCATGGCTGCTGGAGGCAGGTGGGTCTGTGCCAAGAGGAGGGGCCAGGCTGGACCATGATGTGCAGGCATGATGCAGAGCGCCACATGCAGCGAAGCAAGGAATGGGTGGAGCATGTGCATTTCTCATGGGTGAGAGGAACACGGGGATTTAATTTTGACTGAATAAATGAGGCCAGGGCCTAAAGTGTTACTGTGAGCTCATCACCAAGTGGGACCCAGGGGTCTTGGACCCTCTGTCTTCTCATTTCTCTTTTTGTGTGCTAATTGATAGAGGTTCATAGACTCCCAGACTGGTTTGGGTTGGAAGGGACCTTAAAGCTCATCCAGTTCCAACCCCTACCACAGGCAGGGACACCTTCCACTGGAGCAGCTTGCTCCAAGCCCCATCCAGCGTTGCCTTGAGCACTGCCAGGGATGGGGCAGCCACAGCTTCTTTGGGTACCCTGTGCCAGCGCCTCAGCACCCTCACAGGTTACCACAAAGTCTTTAAGTGTCATCTGTTTTCCAGAGCAGGAGCTTGTTACTGTGCCAAGCCTCTTTGACACTGGCAGAGCTGGGGGGATGCAAGGACACTGCAAGGAGTCCCTGGAGTACATGGAGGAAAGCAGAGAGCCTCTGGCATGGAGATCACCTGCAGAAGCTCAGAAGTGTGCAGCCCCCATCTGCAGTGATGATCAGCTTCAGGGAAAGGGGGGAGCAGCATCACTTTGCTCATGTCTACTTAGCACAGTGCTGGTTTGCTCTGGGGGCTGTTGTCAACTATTCCTTTTTATCCAAGTGGCAGGAACACAGATGCGAGAAGGCCTTTACGCCACCCCTATGGTCCCATGTTCTCAGCTTAATTGGAGTTTGGTTTCTCCCTCCCTCAAGGCAGCACTTTCAAGCCCTGAAGTTAACTTCCAGGCTTCCTCAGAGGCTGAGGGAAGCAGAGAGTGAGCCCACAAAGCAGTGTGCTGGCTTTGTAAGAGCTCTTGAAGCAGCCTCAGCAAGCACAGAGACCTAAGTCACATTGAGGCTGGGTGCAGGGCAGTGTTTTACACCCCCCTCCTCTCATAAAGGGGTTTTGCTCCAAGTGGAAATTGAACCTTGTTCATAAGTCATAATAGAATCATAGAATAGTTAGGGTTGGATTAAGATCATCCAGTTCCAACCATGGATAGGGACACGTCCCACTAAACCATGCCACCCAAGGCTCTGTCCAACCTGGCCCTGAACACCACCAGCAATGGCGCATTCACAACTTCCCTGGGCAACCCATTCCAGTCCCTCACCACCCTTACAGTAAAGAATTTCTTCCTTATAATAATACCTGCCTCAGTCTTGTGTGGCTCACACTGGTTGCTACCCAGCTCTCCATCCTTTGGCAGGTCCCAAAAGAGTTTCCTCATCCTTCTGCAGCAGCACTCCCTCAGGAAATGGATGTGTCTCTGCTGCCAGCTCCTGGGGTCATGCAGGATCCTGAGACTCCCTTGAGGCAGCTGCATTACTTGGCTTGAGTTTCCCACTGCAGCATGGACCCTTCCTATTGTAATTCATGGGGTTTTGTTTCCTTTTTGCATGACGATGTGGAACTGCCCAACTCACGTTCTTTCGTTTGTCCCTATTACAGTTTACTGCATCACACTAGTAGTGAATATCATTGCTTGCCTGGCATGGTGGATTGGAGGAGGCTACGGGGTCAATTTTGGTCTGGCCATCCTCTGGCTTATCCTCTTCAGTCCCTGTGGCTACGTCTGCTGGTTCCGACCTGCCTACAAAGCCTTTCGGTGAGTAGAGGCCCATGAGGTGGTTTAGTTTCAGTTTCCTCTGGGGGATAAAGATGTCACTGGGGAGAGCTCCTGTGGATGTCTCTGGGATAAAGTTAAGGACTTGATGTCTGAATGTCTTGTTTACTTTCAAACTGAAGAAGAACATGGCTACTTCTCAATCCTAGATGTAGGACTGAAGGTCACCTGCCTCGGGTTGGAGGTGGCCAGCAGTGAGTGGTTTGCCATTTCCATAAGGAT
The DNA here is from genome assembly GCA_017639245.1 of Myiopsitta monachus. Taxonomy (NCBI): domain Eukaryota; kingdom Metazoa; phylum Chordata; class Aves; order Psittaciformes; family Psittacidae; genus Myiopsitta; species Myiopsitta monachus. The sequence continues at coordinate 2,850,427 of CM029937.1, read as the reverse complement.
GAAGTTCAGATTTTACTTAAATACCTCAAGCTTAGTAGCAGCCTCATATCAGTGTAGCATTAAGATAGATGTTAATTTGTTAAAGTTTCACTGAGGTTTATTTTGATGGCAAACTATTAAGTTATTAGTTTTTGAACACTCTGATGGGGTTCGTCTCTAGGTATTTGAGAGCTTGGCTGTTTTGCTTTCTAGATAAAAGCAGTTCCCTGGAGCGAGCCCTTCTGAAACTCCACAACTATTTAAAGCCATGCTGTATTTTCACTTTAATTACTAATATTTGCATTTGCTCATCTTGCTGTGGATCACAAGGCATCATTCACATGGCAATACATGATGCTTGTCAGAGCCAGGAAGGTCCCAAGCAGTTTTCAGCCTGACACAGAGGAGGGAGGGAACTGCCCCATGTCACACCAGCAGACCCCAGACCCCAGTCAGGGATTTGGGCTCTGAAGGTGAAGCTCTTTCTGGTTCCCCATTACCAGAATACTCTGGATTTTGATTATTCACCAGATACTATGAGGAGTTGCTTTAAGTTACAGCAGAAGCAGCTGACAGAAATGGAGTTGGCAGGTGGGGTCCTATCGATTTAGTACATGCTGAATTAGTTGTTTAAATGTTCTTCTGACTTTATGTTTTGTATGCAGACAGCACTGGGCATTTGTGCTGGTGGGACTTAACCCACCAGTGACTGCCTCATGGAGCACAGGGGAGGACTCCTCCTGGTGCAGATGGAAGGCCACTGGGTTGGATTACTCTGAAAGGTTTAAGACATGAACCAGCTCTGAACTCTTGGCCTCTGGAGCTGGGGTTTTGTCCCTATCCCTAGCTCAGAAACCTGAGTGCCTCCAAGTGCTGCAAAGAGCAGTTTCCATTCTGAAGCCTGGGAGAAATCACTTCTCCCCACTGACATCCTCTGGGCTTCCCAAGGACTGTTTCTAATGATTTCTTCAATGTTGTTTGCACGCGTTTATGCGGCTGAATTCTGAAAGGTCCCTGAGGTTATTCTGTATAAAGATTTCTACAGTTGAAAAAAGAATAAGGCCTAGGGACAGCCTGGCGAGCCCAGAGATCTTTGACAGCAGTTGTAGAAGAGGCTTACAAACCACTGCAGTGGGGCAGCAGGTTACTGGGGGATCACAGCTTGTGGTGGCTGAGGACAGTGAGCCACTTGCTGCAGTTCTGAGCAGATGCCACCCTGGGCCTCGTGCTAGGAGGATGCTTCTGGAAAGCCTTTGTCACACATCTGCACCCAAAATGAAATCAGCTGCAGAGCTTCGGTGCTCGGGCAAAGCTGCTGCAAATCTGCACCAGAAAGCTGGAGCCAAAATCACCTTTTCTGGGTATTCTCACTAATCCCCACAGATCCTTCCAAACGAAGGCTCCTCCGGCCTTTTCAGGTTGTAGTTGCAAGAGTGAAGGCTCAGCTTCAAGCCTGATCCTTGTTAATTGGATTATGATAGGCAATCCTGTGAACAGGCCGTGTTTAAAGTATTTCTTTCACATTTCTGTATGCTGAGGTGATATTTGAAGGGTGGGATCATGAGGATGGTCCGGGATGGCAGATTTCTGTCCCAGCATCTCTGACCAACACACGTGGCTCGGAGTGGCTGGAGGCTTTTCCACTTGTCCCAGACTAGCCAGGGTCCACTGCTTGGTCTCTCCAGCCTGGAGTCCTTACTTCCTCGTCTCTTTAGGCAGCAGGGGCTAGAATTAGAATACTAATAAACGTTAAAATGATAAATCATAAAGATCTCAATACTTTCAGGGCTTAAGCAGGAGCTGGGAATGGCTGGAGCTCTTCTGTAAATTCCCCCTTGCACTGAGCTGCCTCATAAGCAACTGAAGTGTTTTTTGTAAATCTGTTCTGTAAACCATGGGCCCTTTGAGTTCCTGAGAGAATAGTGTCCTGCGTTCAGCAGTAGCAGTCATTTTCCTCCTTTTTAGTAGCTGGTGCAGTGCTGTTGTTTTGACTTTCAGCCTGGGAACAGCGCTGATAACACCGATGGTTTCAGTTGCTGCTCAGTAATGTTTACTCTGACCAAGGACTTTCTGAGCCTCATGCTCTGCCAGGGAGGAGGGGAAGCCGGGAGGAAGCAGAGACAGGACACCTGACCCAAACTGACCAAGGAGGTATTCCATACCACAGCACGTCATGCCCGCTGTATAAACTGGGGGCAGTTACCCGGAAGGGTTAGATCACTGCTGGGTCGGGCTGGGTATCGGTGGGTGGGTGGTGAGCAGCTGTATTCTCTTCCCTTGTTATTTCCCTTATCATTATTATTGTTGGTGGCAGCAGCAGTGGTTTGTGTTATACCTTAGTTACTGAACCGTTCTTATCTCAACCCAGGGGAGTTACATTCTTTTGATTCCCCTCCCCATCCCTCCGGGAGCCGGGGGGAGCGAGCGAGCGGCTGCGTGGTACTGAGTTATCAGCTGGGCTTAAGCCACGACAAATGGGAATCATTTGTACCATTAAAAATGATAGTTTGGAAGTCTTAGATGTGCCTGACATAGCTGGGTTAATGGGATGAAGACGTTCTGCTGCAGTTCTGTGGCAGAGCCCAAATTTGGGCAGGAGAGGACAGTGCCCAGTGCACCCGTGACAGAGAGACCCTCAAAGTAACTGGTCAGCTGCCTTGTGTCCGTGTTCATCTGCCTGTTACACATGCATAAATTAAAGGACCTCACATATTTGGGATCCTCTCAGCCTGTGCATCCTGAAGATGTGGACCCTGCAAAGATGTCAAAGCCTGCTTCTGCATTTCCCCAGCCAGGGTACCACCTGCTTCTCCTGTGGCTGTTTTTCCTCCTATTATGTCCCAGTGCTGGATTATTAACCAGTGGTGTATAAATGTGATGACGAGCAGCCACTGAGACATTCCCAGCTGGAATTCTCATGCTCGGTGATCACTTTGAGCGTATGGGGAAACTGCCTGCCAGTGTTCAGACCCCTTGTTCCGTCTTGCTAGTGGTTGAGCTGCTCAGGTGTCATGCTGTGCTGACTTGAGATGTGTGGTCAGAGAAATGATTCAGGCACTCTGTTCTGCTGGAGACTGTCTTATGTGTCATCATATATGCAATTACTTTGGGAGAGCTATTGCAGGAGCCAGGCTTATTGGAAGAGATGAGGCACTGATGATTCATGGGTCTGTGTGCTTTCACTGCCAGGGAGAGAGGAGTAGCCTTCAAAGTATACAGCTGCAAAGGGACCTCTTCTGAGGTACCACGTTTGTGTGTGTTGGGGTCAAACACCCGATGTGAAGCCACTTGAGGTGCCTGTCTCCCCTTCACTAACTTCCTCTCTTCCTCCACAGATCAGACAGCTCCTTTAATTTCATGGCCTTTTTCTTCATCTTCGGTGCACAGTTCATCCTCACACTCCTGCAGGCAATCGGATTCTCCGGCTGGGGAGCCTGGTAAGCAGCATCCTTCAGCCCTAGAGCTCAGCACTCAGCTCCCGGGCCTGAGAGTTTCAGGCTGTGGGCTGCTTCCATGAACTTTTGAGGAACTGGTGGGAGTCTGTACAAGGTGAAGTGAAGAAGCTTTCTGGTTTCCTCTGTGGCATAGTTATATCTGCTCTTGGAGTACACAATTGTGTTTTCATTGCGGTACTGATAGAACTCAGATATCTGTTACCTGCTTGTCCTTTTTAGCATCTTCCTGCAATGTCCATTCCTTTTTCACGAGCCAATGGCAAGATTCATCTGATCCTCTCTTAGCATTGCCCTCAGATGTGCTCACAGCACATGGTGAGCAGTGTGTGATGACTCACAGTTGGTCTATAGAGGAAGTATTGTCAGAGTTGTCTTAAAATAAATGGGAGCACTTTAGTGTCTGTCCCTGGTAATGTTATAATTGTTTGGCATTTTAACTTCCTGTCTGTAGACACTTGAGAGCAATTGCTGCTGAAACTACAAGAGAAAGTCCAAGCACTCCATATAGCATTTTGTTTTCTCCAATGCTCTCCAGTTGCCCTGCCTGCTTATTGCCATCAGAGAAGTAGAGATGCAATGTAAATCATAGGACCCTCACGTTCCCTCATCCCAGTTGTGGTCTCTGGACAGGTGACCTGCACAACCAAAAGCACCTTAGGAATAAATCTGCTCTTTGCAAAGTCTGTACAGCTGGCTGTCCCCAGGGCTGAGGCTGGGAAGGATGCTGGCAAGTGAGATTTGAGGGCTTGGAGAAGTACCTGCCTGAGCTCTGTTTAATCCTGTCCATTTTCTTCATTGTTTTTTTTCATTTTCAAGAGCTTTGAAGCTACCTTGTAATTTCTGGGTATGAGTAACCACGTTTTCTGGTGATAAGGGTACTTTAAAATGAGAGCTACCATGATATTGTTCCTTTATTTGTGCTTCTTCCAGCGGATGGTTGGCAGCCATTACCTTCTTCAGCACCAGTGCTGCAGCTGCTGTGTTCATGCTCTTTCCTGCCATCATGTTCACGATGTCAGCAGTTGCAATGCTCGTCAGCATTATAAGGGTAGGTGCTTTATATGTGTCTCTGCTTTGGCCTATCTGCGCTTCGTATCACAATGATGCGAACAGGCAGCTTGGCAGCCACCGTAAGGCATCGCTGCATTGAAGGTTTTATACTGCAGTCAGTTGGTGTCTCATCTAGAGAACAAGTCCAGATAACACAAAGCAGCTGGGGCTGGGTGTTGTCACCATGTCACAGCACACGGAGCAAGCTTCATTGCTTATTAGGATGGTCATTGATGGTAAAGGTGAAGCATCTTGAGATGGCCTGCGGTGGGCAATGGGTGGCAGGACTGGAAGCGGTCCTTGGTTCTCTCAGCAGGATTTGGAGGTAGGTCTGGAACACTTCAGTAGGCTGATGGCAGAGGAGGAGGGAAGGTGGAAGCCCTGCTGAAGCAGCAGTGTCAGTTCTAGAGAGGTTTCAGCCCACTGGCCTTGCTGTGGGATCCCCGACCTGAATCCCACACTTGCAGCTGAACTGGGTTCAAGTCTTGGGTTGATATTATCAATTTGCACCTCTGTTCACTGTACTATTACAGTTTTAGTGCTTTCGTGCCATGGAAATACAGCTCTTTACAGAGAGAGAAGCAAATCCACGCTGCAGTACCAAAGCAGCTACAGCTCTTCTGAGAAGAGGTGTGGGTGCATGTTGCTGACTTTCTTCTTGATCTCTCTTTCATCCATTAGGTACATAAAATCTACCGAGGGGCTGGTGGAAGCTTTCAGAAAGCTCAGGATGAGTGGAACAGCGGCACGTGGAGGAACCCCCCCAGCAGGGAGGCCCAGTACAGCAATTTTTCTGGGAACAGCCTGCCAGAGTATCCCACAGTACCCAACTATCCCCCGGGAAACCAATGGCCTTAAGCAGCACGAGCTGCAAACTGCCTGGATTCTCTTCTTTTTGGTCTTTTTTATTATTGTTATTGGAAAAGATCATTTGCATTCCTCCCCAAGCACCCCAGTCACCTTGGGGATCCTTGGTTTTTGCCTCCTCATCTCTGCAGCAGATAGATGCTGTCAGCCCCTGCCACCTCCAGAGCACTGCACGGCCTTATCAGAAAGTCTTTTGTGTTGAAGTACCAGTATTTGCCTCGTTGCAGACTGAGGAACCAACCATTCCCTGCCCTTGCTTGAGGGAATCCTCTCCTGACCATATGTGAAGAGGCTTCACTTCCTCACGATGGCAAACACTATCACAACTGCTCCTTCTGCCTTCCCTGCTCAGTCTTCATCAGCTACCATTACCTGAGTCGTCCTTAACAAATGCTATCAGAGCATTAGTAGCAACTGATGTTCACTCTCCTGGATGAATACTCTGGATTTTTTCACTCTAAGGGAAATGCAACACCTAAATTATTTGGTACTAGTGATACTGAAGGTATTGTAATATCTACAGCCTCATTTGCTTGCACACTCTGGTGAAGAGTGCTTGCTGTGCATGAGTGTTGTTCTGATGGGAAGTCCACAAGACTTCTCGTTTGCCTGGCTAGGACTATTGTTATGCTAGAAGTCTTGTTTTCCCTGCTGCCAAAAGGATCTGTGTTCTTCAAAGGTGCAGGTTCATCTCATTTGGTTAATGATTGCTCGCTGAAAGCATGATTCAAAGCCCACTGAACACTACTGAGAAGCTGGCTGATGCTGGGCTTTGGAGCTGGCTGCCTGGGAGATGGTCACTCCATCAGAGGTAGGCAGCAGAAGATCTCTACACCATCCAACTTCCACTTAATGTGGCATCCAGGTTTTGTGCTGACCTAAGGAATGCCCTACAAGACACATCTTGCCCTGTTGGGACACCCTGTTTTCTGAGCTCCCCCCCAGATGCAAGATAATTGTTGATCTCAGTGCTGGGCCCCCACTGTGGTTTGGGAATAATTCTATTACAATGAATAGTTTGAATTCTGCCTTCTACTGATGTAGTTGAAATCCAAACACACAGCAGGGTCTGGTAGGCAAAGGAAAGCTTGTTAGTCCTTGTAACTGGTGTTACTGGGCAGACCTGGTCTGTGTCTGTAGCCAGCAGCACTTTCTTTCCATGTATGAGCAGGGAGAGATTGATTCTTGCCTTTCTCCACGAAGCAGCTTGAGAGAGGGTAGAGCTGTTGGCAGGGATTGTTTTCCCTGAGAGGCAGCATCCAACTCATCATTCATCTCTGTTCTGTGCATGCACATCAGGACTCCTGGAGTCTGAGCCATCCAATTCCCCCGTGTCCTCCAGCCATCCAGGCAGCAGGTCCTGCTGCAGATCCTGCAGTTTCTTCTTCCCCTTCAACAGCTTGCTGTGAATGTCATTATTCTATTTTTCAATCATCAGAACTGGAAGGTCAATTCCCAATATTTTTTATAGGAAGTGAGAGTTCAAAGTCTTTGGCTTTGAAAGTTCTGGCCAATAGTCCTGTAAAGGACAGAGTGGTCCATTGCAGAGGCTTGGGAGGCGTTGGGTACCCTGTGGGTCAGACCCAGAGGCTGCCAACAGGCTGCCAGAGATGTTGTAGTCACACTGAGTAACTGGGAAACAACCTTAGCCCCTGGAAAAGGCCGGGGAAGTTGTCCTGCCTCAGTGGAACTGATTTGCAAGTGATCTTTTGAAAACTGTCTTTCTATGTGCCTTATCTAAAGAAATAATAGTTCACAGAGGAGCACTCTCCCTTTCCCACCGCCCCTGCAAACTTCCCATTTGCTCTATTAACTTTTCCTATGTCACACTGTAAATACTGAGTGCAGAACAGCTCGGAGGCTGCGTGACACCTTTGGTACTAGGGCCAAAGCGACTGTGACCCAGAGGGCAGAGCACCACCCTGCTGCAGCCCCTGCCTCGTGCTTGGGTGTTCCATGAGCTGGGAACACAGTACCAGGGCTTCTTCCTTGTGAATGTGCAATGTGCTTGAACTTACCAGAACACGACCTGATCCCATTGTCAAGCTTTTAGGTGCCTTTGTCTTGTGTCAAGTGTGATTTTTAAGTGTTCTTTGTTGCTTTGCCATCAATGGTAGACCTGCCTGGCGACTAATTCCCTGGAAATAGATTGCACTACAGGGGAGCGAGAAGGGGTTAATGGGGCTCATTAAACCAAGACTGGCCATGCCTGGAAGCTGGAACACTGTGCTCCGGAGTGCCATGCTCCCTCCAGCCCTGCCCCTTGCCACCCGCAGCCTCTCGCTAAAGTTTTTCAGAAGCAATTGGTGTCTGTGCTTTTTTAGTGTGCGAGGTTGGAGGTTTCAGAGGAACCAAGAGGAGAAGCATTGCTGGGGACTCTGCATCCTGCTTCTCCTTGGGGTTTTTTCCCCTTGGAGCTGTTTTGAAGCACCCATCTCCAGTCATGTTGAAAATGCTTGATGCCAGAGAGGAGCCCACTGAAATTGTTGGAGCCAGACACCAAAGTCATGCCCCATTCATGTACACTGCCAAGATCTCCACAAAGCTTGGATGAACCTCTGGATGGGATCTGCCACCTTTCCTCCCCCCTCCATCCTCTTCAGTGCCAGGAACTGTAATTCCAGAAAGCTGACAACCCTCTGCCTGAACTACCCGTGGCATATTTGGGGTGGGTTTTTTTGGGGGGGATTCTGTACATTTGTGTTTACATTAGATTTCTAACACCATTAACCTGGACCTGGCTCCTGGTTGTGCTCGGCAGCACGTGGCGTGTCTGTGTGCGATGTTTCCTGTCACTTGTGGAGCTCTGAGGTTTGTGTTTTTTCTCCTGATCACAAGACAATAAAAGCTCATCCTGTGCTTGATGAGAAGTACTGGCTGCACCAGAGAAGCGTGTCTGTTCCTAGGTAACCACAGTGATCTGGCAGAGGGAAATGGTGAAATCTCTTTTGCTCCAGTATCTCCCACCTGATGTTGGTTTTCTTTTCCTTTAAAAGAACAGCATGTTTATGGCTGAAGCTCATCCTCTGCTGGGACAGGTGTGACAGCAGCACGATGTGCTTTGTACTCTTACAGGTGCCCAATAAGCATTTACAAAAGGGGCTGCTATTATGTCCTAATGAAGGGAATGAAGAGCAGAGGTGTGAGTGGTGCTGACAGGGTCCCACCTCCCAAGCACCAGCATTGAGCTCTTTCTCCTGGCCTTGCCCTTGTTGAGCTCCATGAGGTTCACAGTCTCACCTCTCCAGCCTGTCTAGTTCCCATCTCTTCTGTCCTGTGTGTCACCCACACCACACAGTTCAGCGTTGTCCTGGAGATCGCTGAGTGTGCTCAACCCCACTGTCTCTGTTGCTGATGGAGACATTGAACAGTGCAGGGTGCATGGCACACCAGGGCTGTACCCACAAAGGGGCTCTGCTCTAGTGGTGTGCTCAGCCAAGTATCAGGGTCTGTCCCCTGTACCTGGGTCAATACATCCCACACTGGCCCCTCACTGCAAGAGAGACATTGAGGTGGTGGATGGGGTCAGAGAAGGGCACTGGAGCTGGTGCAGGGACCTGGAGCACAGTGTGATGGGGAACGGCTGAGGGACCTGGGGGGTTCAGATGGAGAAGAGAAGGCTCAGAGGGACCTGATCGCTGCCTACAGCTGCCTGAGAGGAGGATGGAGCCAGGAGGGGCTGTGCTCTGCTCCCAAGGAACAAGGGATGGGACAGGAGGAAACGGCCTCAGCTGCACCAGGGCAGGTTGAGATGGAGCTGAGGAACAGTTCCTTCCCAAAGGGTGCTCAGCATTGGAACTGCCCAGGGCAGGGCTGCAGTCACCGTCCCTGCAGTGTTCACACAGCGTGGAGACGAGGCCTCAGTGCCATGGTCAGTGGTGGCCTCGGCAGCGGTTGGGTTCGGTGCTCTGAGGGTCGGTCCCATCCCGGTCCCCTCCCTGCCCCCCCCGCTCCCGGTCCCATCCCCGTCCCCCCCCCGGGCACCGCGGAGTTAAACGGCGGCTCCGCCAGCAGCCGCCAAGCGCGGTCGATGCCGTAAAGTGCCCGCCGCGCTGCCGCAAAGCGTCCCTCTCGTCGCTCGCCTCAAGCCTCCTATTCTCCAACGCGCTTTACGCCAACGCCGTTGCGCCACCACCCTCCCGTCGGCTGCGCTTGCGCCGGGCTCCGCCGGGCCTCTACGCTTTGGAGTTGGTATTCAGGAAGGGCGTTTACGCCGGCGGCTTGGCGGGGGGCGCATGGGTGCTTGCGGAGCCTACGCCGATGGCGTAGCGTTGTGGCTGGCTGGCGGCGGAGTGGTGAGGGGAGGCGAGAGGCGGCGTGAGGCGAGCGGGGCCGGGGGCGCCGCCATGGGCAGGCGGCCGCGGGGCAGCGGCAGCGGGGCCCGCCGCTGAGGGCCCGCCGAGGTAACGGCTGCCGCGGGGCGCCGGGGCCGGGCCCTGTTGCTGCGGTTCGCCCCGGCCGGGACCGGGCAGTGCCGGGGAGCGGAGGGGGGGCCGGGCCGGGCCGGGCGGTGCCGCAGGCGGGGGCTGGCGGGGGCCGGGCCCGGGGCGCTGGCTGGGGGGCTGTGGGCGCCGGGCAGGGCCCGCAGGGCTGGAGGGGCCGCGGGGCGAGGTAGGTGCTGTGGGGAGGCCCTGGCTTGGCCTGGGGGGGCCGCGGGGGTGGTGGGGGTAGGGGGAAACGGGCTGGGCCCGGGGATCTGAAGGGGCTGTGGGGCTCGGGTTGGGCCGGGCCGGAGGGCCCAGCGCGGCCTGGCTCCGTTTCCTGCCCGCGGTGCCCGTTCCATGGCCCTCGGGAAGGAGTCCGGGTCCACCCGGGACCGCGGCCCCCCGCTTTCCCAAGGCCCCCTTGGGGCCCGGTAGGTGTCAGGGATGGGGCTGGGCCTTCCCCGGTTGTGTTCTTCGGGCCCGCGCCCTGCCCGGTGGAGCCGGAGCCTCGCAGGATGTTGGCTCCTTTGTATGTGGCTTTCGTCTCTCCAGAGGGCTTGGGAAGTGTTTATTTGGGGAAGGGGGCTGTGCTGAATCTGGTATTTAAAATGGCTTTTATTTTTTTCCTTTAGCAAAGTGGGTGAGGATGAATGTGAGAAACAGGAAAAATACCCTCCCCCTTCTGCCCCCACCAGACAGGAGCTGACTTTATCCCTTCCTAAAGCAGCCAACAAGAGGGGTTTGCAGATGAGAAGCAGCTCTCCTGTGGAGCTGGGCTCCCAGAGGCCTGTGCCTCCTGTTTGGTGACTGGCAGAGGGGACTGAGTGAGGCTTTTGGGGGGTGCAAAGGATGTGAAGTTGTGGGGATATTTGGGGAGATGTCTTTTCTTTTGGGGAATGGCTCTGGGCAGCGCGGGGATCTGCTGTGTGTTTCTGGAGTTAAAACCCAAACTTCGTTAAACCTCTTTCGAGTTGCCATGAAATGAACCTGTTCTGAACAAACTACAGGTAACAGGGACCCAGGTGAAACCCTGCGTGAAACAACTGCAGGCTGGTGAGTGGTTTGCACCGATGTGTTTGGAAGTTGTCTCATGAACTAATCCCTTTGTTTTCCTTCTGGACAACAAGTGGTTGGCATCTGGAGGTGCATTCTGAGGAGCGTGTATGTCCCTTTCCCAGCTGGACTGTCCCATTGCCCTGCCACACACAGTGAGCCCCTATCTCCAGTACAGAGCTTTCAAAATCGGGCCTTATATAACAGATTGGAGACAACGTTTGGTGTTTGCCAGTGTGTCTGCAAAAGAATTGCTGTAAATTAGGGCAGGAGGCCTCCGTGGGGATCCTGTGGAGAGGCCTTCTCTGTGGCGGGATGGGCTCTACTGCTGGAGGGAACTTGCCAAAGCTGTACTGGGTTTGGTTGAATTCGGTGCGATAGGGAGGAACATTGTTTAGTGATGGTTTTGTTGCTGCTTGGCACCTTTTGGGCCTTTGGGTGGGTTGTAGTCTTGTGTGGATGAGGATGGTCTAACCTCAGCCTTCTGCCTGGCTGGTAGCAGCTTCTGTGTTGTCTGTGATGGTCTGTGCATTTGGGGAGCCCCCATTGTCCCGGGGGGGGATTGTCTCCTTAGCTTGTAGGGACAGCTGCCCTCCCATGTCTGTCTGCTCAGGGCTTGATCTCCTTCTCATTAGCTTACCAATCTGTAAGGCCTTATCAATCAGTGGTGTTGTTTCTTTGCCAAACCAGCTGCTGTTCTGGTTTGCAGTTGCATCAAAACAACTGGCCTGCAGTTGGTGGTTTGCAGGGGAGACTTTCTTTTGTGCAGCAGTTTCTCTGGGCCCACTGAATGGAGCTCTGTGCTCTGCCCTTGCAGTGGGTTTGGGGTTGCTTTCGTTGTTGCAGCACTCTTGAGCAGAGGCGAGCAGAGAGGAGGAAGTTGGCACTCGCAGTGCAGCAGGTTTCTGGGTGCTGCCCTGCGAGTGCTTGTCTCTGCTGGTGTCGGTACAGTGGGGAGGCTTCGCATCACCTCATGCTCTGTATTCCCCTGCCAGCCTCCTGTGCAGCCCCAGTGTGGTCAAAACCGTTCATACGGGAGTGACTCAGCGGATCAATGGGAATGACATGAGGGCCGTGCTCACTGACAATCAGTGGTTTTCCTCCCACCCCCTCCAGCCCCACTGGGCTGGAAGAGATGATGTCTGAGAGCAGCTGCCAGTAAACATCTTTACTGGACTCAGGCCTGATGGTGCTCTGTAGCTTTCTCTCTGTGCCCCCCCTGGTTTTCCTGGCCAGGAGGAGCCCTGTTGAGCTGTGCTGGAACACCAAGCTTTTGCTTTGGCTGCTCCATCCAGGTATGTGCCTAGCGTCCAGTCTGAGGGCTTTACAGCCTGCTAGAAGGACCAGTGCTTGCATGAGCCAGTCTGGGTAGGAAGCTGTTCATCTGTGCTTTTCAGGTAGAAGAGCTGCAGCACTACAGGCATTAAAGGCTTCCTGGAGGGGGTGAGGAAGCCTCGGGTGAGCAGCAAGCCTTGCTGTGCTTTGCTCCTTCCTTGGTGTGTAGAGGAGAGGTGCAGAGCTCAGGGCTGTGTTAGAGATGCTCTCCTTTGGCTCAGCAGGGCTGGTGAACGTGAGGTTTGGTACCAGGGTGCAGTGGCCTGGTTTGCCTTGTGCTACTCCTGTGATTTCCAGCTGCATCAGGAGTCAAACCCTCTTCTCTCACAGAGCTGCTGAGAGGGGAGAGACTCAGATGCCAATGCAGGAGCTTCCTTCATGTGCTTATAACGTATTTTTCCTCGGAGCTTGTGGGAGCAGCTCTGCCCACAGCCCTGTAATTGGGCTTTGACTGGCAGGCTTGGCTTGTCCTGGGCACAGTGAGAAGCTGTGAAATTGACCCTCCTTCCTGGGCCCAGACCAGACGTGGCGCGGTTTGGAGACTGCTTTGGTCCTGCTCTACCCTGTGAGCTGGAAAGGGAGGAGCAGGAGCCAGTGTCAGCAGCTCAGGGATTCTGCTGGAGAACAAGTTACCTTCCTGTTAGAAAAGCTGTGCGCTTATAAAGGGTTTTGGGGGTTCATTTCACTGGATGCTTAGATTTCCTATGGGCAGTCTGTGTCTCCAGCTGGTCTGTTGCTGTAGAGAAAGAAGTAGGACTTGGCTTCGAGGAGGATGTAAAGGTGACTTTCTTCTGGGCCAGCTGAGTCTTGGGGCTCTCTGCCTGGCTCCCACATTCCCACTAAGCTGCCCTCCATCTCCTGGGGAATTCTGAATGCCTGAGCAGGCTGCAGCCCTTCCTGTTGGCCAGCCCCTCCCTTGCATGTTCTGGTGATGCATTATTCTTAATAACTGCCTTTAAAAAAAGCTTCCTGCAGAGCATGCATCGAGCTGTGATGTTCCTGGCTCTCTCTTTTGCCTTGTCTCTTCACTACCACATCAGCTGCCAGGGTGAGACATGGGGCTGCCTTTTCAAGGCTTGTCTCAGATCAGAGCTGTGATTTCTCCCAGTCCTGCTGGGACAGAGAGGGAATTGGGGTGCAGAGCGTAGGGCGTGAGTGCATTGTGTGTCTCCTGCCTCTTGCAGGGAACTCTACAGCACATGGGTGCACTCCAGGTGATCCCACGCTGTGTCATTTAGGAAATGGTTCTTCAGATAAGCTTGTAGGTCAGACTTTGCTGGTGTTTCAAAATGCTACACGGAGCAGGATATCCATGATTTCTTTTATGGCCTACGCTAAGGAGAGTTTTCTCTTGGAGTGGAGGAATCCAATTAGTTCTTTCAAGACTTTAAATTGGCTTCTTTGGTTCCATAAAGACGGACGGACGTTCTCCATGTGCCCAGGAAGCTATCCCAGGTGCCTGTGCAGTCTGTATTCTGCTGGAAGGTTGGTGACAGTTGCATTTTCCAGGCAGTCCCCTGGTGACACCTGCTTTCTCTGCTGCAGTCAGACCATGTCACTTAACATGTTGCAGCATAAACATCCTCATCTGTAGGAAGGTCTTGGCTGGCTCAGCTGTGAGAAACACACGGGCTCCCATGAGCTCGTCTGCTGAGGGGACTTGCGTGATGATGGTGACGTGAGGGAAGTGGAGTCCTGGCCCACGAGCTCCGGAGGGGCTGCGCCTCAGGCCTGGGAAGGGTTCAAGACCTCAGCTTCCTCTCCAGTGTCAGTCAGGCAGCAGAATCCAGCCCCGCCAGTGGGGACAGAGCCAGGAAGGGCTGGCGTCCCTTTGGTGGCTGTGGGGTGGAGGTGGCAGTAAGTTGAACACCAGAGCTGTGCTTGGGATGAGCCAAGACATTGTTGCAGGCAGGCCTTGGAAATGAGGTGCTGGTTGGGCTCTTTGGGGTGTTTGAGACTCCAAGAGGCTGGAGGAGAGGAGCATTACTTTTTGTGATTGTTCACTTTTGCAGTGCCCACATGTCCTGTGGCCCTTTGTTATTTAACCTTATGTAATGGTTTTTAATGAGGGAGGCCTGGCTTTTGCTTTCCAAACAGTGAATGAGACAGTTGACAGGTGATGGCCAGGCTTTGTCAGCCCAAGAGGGATGTTCTGTACATAATAAACAAGTGTTAAGGTTAATTTGAACTTGGATTTTGTGAAGCTTCCCTTCGGAAGGGCTTTTCAGCCCTGTTGCGGGGGTCGCAGGTCCCCTGGGAGCATGGCCATGGCTCTGGGGACTTGATCCCCTTCCCAGTCCAGAGGCTGGAAAGTCTTGCTGTTGGTTGGGCTCTGAAAGGTCAGTGCTAATCCAGTTCAGAGCCAGAAGGGAGGTGCGATGGTTTTGTCCTGCTCAGAAGCTCTGTTCTTACAGACTTCTTGTTGCCCCATATTTTCAGGTAGAAAATCTCACTGCTTTTTACTTTTGAGATGGCACTGAGGTATGGACAACAAAGCCAGAAACCCTTTCTCTTTTCCTTTCTTTAGCATGGACTGTTGGCAGACTTTATACTCTTTGCCTGGCTTCCCCAGTTTGATACTGGGAGATGATGGTGCTTTCCAGCACCTTCTGTCCCATCGATGTGGGCGAGGGGCAGGCTGAGGCTCTGCTGGAATCCCCCCACCCCCAACTATGCTGATTCTCCATATCCTGAAGGCAATGCAGGCTTCAGTTGAAGCCTCCTTTTTTTGGTTCCCAAGTACAGAGAATATTTAGGATGTGACCTGGGACAAGCGCTGGAAGCAAGGTATGGTGTATGTGTTGGAAGGGACTTCTGGCAGCCAGCAGCTGAGGAGCAGAAGTCAGCTCTGGTGGGTGTGGGGTCAGTGTGCTGTGGGACAAGGCACCAGAGGTGTTGGTGCTGACAGGTAGAGACTAGTCTCTGCCTTGAGCCTTGGGAATTCCTGCACAAACTTGCTGGAGCTCGTCGCTCAGTGGTCTTCAGTTGTTGGGGAAGGAATAGGAAGTGCTTGGAGAGATGGAGATTTAACATTTCCTCCAGGGTAACTTGCAGCTGATTTTAAACCCAGGCTGTTATCACAGGGGTGTCTGCCTGACCAGGAGAAGATTGTCAGAGGCCTCAGCAGATTTTCCAGCTTGAAGTGCTGTGGTAGGACTCTCAGTGCAGGGAAGGGTGCAGACAGAGGCAGAGCAGACTGTCACGCTCTTCATCTCACCCAATAGCAGGGGATTTGCCAGGGAGCGGCTCTCCACTGCTCAGGTCCCTGCTTTGTCTCCCAGGCTGCTACTTGGAACAGGGAGAGCTGAGCAAAGCGCTGCTCAGGCTCACCAGATCTGCAGGCACCAATTTCAGGAGGGTGAAATGGAGCTTATTTAACACACACCATACTGAACTTAACTGGGTCTAGAATAAACTCTGTGAATAGGGGTTACTGTGCAGTATGCTATTCTGTTCCTGCTGCCTGTGCTGCAGGAACCTTTCTGTACCTAAAGCTCTCTGGGTAAATCTGTTGTGGCATTTTGCCATGGAGACACATTGGGCAGCCCTGTTGTGCTGGATCACACTCTGGTTTCAGGTGGTTTCAGGCCTGCCTTCAGCAGGAGCTGTGTGAGCAGAGAGGGAATGCAGCAGTCCTGCCTGCCACTGGGCTCAGCATCACAGGGCTGCTTTGGGGTGAGGCCAGGCCCAGCTCTGCTGCAGAGTCAACAGGAGCTCTGTTCTGCATGGAAAATGCCCACAGTGTCCCAGAGCCCAGTGCTGCCATGCTTCAGGTGTACTGACCTCACTGCATGTTGTATTTTCTCCTCGCCCTTTCCTCTCTCTGACATCTCTCTGACTCCTGGGGCTCTTATCACGCTGAGATTTTTTCTTGCAAGAGCTGAGCTGTCTGCAGAGGAGGAACAGCCCAGAGCATTGTCTGCACTGGAAACATCACTTTGCCAGGCATGGAAAGGTGGGCATCTTGGGAGAAAGGTGGTGGAGCAGCCAGAGCGGGGAGGACAGCACATACAAATGCCATCACTGCAGTCTGGATGGCACCCATGCTTCTCAGCAGGTCTTCTCTGGTGTCTCTCTGAGTATATATAAGTGCAGACCTGGAAAGGAGACTCAAAATAATCCTGTGCAGAGCGCAGAGGATGCACTGCAGTGGCCTTGGCTCGGTGACAGCAGACAGGCACCCGGAGTGTAGCACAAGCAGGGGACAGTTCCCACTGCTGGTTGTGGTCCTGGCAGGGGACTTGCAGAGCCTGAAATCTGACTTCTCCTGCGAGAAAACTGTGACACTCAGTGCTTTGCTCCTGTTTTTGTGCGGAGCCAGAAATCAAAGTCCAGAGCGATGCTTCTGCAGCCACGATCATTTAAAGGCACTTGCTGTTGTTTTAGGGCCAATATTTAACTTGTGCCTGTGATGAGGAATGCTTGATAGACTCTAAATATTTGATTTAAGGAAGAGGTTTGAGGGGAGAAGGCCCAGTGCTGGGGGCAGGGCAGCAGGGGCAGTTCAGGAAGCAGTTGCAGTGTGTGTGTTTGCAGGGCTGTGTTGAACAGCCTGCCTTGCTGTTCTGGCAGGTCGGGCAGCGGCTGAGGCTGCGCTGCAGCGCAGGAGCAGCGAGAGGAAATGTTTGTGTGCTGGGCTGGAGCAGGGTGTGTCTGCTCCCTGCTCGGAGCTGGTCCTACGCCCGTTGCAGCCAGGTTTTAAAGGCATAGGCTTGGAGGTGCTTCCCAGCCAGGGCTGCTGTGCACAGCTGGGCTGGAGCTGGCAGGAGCTCTGTGGTAAAAGCAGCTTATGGGACAAGGAATGCTCTGCTGCTTCTGCTTTCTTTGGTGGCAAGAGGTCCTGAGCTGTGAAATCCTCTGCAGTGGATCCTGCTAATGGCAGGATTTCCCGTTCCCTGAACCCAATAGCAGTGGTGGCCTTGGCAGTGTTGGGGAGTGGTTGTACTTGATGCTCTTAAAGGTCTTCTCCATCTTCATTGATTCTTATATTCTGTGACCTGCTCAATGAGGTGCTGCATCTCCTGTTCTCTCTCACCTTTCTGGGTGATGCTTCTCACAGTGTTCCACACACACCACTGCTCAGCCTGTGTGAGCCTGTGGGGGGTGTTTGCTGCTGGCCAGTGCTGTGCCAGTACAGCTCTGTGGGGCTGTGCGCTGGGATGCTGGTGGTGCATGTCACAGCTCAGGTTGTGCTGGCTTCTCTGTGGGCTGTAGGGGTTGGTTGTGGTGCCTGAGGACATGGTGATGGAGAGGAGCCTGCTACTCTGTTCCCAGCTCCATAGGTGCCTCAGGCAGAGCAGACAGCCCCTCTGCAGGCAGGGCAGGTTAGTAATCCTGGGTCTGGATGTGAAATCTGGGCTTCCTTAGCTACATGGTAACCTTCTGCCCTGACTTCCTGTGCTCTTGATTGGATGCTCTTGGCCATGTTTAACTCTTTTATGCTTAGATCCAGAAAGAACGTGTTTTCTTGAAGCCAAATCAGAGGCTGTTTGCAAGACAGCCCAAGGGGAAGGCTTCGCCTGGGCTCCTGTGTGCAGAGTTCAGCCCGGATTTGAAAGGCCGAGGACTTTCTCCTCCCAGTGTAGCAGAAGGCTTGTAGGCAGCCCTCAATCCCAGCCTGTAGCCACGGGAGGGAGAGCCAAGTCCAGCTCTGGCTTTTTACTCCCAGGTTTGGTGCTGGGGAAGCAAAGGCTTTTGTCAGTGCCCCATCCAGCTCAGAAGGGGATCAGGTGCTGTATAGGAGAGCGGCAAGTAGACTCCTCTTCTTTTGCATGTTCTGCAGGCACCTCGTACCATCTGTAATGGAGGTGATAACTCAGTGGTGACAACTGAGCTGTGTCCATCCAACCCACAGGCTCTGGTGGTGTCTGCACCACATCTCGGAGCCCCTCTGGGGTTGTGTTCCCACTTTGAAGGGCCACAGAGGGGCTGCTGTGAGTGGGCACCCAACAGCACTGTGCGGCTGCAGGAAGTCTTGGCTTGTTTCCATCATGAGTGTTGATGTATTTAAGCCCACAGACTGGCTGCATAACGAATGAGGGAGCCAGGGGAGCTGTGTCCTGTCTGCAGGAGCAGAGGTGATGGGAGCTGGACTCAGGAGTGATTAACTCAAAGAAAGGCAAGTTTTGGGTTTTGGATGGCAGCGTGCACTAGAGCAGGTTGGACGTGTGTTGGCTGGGATTTCTGGGACAAATCGGAGAAGTGAGAGCCCAGAAATGAGGGAGAAGGGACACTTTGTTCGTGCAAATCATGTTCCGGATATTAATAGCAGGAAGATGAAATGGGTCCTCCTTGGGGGTGTATCCTGCCTGTTCCTCCATGTGGGTGAGCCCTCTGACTTTAC
Organism: Myiopsitta monachus; assembly: GCA_017639245.1. NCBI lineage: Eukaryota > Metazoa > Chordata > Aves > Psittaciformes > Psittacidae > Myiopsitta > Myiopsitta monachus. The sequence continues at coordinate 2,831,921 of CM029937.1, read as the reverse complement.
AGATGAAACCCTTTGTGTAGAGCCCAGAGGAGAAGGTCTTGAGCAGGTAAGGTAAAGGGGGGAACCAGTGAGGTCACACTACATCTGCCTGTTTGAGAGTCATCTTTTGGGTGAGCCCTTAAGTTTCCTTTCCCAGTCTGCAGCACCTCTGTAGCCACCTTTTAGCTGTAGCTGCTCCTGTGGTGTCCCTGTTTCAGTCCTGGCCATCTGATCCTGTGCAAAATACACACAGGTGGGCAAAGAGGGCAGATGAGAAACAACCTTTGGAATGTGGAGCTTGGTGGCAAACTACACTTAATCCACAAAGCTGTCACGGCGCTTAATAAAGGGTTGCGAGTCTGATCCTGTATGTGCGGGATGGAGAAGGGAAAGACCCTGAGCAGTTTGTGGCATGGCCAGGAATGGGCTGTAGGTCTCTGGCCCCTGTGTTGTTATGAAGTTCATTTCTCCCTGAAAGCAGGAGTATTTGTCTAGGTCTTGGGAATTAGTCTCCAGTTAGTTGGGAATTGCCCTTCTTCACCTCCCTCTTCTTCTCTGAGCTCATGGACTCTTTGCTTCCCTGTCTCTAAAACAAGCAGGTCGTTTCTGTGCCTTCAGGAGCTTGCAAGGAAAAATGTGGAATGGATTGAGCTGCTTGGCCTTGTAATAGAGGGGGTGGGAAGGGGATTGCTTCATGGATTGCTCGTTTCTTCTCTGAAGATGCTGCTGACTCTTGCATGTAAGCCGATGGATCCTGTCGTGCCACGGTGCATCCCTCTGCCCCAGTTACTCTGCAGGAAAGAGTAATTGCCGGGTGCTACTCTTTCCCCTCCCAGTCTGGGCTGTGGGTCCTGCTGGTGGTCCTGGAAGGTGGTGGCTGTCCCCACTGGGGTGAAGAGCTGATAGCAGCTACCTGAGGCAGCCACCAGCTCCTGGGTGATTTTTGCATCAGGGAGGTGATTTTGGTGCTTGGCACAAGGACTTTGGCAGCTCTCTGGGGAGAGGCTTCCCTGTGACCCCCCCCCCCAGAAGCTCACCGTTTCCTCCCTCCCTCCCTCCTTCCTTCTCAAGGTTTGCAGTCAATTGAGGAGAGGAAACCTATGGGGCTTCGAGCAGCCTGGGGAAGAAAGCAGAGGGGGAAATGGTGTTTGCTTGAATGTGGGACAGCTCAGCTTGGCAGAGCTGCAGCTCTGCAACCCAGAAATGGAAACAGCCCTTGTCACCAGTGGGAATGACACCCCCCCCACGCACCCTGCGCCAGGGCTTTCTAGGGTGGTCCTCGGCTGGGACAGCAGAGTGGCGTTATTCCCCCTTCCATGTGACCTTGGGGGAGCTGGAATTAGCTGTAGTTTGGTGGTTGGAGAGAGAACTGGATGCAGGCACCCCATCTTTCACCACCTTGCCTTGCAAAAGGCCACCCCAGACCTGCAGGTGCAGCTGCTCCCCAGCCTGCTTCTGTCGAGCGGATATAGGTTAAGGGGGAAAAGTAAAAATCCTACTATTCAAAGTGCTTGTGCCAACCCAGATCCTGCTGACAGAAAAGCCTTTGGTAGCAACACACATGACAGGAGGCCAAGCAGATCCCTGCAGAGTGACAGTCCCCAGATGGGAACGGGGAACCTGCTGGCACACCTCTTGTCCTTGCAGGGCACAGGCCTTTGGCAGCCGGGCTGGATGTACGCATCCCATCTGCTGAGCTGGGCTCCCTGTGGGTTTGCTTACCCCTTTAAGGGAAGGAGACGTGCCCAGCCCCTGGAGCCATCTGGCTCTTGTGGGTTGTCCCATGTGGTGTGACAGATGTGGTCAGGATGACACCCGGTGGCATCCAGAGTTCCCTGGTGGCCTGGACTGTGGTGGACAGAGGGTAACAAGATAGGGGTTTCCTAGGAAGCTGTGGTTCAGAGAAAGTCTGCTGTGGATGTGCAGTGTGGCTTCCAGTTTGGGCAGCAGGGATGTCCTGCCTGCAGGGTTGGTGGTTCCAGAAGAGTGAACACCACCTGATATATAGGAGCAGCTTTGTGCCCTAGCCTATTAATTGGTGAGTGCAGGGAGTGCTTTAGCTTGTTCTGTGCCTGCTTTGGGGCTGCAGGGAGGGAGAATGGAAGTGCTGAGAGCTAATTCTCTGCTAAGTATTGATCTTCTGCTCCCCAGAACTTGGGAGCAAGTGGGGACACTCTGGGTTGTTCAGCGATGCTGAGGCAGCTCTGGCCGCTTCCAAGCCATTCGTATTGTGGGGAGACCCATGGTGTGAGTGACCGAGAGCAGAGTCTGTCCCAGGCTCCTGCTCCTGAGGTTAAGAGCCTGTCCAAACGCCTTGGGGAGGACCAAGTGCTGAGTGTGTCACTCCAGGGCCCTGCTCCCTGGGGAGCAGAGTGCCTGGCTCCCCATGCTGCTGTTCAGTGGAGCTCCTCTGCCAGGAGGAAATCATCTCCAGGTGCATGGAAGGATTTGAGACTGTCACCCAGCTTGGGCTTGGGGGAGGAAAGGAAGGGGAAGGGAGACATGCCTCCAGGAATTTCCCTTTGTTTGTAAGGAAAGGAGTTGAGAAATGTCCCTTATCCTTTGGAGAGCAGATACTGAGCCCCTCATTCTAGATACAGCTGATCCCTCGCAATGCCAGAAGGAAGAACACTTGGAATTCAAGGCTGTGGGATCTCTGAGGACATCTTCGAAAGGGTTGCGTTCTTCCTCTGCTCTTGAGTGGCTCCCTGTGAGACAGTGCTTGGATGGCTGTGTCTTCCTGTGTCCTCTGATGCCCTTCTGCTGCTGCCCAGCCTGTGGGGGACAGCGGTGGTGCGTGCTTTGTCAGCAGAGTTGTGAGGAGCCACCCCACCATCCAGTGGGACCCTCTTTCTTGTGCACACCAGAACACCTCTGCCTGGGCTTTCTTCAGAGCCTTGTCCTGCTGTGGTGAGGCATGGATCTTCATGCTGCTGCTCATAATGGTAAGACCAAGGGGACTGGCTTTAACCTGCCAGAGGGGAGATGGAGATGAGATCTGAGGCAGAAGCTGTTCCCTGGGAGGGTGCTGAGGTGCTGGCACAGGGTGCCCAGAGCAGCTGTGGCTGCCCCATCCCTGGCAGTGCTCAAGGCCAGGTTGGAAGGGGCTTGGAACAAGCTGCTCTAGTGGAAGGTGTCCCTGCCCGTGGCAGGGGGTTGGAGCTGGATGGTCTTGTGCTTCATGCTCTAGGCACAAGTGGAGTAAATGCCAGTCTTGGGTCTTGACTGTAGAAACAAAACAGTTGCAGGCTCCCTCCCGAGTGCACTTGTGGCAGTGAAATTGGTGCAAGAACTGGGCAGGATGGGACTGGTTGGAAATGAATCGGGTTCTGCTCTTTACGTCAAGCATGGTAAACGTGTGGAGAGGAGAGCAGGAGAAGGGGAAGGCACGGCACTGGTGAACAGGTTTGTGCTGGCTGACTGCTGGGGACTTTTGGAAGGCAGCTAGTTCCTTTACAGCTCTGGATTTGATTTGATCCAGTGTGGAACCGGAGCTTGCTGCATTGTGGATGTGTTGTTTGGATCAAACAGGAACTCACCGGAGAGCTGCAGAGCCCAGCTCCTGCGAGGGACTTGCTGGCTTAGGCCATGGTTCAAGTGTCTCTGTGTATGAGCTGCTCCATTGAATCCAGCTCTCGTGATGAAAGGCAATGTCAGCATCCCAGCTGGGATGTGTCCCAGGAAAACTGCTGGAGCATATGGCTGCGGGAAGGGATGGAAAACTGGGGCTCTGACTACTGTCCTTTAAAGGTCTCCCAGGCAGAGACTTGTCTTTGTAATTTCCTTTCTTCCAGTACCACTAACTTGATGTTAGTAAAACTGAAACCACTTCAGCATCCTATTGGCTTTGTTCTGTGCTGAACTGATGCTCTAGATTCTGCAGAATTGGGTAATTCACTCACGCAGGGGCAGAGGTGAGCCTGTGTCTTTTCTGTTGTTCAGAACCAGGTTTGCTCCTCTGCTTACACGTTACCCACAGTGTCCCTCTTACAGTAATAGCAAAGCAAGTTGCACTTTCTCAGACAGAAATTGCTCCATCCGTGACCAGGAACTCCGTAGTGACCCTCATACGAGCAGTGGGCAGCAGGCTGGGGCTGTGTTGGGTTATTTGCTGATCTTGCCATCTTCCAGCTGTGTCCCAGAACTTCTCCTGGCCCAGCAGCCCTGAGGATAGCTCTTGCTGGTCCTGGAGAAGGGATACTGGAGTGGAGAGCAGGTAGAAGATGCTGGGAACGTCCCAGTGGCATGATAGGTAGGAGGTGGATGGGTATCTTGCTGCCTGACTCCCTCTTGCAACCAGGGGTTTTGCTTTTCCAGCAGAGGTTTGCCAACCCCACTGAGGTTTGGTGTTGCCGCTGTTTCCACACGGTGTGCATTCAGCATGGGGACCATGGGAATGGCTCCGGAGGTGGATGTGGCTTGAGAACAGGGAGGTGGCTGCCCTGGGACTTAGTGCGTTTACACAAGGGGTAAATCAAGGGGTACAGTCAGGCCCCTTTTTGTGGGCTCTGTCAAGTCAGCCCTAAAGCTGCTTCTCTTTGAGTCTCTGATAAAGCCCCAGTGTGTTTTCTGGTAGATGTTAGGAATTCTGTCACTGGAAGTTTAAATTTGTGGCTGAGCCCAAAAATGTGAATCGACTCTCTTGGGCACTTGGTTCTTGGATGGATGTGTTTTACTTGTGCTGTGTTTCATCTTCTCCAGCCTAGTTTTCAAATCTGGTCTTAATTTAGCATGTGTGTATTTACTATTATTAATTTTCCTAGAGAAGTATTTTCAGCTTTTTGCTTGGTTCCCGTGCTGCTGCTGAAGTTTCCATCACAATATTTCCGGCTCCTTGGTGAAGTGTGGTTAATATTTTCCATCCAGGTGTAACTGCTTTAAACAGGGATCCAACAAAAAGAGTCAGATTTGAATCCTGTGTTCAGTTTTGGGCCCTCACTCCAAGAGAGACATTGAGGTGCTGGAGCGGGGCCAGAGAAGGGCACTGGAGCTGGTGCAGGGCCTGGAGCACAGTGTGATGGGGAACAGCTGAGGGACCTGGGGGGTTCAGATGGAGAAGAGAAGGCTCAGGGGGACCTGATCGCTGCCTACAACTGTCTGAGAGGAGGATGGAGCCAGGAGGGGCTGTGCTCTGCTCCCAAGGAACAAGGGATGGGACAGGAGGAAACGGCCTCAGCTGCACCAGGGCAGGTTGAGATGGAGCTGAGGAACAGTTCCTTCCCAAAGGGTGCTCAGCATTGGAACTGCCCAGGGCAGGGCTGCAGTCACCGTCCCTGCAGTGTTCACACAGCGTGGAGACGAGGCCTCAGTGCCATGGTCAGTGGTGGCCTCGGCAGCTCTGGGAGCAGTTGGATTTGATGAGCTTAAAGGTCTTTTCCAGCCCGGTTCATTCTGTGGGTCTGCATTCAGCGCCTCGCAGCAGTGGTGAGATGCTTTGTGAGGTTTTCTTTGTGGCTGCTTTTACTGAGAACTTCAGGACCTGCCCTGGAAGAGCTGGTGACTCTGCAAGCATGTTTGTGTTCACAAACGTTGAGGGTCTGGGGTTGTTCTCAATTTGGACTATCCAAAGCACATTGATTTCCATTTCTGCTTATGCAATCAGTGAGCAGACACTCACTGCAACGGTCCCGCTCCTGGTGGTTACAGAGGAGCCTGTTTCCTCATTAAGAAAATTTGGTGCAAAACAATTACTGCTGAGCTGCTGCCAGAAGCTGCTTCTTCATAAGGCTTGGAACAGACATGTCCTGCTGCCTCCTGCCCAGAAGGGAGTTCTTGTGCACACCGAGCTGCGGTGCGAGTGGTTCAGACTTCAGGGCGAAGTCACCTGCCTGCTGGTCCAAGGATGCCTCTAAGGATGCTGGGGAGGGACTCTTCATTAGGGACTGTAGTGATAGGACAAGGGGTAATGGGTTACAACTTATACAGGGGAAGTTTAGATTGGATATAAGGAAGGTGTTCTTTACTGTAAGGGTGGTCAGGCACTGGATGGGTTGCCCAGGGAAGCTGTGAATGCTCCATCCCTGGCAGTACTCAAGGCCAGGTTGGACAGAGCCTTGGGTGACATGGTTTAGTGGGAGATGTCCCTGCCCATGGCAGGGGGGTTGGAACTGGATGATGTTAAGGTCCTTTCTAACCCTAACTATTCTATGATTCTGTGATGTTGTCCATCATGTGGCTTGTATGGCTCTTCCATGCCCATCTCAAAAGAGAGGGAACTGTTCTAAAATCACAGCAGGGAATTCACACTTTCATGTGAAGTCCTACAGACTCTTAGCGTGTTGCCTTCTGGGCTCTCCTAGAAACTGAAAACACTGCTACTGGTGGTTTTCCCCACTTTTTTTACTACTCTATTTCATTATGTTCAGAGAACAGGTTTCAGCTTTGCTCTCACTCTTTCTTGGGGCTGGAGTTGGATTGGGGTCACCGAGTGAACTCCAGCGTCATGAGCACATGCGGCTCTTTGGGCAGCAGAAGGATGGTTGGGCTGCCCAGCAGCAGGTGCACCGTTGTGGTGCTGGGTTTGAGGAACAGCTGAGACTTTTAAAGCAGAATGGTGGGTTTGACTTTGTCATCTGGTATCCTCTAAAGAGCTCGGTGAAATCCCATGTGGGTCAGGACTGGTTTCGTGTGGTGAGAACCTGCTGTAGCTGAGCGCTGGTGAGGCCTCTAAGTTGTGTCTCCCCTACAGCAGGAGCAGGGCTCTGCTGTGAGGTTGAAGCTCTGCTGCTCGTGGTGTTGTGGAGGGGACGACGTGGCAGAAACCTTTTTTTAAATGAAGATATATTGAAAATCCATTAAAAAGCCATATTTGTGTTTGGGAGCTGGGAGAAAATAAGAGATTTGGAGCTTCATCTGTTGTAGGTTAAGAGCTGACCAAAGTTCACAGTGTCTAAAAAATCTCCTGGGAAAGGGAATAGCCAATAACAAGGGAATGCTTCTAATTTAGAGAAAAGCTTCATAGATGTGATAGCTGGAAGAAGAAACCAGGAGGAGAAATCCAGCACAGCACAGCTCTGGGGGGAAAAACACAAATGCTTTGTTAGTAGTATTTTAATTACTTTTGGGTTTTAATCCTGGTGGTTTTGGGCTTGGACAGATGTAGCTTGAACACAAAACTGCCAGGGTATGAGAAGTTAGCATTACTTTTATGTCTTGGAAAATCCACTGGATTTCCCTTTTGTGTCGACAGGCTTTTCCTTGAAGCTTTCAGATGTTGAGAAGTGAGGAGCTTCAGCCCAGAGACAAAACCCCATCCAGCCCTGTAGAGCACAGGTTTCTGCTGCACTGCAACGGTCCAAGTTTCTTCCTTTCCTGTTGATCCAAAGCAAAGCTGGTGGGAGAAGGTGACTTTATGGCCAGATCTTGTCCTTTGGAGCGGCTGGAACAGCCTTTGTTCTCAAGCTGCTCTCTTGTTCCTGCAGCTTGTGTGGGCTTCCTCTGCTCCCTACTGCCACAGCCACACGTGCTAATGGTGGCCTGGTCCATGGAGGATGTAGATGTGGGCCCAAACCTGCATCTCAGGAGCACCTTTTGTACCACTACAGTTCACAGCATTAGGTTGGAATGAGCCTATTTGGTAGGGGTTGTTTTGCCTCCCCCATCTCTTTCTCATTTTATTAGCTTTCACACCCCAGAAGAGTTTTTTCCCTCCTGAACCTGCTTAACCTGGAAGGCCCCTGGTCAGAGCTGTGCATGAGTACCAAGAGTTGTCCTGCTTGATTGGGTCCTTGGAGGCCTCGTGTAGAGGGTGGGCTGGATGTAGGGGGGCCCCAGCAGCCCTGTAGTGGTCTCCATGCACTAGGAAGTACTCATGCATCAGGGAGCTTGTTTAGGGATGCCCTGGTCCTGCCCTGTGTCCCTCCAGTGCCACCACTCCCACCTCTGACTGGACCATGCCCATGACAGGGGTCTCCTGTGGGAAGCCTGGTGAGGCTTTCCATGCCCCTCATTTTGAGAAACCTCTGTGTTGTGGCACAGGATGTCCCTGTTTGGGATGAGCAGCTTTGGCTGCCACGCTAGAGACTGGAATCCGTTTCTAACTACAAACCTTTGGAGCTGTCATCTGGGACCATCTGTACTTGCTTTAAAGATGTTGGATCTTGCTTTGTTTTCAGACTTTTGATGTCTTTGCAAGCTGAGACTTATCTGCCTCTTCAAGTTTTAAAATGTATTGGGGTTTGGTTTCAGCTGTTTAAGGCCACTGGTTGCTTTTTGGTCTGCATTTTGGGCTTGGGAGCCAGCTGATGGGTCGTCTTTTGGGACATCAGAGTATTTGGGATTATTTTTAGCTTTTAATTGGCAGTGATCTGTACTTGGAGCTGTGTAGTGTCAAGGGCTTTTCTTCCTTGTGCTCTCAAGAAGCTTGCTTTTCTCTTTCATCTGCATGCAGCTGTATTTCTTGCTCACAAAGCACAGAGTACATGGGGAAACCAGCTTCAAGTAACCAGCCCAAAGGCTTGTGGAGATAAGGGCTCGCTGTGGTCAAGCCTCCATGGCTGGTAGCAGCATCCTGAGGGTGCTGGCTGGTCCAGCACACCTGGGCTTTGTTCCAAGAAGCACCATGGACCTGCTCCTGACCTTCACTCCCTGCTCTGGGCTGCTATTTTTGCCTCCTCTTCCCCTCTTTTGTCTTGCCCTGTTTAATTGTAACCTCTTTAGGGCAGGAGCATAGCGTGTGTAGAAAGGGCCTAGAACAATGTGCCCCAGATGGTGGTGTACAAGCATTTTATACTTGCAGATGTGGCCAGGAGCTTCCTGAGCCTCGACACTGCAGTCTCCAGGTCTCAGAGACAAGGGCTGGAACCAGAATCACAGCTGCTGCTTTATTTTACTTAACAAACCATCCCCAATCCCTTTTTCTCACCTCCTGACTGCAGGGAAAAGCCTGGAGATGTGACTGGAGCAGACCTGGCGTGCTCAGAACCAGGTGGCAAGTAGAAAGAACCCAGTGTTGCATTGGAACCAACATGAGCCCCTTTGGGTTTCAGCGATTGCTTGGCCATGGGTTTGCGCCCTCATTGACTATGGGTCTGTTGTGGGGAGCTGCTGAAGCCCCTTGCACTTGGCTGCAGCTTATTTCCCTTTCAGACTCCCTGGCTTGAAGCACTTGCAGTGCAGACACTACAGGACCTCACTCATTTGGCTTAAGACCTTGCTTTGAAATTTCTTCTGCCAAATTTCAGGCCAATTTTATATTTTCTTTTCTTATTCATCCCTCTCCCTTCCCCCCAAAGACAGAAGGAAGTCTTCTTACTCTCATCTTGCATCAGATTTGATACCAGGCCAACAAATCCAGCCTCGAAGGTGCTATTCTGAGGCTGCTTGCCTCGATGTGACCTTCTGGGTGAAGATTCCTGTTCAAAAATGCAACTATTTATTATCAGGGGCATCTTCCCCATGGTGCTGCTCCCCTGGGCTGGCAGGACAGGGCAGTCTGGGGCCCTGGTGCCCATCCAGAGGCTGCTATGTTGTGACAAACACAGGTTTTGCAGGGCTGTTTGCTCCAGAGCAGTGGGAGTCCTGGGAGTTTACCAAAGGTTTCTGTTTCTAATTAGGTTGTTCTCAGTTCTAAAGGCCAGAGATCTCTTTACGGCACAGAGTGGAAAACCTGACCAGTCACTGGGTGGTGAGTCCTGCTCTGGTGCTGAGGTACAGTGAGTTGATGCCTCTCCTGGGTGCTCTTTGGAGGCAGGAATAGATTCCTGCCAGCCCTGAGCTCCCCATGGCTCATCCTGGGGGGGAGCTGGTGGCAGAGCTTGGAGCAGCATCGCTTGCCCCAGCCTGACTCACCACCGTGGCTTCCTGCTTCTCTGCTCGCCCCGCTTTGGGAAAGCAGGAATTGCGGCACAGGGCTGGGGGCTGCCCTGGCCCAGCTGTCTGGAATTGGGCTTTGGGGCTTTCAGCAGAGCTGCTCCCAAAGCTGGGCTTTGCTGGGGAGTCGTGCCTGTGTTTGTCCGGGCCGGGGGAGGACCGTGCAGCCTCTCAGTGCTCACAGGAAGCAGGCTTTATTTTTTCCCTTCGGTTAGGTCTCTGTGTTGCTCCATTGTCTGAAATTCCCTTGCAGAGACTGGCTCATAACTCTTGTAAAAGAAAATAACCCCAAGCGTGGGGGCTGGAGCGCCCTGGGCCCTGGCTGGTGGCCGCCTGACTCTATGCAAACAGTCTGGGCCTGAAATCCCCTGGGAAGGAACATAGAGGTCTGATTCAAACCCAAAACGGGATGTGAAGGAACTGTCCCGTGCATCCCACTGCCTCCCCTTGCCCCATATGTGGCTGCAGCCATGGCCCAGGGATGCTGGTTCCCAAAATGCCTGGGGAGAGCCATGCTCTGGCAGCTCCTTGCTCCTGCATGTCCTTGCCTGAGGCCAAGAGGTCGGGAAAAGGCGGAGAGGGGTGGGAGGGCATAGCCATGCACAGAACCTGGAGCGGAAGCCACTGAGGGAGCAAAGAATGAGCAGGATATCACGTGTGGGCCGTGTGTGCGCAGGGCTGGGGAGAACAAAGCACGGGGAAGCCCTGCTCCAGAGCTGCTCCCACCCCGCTTCCTGCTGGCATGGAAGCCAGGCTGCTGTCTGCCCTGTGCTGCCTGGCTCTGGGCAGACCGGAGGACTCAGCATGCCTCAGTTTCCCTCTGCCAAGGTGCAGCAGGGTGGTCCCTAGGGGCTGACCTGCCGCAGATGGCCTTGGAAGACCAGGCTGCTGTGCTTTGGCAATGCTCCGGAGGTGCTGGCCTGGAGGATGAAGCCTGTGGGGTAAGAAGGGGACTCCCATCCCACAGGAAAGCCTCGTTCCCCACTTGAGCTTTACCTGAGTCTTACATCCAGCTCTGGGGCAGCAACACAAGAGGGACATGGAGCTGTTGGAGTGAGTCCAGAGGAGGCCACAGAGATGCTGCGAGGGCTGGAGCAGCTCTGCTCTGGAGCCAGGCTGAGAGAGCTGGGCTGGGGCAGCCTGGAGAAGAGAAGGCTCCTGAAGGGGAGACCTCAGAGCAGCTCCAGTGCCTGAAGGGGCTGCAGGAAACCTGGAGAGGGGCTTTGGACAAGGGATGTAGGGACAGGACAGGGGAATGCCTTAAGCACAGGGCTGCTCCCAGCATCACTGGCACAAAAGGTCCTGGCCCTGCCGCAGTGGAGGCTGATGCTGAGGGCAGTGCTGTGACTCAGCTGGGCACAGCCTGTGCACAAGCAGGGTTCAGAATATCCTCTTTTCACTTCATAGGAAAGGGCACGCCTGGTGTGGTTTGTGTCATGGTGCATGTGTGTCTTCTCTTCATCAGGGGCTGTAGTGATAGGACAAGGGGTAATGGGTTACAGGTAAACCAGGGGAAGTCCAGGTTAGATATAAGGAAGAAGTTCTTCCTTGTGAGGGTGCGGAGGCGCTGGCACAGGGTGCTTAGGGAAGCTGTGGCTGCCCCATCCCTGGCAGTGTTCAAGGCCAGGTTGGACACAGGGGCTTGGAGCTGCTCCAGTGGAAGGTGTCCCTGCCCATGGCAGGGGTTGGAGCTGGAGGAGCTTTAAAGTCCCTTCCAACCCAAACCATTCCGTGGTTCTGTTTGTCCTCTGCTCTTGGGGTGGGGGGTGTTTCAAGTCTGACCAGCAGCAGCTTGGCCCTGAGCAGCTTGGCTGGTACCTCTGAAGGTCCCTGCTGCCGTCAGCCCTTCCCCATGGGGACACGGTTCTCCCCACATGACTCTGCTGGCTCTAACCTGGTGATGAAGTGTTTCACCTCCTGCCCTAGCCAGATTGTAATTCAGTTATGCCTGCATCTTAGATGTGAGGCCCCCTGTGATGCTCCTGCTACCCCAGCTTCTCCCACCCCTTGGCTGCAGCACCCTTCATCATTGTGGGTTATGTGTAACACAGGGAAGGTGTTGGAGGGGCTCTGGGGACAGGAGCCTGGAGCCTCCCGTTGTCTTCTGCCCCTATGTTTTCTTGTGCTGATTTTCTCCCTCTCCTCTTGCAGCTGAGAGCCCGAGGAGCCACGCTGGGAGGACCCTCTCCACAGGATGTTCTCTCCACCAAAGACCTCCCTGTAACAGGCGACAATGACAATCCCGGCCGGACCTTGGGAAGCACTAACATTTCAGTAGCCCAGCACACTTGTGTGGCCGTCTCTCCCACCTCCTCCACACCCCACCCTCCCACTGCTCCCCGGAATGGTGTATTAACCAGGAAGAGCCCTGCTTCTGTCCTCCTCACCCCTCAACTTTCGGCAGCTCTGGGATTTGTATGGCAGCAGCGTAACCGTGGAGAGGCCGGGGTATCACAAACTTATGGATTTTGATAAGAGAGGAGGGAAAGGGGAGCTGGAGGAAGGTAAAAGGATGTCCAAGGCAGGTGGAGGAAGGAGCAGTCATGGAAGCCGGAGTGCTGGAACCAACTCGGGAGTCTTAATGGTGGGTCCCAACTTCCGGGTCGGCAAGAAGATTGGATGCGGCAATTTCGGAGAGCTCCGTCTAGGTGAGAAGGGTCGTCTTCTGTCCTTACTGGGCCCTGGCATCCTGCTCAGGCAGCAGGAGGGTGCCTGTGACCGTCAGCACCAAGGGTGTTGACCAGCCATCCAGTGTTGAAGCCTTGCACATTGCAGGTAGCCCCTGCTTCCTTCCCACATTTCCTCAGCCCCTTCATGCTGTGTTCAATCTTTCAAAGCCTGTCAGAACCAAAGGACCAAATCCAGACATGCTTCCCATCCCATACCTGTTACTCTTGGGTTTGTCAGGGAGAGTGTTACAGTTCACTCCTGTCTGTTGGCCCGTGCAAGCCTGGATGTGTGTCCCCTCAGTCCAGGAACACTTAGGGAGCAGTGTTCCATGGGATGCTGCTGTGTCCTCATTAGCTGCACCACGTGCCTCAGGAGGTGGGCTCTGCTGGGGGGGAGTCAGTGGTTTATCCTGGGGTAACTCTCCAGTTGTTAAAACTGGGTGTTCAGAGACTGTCCTCAAATTTTATGCAGGTGAAAGAAAGGGCTGAATGAAACCCAAACTCCTTCCATGGTCATTTTCCATGCTGAACTAGGTCTGTCAGGTTCAAGCAGACTCTTGTTTGGAGAGTGGGTACGTTGCTCCTGTCCCAGGAGGCTTTCAGCAAGCTGTCAACTCTTGGGTTGGCATCAAACAGCTGGGAGAGGTGGCAGTGCCTGGCAGCGTGGTCAGGATGTCCCCAGGAATGCACATGAGACATGGCAATGGAGCACGGGACTTGGCTGCGTGTCCTGGGCAGAGGAAGCCTGGGGCAGCAGTTGCCTTGTTGCTCTGTGCTGTGTTAAGCATCACCTTCTGAAACCCAACTCAGTGCTACCCCTGCAGGGACACAGTGATCTGGGCAGGGTGTTTGCCTGGGGAGGAGCAGGAGGTGGGGAGCTGCAGGTGCTGTATGGAGTGTGGGAAGAGTTTTCCCACCTCGCTGGGCTGCCCCTGTCTGCGGGGAGTTAATGGTAGAGCTCTTCCCAGCCGACAGACTGGCTGGTGCCAGACTGAACTGTCCCGATCCCAAATTCCCCATGGGATCACCACTTAATTGCAGAGCTTGGGAAAACACTGTTTAAAATCTAGCCAAGAGGTTCCTGCATTCAGCAGTGGAGGGTCTGTCTCTCCCGGTGTTGAAGAAACCCAGGAATTGCTCTAAGTAGGATCAGTTTCAGTTGACTCTGGAACAGCTGGGGCTGTTCTTTGTTTGATGTGCTCAATGCTGAGGGTCAGTGGGACCCCCTGCCTTGGCCTTCCCCTTGCTTTGTGGGGACAGCACTGCAGTGGACACGAGTCTCACGGGGATCTGAGGAGCATCAGTCAGGGTTGCTCAGAGCAGAGCTGCTGCAGGGCTTTGGGAGCAGTATGCTCTGTTTGCTCGTGGCTGAAGGGATGGATGAGCTCTCGCTCTGGGGCTCTGCAGTGGTCGATTCTTGCTGTGAGGGTTTGTCCTTGCCGTCAGCAAGAGAAGCTTCTAGTCCCTTCACATGGTTTTTCTGCCCTGTCACACTCCTGCAGTGCCTGGCTCTAACATAGTAAAGGACTGAGCAAAGGATCTCATCACGGCAGTGAAAGCCACAGCTATGTGGCTTTTCTCCTAAAATCACATCTCTCTTCCTTAGGTGTGCCTCTGAGCTGCATCAGGGCTCAGGAATGCATTCAGCACCTCACAGAAAGGAGGGATTCCTCCAACTGCAGATGAATGGCAAGGGACCAGAGGGATCCTGCTGTGAAGTGGTGGCATGAGCAGGAATGCTCTCCAGCTGTTGCTGGACACTCAGTTTTCCCTTGGGAATGGAGTATTCATTCCTCAAGGCAGGCTGGTTGCAGGCTGTAGCTCAGTGTTTAGAAGCTTCCAGATCTTCTTTGGACATTTGCCTTTCAATATAATAAAAGGCAGGAGGTGCCTCCTCAGCTCCCAGGGCTCGGGGATGGAGGAAGATGAGGTTGTCTTGCTGAAGCAGGTGGGTGCTGCTCTGTCCCTCAGGTGCTGCAGCTCAGCTGCCCTGGATCAAAACCAGTGTCATCCTAGGGGCAGAAGGGTCCGAAATCAAACGTGGTTTGTGGCCTTTGTGGGAAGCCAGCAGAGGAATGACTTGGGCAGCAGTTCCTGGCTGCCAGAGCCATGCTGGGGTCCTGCCCCTCCATATTCATCCTGGTCTTGGAATGCTGGGTGATGCACAAGCGTAGTGCCAGTCCCTGTCCCCTGGGCAGCACCCGCTGCCTGCAGCCCTCTACAGTCCCCTCTGCCCATCTGCTGCCTCCTTGCCAGGACACAAGCAGGAGGAAGCTGGTGGCAGCGGGGGTGACCGGAGCATGGCTGGTGGCTCCTGTGCCTGCAGCCCAGTGCCTCTGAGCTCCCTGTGTCCTCAGGAGTGAAGCCAGCACCTTCTGCCCGCAGCAGGGCCTCATGACAGTTCCTCTGTGGTGCTTTGGGTTGGGCTGGGAGAGGAGGAAAACCCAGACACTGACCATGCAGCCAAGAAGCCCCCAGCATCCTGGCCTGGATCAGCACCAGTGTGGCAGCAGGGCCAGGGCAGTGGTTGTGCCCCTGCTCTGGGCACTGGTGAGGCTGCACCTCGAATCCTGTGTTCAGATTTGGGCCCCTCACTCCAAGAGAGACATTTTGGTGCTGGAGCAGGGCCAGAGAAGGGCAATGGAGCTAGTGCAGGGCCTGGAGCACAGTGTGATGGGAAACGGCTGAGGGATCTGGGGGGTTCAGTCTGGCTCAGAGGGGACCTTATTGCTCCCTACAGCTGCCTGAGAGGAGGATGGAGCCAGGAAGCGGCTGTGCTCTGCTCCCAGGGAACAAGGGATGGGACAAGAGGCAACAGGATTGAGCCCCTCTTTGGCTGCAGAGCCTGCCCCTGGGAGGAGCTGCCCCGTTAATATCTCCCATTCATCCCTCTTCCCGTAATCCTGCCACCAACTCTGGCGCTCAGCAGCTGGCTCTGATGTCAGCCGGCGAGGATTTATTGCTGCTTCAGGTGCAGAGCAGCAGTCAGAGCAGATGAAATCTTATGCCAGGAGGAGTTTGTTCCCTGAGCAAATTGCTTGGAGAAGATCCGAGCAGGCAGATGCAGCTCCCTCAGCCACGCACGCACCTGGAAGCGTGGCTGCAGCTCTGCTGCCCTGCAGGGAACCTGCTGCCTTAACTCCCATCTCCCCGGGGCCCTGAAGGGCACAGGGGGCCCTCAGAGCTATTTCTGCAAACCTCTTTAGTCTTTCAGCCTTTATGGATGTGGGGCAGAAGATGTGCTGATGGGTGTAATACCTTCCTTATGGCCCCTGCCGGGCTGTCCCAGCCTGGGGGAGCAGGGTGATGTGCTGACACCATTAGCTCAATCTTCCTGTAGTTATGGGGGTGAAAAGTCCTGTGAGGGTGCTGAGTGCTCTACGAAGTTATTCCCAGGTTTTGGGGTGGCCTGGCTGCCCTTGCATCCAAGTCCTGGGCGCTTGGAGGCACTCGTCTGACCCTCCCTGCAGCACATTGGTGCCTTCAGCTCTCCCTCATGCGTAGGTCTATTCCTGGCTTCCCCTGCACCCTGGGGTGGGTGGGAGCATCCCAAAGGATCTTCCCAGGGGTGTTTGTGCCATCCCTGGAGTGACCCCAGGCCTGGGGAAGGGATTTCCACCTACCTGCGGTGTCTTCAAACCCCTGCCAGCTGCAAAGCCTTCAGCTGCCCCAGTGCTCCTGGGGGGTCTTTCTTTCCTGCCACCCTCTGCGTGGTCCCATGGATGACAGAGCAGCATCCCCAACTCTGGACAGCCCTCTCAGAGCAGGTTGGCCCCCCCCCATGCAGGGCTGGGGCTGGAAGAAACATCAAGCCCAGCCTTGCTCCTGCCTTGGCCAGTCACATCCCTGCAGGTCTGGACTGGGAAGCTGCCCCCTCCCAGCAGCACTGCCCATCCCAGAGGAATCCATATACCCCATCTGAGGGTAATCACCGGGCATGTTGCAACTCCCCACAGTGGGCTCCTGCTCTGGCTGGTTCCTTGAGGCCTGTTTATGTGTTGTGGGAGCTGCTGAACCTGTTCAGGATGTTCTGCAGCCCCTGAGGCCTGTACTGGCTGTGAAGTGGGGTTGATGCAGAGGCTCACTTGCTTTCAATTGCCTTTTTGGTGTCTCCCCCTGCAGGAAAGAACCTCTACACGAACGAATACGTAGCTATCAAATTGGTGAGTCCCTCTGTGGTTGGGGTGGGATGTTCAGGCCATCTGGGAAGGATTGGTGACGGTACCCAGGCTGTTGGAGCAGGGTGGGTTGGATCCGTGGTGGATGGGTAGCTGCGAGGAGCTGTGCTCGCTGCAGGAATTGAGGGCAGCAAAGTAGCGCATGTCACTGCAGGTGGGGTGATCTGGACCTGGGGCTTTGCTTCTCCAGGCTTTGCTGTAGCCTGTGCCTGCACTCAGCTGGTGCCAGCAGCAGGGAGACCTCCGGGAGAGGATGATCCCCAGTTATACCTACACCCATTAATGTCTGCCCTCCACCCAAATCTCTCTGGAGAAGGGGGTGGATCTGGCTCCTGTATGGACTGGTTTTCTCTCATCATCCCATTTTGTACCAGTTTCTCTCAACTTCAAATGCCCTTAGTGCAGCTGCTACCAGCATGTGAAGGAGGTGTCTGACACCCTGACATCCTGCTCCCTACAACAGCCTTAACTGTTCTCCTTCTCTCCTCCAAGGAACCCATAAAATCCCGGGCCCCCCAGCTGCACCTGGAGTACCGGTTCTACAAACAGCTCGGCAATGCAGGTACGGTGACACTGCAGGGAAAGAGCCTTCCTTTAAATGTGATTCTGCCCCTTCACTCCCCCGCCTGAGCGTCTCCTGCCCATCTGCTCGGCTGGGGGAGGTTGGTTTTTCCCAGAGCCACATCTAATCTTTGATCCCTTTTTACTGAGTTCTTTTCCCCCCACCTCCCCCGTGACAGGCATGCGGATGTAGGGATGCAGATGGAGCTGCTTCCTTTGCCCTCCAGCCAAGAGCAGAGCCAGGCTGTATGCAGCTGGGAGGGACAGCAGTGCAGAGCCATCCCCCCATCTGCCGCCCCCTGCCCCAACTCCAGCAGTGGCATAGCTGTGACAGCATGGCCATGTTGCCACGCTGCTCAGCCCTGTTGCAAGCCCCGACAGCCCCTGCTCTGTCTCTTGCAGAAGGAATTCCTCAGGTTTACTACTTTGGCCCCTGTGGGAAGTACAATGCCATGGTGTTGGAGCTGCTAGGACCTAGCCTAGAAGATCTCTTTGATCTGTGTGATCGGACCTTCACGCTCAAGACTGTCCTGATGATCGCAATCCAGCTGGTGAGCGCAGCACCTCCACTTCACCCACAGCTCCACACAGCTCATCCCAGCCTGGCCACAGCCCACCCTGCGCTAGTTGGGCAGTGTGGGGACCCAACAGGGAAGGAGATGGAAAGGAGGGGTGAACGAGTGCCTGGCAGGCTACAGGAGATCCTGCCTGCTGGCACATCCTAGACCACCTTATCCATGCCTCTCCCCCTCCCTGCGGTAGGAGAGCTCTCCCTCACCCCCATGCAACACAAACAAGCATCTCTCACTGTGTGTCCAAGATGCAGCCAGACTAAGGTTGTCTCCCAGGGCTGGAGGGTCTGTTGTGCCCATCCTCTCAACCCAGGGTAACAGGAGTAGGACTGCTGGCTGGGGGCAGGGTATCAGTAAAGGGTGCAGGGAGGTGTGTGGGACACATGGTGCATCTCTGCCGTGGTGCTGATGTCTCCTTCTGCCCCCAGATCACACGGATGGAGTATGTCCACACCAAAAGCCTGATCTACAGAGACGTCAAGCCGGAGAACTTCCTGGTGGGGCGGCCGGGCAGCAAGCGGCAGCACACCATCCACATCATCGATTTTGGCCTGGCCAAAGAGTATATTGACCCCGAGACCAAAAAACACATCCCTTACCGAGAGCACAAGAGCCTGACAGGGACAGCACGCTACATGAGCATCAACACCCACCTTGGGAAAGGTGTGTGTGGCCAGCCCTGCCTCTTGGGCAAAAGGACCAGGGAAGGGGACGTGCTGCGGACAAAATGCCTCTGCTGCTCTTCAGCCTGGGACGTTGGCAGGGGACTTGGGGTGCTGCAGGGTCTGGCAGGGACAGTGGTTGTAGTGGGCACATGCCCATGTTTCTTTTTTTCTCTATGCAGAACAAAGCCGCAGGGATGACCTGGAAGCATTAGGGCACATGTTTATGTACTTCCTCCGTGGGAGCCTTCCTTGGCAAGGCCTCAAGGTAACAACCACCCCCTGCTGTCCTTGGGTTACCCTGTGGGTCTGGCTCTGCCCTGGCATGGGCAGCATCAGGGAGTGGGGGGAAGCAGTGGCCCTTGGGGTGTTGGAGAGTCAGCATCCCACCAGATGCAGGGGTTGCTGCTCTGTGCCAGGCCCTTGCTGTGCTGTTCTGAGCTCTGTGCCAGGCCATTGCTGTGCCATGGCCCCCAGTCTGTACCATCCTCCTCCCCCATTTTGTGGGTATCCCAGCTGCTCTCACAGTGTCTGTCTTGGAACAGCACTCCCTGGTGTTTGTCCTCCAGACCTGCCCTGGGTGAGGGGATTCCCTAGGAATGGGCTCTCGCTGTTCCCTGGAAAAGGGGGAGCAAGAAACCATCTGTGGTTTGATAGCACCCAGTGGCTGCCCCTCTCTGGGGCCATGCCTAGCCCTTATGCTGACTGCTCCTTGTCTCTGCAGGCTGACACGCTAAAGGAGAGGTATCAGAAGATCGGTGACACCAAAAGAGCCACTCCAGTGGAGGTGCTCTGTGAGAACTTCCCAGGTGAGGGCACTCTGCATGGCCTGGCCCCAGAGCACCCACTGGCCTGGCACCTGCTCCCCCTGCCCCAACTGAGCCCGCTCTGTCCCCGCAGAGGAGATGGCCACGTACCTGCGCTACGTGCGGCGGTTGGATTTCTTTGAGAAGCCTGACTATGACTACCTGCGGAAGCTCTTCACAGACCTGTTCGAGAGGAACGGTTACGTGTTCGACTACGAATACGACTGGGCAGGGAAACCACTGGTGAGTGTGAGGGAGCGGGAGCGGCAGAGGATGCTGGGCCCCAGGGTGCGTAGGGGGGTGGTGGGAGATCAGCATGGTCGCAGGCAGCAGCAGGTCAGCAGCTGTCGCTGCCACGCGCTACTTGTGCCCAAGAGATCAGCTCCACCAGCAGCCAGCTCCCCACTGGGGCTGCCGTGCCAATGAGTTAAAGCTGTGACACAGAAATAGGAGGCTCCTGGAGCTAAGGGGAGCCCAGCAATCGAGTTGGCACCTCGCTTTCTGCGATGGGCACCCTCCATGAGCTCACTGCAGCCCAGTACCAAGCGTGGAGCTGCTGGGGCTGGGGTCAGGCCCCGATTCGGGGATGTGGAGCATATTTGGCCAGAGGTTGCTCAGCTGAGGGGCACGGGGTGGCGGGTGGGCTGCTGTGCTGTGGCTGATGTTGTCCTTGTCCTGTCCCCAGCCCACCCCCATTGGCACGATGCACAGTGAGGTGCAGGTGCAGCCCCCGAACAGAGACAAAGCACAGCCACACACCAAACACCAGGTGAGCAGCGGCGCTGCCCTGTGGGGCACGGGACTGCGGGCAAGCACAGTGCGGGCTCCTGCCCACCGACCCACAGCACCCAGTGGGGCCTGGAGCATCCTTCTCCCCCCTGGTGCTGTCTGCAGGAGGCCTTCCTCCCTGCAGGAATGGGGTTGCTGCGGGGACCAGGGCAGTGTCTCTGGGGCCAGGCAGCCGGGCAGAAGCGGGATGAAGCAGCCATGGGAGGCTGTAGCACAGTGGAGAAGCGCCAGGCCTGGGCAAGCTGCAGGGCTTGGCACTGGCTGCTGAGTGAGGGCACAGCACAGGCTGAACCACCTTGTGTTGAGGACGATGTCCCCAGTGTCCCCATGGGAGTAGGTTGTTGCTGTCTTCGTGGTGCCACTTTCATCAATGTGATGACACAGGACAAGGGAGGGCGCTGCCTCGGCCTCGGGGGTTTGTGGTGCAGCTCGGCAGCGTGTTGCCCTATGCTGGAGAGCAGGGCTGGCTGTGCCCTGGGAACACAGGGAGCAGCCCTGGGCACGGAGACGGGCAGAGCTGTGCAGGCAGCTCCCTGTCTGCATCAGTGTGGGGAAGGGGCTGGGCTGCCCCCAGCCCTTCTCTGGTGCCATGGACTGCCCTACCCTGGAGCAGGAAACACGGCTGTGGGACTGCTGCCATCAAGAGCAGAACCTCATGCGTGTCCCCAGCAGTCCTGTACAGACCCTCGTGCCCTTGCCTTGAACCTCCAAGGGGAGCAGAGCACCTGGAGCTGAGGGTTCAGCACCCTGTCCTCGTCACCCAATCCGTGTGTCAGCCCAGCGGTGCCCCTTGCTGCTCTTGGCCAAGCTCGGGCAGCCTGGGACAGCCCTGGCTCCCACTGGCCCATGGCTGGGCTGTGCTTCCATCCGGAGAGGGTGACATCTTCTGAGCAACTCTATGTCATTCCTGGGAACTTGCTCCCGGGCAGGTCTGCTCTCTGCTCTGCAGCAGCTGAGAAATGCCGTGTTCCGTACCCCTTCTTGATAGCACTGGGAAAAGCAAAGCGCAAACTCCCACCATGTGGGAGCAGTGTCCAAGCTGGGGGTGCAGGGTCCCCCAGCAGCCGCGGGGCTGTGCCAGGCTCCCCATGGCCAGGGTTTGGCAGTCGGGGGCCCTCGAGGAGCAGAGCGTCGGCCCTGGGACGTTGCGGTCACAGGGGAGCAGCCGGTGGCACCTCGGCCTGGCTGCATCTCCCCCTGCATCTCTGCATGGCGCTGGCCGTGCTCTGCGGGCTGTTGGCCCTCCCTGGCGTGGAGAGGACCTACCCAGAGCCCAGCCCCATTGCTGGGGGGTGCGTGTGTGTGTGGACGTGGCAGGGGGGCTGCGGACCCCCGGTGTCACCGCAGGGACTGTTCTGGGAGTGCCCTCCACAAACTCGAGCTGCTCCGGTCACGTTTTTGCTTTTGCATGTCTTATTTTTCTCGACTCCCTTTGCCACTCTTCTCCTGCCCTTTTCCCTCCACCTCTCCCTTCTCTTCCCCCATTCTTCCTCTTTTCTTTTGTTTCTTTCCGTTCTGTTCCTCCTGCCTGGCGCAAGCAGCCGCCCGAGGGGACGGAGTTGTGGGATCCTCAGGCCGGTGGGCAGCCTGCCGAGGAGCCTTTGGGAGCTCACCTGGCAGCCGGCAGGCTCGGGGGGTCCGTCCAGGTACATGCAACACGCGCCGAGGGCAGGGGCGGGCGCGGGGGGGAGCAGAGCCCAACCTGTGCCTCGTGTCTGCCGGCCCTGCCAGGGAAGCAGCCACGCGTGCCCAAGGCCTGGCCTCGGCTGCAGCATGTGCTGCCCTGTCCCCGAGGCTGGCACTGCTTCCCAGGGCTCCCTTGTGCTGCCGGTGGGACTCGGAGGGCGGCTAGAGGTGGATGAAGCTGTGCCAGCAGCAGGGTGGGCGTCAGGCTCTGCCCACCAGCAGTGCCCGACACCGTGGCCTCATCCCACATGGGGACTTCCCTGTGCCTCTGTGATGGGAGCGATGGCTTCGGGCCCGGCTTCTCCTCCCTTGCCCTGGGCACTCCTCGTCCTCACCTCCCCGCCTCGGTCCTGCATTTGCGCCGTCAGCCCCGTGCTCGCCGCCGCCACTCGGCCCCGCTTGGGCTGGTGGGGTCCAGCCCATGTGGACGGTGGATCCACGCTGGGTCCCCCCCCCGGCTGGGCCTGTGCTGCTTCCTTCATCTCTGCTTCCTCCCTTGCTGCTGCTGCTCGTTCCCGCTGCTCCACTGGGGCTCTGTTGGTGCTCGGTGCCAGGCATGGGCCCGGCTCCCACTGCTGCCAGGGCAGACCGTGGGTCCAGCTTGTGCTGTGCCCTGCTCCCCCCGAGCCACGGCCCCCCCGCCACGGCATCTGCTCCCTGCCATTCTTGCTCTGCACCTCCCACCCCATCCTCTGCCTGCGCCCGCGCTGCAGGGGGTGTTGGTGACGCAGGGGGGGCTCTGGGCTTCTTTCAGGGGGTGGACCTGCTTTTGTAGCTTGACGTGCCCTGGCTGGGCGCTGTGGCTGTCGGATGGCAGCTCGGCCATGAGTACGGTGATGCTCCGGTGCATCCCCAGGTTGCTGCTGGCCTTGCCTGGGGGCAGCGGGCACAGGAGGGGGGATTCAAGCGAGTCCTGGGTGCCTTTGCCTTGCTTTGGTGACTTGGGGCTCCTCCTGGCACCACGCGTGGCCCCGCTGCCCCAGCAAGAGGGCAGGAGCTCGGGGCACTGGGCTGAGCCCCACAGGGCCCAGCACTGTTGGGGCATGGGGCTGGGGAGCAAAACTGTGTCCAGATGCTCAACCATGGCAAAGTCTCCTTGGAGCTAACAGAGCTTCAGGACTGTCTCGGGGCAGGTTGGAGCTGGCTGCCCCTCTCGTGGTAGGTTCATGGGTTCCTGGAGACAAGGAGGGCTCAAACCGCGCTGTGCCGTGCAGCTCTTGGGCGCGCACAGTGCCGGGGCTGAGCCACCCTCCTGTTGCCTGCATGGGGGGCTCCGTGCTCCCAGCAGGACCGGGGGGGCCGTGCCGCCTCCTGGGGCCGCAGCTGCCGTGGGGCTGGGGATGAGGCTCAGGACCAGCCTGCGCCCCATGGGCTGCCCCACGCTGACGCTCGTCTCTCCCCAGGTGATGAGCTCCACCAACGGAGAGCTGAACACGGATGACCCCACGGCAGGACATTCAAACGCGCCCATCACAGCCCCCACCGAGGTGGAGGTGACAGACGATACAAAGTAAGGGCTCGGCCCCAGTCCCCTGGGGCTGGGGTGGATGTGGGGCTGGGGATGGTTCTGCAGCTGCCCTGTGATGGATCAGGTCCCCTCCAGAGCAGGCAACCACCACCTCCAGCCCTGGGGCTCCCAGCGCGCAGGGACAGGCACACCGGCCCCAGCTCCAGCCCCTGGCCTTTGCCATGGCTGCACTGTGTGCCATGGCCATCATCTCCCACTGTGACCACCTCGGTGCTCCAGCCCCAGGGTCACTCCCTGGCGCAGCTCTGCACCCATGGGGCTCACTGAGGGGTTTCTGTCCCCCACCACCTCTGCCCTGACCACCGTGTCCAGGCCCAACCGCTGACGGTGTCCCCACTGTCCCCCCTGTCCCCAGGTGCTGCTGTTTCTTCAAGAGAAGGAAGAGGAAAACCACCAAGCGTCGCAAGTGAGCGGCCGGGGCCGCGGTGCCTCCTCTCCCTTTGGCCGTGGCTGGATCTTGTCCCGCGGAGCTGGTGGAGGCCCCTGGCTTCGGCCGGGGCCGGAGCGGGGGGACCGAGCGGGCCGTGCTCCCCCAGCGCCCCAGGTTGGGGAGCAGGGCCTCCCCGCTCTGCCCTGCCCTGCCCTGGCCGGGGGCGGCCCCGGCGCAGCCGCTGCAGTTCCTGCGCCCGGCAAAAAGAGAGGAAAAAAAGAGGAAAAAAGAAGAAAAAACCAAGAAATTAAAAAAATCTCAGCCCTGGGCAGCGGAGGCTCAGCCCCAGCGGTGGAGGCTCAGCCCCGGCCATGGAGGCTCAGCCCCGGCAGCAGAGGCTCAGCCCCGGCGGCGGCTCCGCAGGAGGCTCTCATTTGCGAAGGGGGATCACCTCCAGACTGAGCGCAGGAGATGTGAGAGCCGCGGCGCAGGAGGAGCGGAGCTGCGTTTTTCCTTTTTTTTCCCCTTTTTTCCCGTTTTTCTGTTGCTTCTCTGTCTCTTTAAGTTAATTTAAAGTGAGTCTCGGTGCCGAGTGCGGAGTCCTCAGTCTTTGACCGTCAGCTGCAGCGTTCCTGCATTCTGCTCTTGCTTTTGCCCCGTGTCCCCGGTGGGTACCCCCGGGGGCCGAGCGCTCGGTACGGTGAGAAGCGCCGGGGCCAGGAATCGCGTTTACAGACCACGTCACGATGCACTTTTGTGAGCAATAGAGGCGAGTCCGGGGCCTGCAGGGACGGGGCAGTGACTGCGGGGCCGGGGGACGCGGGGACACCATTGTGGGCACAGCCTCGCTGCCGGAGCCGGATGGCTGAGACCAAAGGGAGCGGTGAAGGGCAGCGGCAGAGCACGGAGGAGAAGCAGGAGCCGGGGCTGGATGTGCTTCAGCAGCAGCGTTGGGTGATTGGGCAGGGGCCGCCATGGCCGTGGGGCAGCGTTTTGGTGTTACCCTTTGCCGCGTCTCCGGGCTTTGGGGCTGCCCCAGGGTGCCGTGGAGGAGGCACAGGGTAAGCGAAGGGCGTTGGGGTGGATGGAGCTGCTGGAGCTGCCGCGTGGCTTTGCCTCCGTCCCGCCTGCACCGGGCCGGGGGAAACCGGAGTTGGTCCGACTTTCACATGGACACACACATGGACACCCCACGCGCTCCCCCTGTTCCTCGTCACCCCCAGGGCACTGCAGCTTCCCCACGTGATGGACCCGTGCGCTGTTGTGTGCATTGATCATGGCACATTGCGGGGGGTGGGGGGAGGGCACACTTCTCTTTACCAAAACCCTGTTCTGCCCCAAGAGAGGGGCTGAGGCTTTGGGGGGGGGGGGGGGGGGGGGAATGGGACCATCTGTGGCTGCTTCAAACTGTTTGTCCAAAGTGACCATCTCTGGGGGAGGTCCCAAGTCAGGGGTTGGGGTCTCCCTGTCCTGGCTGTACATTGGGGCCTGGGGGGGGGGCACCGCGCCGTGGCCCTTCTTCCTGAGTTTGGGATTGCCCCTGGCTTTGGCTTCTCCCAGGGCAGGGGAGGGGGCGCAGCCCCAGCACTGGGCCGTGGGCAGCGTTTGGCCTCAGTCCCCAAGGGGGCAAACAAAGAAGTTGTCCAAATCGCCTTAAACTGTCCCCGGAAGCGGATCCTGGAGGAGCCGCGGGGGCAGCCCCGGACTCGGTGCCCCGCAGCGAAGAGCCCCCAGCACTGCGTTGTACGCGGGGCGTGCGGTCCATCGCCGGTTTAGTTCCTGCTTTAAGACACAGCGTGCAGCGAGCGGCGGTTTCGGGTTCTCGGATGCTTCCTGGAAGCCATAGGATTTAGGGGCTTTTTTTTTTTTTTTTTTTTTTTTTAATAAAAACCGTTAAAAAAAAATCAAATAAAAAAATATAATAATCTTTAAAACCCTCCCCCTGCTTCTGCGCCTCATTGCTGAGCGCGGGGACCCGGCCCAGCACCACCTTCGGTGGGAGCCTGGCGCAGCAGCCGTGTCCGCAGCCCCTCCGTGGCTGCCTCCAGGCCTCAAAACCCATCCCCTCGTGCTGGGGGGAGACCCGGGGCTCCCACAGCTCTCTGCCCAGCCCGGCTCTCCCCATGGCTCCCAGCGGATGGTCCCATGTCACAGCTGGGAAGGTGGCACGGGGGTGGGGGGGGGCAGTTCCAGCTTCCTGCAGCACAGCACCAATGCACCCCGGAGGGGCCAGGCTGAGGTCCCAGGGATGCTCCCAACAAAGCCTCCAGCCCAGACTGCTCGATGCTTCCCATAGGAGAGCACTCACCGGGCAGCTCCGACACGGAGGGGAAGCCGAGGATCCTGTGCTCCGGGCGGGGGATGAAGGACGTGGTTCCCCCCTCCACCTTTCCTTTGACACCCCCATCTGCTCCCTTCAAATCATACCAAGGCTCCCGTAAAGACAACCCGAAGGTCTTTATTGAGTTCCTATTTACAAATCACGAAGCTGGCCAAAAGCAGAGTGTGAACACGGGACGAGAGCGGCGATACATTCATCAATACAGCAGTGGAGCGGGGCCGGGCCCAGCTCCGCTCCGAGGGTGACGTGGTACAACAGGATGCCTCATACTTCTGGGCACAGGCATGGCCAACACGGAATTACATTCACCTATCTACGGAAGCCAGGATTGCATTGAGCTGCGTAAAAGCCGTTAAGAACAAAGCTGCTCGGGGGCAGTTCAGTCGGCAGGAGGATGGCTTTGGGAAGAGAACCTGCGTGACAAAACTGCAGCTTTCCTGGGAAGAGCAAGGCTGCCGAATTCCAACGATTCCCACTATTGCCACGTATGTACAAGAGGCCCCGACGCAGCTCTCGGGTGCCAGCAAAGTTCCCATCAGCCTCGGGAAAAGGACCAGGGATGCGCATCCCGACGGACACCTCCCTCTCGACAAGGAGCGTGCCCGGACCATGAATCCCGCTCGCAAGGTCTGCATTGCACAGTCAGGTTCAATCACGAAGTCGTGGACCCATCCGGTTTTCTTCTCTTTTGAAGTACTGGCCATATCAAACCCATCCTAAATCCTCGAGCAGGCCGACAACAGACACATCTCACAACGTCTTCCTAGAGAACGTGACGCACTATTGACATCTCTACTAGCTACTGGTGAGGAGGTGCAGGGTGGTCCTGGCGGTACTGCTGCCGGAGATAGCCGGCAGCCACGGGCTGAGGGCAGAGCCCCGCCGCAGGGAGCAGGAGGGAGCAAGCAGGCACCGAGCTGTCCCCACCAGCAAAGGACAACGAGGTCTCAGCTTCGAGCAGCTCAATGCAGGGGGAACCGCTGCCCGCTGAGCTCCAGCGCGTGCCCGGAACCGAAGGGGAGGTTTGGGAAGAGGAACCTCAGCTCCAAGGCAGCACCGGCCCTGCAGCGAGTCCCACGTGGCCTCGGGAAGGCTCCGGCCTGTGCTGCGAAGCAACGCTTCAATGAGAGCTCCCTCTGCAGCTGAGGGAAGAGTCTCATGGTCCTCACCAGTGGGCAGTGACCATGAGGCTGGGCAAGGACAAGGACAAGCTCTGGGGCCCAAAACAGGCACCATCGGTAACTCCGCCGTCCCCCGGTGCCTGCCCAGGCCCTTGGGCTGTGCAAGCACACAGAGGCGAAGAGAAATTCCTTAATGCTTTCCTAAAGCGCTTCCTAAACCCCGGCCCATCTGCCGCGTTACCAGGGAAGGGGCGCTCGCACATCAAGCCCCTTTGCCTACTGCGCATCCGCCGTGGCCCAGGGCAGCTTTTAACCACGCTCAGAACAGAGAGAAACTGCATTGAAACGTGCATGAGAGCAGCAGCAAT
This sequence comes from Myiopsitta monachus, assembly GCA_017639245.1. Lineage (NCBI taxonomy): Eukaryota > Metazoa > Chordata > Aves > Psittaciformes > Psittacidae > Myiopsitta > Myiopsitta monachus. The sequence goes on along the minus strand of CM029937.1, from coordinate 2,804,481 downwards.
CGCAGGGGCAGGGGCAGGGGCAGGCAGCTCCCCTGCTCCACCCAACCAACCCGGCACTACCTGCGAAGGACTCAGCACAGTAACAGCTACTGTGGGCACCCTGAGCCCTGCCTGGGGTGGCGGAGGCTCCCCCCTTGTTTGGGACGTGGAGCTTGGAGGAAGCACCCCCAGGACCCAGCCTGTCCCTGCTCCGCCGGGAGCTCCACTCACCGTCACCAAGGCCAAGGATTGTCACAGAGCAGCGAGAGGAGCACGAGAACGCCGCAGTCTCTCCCGTTTTGAGGTCTCCCCCAAGACCCTGCAGGGCTGAAACAGCGAAGCCTCAGGGAAGAAGCCCCTTCCCAGAACTTCCTTCGTGCAGCGGCTGGCAGGAGGGAAGGCGCGGGCCGAGCAGCAGAGGATGTGGCCACCCAGCCCTCGAGTGTGTCCTTACGCAGGATTATCTCCTCACAGCAAGTCTCACCACCACCAGAGCCACTCGTTTCCATGCTTCTGACCGGTGGAAAAGCATCTACATTCATTACAGTCCAAAAACCGCATGGTGTTAGATAGGATTAACCAGGGAAGTGAAGGATGACTATAGCCACAGACACCTACAAATGTACTGGTGTACCAGTTAGTCTGGTACGTGATAGCAGCAGAATCACTAGCACAAGGCAAAACATGAGCTGGGAAATGATTTTACTGAGACCTTTGGCTAGTGTGGCTCCAATTGGTGTGGTCAAACTCAGCCAGGAACTTAGTTTGGAAGGTCACGGGGAAGAGACCAGAGGAGTCCAGAGCCAGCTCCGCAGCTGCACTATGTGTAGAAGATGATCTCTGGGATTTGTCCATCCTCCACAGAAGTGCCGTTGTTATTCCCAGCCGCGTAACAGAACGTGAAACAGGTCTTGGCTCCCGTTGTTGGCGATTCATGGATCACTTTGCGCAGTCCTTTGGTTCCATAGTGGGAATCTGGACCCTGCGATGGTGGCAGAAGACACAACAGATCAAGAGAGGGCTCGCAGGACCCTGCTCAGGCTCAACCCGAGAGGTTTGGCCTCACAGCCTGGCCCGAAACCACCACCTCAGGAGGCCTCAGCACCTCCCTCTTCTGCCCGGCTCTTTCCTGCATCGCAGGAATTTGGGGCAAGGTTCCCATCTCTATCGGACCGTGACACTACCTTGGACCAGATCTCAACAGTTAAATATCAGCTTCTCAAAGCCACTGCAGGCAGGCTCTGGCTTACAGACCTGCGGCACTGCCAGCTCATCCGTAACGTAAAGACAACCCCAGCACTTCATCTCTAACACGGCCACGTCCTGGGACAAGTTCAAATCCAGCTCTGAGTGCTGCTGGGGAATATGCGCATGACACCACCCGCTGAAGGGCCACAGAGCAGCCCTGAGAATCTCAGCCCGCTTTGGGTTGGAAGGGACCTCAAAGTTCCTCCAGCTCCAACCCCTGCCACGGGCAGGGACACCTTCCATAGAGCAGCTCCAAGCCCCTGGGTCCAACCTGGCCTTGAGCACTGCAGGGATGGGGCAGCCACAGCTGCTCTGGGCACCCTGTGCCAGCGCCTCAGCACCCTCACAGGGAACAGCTTCTGCCTCAGAGCTCATCTCAGTCTCCCCTCTGGCAGTTAAAGCCATTCCCCTGTCCTATCCCTCCATCCCTTGTCCAAAGCCCCTCTCCAGGTTTCCTGCAGCCCCTTCAGGCACTGGAGCTGCTCTGAGGCCTCCCCTTAAGGAGCCCTTCTCCTTAGATGGGGCAGGCACACCTTACACGTTAGGCCTTGACAATCATAGAGCAAGAGCCCTGTTGAAGGACAGAGCCTGCTCTCTCCTGCCCCCCCCATGTCTCTCCAGCCCACACCCCCAGCGCGGTACCTTTAGAGTAGCACATGCTGTGTAGTTGACGTTGGGCAGAATCTCAACAGGCTCCTTGAACATGACCCGGAAGGTGTTTGATGATCCATCACAGCTGAACCCGGTGTCATTCTGCCCCAGCACCGTGTTGCTGTCAGTGTGGATGATCTGTAAGACACGCGGTCACTCTCAATCCGCGGTTAGCTGAATGCTGCCCTGCACAGGACCCAATCTGAGGGGCTCAACAGTTTGAGCAGCCCCACTACAACCGCACTACCCCATTACTTCAGTCTGCCTTCAGTGATCACACAGAACAACCGTGGGCTTGGGTCGCAGACAGCACGAGACAATCCCTCCTTACCCTAACGCCTGTCGGAGGACTACAGGCTGACATTCTGTGCTTAGATCTTCACTTGCCTTTCTCCTCCAAAAGCTCGAAGGGCACCAGAATGAGACCCTGACTGTCAAATAAACATTAACAAGCACAGTGTGTCAGCACATCAGCCTTGCTGTGCTGGGATGACTTCCCTGGTTCTTCTCCAGTGATCCAGACTGGGGTTACGGATGCACACCCAGATCGAGGCACACAAGATAAGCTGCCCCAGTCTTTGAACGAGATCAGGATGGACTTTGGACAACCGAGTCTCTCTCAGTCCTACTCATCCTCCCAAACAGGACGCTGACAACGTAAGGCTGCCTGTCAGCCCTGCACAGGCCCAGCACAGACACAGCAATTGCTTTCTTCTCTTCCCTTGTTGAACTGTAGCTGCTCCACTCAATCTGCACAGCTCAGACCAAAAGGCAGTCCAAGGACTACTGCCGCACCCACCTCTGCTGCAGCACCTGCAGGGCAGGCTTGGCCTGGCCTGCTCAGTGGGGGAAAACCATACAGAGCTCCTCAGCTCGTGTCACAGCACTTAGAGATGCGTTTTCAAAGGACAGCAAGCGGACCTGGGGAGATACTGCAGTGACGCACGCAACGGAAGGCTGCGTAACATGGAGAGCAGTAATCCCTCTTATCCCCAGTGCCCCATCTGGCCCTCACTGTATCTGCCAGCCACCCAATCTAGGAAACAAATACGCGTCCTTCTAACTTAAGATGTTGCCTATGCACTAAAAAGTGTAAGTCAGTCCCTCCAGCAGCGTTTTTAACGTAGAAGACAGAATTACCTGGATATTTACTTGGTAATCCGTTGGCCCATGTATGGATCCGTATAATCCAAACCCAACTACAAATATCCTTTTGTTTACAGAGAACCTGCAGGAACAGATCGGGGAAGTCAGACCAACTGCCACTGCCGTACTGGTTTTGTACAAGGACGATGCACCAATATCTTCACTTGAATTTTATCCCAAAAATGTAATCAAAACACATTTAAAGTGCAGCTCTTACTAATAAGTGAAGTCCTTTCCCGAAACCACAACCTGCAAGCTTACACCTCTGACTGCCCTAATGGGCCGGCAGCAATTTTGTTTGCTCATGTCGACTACCAAGGTGCGCAATGGCATCCCTAACTCCACGGTCCAGGCTCAGAAAGCACATCGAGGCCTGTGGTGCAACATCAGCATCCCAAACCCCAGGCAGGCGCAGGCAGAGGCAGGGTGGCCTGCAGAGCGTGGAGCCCTCACAGGTAACAGCAGGCTTTCCAGCAAGGTAACAGCAAAACCCATTTGAAGTGTCATTAGAGATTTCATTGCTGAGCACTGGAAGAGAATTGTTAATGTGCTTCTGAGGATTTGCTGCACGTGGCTGCACTCAAGATTAAAGAGTAGAAAAGAAGATTCAGTAGCTCCTGAATGCAGGAATCCCTCCTGCCTAAGGCAGCAAGGAGAAGGATATTCACCCCAGTGCCCCACTACAGCTCTCAGGTAGCAGAAAGCCTCAGCGCCTGCCAAACAGCCAACAACCCATCCACCAACTCTTTTGAGTCCTGGGTGTGTTAAGACCAAACTGCAGCAGGCCGGAAGCCACTGCTCATGCAACCAGCATGACACAGCACACAAGCCTTGCTGAAGACTGACCCTGGTGCTAACAGCAACTGAACGTCAGAGTCAAGCACAAGCTCCAAAAGGTCTCTGAGCCTTAGATCTGAGAGCAGTAAGTGTCTGGAGGTAGCAGCTCTTCCAATTACCATCTCCCACAAGGGGGTGAACGGCTCAGAAGATCCAACCAACAGCTGTATCCACGTGCAAGAGAACCACTGATGAAAAGGTTTACAAATCTTAAGGACGGTATTAAAGCGAGTTCCCCTTCTATCCAAGTTAAAGATGAATCAGGAAATATCCCAGGCTGATTACCTCCTGTTTTGCTCCAACCACCTGGCCACACAAGGCTTGCAAACCCCCATTTCCCACACCACACCTCCACGTCTCTGTCAGGACTGGGCTTTGCTGTTTCTCTATAAGCTTAGGTCTAAACAAACTAGATATTAGCAGAAAAGCAAGCGCAGCAAGCATTTTATCCTAATCCCTCCCTCACACAGGCAAGATTTAGGGGCTTCAACAAGCCACATTTACACTTACAACCTGATGGAGCATTGGTTAGTTGACAAACCCACGCACAGAAGGAAGCGTGGTGACTCCAACCACTATGTGCCCAGGCAGCTGCAGGAAGCCACTTGAAAAGGAGAGAAATAACCCCCCAAGCGTCCTGTGCTGCCACATTTGATGGAAACCTTTGCCAATACAGAAGCAAAGTGGCAGCCTGCAGCTGCACATGCAGGTTAATGCATCAGGTGATGCTTTTGCCCAGCAACACTTTCCCGTCAGGGTTTATACGGTGGAAGTCAAGGTTTAGCACGTAACCTTGCGGGGTTTAGGGCTAAAGTAGGCTCAAAGCTCAGTAAACACGAATCTATCAGCAGCAGAATGAGCAGAGAAGCTGACCTTATCCTGTCACTAGTCCCACTGTACCCCCAGCGGCTCTCCACCTGCTGGAAACGGCTGATGCTGCACTCCTTCCCCCGCAGGCAGCAGCGCGGCCGGTCGATGAACTCCACCCGGGGCTTTGGGTTCACTGTGAAGTGGAGGAACAGGCTCACCACTTCCCGGTCCGTGAGGATTCCCGACTGGGCAGGCCCTGCAACGGAGCACGGAAGCAGTGACACCATCAGAAACCAGAAGGGATCCTTTGGGGATTTACACGGAGAGGCAAACGTGACATGCAGTTAAGAGTGGGTCAAGCCCGCATCACACACGGGATCCTCCCTGGTGTGGCCACGGGCTGCAGAGCCTCTGCATGGGGCACGTCCATGAAACAGATTCAACACACGGCTCTGCAGAGCTGGAATGCATTTGACTAACAGGACTGAAGTAAAAACCTAAACCAGGCAGCTAATCCTTCCCCCACTCCCTCAGGAGACGGCACTGTTGGTGAGGCAGGGATTGTCATACATCTACACTAGTATTTTACAGCATTACTGATAAGGCATCATGAAAGCCCATGAGGGGAAGTGGGAGGGAACGTCACCATCAAGTGTTTTTCAGTCAAGACAAAGGTGGTTCAGCTCACCCCCTGCTTCGATTCCCTCCTTCCCTTGGGCATTTAAACCCTGCTTTGTGTTGGTTTAGCTTTTCTGATATCCTTATTGTAGAAGCTAGGGAAAAACGCTACTGACTTCAGCAGGAACTGAAAAGCATTCCCCTCTTTTTTCCAGGAACCAGCTGGTGTTTTCCAAAGTGATGCTGAATTCAAGCTTTGGAAACTACTTCAAACACTTTCAAAAGTGAAACCAGCTAAAAATCAGTCTTTAGCAGAAAAGTCAAAAGCCGCTCTGCACCTCTATTTGCAAGAGGCCTTTAACAGAAACTACTGCATACTGGAGAAACAATAGCATTAAGAGCTCTTTAATGTGGGAAGCCAATGCCCGGACTGGTTGGTCCAAACTTTCAGTACGTTATGCAGCCATAATGTGGCCCAAGGCTGCAATAGGTAGAGATGAAAGGATTTAAGGAAGTTGACTGTTAACAGATAAATGAGCTTAGGGATGCTTTGCTCAGCAAAAATGAGCCCCCATTGATCATGTCTAAACTCATCCTGGGTTGCTGCAATTCAATCCTCAAATGTTTCAAATTACTTGCTCTGAGGGAAGGGAGTGACACATTTGCCAGTTAGAACATCTTCATGCAAAACTCCATGTTCCATTCCAGGCTACGCAAGGAACTGGGACACCACTGCCTGGAAAAATCCTTCTTTTTTTCAGAGTCACTCAGAAGAAGGACAAAGCTGAAGCAATTCCAAGGTAGTCCCTTGTTTAAGGAAGAGCTGAGCAACGCAGCCTCACAGGTTTGGGGTTTCTTTTTACTCATCTTTATAGGTTAAAGCGGAGAAAACATCCTCAAAGGAAGAGGACTTAAGCAAAGATCCAAGCTGAACTGACAGCATGGGGAGGGGTATTGACATTCCCAGCTCAAAGGCTTCAACCCAATATGCCGAAATTAACAGGTTCCTCCTAGGAAGACAGGGGAGACCGAGATGAGCTCTTAGGGAGAAGCTCTTCCCTGTCAGGGTGCTGAGGCGCTGGCACAGGGTGCCCAGAGAAGCTGTGGCTGCCCCATCCCTGGCAGTGTTCAAGGCCAGGTTGGACACAGGGGCTTGGAGCAAGCTGCTAACAGACTAAAGAACACCTTCAGCTCCAGGAACATCTGGGGAGATCTTCTGTTATGGGACTCTTTCCAGAACAGCAGCAGCAAGACAAGGCCAACCCAGCCTTGGACTACAGCTGGCAGCAGAGAGAAGATGGGGAGAAACAGCCTCATTTCTCTTTAGGAGCATGCTACAACCAACACCAGTTATTTGCAACTCCATTAGCTTTGTGTAGCTTAAATGCTTGGAATGGTTACAAGGGAAAGCACCTGAACGCATTTAGATCTTTGCTCTGGGACGAATGAGAAAGTAACCATCCAAACATACAGTGAGTACAAAGCCAGCTCTGATCCGACTTGCTCCTAGCTGATGGAGCACCACAGTCTTTAAAGCAAGGGTGAATGAGCATGGATGAAAACAGCATTTACACAGGTGATTTTGTGGATCAGTGGGAACGGGGATAATCTCACATTATTTCAGGACACGCAGAGAAAATCCATTGTCACATATTTGACTCTGTAGCTCACAGAAAGCAAAGACCAGGGTTGCCAGAAACACCTTTGTTCAGTTACCTGCTGCAAACTCCTCAATAGTCATCAGTGGGAAGCGGATAAGAGAAAGTGCTTTGCCCAGAACTTTCCGCTTGTTCTCTGGAACCACCTGAAGCTGCTGCCGTTGACACTCAGCCTCCGACCAGCGAACCACTGCATTAAACAAACGAACCTCCCGGATCCCCAGGGTATCCCTCTCCAGCACCGCAACCAGGGTGTCTGCAAGGCAGGACAGACAGGGACAACTTCAGGCACTACCCCAAATCAGCCCATTTCACCTAGCCACAAGAACCCTAGGTACAGCCAAGGTAAGCAGAAGAGAAGCAACTGAAAAAGCAGCATCTCCTGGAAGGGCTGCCTGCAGCCTCTGAGGAAGATTTATTCCATAAGCAAGTAACTCACTGGAGCAGCAAACAGTGCTCATTTAATTGGCACGTTAATGGAAGTGCAGTAGAATGAATTGCAACTTACTCGACATCAAATTTGGATGAAGCGAGCAGCATGAAAGCCAGGTTACCCGTGCCTTACCTCCACAGTCCAGCTCATTAGAAGAAGGTTAAAGTCCACATTTTCATGTTTATTAAGTGTGCCCAGCAAGTCTGGAAACTGCATCTGATCATTAAAATAGCCAGTTCTTGCTTCCAAAAACTCAACACCTTTTTAGCTCCAAAAACTGACTCAGGGAGCAATGGCAACTCCCCAAAAGAAGGTGAGTTCCACCCACCCAAAATCTGCCAACGTCAACAGAGGAAATGGGCTTTGTGTCATGCCCAGGAACTCATGCTGCACCAAAGTAAGCAGATCCCAGGATACTTCTGCAAGCCAGCATGCTCTTTTGCAAACGCCTTGTCTTGAGCCACTCAGTGCCCGAGACTGTTCGTTCAACAGATCGCTCCAGAACAGCAAAGCCGCAAAAGAGAAGTGCCAAGTATTAACCTGTAATAACTTGAGAGGAAAGCATGTAAAGGGAGGAGGGAGAAAAGCTTACCCAGATCAATGTCTGTAAACCCCTCCGCATTGATGGCATCTGACGTGTTCTTGTCTATGTTCTCCAGGCAAAGGCTGGCCAGCTGAGGCTCATCAAAGAGTCTTGCCTAGTAATGAAGAAGCAGTCATTAACACAAAAGGTATTCTGAAGTTTATATGAAGTAAGGACCCTCCCTTCTCTCCCAGAGCCTGTCTTCATCAGCAATACCATGCCTGACTGCATCAGGAATTCACTGGCCTGCAGCTGTCTTTCACAAGCAGTTAAACGTGACAAGGCAAACACTAGAAAAAGCTGCGTTTGGCATCAGTTCTGGTTTAGCTGTGCAGGTCTTCAGACATGTCTTTAGGCATGTCTTTCTCCTAACATCACAGCACTTAAGGCAGCTATAGTGCTCTCCAGCACCATACTGACCATGTCAGCTGAGCATGGGTAGTTCTTACTACATCACTTTTTATATTTAGAAGAAAGCTTTGCCCAATGACTCCAGGCATGCTCCCTCTAGGAATATGCAGAGGCAGCTTGTTCTGTAAGAACATGGTCACACTGATCTGCATGTATTAACAGGCACACTGATTGTATCCAAGGGAGATGTGCAAAACCCCATGGGGTACACAGCCTGCTCTGTGCGTTTGCATGTTTTGCACAGAAACAGCTACTTTAATATAGTTACCTTAAAGAATTCCCCCCAGAATAGGTTACTATTCCAAACAAAGCCTGCACACAGCTTGGAGAGTTGCTCAGAATCTCTCTACCCAACTAAAGTGCAGTCACGTAATAATTTCACTACCACTTCATATCCTCCTGGACTGCCAAGACACGGTGCAGTGTAACGTGGAACTACTTTAGGACTTGATCCTAATACTTCAAGTCAAATAAGATCCAAGCCTAACTGCAGCTGTCGTGGTTTCAGCCAGTTCGCTCACTCCCTCCCTCCCCTCTCTTTCTTGCCCCAGTCCCGGGGGAATGGGGAGGAGAATCAGAAGAAAGCGACCTCCACAGGTTGAGATAAGAACAGTTTAGTAACTAAGGTATAACACAGATCACTGCTGCTACCACCAATAATGACAGGATAAGTATAAAGAAAGAGAATACAACTGCTCACCAAGCCCGACCCAGCCAGTGCACCCCCCAGCAGTGAACCCCCCAGTGCATCACCACACCCTTCTGTGTCCCTGCTCTCTGTTTTCCCATCCTAGACATGACGTGTTGTGGTATGGAATAACCTCTTTGGTCAGTTTGGGTCAGGTGTCCTGTCTGTGCTTCCTCCTGGCTCCCCCTCCTCCCTGGCATAGCATGAGGCTCAGAAAGTCCTTGGTCAGACCAAAACACTACCAAGCAGTAACTGGAAACACTGGTGTTATCAGTGCTGCTCCCAGGCCCAATATCAAAAACACAGCGCTGCACCAGCTACCAAGGAGGAGAAAAATTACTGCTGCTGCTGAACCCATGACAGCAGCAAACAAGTGAAGAGCTGAGCAGCGACTGCTTTAGGCCACCACTGCTTCAACTTCTGAGAGACACTGCTACTGACACAGTAACTACAGTCAGAGCCTAAAAGATGCTTGTACTGTTGACAAGGAAGATAAAAGCCAGCAGACACATATGTTGGGCTAGGCAAGACACCCCTTCAGAGCCAGACCTGAACACAGCCAGAGTGCCCTGGTTCCCAAGTCAGGGCAGCTGTGAAAACCCCTCTGCAAGGTTTCACATCAGAAACCAGGGCAGCTTTCCTGAGCTGGCAGATCCTCCAGAGCTAGTCCCTATTTCCCAAAGGAATGAAACTCGCACACACAATGCCTATTTGCTCCTCGTTCCTACACCACCCAGAACGGGGTGTCCCTGGCAATGCTAAAGCACTGCAACACACCAGTGACAGCACTGTGGTATGTCATCAGCTGCCAGCAGGGATCAGAAAGAAAAGAGGGGTTTGAAATGGGCAGGGCAGTGATGCTAATGTAATCAACCTGTATGTAAAGTCTGATCTCCAAAATAAGAATAACACTGGCATGTACTTTGCTGCTTAAAGAAGTCAAATAGGAGATGGAGGAGTCCAGCACTCACAGACCGGATCATCACAGACAAGGATGTGCGACTGGCCTCATAGTCAAAAACCAGAGCTACGCTGACTCTCCAGGTCTGCATGCCTTCAGTAGGGCAGAAGGATGAGCTGGAACAGGCTGAGGAAGAAATCACTTTGCTCCTCTCCTAGGAAAATAAACTGAAGCACTCAGAAAGTTCATTTTCTTTCACCCCCATTTCAAGGAAACCATTGCAAAAAAGCCCTTTAAGACTGTCTAACCAGCCTAGATGCAGCAAGCTTTGCACAGAGAAAGCGTATTACACCAGTCCTGAATCTGAACACATGAAAATCCTCTCATTCCACTTTTCTTCTTGGCAGATGAAAGTTTTCCACCCTGTTAATTTCTTCCCCAGCTCACTCTGGAAGGAATTGCCTGCCACACCGAAACAGAAAGCAGATCTGAAACAGCAGCATCATCTGCTGTATTCTATTGTTCTTTGTAAGAACCTGCTCATCAGCACTGAAATCCTGTAAGGAAGAATTCAGAATCATCGAATCATAGAATAGTTCGGGTTGGAAAAGACGTTAAGATCATCCAGTTCCAACCCCCCTGCCATGCCCAGGGACACCTCACACTAAACCATGCCACCCAAGGGCTCTGTCCAACCTGGCTCTGAGTACTGCCAGTGATGGAACATTCACAACTTCCCTGGGCAACCCATCCAGTGCCTCAGCACCCTTACAGTAAAGAACTTCTTCCTTATATCCAGTCTAAACTTCCCCTGTTTAAGTTGGAACCCATTACCCCGTGTCCTATCACTACAGTCCCTAATGAAGAGTGCCTCCCCAGCATCCTTGCAGGCTCCCTTCAGATACTGGAAGGCTGCTATGAGGTCTCCACGCAGCCTTCTCTTCTCCAGGCTGAACGGCCCCAACTTTCTCAGCCTATCTTTATACAGGAGGTGCTCCAGTCCTCTGATCACACAGAACTGCTCCATCTTGAATTATCATCTCCGTAACACTTACAAAAGTTCTGTTTTCTCATTGGGATGGACCTTGCCCATGGGACTCACCACTCACCTGTGTTAACAGCATAAACGCATTGTCTGCTCGGAGGTTTTTTTTCAGGAACTCCACACAATGAGCTTCCAGGGCTGGAACTGCATATTTTTTAGCTGTGTAAAGCGTTGTCATAACAGTCTCTGGTCCAATCTGAACTTCGTCGGAATAAAGAAATCTGAAAACATTCAAACAAACATTGCTCTGGTGAAGCCAAGAAGATAACGGTAAAAACGCCTCGCAATTCCTAAACAGCATGTTTGTGCTTCTGCCCATCATCCTGACCCCGTTTCCTGCGCTTGAGAGATGGAAGTGTTCTCACAGCCTTTCCACTGACTCTGGTTTACCAAGAAGCAGCTTTTTGTTTTAAATAAACACTCTTTCCAGTGTCACTTGCAATGACTGAATAGCTGGGATATCTGCTGAAGCTTCTTGAACTGCCCGGCATCCCACAGCCAGCAGGCTGCTTAGGCTGCCACTCAGGCTAGGCCAGAACAGCCCCTGGGCAAGCATCCCCCTTAAGATTAATGGGTTTGGCTGTTCATTTAGACTAAACAGGACAAAAATTCAATCCTGCCTGCTTCAGGAGACAAGCTGGTTTACAAATTAATTCAACAGTGATCAAAAGCACTCAAACATACATTCACTGCCAACGAGGTGTTTTCTCCATGCCCCACTTTCTCATCTCCTCACTTTATAGTGAACTGTTCCATTTCATTATCCAGACGCTCACATATAGCACACCATCTAACTTCAGCATAAAGCAAGAGTTAATTGCAATGCAAACACAAGGACTGCCACACTACAAGCAAAGCATCAGCCTTCACCGTTAGGCCAAAACAAGGAATTACATTCATACTGCATGGAAAAACAAAGGTCTTCATAGGAAGCCTGAGCAAGCCTCCTCATACCCAAGCATGCTGATGAGAGACAGCAGGACCTAACAGGCTGAGTTCAGTAAAAGCAGTTACACACTTGATGTCAGTCCTAATCCCATGCAGAGGTTTTGTTTACTGTTTTTCCTCTAACCAGTCAAGTGTTTGCCAATCTGAAAGGCAGGAAGCACAGAGGCCTAATACCGAGTGTGTTAGCTATGCTTGGCATTCCTGTTCCACAGGATATTTGGGAAATTCCTGCAATTTCTCCTCCTAGGTTCCTCTGAAGGGGGCACAGAAACACATCATGCAGCGGCTGTTCCTGGAGACTTCAGGCAGCAGAAGGGTTCTTCCATGGGGATGCCAGGCAGTGCTCCTGTCTAAAGGAACTTGCTGCAGAGCAGCAGTGGAGCTCCTGGTTGTCTTGCTACAGAAGGCCAGGAAGCAATTCAGGGAAGCATAAACAGGGGGATGCAGAGGCAAGGAAGCGCTCTCATTGCTGCTGAAAGCAGCTTTTGTGCTGCTCTAGAGCATCTGTTAATAACAGCATCGAGCCACAGGCTCGTGAACGTATTCTGCACACACCCCTTTCACCAGTCCTATTTCACCAAGTAATCCTGTTTATTACAAGAGTAAAAGGACACAGTTGCTGTAAACCAACCAGTTCTATTTCCTGCAGTGACTATATTAGCGTTGATTTTTACGACAGTCCAGACAGCGTGTCCTGAGGGATAACAGGAAAGGCTCAAACTGGAAAGATGTAGCATCAAATTAAAAGAAGATTTAGATTATAACCCCAGGGAATCAAAAATATTCTTTGGGTTATGAAAACAAGAACAACAAAAAAAAAAGTATCTCCTGCCCAATTTCGGCAGAGCTGTTAAAGCCCACAGACACAATGACAATCTAGTGCCCAGTAGGGACCTTCTGCTGAACACAGAGGATGGGCACTTTGTCACTTGATGAGCTCCTAATCCTACAGCACCAGCCCATGGCTTGGAACAAGTCCAGAGACATATGTAAGGATCAGCTGCCATTTCAGCTCAGTGGCACTGTTTTTACTCTGGGAAAGTTCATACCATGTACTTGGTATGCTTCCTTCTGGAACGCAGCACCCAAACTTCCCTTGGCACATTTAAGCTTTGAGCATTTTAAAAGTGACAGTCTGATTCCAGATTTAAGCATCCAGTACGTCACCGGACCATGTGCACAGCTACTACAGCATGACTACTTGCATGATTGCTTGTGTGACTGCAAGCTTTAGAGGCACTGTGATAATACACCCATACCTTCTCCTGTACAAAACAGACACATTTCTGTGGAAATCCACCCAGATTTACCATTTTAATCTCTTCGGGTGCTTCATTATGTAAAACAGATCTCTTCCAAGATCACGCTGTTTATCCAAGTGCTGAAAACGCAGCACTGGCAGGGAAACACCATGACTCTGCCTGAAATTCACTCGGTATTTTAGCCTAACTAAGTTTTAAAGATAGATGCTAACTGTGCACTCCAGAGATCTACCTGGCTGGTAGAGTCAGATACCAATTACAGGGATTCCCCAAGTGCTGGTGTCTGGTTTAAAATGAGCCAAAGGGGAGGGGGCTTCCTATTATTTCTGGCTTTTCATTCCAGAGAAGATCAATTTTTACATCTTCTAAGATAGCAGAGTCATAACCAAAGCACTTTTTGAAGGTAAAGCAAAAAGCGTGCCAAAGCTATACATAGTCAGTGCTCCCAAGAGGAAGCGAGTGGGAGAAAGCATGGGACTGGAAAGCCCTGGAAGTAGGTTACAGAAATCCTACAGAGAGGGGACAATGACTTTTCAGCACACATTCAGGATCCCTGTGGGATGTTACAGAGCACCAGCAGAGCTTAAAGAAATCAGTGAATAGGATATTACGGCCCTTTCCTCCTCCTACCCCCAGCACAAGGACTTACAACACACGCTGTAAATGTAAATTCAAAACCAGCTCTTCAAAAGAGGAATAAAACACACAAAAGGGAAGATACCACACAGAATGGCTGACACTGATTCCATGCCCTTACTTACCTCTGATAACTTGCTCGTTTGCCCATAAGCTAAATGAGCTCCAAGTATGTGTAACTTAAAAGAGTTTTAAGAGGAATACCTCTCCCCACTTCTCTCAAATAGCATTTGGATCACATCAAACCAAATCATGAAGGAGAGTTTATGAGAACGTCTGAACAGGTGAGTACCAACTTAACTACAAGGGCCAGCATGTGCACTTGCTAACCAGAACACCTCCCTGCTGCTGCATCTGCGTGCAACTATATATGTAACTAAACATTTGCACAATTATATACTTATAGTTTAGGCTTTCCATAGAGCAGATCAGGGGCAAGAGGACATATTCATTTAACTATTGCTAAGCCAAACCATGAAGCAAGTCAGATATTTGGCTGCAGTAGCTACTCAGTCTAGAGTACCCCGGAAAAGAGGGATTTAACAGCAGCATTTAAACACCCTAGAGCAGATCAACAAAGAGGGATTTTATCTGGAAACTCAACACTCGCCGCGCTACAAAAGAGATCACTGGTTTCATTAAAAATGCCTTTTTCTACAGGAAATCTGTTCATTTCAGTTAGCCTGGATGTTGGAAGCTTACTTCAGCAGAGCGAGGAAAGCAGCAGGCTCCACGTCAGGCAGCTCAATCTCTGTAGAAGTTGTGGCCATTCCACCATTAAACATCGCATCGAAGACTGCGCTGCCCACAGCCAGCACAAACCTATCATTAAAAAACAGACAAGCAAAAAAGCTTTATGTTAAATCATATCCACTTCCCCCCAAAATCCCAGGCTGGTTACTATTCCCTAAGGCCACCCTTGGGGAAAGCAAATCGTTCCTAGCTTTAAAGCAAAGATGTTTTGCAACAGGAGGGAGTGTCAGGGTTGCTGTTCATTTGCTGCAAGAATACCAAAGCTGCAGCTTCATTCTGAGCCCTGTCCCTGCATGCGGCACAGGAATGGCTCCCCAAAGACAGGAGTTTGTGCGTCATGGAGCACAATGCACGTGGCTGCTTTGCAGAGCTCCTATAGGAGCCTACGGACCATTCATGAGGTTGAGAAGCCAAGAAACACAGTGAAGTAAAGGAATTCAAGCTCTTCCAGTGAACAGAGCCCAAGTCTTAGCGCAATTCCTCACAGTTACATAGTGAAAACACTGCTGGAAAATTTGCCACTACACACTCCCCATCCCCTCTCCCTTCTCCCCAGACAAGGAAGACATCCTTGGTGACAGCAGAGCAAGCCCTCAAACCACGCCAATGGCACTGGGAGCTGCGCACACCAGCACCTCCTGCAGCACCCAGCACAGGAGCTGCCTTCCCCAGGCACGCTGCTCTCTGCTTCCATGCAAAACCTGCTTCGGGCTGAGCCTAGAAGGCAGAGAAAACCGCACATGAAGTAAACTAACACCGTTATGTGCACACCACC
Organism: Myiopsitta monachus; assembly: GCA_017639245.1. Taxonomy (NCBI): domain Eukaryota; kingdom Metazoa; phylum Chordata; class Aves; order Psittaciformes; family Psittacidae; genus Myiopsitta; species Myiopsitta monachus. The sequence goes on along the minus strand of CM029937.1, from coordinate 2,789,099 downwards.
CCTGCTGTGACTTTGGGTGGTAACTACCAAGAGGCGTTATCAGCCCTACGGGAATAGGAAGCAAGAATTCCCACAAACCAGGTCTGAGACCGAAAATAATATCCCAGTGCTCCCATGTAAACAAGATTATTTCCCTGGCTGATAAACACCACCTCCTATTTTAGGAGCAGCAGAGGCACAGACCAGGCTGCGGGGAGGCCCGTGCGTATTTAAGCTGCTGTACCTGCCTTATGGCTCAGAAAAGCCATCTGGAGAACTTTCCTTACTTGAAAAGGCAGAGGCAAGTGCTTCCCAATAAAGCCACCTTGTCTCCAGTGTCTGCAGTCAAGCAGCTCCCTGAAGTTCAGGACAGGCCACAAAGGCCACAGCTCAGCAGTGTGGGCCAGCAGAGATGAGGCTACCAAAGCGATTCCTGCAACCACTTCTCCAACCAAGTATAAAAAGGAAGAAGCTGCAAAACTCAGGGGCTCTCACTGCAGCAGTCTGACTTCAACAGGGAAACACCAAGAACCGCAGGGAAAAACTGCCCAGGACAGAGGCACAAGACAGAAACCTCCAACTGCGCCCCGAGGAAAGCCCATCACTGCAGGGGAATTGCAGCTCGGTTTTGCTGCAGCAGGAAATGACACGGGAGCCTTTTTTTTTTTCCTTTTCAACAAAATTCTTCATTTTCTCCCTTTTCACTCCCCTCCCATCCAGAGGAGGCTTTCCACAGACACAAAGGAGCAGAGCACCACGGATGCGCCAGGCCTGTTTGCTGTGACGGACTGGCTGACAAGTCGGGTTGAATTGTTTCTGATGGGTTAAGAGGGCGAGGGACAAACCACAGCGGTTACCGAAAACACACACATGCATATTTTTATCAGAGTTCTGCAGAAAAATGCCCAGAACGAATCAAACCCCCTTCTTCGCAATACTAGACTTGCCAGTTGAAACAAAAATCCTTGTTCCTACGGGAGCAGTGATGGTGGCGACAATCATGGGCATTGTTTGCTACTAAAAATTAACATGTATTAATTGCACTCTGAGTTCTCCCTTCTCGCAGCCAGCCCAGTGCACAGCCTCGATGAGCAGCTTTCAGAAGCTGCCTGAAAAGGGCATTCATTTAAAAGAACCTCTCCAGTTTATGCTTTCGCTTCACTCGAGGACAAGGCAGTCTGACTTTGTTTAAACTGTTGGGCTCTAAGGGGGTCGCAGTAGGTGCCAGAGAGATGCACAGGACTCCAGATTTGAAGTTCCCTTAAAACATTAAGGGAACACAATGCAAGAAAATCCCTCTCTCTTCATGGTGTCTTCTTAAATCTTTCAAAAATCAGCATCTTCAGCAATAAGAGTCACACGAACTTCCATGAAGTTAATAATTTGATTTGTCTTCACAAGGATCCAAAGTTGATCCCAAAGGCTTTTGAAGGTCAGCACCAAAATGTCTCTTATTCTGCTACCTATAGATTCCTACTCACCAGCTTTCACTGCTTCCTTGCTCACCTTGGCACATCCATCTGTCACCCACTTGAACCTGTATACCAAACAGTCCTGCCTCCTTTCTAGGAACTAAGATATATTAAGAATAAAATAAATCACTCCAGAACCATAACTATCCACCTGCTGCATGTCACCTTCCTTCGCCATCTGCTCCATTGTGGAGAAACCTTAAAATATCTGTTCCAGAAGAGCTGGCACAGCAACAGAGCAACACACGATGTGCTGGAGCTTGGTAAAACCATAGGTGATGAGAAACTAATGAATGACGATCGTTTGCTGGCTGCATCCTTCCAGCACGAGGACTTAAGAGACAGCAGGTAAAACGAGCAGGAGGCAGGTTCAAAACCCCCAGAAGAACCTCTTTACACCCAGCTGCAGGAGCTGCGCAGTGGGATGCCTCAGCACACAACACTGCAGGTGTTGCCAAGCAGTACACATCCAAGAGAGGATGAGCTCAGAAGAGACCCCTGGAAACAAGCAGCCAAAAACCTATGCAGACTGTGCCCAAGCTGCAGATCTCCCAGGCTGGAGTATCCACAGGGACGCATCACCACACGCTTCCCCTGTTCCCTTCTGGGCCATGTTTTCTGGCCAACTAACAAGGCTTCATTAATCACAGCCACGCAGCTCCTGGTTGATGAGGCTTAGATGTTTCTAATCTTTCATGTTGTTCCCAACAAAATAAATCTGGAAAACAGACAAAACCACCCCCAAACTCCCCTCAGGTTTAGCCTAATCCACGCATTGACGTTGGCCACGTGTGCGCTGAGGCAGCCTGCTCAGTCCAGCCTTGACCTTAAAGAAAAACCTTAAGGCTGTTCCATCTCTATGGCTGACTCAGCAGCAAGAAGAAACAAACTGAAGGCCCAGATGACAGTTTGCTCCAGGGTAGGCAGGCAACTTCCACTTCCATCTGGAGCCTCCTGAAGGTGGAAAACAGTGGATCTCAGGGCTTCAGACTGCTTCACAGGACTGATGCTTGGACAGATGAACCTTCAGTTGAACCCAGCACAACCACTTACCCCATTTATCTACAAACAGGGCTCTTCACACACAGAATGAGCGCTCTTTGTTGCTATGTGAGTTATCTAGCGCTGCTTCCAGCACAAGGACTAGAGACACCAGGTGAATTGCTGAACTTGGCACTCTCTTAGAAACCCACCTGAACCTTCAGCTCTGCCACACTCGGAAACCTGGTTTGGGGTGAAGGGACCTTACAGCTCATCCAGTTCCAAGCCCCTGCCATGGACAAGGATACCTCCCACTACACCAGGTTGCTCCAAGCCCCATCCAACCAATTCCAGTGCAAAATACCTTGTGCTGTCAGGTTGTTGCGGGAGAGCTGAGCACAGAAGGGGGCTGGGTGGGTTTATTTTAAGCTTTCTGTTTCTGAAATAACCACTGTACTTCATGAATCATCGGAGTATCCCAACTGTAATGTCAATTAGGCAAGTTTTACTAAAGTCTGCACAATCTGTAAGTGGGATGGCACGACATCTGTCTTTACCACCCAGAGCACAGATGGATTTCAAAGCAATTAAGCAGCATTTCACTTTGGGCCTTTTTTTTTTCTTGCCCCCCCCCCCCCCTTTATTTTTCCCCCAGAAAGGCTTCATTTATTTTCCATTTATTTCTGGGCTGAACATTGCCCCTCCCCACCTCCACCTAGCAAGCTTAGCTCTCAGCACAGGAGCAAGCTTACCCAAACACTAAGTAAGCTTCAAGTTATAAAATAGCAGAGCTGACACCCTAAGCACTCAGACCAGCCTAAAACAAGAGTTTTGATCGGAAAGCAAGACAAAAAGGGAAATCTGAAGGGGAGACTTCCAGGACCACAGGCACTGAGGAGAAAAGCAATAGTCTGAAGTAGTTTGGAGCGAGGCTCCCTTTGCCAAGCATCAGTTCTAAGCACACCAACAAGCCTTCCCCCAGCTACAGCCAGGTCCTGGCTTTGAGCACAAGGCTCTGGCATTCGCTGTTGGCACAGCCGAGCAGCCCGGGAGGCACCTCCCAGAGCTGTGGGGTGCGAATGGCATGCACCAATTCACCAAAGCTGCCCCGAGAAGCAGCCAAACATGCACAGGCCACATGGGTTTTGCATTATCTGGGTGGAAGCAATCCCAGCTTCTCAGGCAGTGCGCAGCTCAGGGCTGCAAACTCTTAAATGGCAGCTCGGCCTTCGACATCAAGCTCGACTGGTTCCCTCACGCCCAGATGTCATTCTCAATACAGCTCTTCCAGAATCACGGTGTCTGTTTCACAGTAGAGGATTAATGCCCCAAGAAACAGAGAAAAAAGACTCAATAAAGGTTATTTTTAAAAGAAAACGTTGTGGCAGAAATTTGGCTTCTCAAATCATTGCTTTCCTTTCCTACCCCAATGATCCCTACTCCTATCTGCAGGAATCACACCGTCTTGGAGACTATTCCCCCTCTTCTCCACTGCCCACCAAACCAAGGGCTGCTTCCAAGCGCGTTCCAGTCATTTGGGGTTTTCCCGCTGGGCTTTTCCCCCCTGGCACCCACCCTGCAGGCAAAATGCTCCCAGCCCAACGCCAGACCCATCACCCGCGCTGGTGACCGTGCGGATGAGCACCACGATGACCCGAGGGCTGGGAGAGATCTGAGGTGACAGCGACTGACCACGGGGAGGTGACCGCGGGGTGACTGACCAGGGAGTGACTGACCACGGGGAGGTGACCACGCCGAGGGGCACAGGCACCCCCCCGACATGTGCGGGAGCAAACCGGGGCGGCCCCAGCTCCGGACTCGCAGCAGCCCGGCTCCCTCCATCCCGCCGTGGGGTGCGAGGGGAGCTGGGCCTCGCGGAGGCCGCATCCCCCGGCGCTCGGCGGATAAAACGCGGCTGAAGCTCCCCGCTCCCGAGGGAGCCGATCAGCCCGACCCCCGCTCCCTCCCACCGCATCGCGCCAGCACCCAGCCCGCGGCCTGCCCCAGGGCCCACGACCCCCGACCACCTCGCAGGGCCCCGGTAGGGCCTCCACGTCCCCCCACGGCCTAGCGCAGGCCCCCCCGGACCCCGATCCGCCCCGGACCCCCTCCGCGGCCCACCTGTGCGCGGGGATGCGCTGCGAGCCGCGGCCCTTCCCCACCAGGAAGTGCACGTCGCTGAGCACCTCGTTGTTGAAGAGGAAGGCGAACCGCTCCTGCACCGTCGGCTTCGTCGCCTGCCAGTTATAGACCGGCTCCCGCTGCAGCGCCCCGCCGGGCCCGCCCGCCCCCCCGCCGGCCCCCGCCGCCCCCGCCGCCGGGCCCCCCGCGCCTCCGCCGCTCGCCGCCGGGTTGGAAGCGCCGCACTGGTTGTAGGTGAGCCCGGGAGGCGACGCGGGGGCGCCGTTGGTGCAGGCGGCGGCGGCGGCGGCTGCAGCACCGTTGCCCGGCGGCGGCGGCGGCGGCTGCGGGCAGGAGGAGGAAAGGCCCCCGGGGCCCCCGCCGCTGCCACCGGCCGCCATCTTGTGCGGCGGAGGCGCAGGAGCGGGCGGCGCGGGGCGGCGCTGCAGCAGCACCAGCACCAGCAGCGGCGGGCGGGACACGGCGGCGGCGGGCGGGAGCGGGGCGGCGATGGCGATGGCGGCGGCGGGGCGGCTGCCGGTGCTGATGCACAGAGCCGGGCAGCAGCGGCGCATGGGGCACGGCGCGGCGCCGCCGCCGGCCGGGCCAAGGGGGGAAAGCAGCGGAGCGGGGCGGGGAGAGGGCGTGGGGCGGTGGCGGGAGCAGGCGGAGCCGCGCCGGGGTGCGGGGCGTGAGGGGAGAGGGGCGATGCCTGTGGGAGCGAGGGGGGTGAGGAGGCGTCGCTGAGGGGTGCGAGTGGAAGATCCCTGAGGAGGAGGGAGAAGGGGGTGATCCCTTAAGGAACAGACCCTGAAGAGGATGATGGGCGGTAAAGGAGCCGTCCCCTGAGGGGCAATAAGAGGGCGGTGGACAAGGGGAGCAATCCCCGAGGAGCTGTTCTAGGAATGAGCGGCCCTCCCGGGAGCGGAGTCGTTAAAGGGAGGATGAAGGTGGGGAGGCCCGGAGAGCAGTTTGGGGGGGGGGATGAAGAATAAGGGGCAGTTCATGGAGGAAAGGTTGGGATTTATGGGGATGAAGGGGGTCAGTGGTGAGGAGCGAGGGAAGTTTGGGCCATGGAGAGGTGAAGGGGGGAGTTTTAGGGGGGGCAGCACGGGGGGTGAGGCAGGGAAAGGGGGATGTGGAGGTTGCTCCCTTCCTGCCCTCACAAAGCAGCCTTTCCTCTCCAGCAGCCACCCAAGCCCCTGCCTTCCCCAGGACACCCTGCTTTGTGCCTAGCAATTCCTTGGAATACACAGCTTGGAGTTATGGGCCGCTGCCGGCCCGGGCCTGGAGCACTGCGGGTGCTCATCGATGGCCACCTCCAGTGTGAGGCAGAGAATGGCGCAGGGAGGCAGGAGCAGTGATTTATTCTTGCCCAGGGTAATTACATTCCCCCTTTCTCTGTTTTCCGTCCCCCCCATCTGTGTTCAGCTCCTGGAGGTGCGTGCACATGGGTGCAGATACGTCCTTGATTCAAACACGTTCAGTGAGGAGATGTCCCGTCTGCCCCTTGTTTTCTGTGCCTTCGTGTAATGGTTTGTAACGTGAAGACGGGCTGTTTATATTGATTCAAAGCTTCCCGATGCTTGTATAGCTCAGGGATCTCGCCCATCAGCCACTATGGCCACTGTGGCACATTGCAGCGGTGTTGCTGCACCACTAATTTTGATTGAGAGCTTCCAGCCTGGTTTTGTATTGTGTTATCAAATACCTGTACCTGCTACCTTACGTGCCGGCAGGTTTCTGCTGCAGTTTTTAAAGCTGTGTTAACACTTCCCAATGGGGCAGGTTGGGAAACTCCTTGTAGCCACAGCTCTGGAGTTCAGAGCTGCCTGTCCCACTACTGCCTTCTAGAATCTGGTCTGTGCCTGCAGGAATGAGGAGAAGCCTTTAGAGGAACAGCTCTTTTTCCATGAAATCTTAGTAACAGCCGAGCATTAAATACAGATGGATTCTCTGTTAAAAACGCTGCATCCTTTTGTCTTTCACACCGTTTGCTTAGCACATCACACACTCACACCCCCTTGCTGGCCAAGCTGCTTCCATGCCTTTTGGCATCACTGAAGTGATACCTGGACGCCTGCCCCCTCCCTGCTCAGTCCTGCTTGGATGCTTCATTCGGGCCATAAACATTAGAGGGAGCTAAAGGCTGCTGCATGCACCCAAGTGAGTGGCTGGGCACTGGGTTTCTGACAGGGGGGGCCTGGAGCCTCATCCCAGGGCAGTGGACACCCGTCCTTCAGGTCCAGGAGAGAGTCTGTTGTGAAAAGATGAGTGGTTTAGGGTCACTCAAAGAATGACCATCAAAGGTATTAGCAAGAGCAGCTTTGACACGATTTATAAAGGCATGAGTTAATGAATTCGATGGCAGGGTTCACTCTATTCTTACATGAGGACCATCAAGGTTAAATTGAGCTAAGGATGATTGATACAGAGGCTGGAGGCACAAAGTAAGGGAGACCCTCCTGTTGAGCACTGAGGTTCAGATTGGCCCCCCCTTACTTTCTAAACTCCTGAGGGAGCGTAGGTGCAGCTGGATCCAATTTTAATCTTAATCTCTGATTCTATGATATATAAAGGATCCTGTTAAAAACATTCCCTGGAGTCAGTGAAAGTATATCATCAGCTTTCTCGGCATTCCTCAACAGGCAAAGGTTGAGTATCAGTGAGCAGAACTAACAGCCCAGGTAAACGAAGAGCTCAAAAGGTCCTATCTTGGGACCACTATTTATAGGGTCATAAGGTGTGTGGCTTTAGTCACCAGTGAGTTTCCACCCTGGCCTCAATTCTGTGTGGGTTCCTCAGTTGCACAGCAGTTGTGTTCCAGATTGCCAGGGAATGACTGATCAGCCCAAAAGAGCTGGAACAAGCAGGAGTACCCAGACAGTTTGGATCTCTGTTGGCTACTTCCTACCTTTGCCAGGCAGCTGGAGTGCCTGGTACAGCCAGAGAGTGCCCAGCATCCAACTCCTTGCACTGTGCAAAGCCTGAGCCTTAATGGGAATTCGGTAGCATCCCAGCCTGGTTTGGGTTTGAGGGGACCTTAAAGCTCCTCCAGCTCCAACCCCTGCCACAGGCAGGGACACCTTCCACCGGAGCAGGGTGCTCCAAGCCCCTGTGTCCAACCTGGCCTTAAACACTGCCAGGGATGGGGCAGCCACAGCTTCTCTAGGCACCCTGTGCCAGTGCCTCAGCACCCTCACAGGGAAGAGCTTCTGCCCAAGAGCTCATCTCCATCTCCTCTCTGGCAGCTTAAAGCCATTCCCCCTGAGAGCAGAAGAATCCTGAGAACAAGCCACTGCATCACCCAAAGCCCCACTGTCCGGCTACATCAACCAGGCCACCCTGGTGGCTCTGCAGTGGCCCCTTTACTGTCATGGTGCCATGGAGCCAGCATGGGTGGCATCGCTGCTGCTCCTGCTGTGGGGCTTTTCTTCAATGCAAATCAACACAAACTTATTTATAGCACCTTCTCCCAGCAGGAGAGCCTATTTTGGGCTGATGCTCCAGCACCAGAGCAGCGCAGGTTATTTTAACCCTGCACTAGGTTATTTTCAGAGCTGCTCTTCTCTGCACGTGCTCCGAGATGGTTTCCAGCTACCAGGTGCTTTCTCAATGTGGTATGACAAGGGGTGGGGGGAAAGAGGGACCATATGAAGTAATTTTGTAGAGATTCAAAACTGAACCATTCTCTGCAGCAAAGCTCCCTTTGACAGATGGGACCCACGCAGCGTCTTTGACAGGAACCTTGACAGGCTGGAGAGGTGGACCTGAACGAACATCATGAAGCTCAACAAGGCCAGTACAATCCCAAGCACAAACGCAGGCTGGGGGAGACTGGATGGAGCAGCCCTGAGGAGACCCCCCCTGCAGTCCTGATCAAGCTTTGGAGCAAGAGCCCAAGAGGGACATGGAGCTGTTGGAGCGAGTCCAGAGGAGGCCGCAGAGATGCTGCCAGGGCTGGAGCAGCTCTGCTCTGGAGCCAGGCTGAGAGCCTGGGCTGGGGCAGCCTGGAGAAGAGAAGGCTCCTGAAGGGGAGACCTCAGAGCAGCTCCAGTGCCTGAAGGGGCTGCAGGAAACCTGGAGAGGGGCTTTGGACAAGGGATGGAGGGACAGGACAGGGGAATGGCTTTAACTGCCAGAGGGGAGACTGAGATGAGCTCTGAGGCAGAAGCTCTTCCCTGTGAGGGTGCTGAGGCGCTGGCACAGGGTGCTTAGGGAAGCTGTGGCTGCCCCATCGCTGGCAGTGCTCAAGGCCAGGTTGGACACAGGGGCTTGGAGCAAGCTGCTCTAGGGAGGGGTTGGAGCTGGATGAGCTTTAAGGTCTGGAGCAGCCCAGAGACTCCTAAGAGCCACCCTGTCCAGATCCAGATGCTGCAGGAAGCAGCTGTGCTATTTATCAAGTGGACTTGGCCACTCTGGGGCTTCCTCAGCTCAGAGCTGAACTCACCCATGTGCAGAGCCAGGAGCAGCCTCATCCTCACGACTGGGGGTGCTACGGAACAGGGGCTGCCAGGCAGTGTCCCCCACAGCTACCGTGATGGCATCCGGAGGGATACAGCTCCATCTGCACGGCGCAGGACTGGAAAACTCACTCACCAGCCCAGAAAATACCTTAAAAATCAAAGATGATTAAAAAACCCCTCAACAGCATCTTTCCCAACCCACAGGAGAAAGCACAGCCGGGCTCAGGCAGCCCTTCTCCTCATCACCAGTCCCTACTGCTTCCCCTATCCCATTCCCATCCCACCGCACACTTTCCTCTTGCTGCTTCTTTCCCTCTCCACACCCTGACAGATGGCTGTAGGCTGGGAATGGGCCCCAGGTGGCTCGGAAGGGTGGCAGCAGCAGGAGCAGCATCTGCACTGTGACCCTCCAGTGCCCATGTGGGGATGCAGCAGCTTGCACCACCCCACTGGGAAAAGTGAGTCAGGGCCTGAGCCACTGCCAGCTCTATTCCTGGCATCTCAGCCCTGCCTGACCCCTGCACTGGATTGGGATGGAGCTGGTGGGGACGCAGAAAGACAACACTGGGAAGAGCCCTTGGGATGGATGTTGTTACCCCCCCCCCCTTTCCCCCAGCAACCACAGCCTCACCCTAGAGATGTCAATGCATTTTTATTAAATTCTTACAAAACAGAATACAAAATTCTGGAATCAACAATTGTTATAAAGGAAAACTTCAATTCAGCTGTATCAGTCACCTGGTACATCCAGTAAAGTGCTTGGTTTTATGGGTTTGTCTTTTTTTTTTCCTTGTTTTCTTGGTTTTTAATTTTTTTTGTGGTTTTTTGCATGGTTTCTTTTCCCCTGTTTCAGTTTCAGGTCGCAGCCCCCGAGCAGAGGCTGCTGTGGTACAAACCAACAGTGCGTTAACGTGACTCTGTCAACCCAGCTTTGGCAGTCTTCTTCCATTGTAAGGTAGAGAAAGTTTCTCCTGTTCTCATAAAAACAAAGTTAAGCTTCACAGTAAACGTTTCTAACCAGTTCTAAGTGGAGTTAATCGGCTGAAGGAAGGGCGGGGGGGAAGGAGAGGAAGCCAAAACGCTTAAAACTTCCAGCCTAAAAAAGAACTAATAATAATCTTTTTGAAGTTGGTTTCCAAGACAGATGCTCTATGGGGGAAGGGAAAGGGGGGAAGACTGAAAGAGGAAGAGGAGGAACAGGGGTGGTGGGGAGAGGGATGAGCCGGTGCTGGACCAGGGAGCATCTGTCTGGAAGCGCCCCCCCTGAGAGGTGCTGGTGGCAGGGAGGGGATGTCTGGCCCTGCCACAAGCATCTCGACAACCTAGGCCAGTGCAGTGCGAGGCGCCCATGGGTGCATCGAGGTGTTTCAGAGCCCATCCCCTGGCTCTTGAGGCATTTCAGGTTCTCCATACACACACAGACCGGAGCTCACCATCCACACGGCTCCCTCCACCTGCGCCAGCATCACCACCAACCTGACCCCCGGAGCCAAAACACAACCCCAAACCTGGGCTGAGCAACCAGCGAGGAGCTCGATGCTCCCGGGGTGTCCATCCCCTCAATGCCAACACACCAGCAAAACACCCATGGGGACAAGCTCCCACACGCACGGGTCATCCAGGCCACTCACCAGCCTTCAGAACAGTGGGTGCAAATATAGATCTAAAAGGATTCACACATGGGAAGAGGGGGAAGCTCAGTTTGCCAACAAAGGCATGGGGGGGCTGGGCAGGAACAAACCAACCAGATTTTATAGCCACCCCCCTGCCATCCCCTTCCCATGGTGAGCTTTAAAACTAAGAAGAGCCCAGGCTGCGGCGTGCAGTACCACCGATAGCTTTCACAACACCAGCTCGAGGCATCGCACACTGTACAGCATTCAAGTATTTCTTAATATAAGACAACAAGGAATTATCTACAACTGATAAAACAAAATAAGCTATAAAAAGTAATGTACAATCAAGATGGATTTTGTTTTGTCTCGCTTTAAAGGAGGCCTCTCCAGGGCATCCCGGTCCCCTCACCACCACCCCGCACAGTGGGACCCGGGGGAGAGAGGAGATTGCAAGTGCGAGGCAGTTTTGGGGGGGGGTGGAGAAGGGAAAACCCACCCTCCCTGACCCACAGATGCCACTCGGTGGAAGGGCGAGAAAGGAAGTCCCTGCCCCGAACTCCATCAACACCCCAGATCATCATCTCCCAAGATAACTCACACACACCTCCCTGAAACAAAAACCAACATATATTGCATAGTATTGCTGTCAGCAGTTTTAAAATCAAAAGGAGAACTTTCCCCCTCGGGAGACAGTGACTGTCCTCAGCTGAAGAGCCCAAAGCAAGCTCCCAAAGCCCCCACCTGCGCACACAACGGACCGAGGCTGCTTTTTCAAGGTATAAAGCTCAAAGCAGTGGATGGGAAGGGAAAGGAGGCTGCTGATGAAGGGGACGCCCTCCCTCAGGGTGGGACATGGGGATGGTGGCACAACCTGTGTTGGGGAGCGGGTCTGCTGCAGGGGGTGCCTGGAGGAGCTGGAGCCAGCCGGGCTGCAAGCACCTGATCCAGCCCCACACAGCAGCAACCGACCAAGGGCCTTGTCCCGATGCAGCACCCCAAGTGCTGCATTCCCTCCTTCCCCAAAGCTCCGAGGAAAGGGCAGCGCCACGCATGCAGACATGTGGACACACATGAACACCGGACACATGCACGCACATGAGCATGCTCAGCTCTCCCTGGCCGCCCATCACATCCTGCACTGCTCTGGTGCTGCTGCTGACCCCAAACCCTCCAGCCCCACGTCCCAAGCTCCCCATGGCTGCACCCCTACACTGTAGCCCAGGGGTGCTGCTGCCAACTCAGCCGCTCACCCACCAGCACAGCACCTTGGGGTGCTCAGCACCCCCAGCCCCTCTGGCCACGGCAGCCTCAGGGCCAGCCCGAAGCTCTTTGAAGGGTGTCCTTTGCTTTCCACGGAGCATCTGCTATGCCCAGAGGGGTATTTTTGGGCTGCTCCAGCCACCCTGCAGACCTCATTCCCTCTGCACCTCCTTATGAGCACATCCACTGGCAAGCAGCCCCTCCAGAAACAGGGATACAACACCCGACCCGGCACCAGAGCATGGCCCAATGCTCGTGCATCCCCCTGGCTCTGACCTTATCCCCAGGAGCCGCCATCCGGAGCACAGGAGCAAAGGAAGACATTTCTCTGTGCCCTGTAGAGAAGCACAGCTTAGCAGTTTAAAACCAACAACAACTACAGGGAAGAAGGAAGGCAAAGGGGGTGAATAGCTTATTCTGGAAGCAGGTTGCTGAGGAGAGAGGGTGGCTCGGTGGGATGCGGAGCTGCTCCCTTGCAGGCACCATCTCTCCCCGGCCCAAGCGATTCCCTGCACAACACCCATCACATCCCCCCGTAGCACAGGGCGGAGGGGCTCCCTGCACCCAGGATGGGGGTCCTGCGGGATCTCCCCCGACGTGGGAGAAAGCCCTGCAGCTCCGAGGGGAGGGAGCAGGTTCATACACAACTGCCCTTGTTGAAAACGCGACCGAGGGTCTTTTGTTCACAGTATGAAACGAGCTGAAATCGTCAAAGCAGCCGCGGGTACAAAGAGTCCTTTGGTGTCGGGATGGGGAGGGGGGGGGAAATGTCAGAGGAGAAACCAAGAGTCAGGAAACAAAAGTCCGTGTGTCTGTCAGATGTCCTTGAATGTGCCCTGGGTGAAGCAACCTCATGCTTGATTTAACACCTTAACAGAAGAAAAACATCTTAAACAAACCCTCCCACCCCCAGACCTACAAGATCAGCAAAACCTTGGAAACCAGCCACAGGGACGAGTCCTGATCTTGTCACCAGCCAGGAACGGTGGGGCTTGGGGGGGGGAGAAAGAACAAAGGAGGAGGATGGGGACAACACAGGGTACAGCAGCTCTGGGGGCACAGCTCAGGCTTGGTCAGCCACCAGGACCAGCGGGGCCACGAGGTGCTGCCCGGTGGCCACTGCTTTGGCCAGGCTGCTCTTCTGCCGCCGCTTGGCCAGCTTGGACTCGGAGGGGGGGGAGAGCTGCATGGCCCGTGAGGTAGCTTTGATGATGATGGGTCGTGCTTCCTCCTCCGCCTCATCCTCCTCGTCCTCGTCGCACCGCGTCAGCTGGCGATTGACGGCCATGGCCTCGGCAGCAAAGGAGGTGAGCTCTTTGGCACTGCTGTTCCTGCGGGGAGGCAGGGGCTCAGGGGGGCAACGGGGGCAAATACTGGGGTGTCCCTCTCTGCACGCATGCCATGCCAGGCCGGTCAGGCACCAACAGCATGGCTTAAACCCCAATCACACACTGCAGCCGCAGCGCAGTGCTACGACAGAGCCCCCCCAAAAGCAGCAACTGGGGAGAGGAGGCAGGATTCGGGGGGTGGGATGTGTCCCCCCATCCCAGGGCCACCCTGCAGGATGCTCACCTCTGCAGGATGATGGGGGTCGGCAGGGTGTTATCCGGGGCGCACTGCAACAAAACGCAGCCCATCAGAGCCGGGCACCCCAGGGGAGGGTGAACCCCACCCCAGTTTTGGGGAGCAGAGACGGAAGGGGGGCAGCAGCACTCACCCCCTGCACCCAGGGGTGCTCCAGGACCTGGGCTGCGCTGAGCCGCTTCTTGGCATCTCTCACCAACAGCTTGGAAATGAGATCTTTGGCTCCGAAGGAGATGTGCGCCCAATCCTTGTCAGGAAACTCGTACTTCCCCTCCTGGATGCTTTCGAAGAGCATGTTCTGGAGCAGCAGGGAGAGGGCAGAAGGAAAAGGGGCTGAGCTGGGAGCGCCGCGGCCAAAGGAGAGGTGAGTTTTGGCACTGCCGCGGTGCTCCGTGTACCTGGCACGTGTGGCACGCCTCGCCCCGGTCCCAGCCGCAGTCGGAGCCGCAGTGACCCACGAAGGGGGGGTACCCGCTCAGCATGATGTACAGGATGACCCCCAGGCTCCACAGGTCGCAGCGCTTGTCGTAGATGGACGCCTCCTCATTGAAGGCTTCCACCACTTCCGGGGCCATGTACTCGGCAGAGCCACACTGGGGGGAGAGGTGGGAGTGAGCGCCCGCACGGGGTCCAAAAGGATGGGGGACTGATGGGACTGCGAGGGGGGGAATCCCACCAGAGCTATGGGGCTGCACGCCCTGAAAGGAGGGTGCAAAGCCAGGGTGCAGGGCAGATCACCACTGATGGGCTCCCCACCACTGCAGACCTGGCCCCATTGGGGGACACCCGATTGTGGGGCTGCCACCCCAAAAGAAGCCTAAATCCCAGAACCAGCGGCTTTGGAAAAATGCTTCAAGAGCATCAAATCCAACTGCTCCCAGCGCTGCCGAGGCCACCACTGACCATGGCACTGAGGCCTCGTCTCCACGCTGTGTGAACACTGCAGGGACGGTGGCTCCAGCACTGCCCTGGGCAGTTCCAATGCTGAGCACCCTTTGGGGAAGGAACTGTTCCTCAGCTCCATCTGAACCTGCCCTGGTGCAGCTGAGGCCGTTTCCTCCTGTCCCATCCCTTGTTCCTTGGGAGCAGAGCGCAGCCCCCTCCTCCTGGGCATCCCCTCAGGCAGCACCAGGGAAGCTGAGCCCGCACCTCCCAGCACCAGCGCCACCCAACCGGCTCAGCGGGGCAGCATCTGTCCCGTTCCCATCGCTGCGAAACACAGCCGGGATGAGCCTGCTCTGCCTGTTCCCCTGCCTGGCAAAGCCTCGGGAGCAGGCAGGGATCCGGTGTTGGAGGAGTTAACCCTGATGCAAGCCCTGCTCCCATATCGCTCCAGGGACTCTGGGGCTTTCCAGCACGCATGACCCACAGGCAGCCCACACAGGCCTCGTGACCAGGGCAGAAGCAAGCTGCAGGCAGCAGATAATCGGGCTGTCACATAGGAGAGGCCCCGGCAGCTGATGCCACCACGGGAGACAAAACACAAACCCAAGCCTCAGCAGCACCCAGCACCGGGCTTAACCCTGCCGGGACCAGGGTGCTGCCCCCCCCCTCGCTGACAATGGGCAAACTTGGGGCACCTCAGGAGTGCAGAGCCTGCCCCAGAAGAAGGGTAAATGAGGAGGAAGGGGGGGGCAGGCAGTGTGTTTTGGCCCCCACCGCTGCCGTTGTGCGCCCCGGCACGTGAGCACCCCGAAAACAGCGGGGTGCAGGGCAACACCCTGCATGGGGTATCCCCACTGCTGGAGATAAGGGGAGCGGGGGTTTCTGCAGCGGGGGGGGGAAGGATGGGATGGACGGACACAGCCGGGCTCAGTGTCCCCCCTGCAGAGTGGGGACAGTTCTCTGCAGCACAGGGGTCACCCCACAAGCTTTGGGGCACCCACCCTGCATTGCAAGCAAGCAGCACCCCACAGTGTGGGGGGGGAGCCCCCTGTCCCCCACCTCCATGGCAATCACAGCGGCATCCTCGGCCCCCCCGCCCCGACCCACTTCTCCCTGCAGCAGCCTCAGCGCAGCCGTGGGGCCGGTGGCTGTTGCTAAGGGCTCGCAGCAGCCCGGGCTGTGCGCCAGCCCCCCCGGCCCCCCCCCGTATTATGCAACCGCAGCTCTGCACCGCTGTGGGGGCCGGGACATGCAGCGTCAGCCCCCGGAGCAATGGGATTGGGGGGGGGCGTCTGCATGAGCCCCATACCCAAAGCCTGGGGGTACCTGGGGGGGTGTCCCAGGACCTGGGGGGGGGGCCCTGGGACCACTGCCAACCCCCTCCCATGTGCTTACCGGGGTGAGCAGCTCCGGGGTGGAGATGGGGGAGCAGTCGCCATTGAGTTTGATGCCACTTCCCAGGTCAAAGTCGCAGATCTTCACTGGGGAGACCTTGGTTGGGGGGGGGGAGGAGGAGCAGTGGTGACCCCTGGGGTCCACAGCCTTGTGCCACCCCCTAATGAGCCGCCCGTTAGTGCCTGGACGTGTCATGCTTCACGCCCCCCCGTGGGGACACACCACATCTCCCCCCCCCCAAGGACCCCCCACCCGCTCCGCACTCACCTGATCCGGGCTCTCACACAGAATATTTTCCGGTTTTAGATCCCTGTGTGCAATTCCTGCAGGGAAAAAGAGGCGATGAGGGCAAAACCCCCCCCCTTTGCGGAAAGCTCTGGGGGTGGCACAGGGAACCCTCCCTCCCCACCCCAAATCACCGCCTGCGTTGTGGCAAAGGGCAGGAATTGGCCCCGAGTCCCAGCGGAACCGGAGGAACAGGCTCCGCACCGAGCGCCGCGGCTGGGCCTGACCCTGCGTGCCCAGGGCCAGCAGTAGCCCCTGGGCAGGAGGATGCGGGGAGCAGCACCCCGGGGTGGGGGGGGGTATCGCTCACCTTTGTTGTGCAGAAAGTGCAGGGCGCTGGCGATGTCCCGCACCACCACGCTGGCCTCCAGCTCGTTGAAGTGGCGTCTCCGGTGGATGTGGGTCAGGATGGAGCCTGCGGGCCGGGCAGGAACAGAGCAGGGGCTCAGGGGGGATCCTGCTGCTAACCCCAACCTAACCCCAGCACCATGCTCACCTCCTCGCATCTTCTCGAACACCAGGTAAAACCTCTCCTCTTCCTCAAAGAACTCGATCAGCTCCAGGACGTTCCTGCAGGGATGAAGGCCATCAGCCCAGCAGCCCCCCCCCCGAACCTGCTGGATCCCCACAGAGCGGGTCCTGGGGGAGGACTGGGACAACAAAATCGGGTTTCCAGCGATTGAAACCACACGGATTGGGGCCCCCGTGGCATTCCAGGGGGAGAGGGACTCTCGGCGCCCGACTCTGCTCCCTAATTGCTCGCAGACCCTCCCGGCTCCCTCGCCCTGGGGGGCTCAGCTCCAATTCGGCTGCCTCAGCCCCCGTCGTCATGGCAAAACCGCTTCACGTCCCCCCCCTCGAGATGCTCCCGAGGCCAAGGGGAGGGAGAACCGCACGGGGGAGCGTGGCCGGGGCGCAGCCCACGGGTGTCTCCAGCGCAGCCCGGTCCCCACGGTACCTGTGTCCCTGGCACTGGTACAGCATCTCCACCTCCCTGAAGACCCTGCTGCGGATGTGCCCCAGGCGCTTCTCTATGATCTGAAAGGCAGAAAGGGCGATGCTCAGGGAGCAGCACCCACCGAGCCCAGCAGCCCCCCCGCAGCCCCCCCGGAGCCGGCGCTGGGGCCGGGTGAGGCGGGCAGGGGCTGCCGGAAGGGGTTAAGGCGGCAGAACAGGCTGTTCCCTGTTCCCAGCCGCGCTGCCAAGCCGCTCCCTCCCGCGCCGCAGCCAAGCCGAGGTCCATGTGACACTGGCCCGGCGCTGAGCCATGGTGCTGGAGAAGGGCCCTGTGCCCCAGCGGGTGCTGGCACCCGTGGATGTGCCATGGGCTGGGCAGGGGGTCCCCACACACAGCCTCAGAGAGGAAAACCTGGGTGCTGCCCCCAGCCCCAGAGCTGCCGTGCGCCCTCCCCGCTGCCTCAGTTTCCCCACTGGGGCACCCAAAGGCTCCCCAGGGAGATGGGCAAAGCCACGATCCCCTTGGGTTCGGCTGCGTTTTGACACCGAACCCCTCCCAGCTCCCCACACCGTGGCTGGGAGCCTGCGGGCTGCAGGGCCATGGGACCAGCATCCCCTGACCCCCAAAGCAGCCGGGTCACTCCTGCAGCACCCCCAAGCTTGCAGGGCCATGGAGGTGGCCGCCCCGCAGCACCACGCGCCCCGGCTTGTCCCGAGCCCCCAGATGTGCCACAGGCATTAATTCAACCCCCTGCCCGCTCTGCCTCACAGGACAGGAGCGTGGCCAAGGGGGTGACCAAGGTCCCAGCGCTGGGTGCTGGCAGGGGACAATGCGCCCCCAGCCCGGCCCTGCCCCATTCCCACCGCTCCAGCCCATGTCCTGCGCCAGCACCGGATGGCTGCGGGAGCCAGATGTGGAGGGTGCGAAGGGAAACTGAGGCAGAGGGAGCGGAGCGCGCGGCGCCAAGGGCAGAGCTTTACCTTCACCGCGTACTCCTTGTTGGTGATGAGGTTCACACAGGACTGGACTCTGGCGTGGGCCCCTTCTCCCAGCACCTCCTCCTGCAGCTGGTAAACATCTGGCAGGGGAGAGGCTGCCTGAGCTCCCGGCCCCACAGCAGCCCCGGGCACCGCCGCCGGCCCAGGCTGGGGACCGCAGGAGGGCTCAGCCCTACCCCACGCTCACCTTCGAAGCGGCCCGAGAAGCTGTCGGTTGCTCTGCAGCGCTTCTTCTTCTTGTTCCTTTTCTTGGCGTCGGGGATATCGATGGGTTGACTCGAAGGCATATCTGGGCCGGAGCAAAGGCACTGAGTCAGCCCCGTCCGCCCACGGCTGCCCCCGCACGGCCACCCCTGGGGCACCCCAAAACCCTCCAGGGAACTTAAAGAGCCAAGAAGATGCCGGGGGGGGGACGACACCCGCAGCTCACCGGGACGGGGCGGGCACTCGAAGTTGAAGACAGGCTCCAGGTGGCCGGGTTGGTCGAACTCCAGGTCGAAGGGGTTTTGTCCCTGGGGGGGGGGGGACACCGAGAACAGGAGTGAGATGGCAGCAGCTGCCGGAGCCACCACCACCAGTGCTGAGCCCACGGAGCCCCGCACGCGCCCTGCTCACCCGCCCCATCGGTGTAGGGTGCTGTGCGCCACCAGGTCACGGTGCTGAGGAGGAGGAGGAAAGGTCTGAGCACATCTCCTGATGGGGACAGTGCTGCCCGGTCCTGCCTCCACGCCAGCAGCCCACACACGGGGGATGAGGAGGGGGATCGGGGATGAGGAGGGGGATCGGGGCCGCCCGCACCAACCCACCCCCAGTTCTCCACCCGGACCTGAACCACAGAGAGGGGGGAGGAAGAAAAGGCACAGGGGCAGGATGGGCTCCAGAGCCACGGTGCTGTGTCCTCCCAGCTCCCTGCAAGGTCACAGTGGGCTGGAGCCCGCTCAGCCCCGTTCCAGCGAGTGCTGCGCCCATCGGGCTGTGAGACACCCGGGACCAGCAGGATCAGTCCCAACCCCAAACCCTCCCTGCCCCCAGGATGGGCGATGATGGGCACGGGAACGGTGACATCTGCCCCCCCCCCCCCCAACCCCGGGGAATGCAGTCCCAGCACCCCAAAGGGGACACGGGGACCCCCGCGCCGCCCCACCGCGGGGCAGAGCAGCCTCGGGGGTGCCCGACGGGGCGGGGAAAGGGCCCCATCCTCTCCAGGGTTACGAAATGCGTTTGGGCGGAGGAGGCAGCTCCCGGCCGCGTTCCCAAACCCGCCCCGGTGCCCCGGTGCCCGGGCCGGCTGCCAGCCCCGGCCAGAAAGCGCCTGTTTACAGCCGGGGTGGCCCTCGGGGGGTCCCCACCGCACAACGGTGGGGGGGGGGGGTCACACGAGGAGCATCCCCCCCCAACCAAGCATCACCCTGGGGGCAGAACGCTCCCGCACAGCCGTTTGCCAACTCCCCCCCCCCCCCCCCCCAAGAAACCCCGGGATTTACAGAGCACAGCATTGCCCTTCAGCTGCCCCCCCCCCCCCACCTCCCTGCAGCACGGGCAGGATGAGGCCCTCCGGGCGCTGGGGTGGGGGAAGCGGGAGGGGAAAAGGGGGGCACAGGGCCCTGGCAGCTACCGCAGCACCGACACAAAAGGTTTGGGGGATGGGAGGTGCGGGGCGGACGCTGAGCACCGGCTCCATCCCCGCATCCGAGGTGCCCCCAACCCCGTCCCCATCCACAGCCACCCCGGGGGGGGTTGGGGGGGCGCGGTGCGGACAGAGCCAAACCCCGGCCTAAAGCCTTTGGAGCAGGATGAGACCTCAGCTCAACCGAGCCGGGGCCGGGGGCAGCTCCCGGCATCCCTCGGAGCGCCGGGAGCCAAAACTGAACAAAGATCCCAAGGGCCGGGACGGGAGCGAGCGCTCGGGGAGCGGCGTCAGCGCCGCACAGACCCCCCCCGAGGGTGGCACAGGCAGGGGCTGAGCCCGACCATGCCCCGGCTGCAGCCGCAGCCCAGGGCCCCGCTGCCAGGACCCGGCCCTCGCACACCACGTCCCGGCACCCCCTACCCCCCCCCCCCAGGCCTGCACCCCGCCTGCAGAACAGGGTGAATGGGTGCAGCCCCCACGTACCCCATGGGGGGCCCTGCACGCCTGACCCCCGGAGCACCCCGACCCCGGGGCAGGGGGGTCCCGCTGCCCGGTTTGGCAGCACCGGCGCTTCCCCCCGTCGCGGGGGTCTCGCCAACGCCCCCCCCCCTCCCCCCCCCCCCCCCATGCAGAGGCTGCGGCGCTGCAGGCGCAGGATGCGGCCCCCTTAGGCCCGCACCGGCCCTGCTCGCACCTCTGCCATTGCAGCCCCCCCCCCCGGAACCTCCCCGGTGCTCCCCCCGGCGGGGGGGGGGCAGCCCCTTACCTTGAAGGAGCGGTGGAAACCCGGGATCTCTGATTTCTTCTGCACCATTTTGCTGCGGGGGGGGGGTGCGGGGGGCGGCGTTGCGGTGAGAAACGGAGGGGGGGGGGGGAGAACCGGGCAGGGGGGAGGGAGGCGGAGGGAGCCCGGGGGGAGGCCGAGACCTGCGGGAGAGGAGCGCGGTCAAACGGCTGCGGCCCCGCACCGAGCCCCCGGTCCCGGGTCCCCGCCCCGACGGCGCTCACCGGCGCGGCCCCGCCGGTACCGGTACCGCAGCGCAGCCCGCACCGCCGCCCGCTCCGCTCCGCTCCGCGCCGCCGCCAGGAGGGGACGCGCTGCTCCCGCCCCCGACGGCTTTATAGAGGCGGCCGCGGCCCGCCCCGGGGAGGGGACACCCCCCGGGCCCCCATCGGGGACGCAAACACCCCCCCCCCCGGGCCCCTCACCGGGAATAGGAACCCCCCACGGGGGCACAAACACCCCCCGAGCCCTCCCCCGCCCCCGAGCATCCCCCGTATTGAACCGGGGACACGACCCCCGCTCCGGGCCCCCCCGCGCTGCACTGGGGCTCCCCTCTGTCCAGGGACCTGCCTGTTCCTGCCCCGCTGATCCCCGGCCCCCTCCTGTGCTGCTGTCAGAGACAGGAGCACCCCCCGGGCCCCCCCGTGCACTGCACCCGGGGACAGGGACACCCCCCCCGCACCCCCAACCCACCTCTCGGCACAGGGATGTGGACCCCCCTGGACACCCCACACTGTCCCCAGGGACACCCCTTGGGGACCCCCCTGCACCCAGGGACAACGACACTGCGGCTCCGCGTTCGCTTTCTATGCCCCTGAGGCTCAGGGCAGGGGGGGGGCCGGCCCTGACCCCCCCATCCCACACATGGCACAAGTGGGGCCACGCTCAGCCCCACGTCCAGGCCTGCTCCAAGGATGGGGGGGGGGGGGGGGAGCAGGACACAGGGTCCCTGCAGGATGCACCCAGCGGTGGTGGCGGGGGGTGGGGGGGACGCCGTGAACGGGACCCCCCATTGCGGGCTCCCCCCGCTGTGGGTGCCCGAGTCCCCCCCCCCCACCTCGCGTGACGCCGGCGGGGCTGAGCACAGCTCCGCGGTGCTGTGCGGGGCCAATGGCGGCGGCACCGCGGTGCATGACTTCACCGCCCGCGCCGCGCATTGGCTGCGGCCCCGACGCCGTCGCAGCCGCTGACTGCACCCCACGTCACAGCCCCCCCCCCCCCCCCGGAGCCCCCCAACTTCTCCTCCTCCCCTCTTTGGGGGGGTTCCAGTGCAGGGCTCACAGCCCCACAAAGCCATTGCGGTGCGGGGACACCGCAGGGGGGGCCCAAACCCCCTCCGTGCGCGCTCCATCCCATCCGAACCCAACCGAATTCCCGCTTTTCCAGGCCCTGGCGCTTGCTCAGGGACATCCGGGCAGCCTGGACCGCTCCTTCTCAGCGCTGCTGCTGCGGCCTCCCCAGTGAGCGGAGATGGGGGGGGCCGGGGGGGGGGGGTCACAGGGTTTTGGCTCCCATAGGTAGGGCAGGGACAGGGGACAGGGACAGTGCCGCGGGGCCCTCGTGGGTGCCTCCGGAGCAGTCGGATGCCTCCCAAATTGCGCACGCTGCCATGTAGGTCACCACGGTAATGACAGGGCGGCAGCGCTGGCACCCACAGCCCCCGGGGGACACCCAGGGGTGCCCGGTGCGGCAGGGACACGGAGGGGTGGCCAAGAGCTCGCCCAGCCTGCGGGGCCCCGGCATCACGCAGCGCTGGAGCGCTCGCTGCCTGTGTGCTGCTCGCTGGCTGCGTGCTCGCTGCGTGTGCAACGCGTGTGCTCTGCGTGTGGGATGCGTCGTGTCGCCCTGCGTGTTGTCTGCACCTTCCCCGCATGGCTGGGGCATGCCTGGTGCATGCTGCGTGCTCGACGTGTGGCCGTGTGTGACCTCTGCGTGTTTGCTGCATGCCTGGTGCATGCTCCCTGTGTGCGGCTGCGCTCTCTGCGTGCTCTGCATGCTCAATACATGCTCACTACATGCTCTGCATGCTCACTGCACACCCACTGCATGCCCACTGCACACTCTGCATGCTCTGCGTGCTCACTGCATGCTCGCTGCACACTCTGCATGCCCTGCGTGCTCGCTGCATGCTCGCTGCACACCCACTACATGTTCTGCATGCTCACTGCACGTCCACTGCATGCTCTGCATGCACAATGCACGCTCACTGCATCCTCTTTGCAGCCAGGCATGGTGAGAGCACGGGGCCTCAGGCTGGGGGAGCAGGGAGCGAGCATCCATGTGTTCCCCATGTATGCACCCAGCCAGGCATGCACAAGAGCGCACACACACGTGTGCAAGGGCAAAGCAGGAGGCGGGAGGTACCCTACATGCATGTGCAGCCAGCACATGTGTGCACACACACACGTGCAGAAGCAGCCATTCCAGGTGCGTTGCTGTGGAGCCATGCGGTTGCTCAAGGGATGGCTCGCACATGCATGTACATGTACACATCCATATATGTATACACACACGCATGATCATGATGGTGCTGTCCCATGTGTGGGGCTCTCCCCCTCCTGCACAGCTCTGTGCATGCAGGGTCCAGCAAAAATCCCCCTTGGAGCCCACCTGTGGCTGCTTTCATGAAACCATGGAACCATGGAATGGGTTGGGTTGAAGGGACCTCAAAGCTCCTCCAGCTCCAACCCCTGCCATGGGCAGGAGTCACCTTCCATAGAGCAGCTCCAAGCCCCTGTGTCCAACCTGGCCTTGAGCACTGCAGGGATGGGGCAGCCACAGCTTCTCTGGGCACCCTCAGCACCCTCACAGGGAACAGCTTCTGCCCAAGAGCTCATCTCAGCCTCCCCCAGGCCTCCCTATGGAAGGGGCGATGGAAGGGCCCCAATGGCTGATCACATCCTGCATCCCGGGGCTGTGGGCAGCAAACCCACTGTGAGACCCGCACGGGGAGCCCCTGTCCCCCGGCGTCATCAGTCCCTGCACCCCAGGGTGCCCCAGGACGGGGTCTCCAAGAGCCGATGGCGCTCCGCACACCGGGAACGGCGGAGGGAAAACAGGAAAGTGAGCGGGGCCGTGCCGGAAGGCCGCTATTGTTGGAGCGGGAGCAGAGGGAGCGGGAGTTGGGCTGGAAAAGCCACCACGGGACACGGGACAGCCCACGCAGGCAGGAGCAGTGGGAAGGGCATGGAAAGCTCATGGGGTGTGCAGTGCTTCCCCCCCCCCCCCGACCTGCTGCCCTGGCTTGGAAGGAAGGAAAACGCCATAAACCCTTTCCCGGCTGTGCCTCCCCTGCGCTTGGAGCCCGCGCTCCATTCCAAGTGGCAAAGTCTCCCAACCCCCTGGAATTTCCTGCCCGGCAGAACCCGGAGCCGAGGCTCTCCCAGCGCTGGTTCTGCTGCCGGGGGGCACACGGGACACAGTCGCACATGTCCAAGGCTCACGCGGGCATCGGCCCCGCTGGCTCAGGTGCCGGTGGGTCCCCAACCTCCCTCCTTGCCCCAGGGGCATTCGGGCAGCCCCGCAGCACTGGGGCAGCTCTGACCCTGCAGAGGGGGCTGCAGCACCCCCCAAAGCTGCCCCCCCACCACCGCGGGGCATCCCCAGGGATGCGGCTCCAATCCCTCACTCTGCTGCAGGGGAGGAAACCCCGTATGGCTTTCCCAGCTCCTGCGTTGCAGCCGCATCTCGGGGCTTCCCCCACCGTGGACCCCCAGGGCAGAGCATGTAGCTGGGGGCAGCGGTGGGACGTGGCCGCAGAGCGAGGAGGGGTGGGCACACGTGGTGGTGGGGCGCCTGCAGCGACCCGCTCCAGTGGGAGGTGCTGGAGCCGGGTGAGCCTTAAGGTCCCTTCGAGCCCAAACCGGGTTCCAGGATTCGGTGATGCGTTTCTCTTGCGACTCCTCGAATGCAGGGTTTGCATCCCGACAACGAAAGCGAACCCAAACGGGAGCCCGGAAGCTGCTGCACACCCCGGGGCTGGCGCAGCCCGGCGGGAAGCGGGCGCAGGGAGAGCCGTTCCTTCCCCGGGAGCAGCGGTGACCCCGCTCCGAGCCAAAGAGGAGGGATATTTATTTCCCTGTGAACATACGGCCCCGCGGCCCCCGCCGTGGCCGAGCTCCTGCGGCCGCTCCGGCTCCGGGGCCGATTCCATCTGTGCCTTTGGGACGGGGTCAGCCCCGCGGAGGGGAGGCAGCGGAGCCCGGGGCGCCCCGCTCAGCCCGGCCCTGCAGCGCAGGAGGTCAGCAGATGGGTTCTGCTCGGGGCCCGCACAGCCTCGGTGCCCCCTCCGTCTGCGCCCAGGGCCGCACGAGGGATGCAGGGACCGACGGGTCCGGCGGAACCGGCTCAGCCGCTGCCGGCAGCTCCCGCAGAGTCAACACAAAGGCCCCGCGCAGGGAGATGAGAGCAGAGAGCGGGAGGCACCAACAGAAAGGAGGGAGGGCTCCGCAAACCTGCCCTGGGCAACGTCCTGCACTGCAGCGCCCGCTCTGCGGCAGCACCTCCGGCCCGGAGGCTCTTCCCCCCGAACGGTGCTTTTATAGTCACAGAATCATGGAGTGGTTGGAAGGGACCTTAAAGCTCCTCCAGCTCCAACCCCTGCCACGGGCAGGGACACCTTCCATAGAGCAGCTCCAAGCCCCTGTGTCCAACCTGGCCTTGAGCACTGCAGGGATGGGGCAGCCACAGCTTCTCTGGGCACCCTGTGCCAGCACCTCAGCACCCTCACAGGGAACAGCTTCTCCTCTTCTGCCTTACACCCAACCTGAACTTGCCCCGTTTCAGTTTGAACCCATCACCCCCTGTGCTATCACTGCAGTCCCTGATGAAGAGCCCCTCTCCAGCATCCTTGCAGCCCCCTTCAGACACTGGAAGCTGCTCTGAGGTCTCTTCTCCAGCCTGAACAGCCCCAATGTTCTCAGCCTGGCTCCATACGGGAGTGCTTCAGCCCCTGAGCATCCCCATGGCCTCCCCTGCACTTGCTCCAACAGCTCCATGTCCTTATACTGAGGACACCAGCACTGCACCCAGCACTGCAGCGGTGGTCTCACGGAGCAGGGCAGAGGGGCAGGATCACCTCCCTCGACCTGCTGCTCGTGCTCTGGGGACGCAGTGCAGCACAGGGGGGGTTTAGGCTGCAAGCTCACACGGAGGTTGTCATCATTGTTCCTCCTGCCCCGGCTGGGACGGCCTCACATGAAAGCAGCCGCACCTCTGCCAACAGGGAAGGGAGGGCAGAGGAAGGCAGCACCTGCAGCCCCGAGGGTGGCAGTGGGACGGTGCACATTGAGGTTGGTGTGAAAGAAAAAGCAGATGAGCAGTGACACACACGGACATGGCACCACTCAACCGCATCTGCAGCACCAGCACTGGGTCCCTGTGGGTTCGTGCCCGTCCCAGCTGTGCTCCGGATCCGGCCCCTCGCACTGGGGGCTGCGGACGCTGCGCTTGCGCGGGCAGTGGTGGGGCCCAGCTCTGATGTGGGCTCTGACCACAGCACTGGGCAGCCACACTGCACCCTCCAGCAGCACCCAGCCAGGGTGATGCGGCTCCGGCTGAGCTGCACCCACAAAGCACAGGCAGAGGGGCCCTGGCACCTCTGCCATGCAGGCGAGTGGGCAGGACCTGCTGCTGCAGGCAGGGCACAGCCGGGGCTGGTACAGGCAGGAGCTGCGGCTGTGGAGCCCCTTAACTCCTCTTCTGGGCAGGAAAGTCACCTGCAGCCCCTGAATGCAGAGCTTTGAGCACGAGAGCTCTCTCTAACAGCCCATTAGCGTGCTGGTGAGCTCCACCTCACCTCCCAGGCCCACAGCCACCCGGGCTTTAGAGCTGGGAGAGCAGAACAGCTCAGCCATTGGGTCCAGGGACACTGCAGGGACAAGCCAGGACAAGCCTGGCCCGGTGGCTGAGCTCCAGCACCCGCCGGCTCTGTCCCACAGCCCTGGGAACACGCATGGGGTTCGGAGCAGCCCAGACCTGGCGTATTGACAGGAGGACTCGAACCTCGGTGCACATAGCCAGGAACTGCAGGAAACAGCTCTCCAGCGCTTCCCGAGGAGTCCAAACACATTGTGTTTGCTTTGCTGATAGAAGGCCTCTGCCGAGCAAGTAATCACAAGACATCCAGCAATGGGATACGTAAATACAGCATAATTTATTGGTTCCATTTCAGAGAACTATAGTGGTATTTGTACGAGTGTCCCAATGATAGTCGCGTATGTACAGAGATTCCAGGACACAGGAAAACTTCGTAAGGAAGAAGCGGTTAGTGGTACCGTTTGGTCACTGGTCATAGAAACCTTTTCTCTGCCTGTAAACCCCGACTCCCACTTCCCCAAAATCTACCTCGGGGGCACTGCTAAGCTCTCTTCACGCCGCAGAGCACCTTGTGCAAGCAGCAGGCAAGGCTCATGGCCTCTGGCTGCACACCAGAGACTTTGGTTAGGGGATGTGTGCAGCTGAGTGGGGACGCGCTGCTCGGGAAGAGGGAGAAGGCTCCGTACCCTGATAGGAAGCAGAAAATGGCCCACGTGCAGGCAGTGAGGCGGGGGTGCAGCAGCTCAGTTCCTCTCGGCAGGGTCAGCGTACCGCAGGGAGATGGTAAGCGCAGGTGTTTGAGAAGAAGACTCCCCCATGCCTGTCCCGGCGCCTTCCCTCTGCTCATCCCCACGAGGCACAGGTCTGCTTGGCCTGAGGCTGCCAGCCTGGACCCCTGTGCTGGGCTGGGCACCGGGAGAAGCTCAGCTCAGAGCTGCTGTTAAGGTGCAACAGCAGATTAACAACAGCAGAGCTGCAGCACTCCCTTAGCAGCAGCAGCACTGGTCTTGCCATGGAAGAAACCCAAATACAAGTGAGGGAAAGCAAGGAGGGGACAGGATGCCAAGCAGAGAGTGAGCACAAAAGCAGCTCTGTCCGAAAACTGGACTCACAGCCAGTGGAAGAGGCGCTGGAAGCAAAGAGCACCCCAGGGGATCCACGTCCATACACCATTCAGGGATGGGAATTGGGTGTCTGAAGGGAAGTACCACTTCCATGGCAGCAGCAGCTACAGGACACGGCTCTATCTGAAGCATCTGGCTTGGCTCACGTGGTGCTGCTGCATGAGGGCATGAGGAGGAGGCAGCTCAGGGTGGCTCTTCCCTGCTCCAAAGTGAGCATTCCCACCACGTGGCCCCAAATATTTTCTTTTTTTTTTAATAGAAATTACTATAAAAAACTAGTTTATCTAGAGCATCTTTAAAAAAATATTCCTGCAGTATCACAGTTTGACATTGAAACGCATTAAAAATATATGGATTTGTTGACAAAATGTCTCTGTTCTCCCCTTGAATCACATCTCCCAAGCAGGAGCAGGACTCGGAGTCCTCGGGAGAGAGGCCGAGGTGGGAGCAGGAAGGTCTGAGCTCAGTGGCACATCCGGGAGGTCATTTCCTTCTGCCAAAGGGACGGAAAAGAGGAAAAGAGAAGGGACCATGAAGGAAGATCCAGATGGACAGGGAGGGTGTGGATGACAAAACCTCACCTTTGGTTAGTCAGCCACGCGGTGACACTTCCCAAGAGCTCCGGTTTGGGCAGGTCTGCGTTCCCCCCACCACTCCCATTCCCCGGCACCACAGGACACCCTTCCAACTGCCCAGTGGCTCTGCAAGTTTGCTCTGTTGCTAACAGCTTTGGAAACACCATCACCACCTCCTGGGTCTACCAGGTCATGTTCTCCATCCTCCAGACTCCCTGTGAAGGTGGTGGCATTGCCCTTGCTTTTGGTTCAGCATGGGAAGCAAGCACAGGGAAGGAAGTACATCCCCATCCTGGATGGCCAACAGTGTCAGGCTCACACAGACAAGGCAAGCCAGCTGCTAGAAGTGCAAGGAGGCTGCTGGAGAACAAGTCAACTTCTCCCATCCCGTACCCAAACTACCCTGCACGTCCTGACTCCCAGTTTCCTGACAGTCAAGCTGCAAGGCCAACTGATGTCCTGATTTTGGGCAACCAGTTTTGAGAAGGTAGAATCATACAATAGTTTGGGTTTGAAGGGACCTTCAAAGCTCATTTAGACCAACCCTGCAAAGAGCAGGGACATCTTCACTTCGATCAGGTCACCCAGAACCACATCCAGCCTGGCCTTGGATGTCTCCAGGGATGGTGCATCCACCAGCTCTCCGTGCAACCTGTGCCAGTGCTGTAACATCCTCACTGTAAAGAAGTTTTTCCTCACATCTAGCCTGAATCTCCCTCTTTTAGTTTAAACCCATCACCCCTCATATAGAATCATAGAACGGTATGGGTTGGAAGGGACCTTTCAAGGTCTGGAGACCAGATTGACCCCTCCACCACCAGTCAAGCCCTTTTGCACTGCCCCAGACACCGACAGACCAACGTGTACCCTGAGCCCACCCAGACACTCACCAGTGGTTCCAGCTCCTTGGTGTCTATCAGGTTGAACTCTTTCACAAAGTAGTAAAAGTGCTTGTAGCAGGTGTTCACGTGGGCTTCCGATCCCATCTGGGTGATCCTGTCGAAATGGTGGATGTAGACATGGACAAAGACCCGGAAGAGCCTGGAGAGAATTTTCTTCACCACAGGGAGGAAGTTCTTGGGGAAGGGAGTACCTGGGAGGGAGGACATCACCAGGAGAAACTTTCAGTCAGGGTCAAACTGGTTCCTTGGGGCTAAAATTAACTGATACAATGGAGAGACTGAGACAAAAGGGCTTTGTCCTTGCACTGGAACAGGCCACCCCATCCCTGGCAGTGCTCAAGGCCAGGCTGGAGCAACCTGCTCTAGTGGAAGGCGTCCCGGCCCACGGCAGGGGGTTGGAACTGGATGATCTTAAGGTCCTTTCCAACCCAAACCACTCTGGGATGCTATGAATTTCCAGTTCCCCTCTCCTTTTGCCTTGGATCAAGTTTTTCAAAGCACAGATTTCTTAAGCAACTGAGAGCTGTAAGAAACTGGCCTTGGAGATTCCCAGATTCCCAGCAGCTGCTTCAGTCCAATAGGGTTTTCTTCTACTCCTGTTTCTCATGTTTATATACAGAACACAAAACACAAGATAGGACCAAACAACTCCCCAGAAGAAAGAGTCAGTGCCGTTAACTCCCCACACTTCTCTCTTATTTTGATGTCTTTAGCTCTTCGGTTAAAAATGAAAGATGTTCAGGTCTCTGTGAAGGGATCGGTCCTTTGGGATTTCTTGAGCCAGGGCCCTGCAGAGGAGCGCACCAGCCAGCTCAGGGCAGTATATCACAGTTTAAAGTTCACACAGGTTGTTTCTGGAGGAATAAGGATCAGTTTAAACCCTTTCAGTGCTCTGCAAAAGCTGCAGCATTTCAGTTGGTGCTAAGGGTGAGCAATCTGGTAAAAACTGAGCTGACAACAACAATTACAGTCAAACCCCCCTCCAAACCTCCAAACCACAACCCTCCTGCGTCAGAAACTTGTCTTGCCTCCCTGAGCAGAACAAACACCCTGCTTGTAGTCCCCAGAGAGGCTCACAGGAGAGCCCTAGCTAAAGGCAACGCAGCCGTTGTTGGGGCAACAGGAGGAACAGGGGGGAGGATTTCAGCGCCTCAGCTGTCTGAAGGAGTGTTTGTGGCCTTGCTCTCCCCTCTGCCTGCTCAACACCAGGTTTAAGCAGCATTGTGGCACACATGGAATAGCCCTCTGGACACTTGTGTGGCAGACATGTCCCACATAGAGACTAACTGCATCCCATCAGAGCTTCCACGGGTTAAATGCTGGGGCAGGAGGGTGGGAGCTCTGCTGCATCTTGTCTTTCGCAGCCCAGAAGACGGGAGCTCTGAATGGGATGAATCATGTTTCCTTAATGCTTTAGATACTGAATTCTCCCATCTTCCTCAACACAAAATAAACAAAGCCCCCAACCCTCTTTGCCCCAAAGCCAGCACACGAAGCTGCGTTTGGATATGCAGATTTAGGTGGCTTAGGCCAAATTCTCCTTTCCATCACCCTGGCAATAGATGAAACACTGCCCCTCCCTCCATGCACATCTCAGCATCCCCCCAGCTGCAACCGACAGCCGAGCACACGCCAGGAAGCACTGAGCTTGAAAGGGCAGAGTCAGCGACCGCCAGCCTGTAATGACAAAGAGCCTAATTATGGAAACGTGGCCACCATCACCCGGCCGAGGCAGAGCACGCGCGTGGAACCCAACCTGGCAATCAGCTCTGACAGAGACCACGGCCAGCGTCAGCTGCTCAAGAGTCCTGGCAGAGACTGTTCCAAGAGCAGGCTGTTGTTTTCACTGCTCAGGCACAGCTTGGCTTTACTTGAGGTATCCATGGCTCCAAATGTGATCTGATACAGCTCTGGGTGTTTTAGCACTCCAGAAGAGCTCTGAAGTTTCTTGGGTCCTTGGAAGAGCTCATTACGCTGCCAGGCTCTGAGCAGCACAACAGGAAATAGCTCTGCTACAAGGCTGGCCTGTGCAACAGCATCCCCTGGAACAGACCTCCTAGCCAGGCTGGACGGGGCTTGGAGCAAACCTGATCCAGTGCAGGGTGTCCCTGCCTGGGGCAGGGGGTTGGAGCTGGATGAGCTTTGAGGTCCCTTCCAAACCAAACCATTCTGTGATTCCATGATTCTAGAAAGGGGACCCGAGGGCTCGAAGGAGAAGGCTCTGCATCAACTTCCCTCCTCCCAGCCACAACTAGAACTGAACTCACCGACATTGGTGGGAAAGATGTCCTCGTTGTTGATCTGTACCTCAATCCAGTCCATCAGGAGGTTCATGTACTGGGGAGCAGACAGGGCTGTGGGTTTCCGGTACTTGTGCTCGTCCTGCCACCGGTACTCGTACTTGGGTCCCCCCGACATGACGGGGCAGGACTGCTCTGTGCAATAGTCACTGATGGTGCCGTAGATCAGGTTGATGCGGTTGAAGAAGTCCACCACGTGCACAGCCACCCAGTCGTTCTGCTCCTCTCCTGGTGGCAGCTGGACGGCAACTTTTAAGTCCAGGCCAGCATTGAGGGAGGCTTGAGCCTTCTTGTGCAGCTCAAACCGCTGAGTCCCCGGCTCAAACTTGCGCTTGGGCCGGAAGGTTTTGTCTTTATTGAACACTTGCTTTAAAGCATGGGACATTTTTCTTCTCTTCTCCTTTCTTTTCCAGGTCCGTAGTGATGACAGGCAGAGATGCAGCGCTGCTGGGCCACTTCCTGGGGCAGGGCTGGGGTGACTCTGATCTTCACAGAAACCTTCCCCTATTCATCTGGTCCTGATCTGCAACGCAGCACAGAAGGGCAGCGATTAGGAGCAGCTCTCTCAACAGGAAACCTTGTGTAAATCCCATAGGCAGAGAGCTGGGATACCATCTGGGCCCTCGCCCCACATCTGAGAAGGGGGGGAAGCCAATGCCAGGTTTCCTTCCTCCCCCTTCTCTTTAGAGCCTAGCTTGCAGCAGAGCAGCAGCTCTGCCATCAGAGGTGCCAAGAGTCACCCCTGCAAGGTCTCCCCATGCACTTGGTGCGGGGATGAGGAAACGAGCCCCATAGGGAAGAGCTGTGGCTGCAACTCACCCCATCGAGACCCAAACGCTACAGGAGCAAGGAGAAACTCCACCACCTACTCAGCTCCAATACACCAAAGAGTTAAGAAGGGCAAAAGAAGCTGGGCTTTTTCTGGATCAGATTTTTCACCTCTGCTCCCCCACTTTGGAAACAAGCCCACCTAAAAGCTAAGGTTATGGCAACCCAAATGGAGTTCAGATCTGTTGACAGACGTACTCAAAGCTGCTGCTTGAGCAGGAGATATGTGCGCTGTCGTGGTGCTAAAGACAGGACATGAAAGGGTGGAGGGGAACACGAAAGAGAAGAAGAGGAAGAAGAAGTCGCAGCTCAGACACCCGGATAGAGAATATCCTGAAACAACAGGAGCTCTAAGAGCAGCCACAGCCTCTCTTCCAGGTGCAGGCAGACCAGAAACACACTTTTCATTTCAGCTGAGCTCCCTCCGAGGTGAAGGCCGGTTGAAAGCTTGCCTTCCTCCTTCAGTCTGTGGAAAAGACTTAGCTCCAAGAGGGTGAGACACAAGTTGAGATCTGAAAGGATGCTGACGAGAAACACAGCTCTGTTTATCTGTACCTAATTATACCTCCTTTGTTCCCACATCCATCCCCTTGTATAATTTGTGTCAAGCTGGTCTTTGATGGAGGCTTAAAGCAGAAAACTATGTGTACCAAGAATATTATTTTACATATGCTGGGCAGAGGAATAAGGAAAGTAACAGAAATTAAATAAAGCTGATGCTTATGGAATTTGGCAAGTAAGAATTTCCATGATTTTATAAGCAAGCAAGCAAACGAATCCCCTTCACCAAGCAGAAATCTGTTCTGATTTCTATGAAGCCACAGTTTGTTTGAATATGTAAATAGTTTCCTCAGATGTTGCCAAGAAAATTCCAATCTCAAGGTCAACACTACGGCTGCCACAGTTCAGCCCATCTCTAACAGATGCTGTGCAGCGCTAATCAGCATCTCTTCTCCGGAGAAAGATTAAAAAGATTTAAACCAAGGCCTCTTGTTTTCTCAGAGCAAGGCAGAAAACCCAAACCACTTCAGTTTGTCCCACTAGGGCCAGATTCAACATTCCCAAGTGCAGCTTTTCCTGTGGGAATGGGCTCAGTCACCTCTTCTGTGGAGCAGAAGAGATCCAATCTCCTATTGCAACATGGGCCACAACATGCATTGGGAGAAACTGAAAATGCATTTTAATGTGGCTCAGTGAGATCCGCCCTGGGCAGGAAGGTGAATTCACTGCACACATGGTTCCACTGCGTCCAGAACTGCTGCGACCCCCTCAGCTGCTGTGTGAGAGTCAGAGAAGAAAAATCACAGACCCACAGAATCAACCGGGTTGGAAAAGACCTTCAGCACCACCAAGTCCAACCCTTACCCCAGCGCTGCCGAGGCCACCACTGACCATGGCACTGAGGCCTCGTCTCCACGCTGTGTGAACACTGCAGGGACGGTGACTGCAGCCCTGCCCTGGGCAGTTCCAATGCTGAGCACCCTTTGGGGCAGGAATTGTTCCTCAGCTCCATCTGAACCTGCCCTGGTGCAGCTGAGGCCGTTTCCTCCTGTCCCATCCCTTGTTCCTTGGGAGCAGAGCACAGCCCCTCCTGGCTCCATCCTCCTCTCAGACAGCTGTAGGCAGTGATCAGGTCCCCCTGAGCCTTCTCTTCTCCATCTGAACCCCCCAGGTCCCTCAGCCGTTCCCCATCACACTGTGCTCCAGGCCCTGCACCAGCTCCAGTGCCCTTCTCTGGCCCCATCCAGCACCTCAAGGTCTCTCTTGGAGTGAGGGGCCAGAGCTGAACACAGGATTCGAGGTACGGCCTCACAAGTGCCCAGAGCAGGGACACAGCCACTGCCCCGGCTCTGCTGCCGCATTGGTGCTGATCCAGGCCAGGATGCTGGGGGCTCCTTGGCTGCCTGGGCACAAGCTGCTCCTGTTCAGCTCCATCAGTCAGCACCCCCAGCTCCTTTTCCAAGGGCAGTTTTCCAGACACTCTTCCCCAAGCCTGGAGCCTTGCAGAGGGTTGTTGTGGCCCAAATGCAGGACCCAGCGCTTTGCCTTGTTGAATCTCATCCCACTGGGCACAGCCCATGGATCCAGCCTGGCCACATCCCCATGCAGAGCCTTTCTATCCTCCAGCAGATCAACACTCCCAGCCAACTTGGTGTGGCCTGCAAATTTACTGAGGGTGCCCTCGATCCCCTCAGCCAGATCATCAATGAAGATATCAAACAACACTGGCCCAAACACCAAGCCCTGAGGGACATCACTAGTGGCTGGAAAAAAAGGATACCCCCCCATAACATGTCTTTAGGAGGTGCTTGGTCACACCATAGACATGGTTAGAGGAAGTAGTGAATAGCACACAGGGACATCTGAGCACAGACAACAGCTCTGGTTAGCCGGAGCTGTGTCACAGCCTCACCACATCCTGCAGCACCCAGTTGGAGGAAGCACCACAGGACTGCACCCACCCAGCCACGGTGCCACGTCCGGAGCAAAGGGCGGATCAGCCTCGAGTCACTGGCAATGTGGAGAGCAGGTGCTGAGTCTGCAGCCAGTTCCAGCAGGAAATCAGTCCCAGAGAACCCTCACACGCGATGGTTTCCTTATGCTGGAAATGGAGAAATGTCCTTTCAAACAAAGAAGCCATCAAGGAGCAGGAGCACTGCCTGCACAGAGCTCCCACAGCATCCCTGGCATGGACGACTGCTCCTACCTATCTCCTGTCAGATCTGTCTGATCGCAGTGACCACTCGCACTTCGGTGCTGGCCCGTGACTGCGCATCAAGAAGCAACCACTGACCATAGCCCAAAAGAAATTGCCATTTGAGCAGGGTGGAGGGACTTTGAATGGGGTTTATTTGGTACCGAGGCTGTATTCATCCTACAAACAACTTCCTCTTTCTACAGAGACATCACCCATGAGAAGTGGGGAGCTCAACACCGCAGCAATTGTCTCTCAGACGATTCAGCATCTGTCTGAAAGCATTAACAAAATGAGTAGCTGAGACTTCAAGCAGACGCAACCTATTTAATTATGGTTTTTGACTGCAACTGAGCTAAAAGAAACATTCAGCTCTAGGAAAAAGAAAGGGGAAAAAAAAAAGAAAGAAGACCCAGAGACCAAAAGCATCCCTGCCATTGCTTGTAGATGATATCACACGTACAACACCTACTTCCACAGGCAGGAGTCACAGCTCGGGCAGCACTGGGACACTGCCTTTGCACAGAAGAGAAAGGAAAGGTTAGGAACAATTAGGAAATGGGACACGCAAGGCACCTGAGTGGTATTTGCAAACTTCAAAGATGAGATAAAACAGAAGAATCCTCCCCCAAACCGACCTGCAGCACATTCTGCTTACTCCTCCCCTCCAGCCAGCCAAGATTACAGCACATGGCACCGGGGCTCCAGGAGCACCCTGGCCACCCCTCCGAGCTCACAACCACACTGCAGATGTCCAGAACACAAACAAGCCTCCAGCTTCCCACTATTCCCAAGTACACCAAGGAATGGCTTGGAATTACGCTGGTTAAGGAGAAACCTTGCCAGCCCAGGCAGGGTGTCTAGGCTGGGTCCTCTCTTCCCTCCCCCAAGAGCTCTCTTTCTCCCCTAACTCCGGGCAGTCCCAGCTCCAGCCCCAACACTGGTTTCTGCTGATGGCAAGCCAGGGCAGGGCTGTGGGTATCACCCTGCTGCTCCTCTTCCCTAGCTGGGAACGGCAGATCCAAGCTAGGCTCATGTTAAACCAAGCTCTGGGTAAAGGAAGCCCCAGCAGTCGGTTCCCTGTCTTTTGGTTACTTTTACATGCAGATAGGGTATGAAAAAATGAAAGAGTCACCTCTTCTAAAACACCTGGAACTGCCTCTTCCCTTGCAGCACGCTGCAGCCAGCCCGAGGCTTTCCAGGAGCGAGCAGCATTCCCACCGGATCCTGCCCCCCCGCCCTGCAGCAGCAGCACAGCTCGAAACGCTCTTCCAGGAGTCCCATGACTGCTCCGTCAGAGCCTGCCTGAACAACACCCCGCGCTCCCCTCACCATTAACACCGTGCAGGGGTTGAACATCAGCCAGGGACCAAAACCAGCACGTCAGCAAGCTCCTACCTGCGCTTCAAGCCCCGGCAGATGACTCTTGCGATTGCTCAGCGTGTCTCTGCAACTTGTGCTCGCAGGCACGGAGGCAAAGAGCTTCCTTTCCCAAGAGAGGGAAAAAACCCCAAGTCCTGTTTGCCGGGGCGGCTGCAATCCGAAGGCTCCTGCAGGCTGGGGAGGGGTCAGACACAAGCCACTTCCCTCCCAGTGACCCCAGCGCCGGGCTCACATCCTGCCGCGGTGCTGCTCAGAAAGCCCTTGAGCAAACCCCAGTGAGCAACGCAGCTGCAGCTCTCCAGAGAAGTGGTGTCTCTGGTTTCCTTTTAGGGAAGCCATGCTGCTGCCGGCTGAGATGATACCAACATGGGGCTGCTGCTCGGCACTCGCACCAAGCCCAGCCTGAACCTCCTGCTTCTAATTGCAGCCCTTGGTGATGAGCCCGTGCAGCCACCCCATCCCCACTGAAGGGAGAAGGGAGCAACGAGCCTCCACCTCCCCCCCAGCGCACTTTTCAGCGTCCTTACTCACTGCCAACAGCATTGCTCAAGCCAGAGCTTCAGCACAGGACACAAACCCACCCATGCTAATTTGATAAAGTGGCCAGAACCTATCAGCTGCATTGAGTGCTTCCAGAAAAAAACAATGTACAGAGCACACCCAAAAGTGGCTTCAAACCAGAAAAAAACAGCAAAGATGGACATACATGCACATTTTTTTCTACAATTCCCCACCCTCCTTTCACAAATACCTTCCCAGAGCCGCTCTGTGCAGCTTCTGATGAGCTGGTCCTGGTTTTCTATGATCAAAGGAGAGACTTTACTACGGACAGCAAGGATCAGAGCAATTACGGCGAGCAGGGCAGGAGCGGCACAAACAGCAGGCAGGTTCTGTGCCTTTGGAGCCAGTCTGGCAACACCCAAGGCAGCTCACCTCCACGGGCCGAGGCCTCTGGCTGCTCTTTGGGACTGCTTCATGATAAGAGGCACAAAGGTCTGTGCCTGTGCTTACCTCAGCCGGGGCAGGGCACGGAGCAGAGGCTGAGCGCGCACGCCCGGGCATTCATGATCCTGGCGAGACACTTCCACGTCACCGGCTTCCTGTCTGGCACCGAGTCCGGCCCAGGGAGCTGCCAGTGTTTTCCCAGAAGCTGATCACTGCCTTCCACAAGCTCTGTCGTGGTGTTCCTGCCTCTTCTCCCGCAACTCCCCGCTGCTGCGCAAGGAGAGCCAGAAGCTGCCTGCTGTCACCCCCAGCATCGCCTTTTTGTTTCCTTCTCCATGCTTGCTCCTGGCAGCTCTGAAGTTAAAGGAGAGGGAGCAGGGAGCAGATCTGTCCCTGCCGCACCTACAGCCCCAGGCAGGGCCAGTTCATCCTGCTGCTCCGCAGGACAATGTCCACGTTTTTCTGCTTTAGCAGCAGCCTCTGCAACAAACTTCAGAGAGCCCCTCAGAAACACGAATTCCAAAGGCTGAATTCCCAAGGTTTAGGCAAACAAAGAGCCCTTTATACTGTACCACAACTGTCAGTTCTAAGGAAGTTCTGTGGATCACCAGCAACCCCCCACCCCCTGAAATTTAAATGGGTTGAACAAGTTGGAAATTCCCAAGGAAGAAACTGTATAGATACCGTATCACTTCCTAAGGAGCAGGACAGGCACTTTACCAGCCTCTAAGCCATGCAAACCAGAGCCTATCTGCATCTCCATATGCATAAGAAAAGGCAGCAGCATAATAAAAGACCAAAAAATAGCTATCCTGGGCTTCAATTGGTGTCCTGGTTTTCCCCTAAAAGGCATTCAGACCAGTTTTAAAGTCAGGTTAGTTTATATAACAAAGGGAAAAGCCCTGTTAAGTGAAGCTATTCTGGGTTAGAAGACCCCAGCGCAGCAGCTCTGGCAGAGCCCATCGGGCAGTTGATGGGCTACTCACAAGCAAGATGCAGCAAGAGGCACCTCCCCACCACACGAACAGGAGGAGGAGCAGGCAGCTCAGTGCTCCACTCCGAGCTCAGGATTTAGATCCAGACCATGGAAGACAACAGGAGGGCCATTATGGGGGGTACTGAGGGGAGTGAGCACTGATTTGGCTGGGTAACCCTTTCTGGCAGGGGATGGGGGGGGTCAATCTTCTTCAGACTACACACACAGGAGCGTATTTCCAGCGTGGGTTGTTCCCCCCCCGGCCTTTCAGACATCCCCTCACTGCCCCAGAGGGTGGAAAAGCCACATGAGAAAGTACCTTTTGGAAGAGGTCATCTCCCCTCCTGCTTCCTCTTCAAGCTCAGACAGCAAATGCTGCAGTTTAGAAGTCTCCATTAAAAGGCCTTACAGCCTCTGAGGTGACACCTGCACCCATGGCAGTGCCCAAGCTGCAGCTCTGCTGGCAGGTTCCCACAGACGGGGCTCACCAAAGGGACTGCATGAGGAGGCAGAGCTGCCTTCAGGGACAAGCAGGGCCAGGCTCCAGGTTAAACCGCACGGAGCAGCGTTCCCAGGACAAAGCACAGCGGTGGTGGCATGCTGAGAGCAGCTCTGTCTTTCCGAGGTCCCGGGGGCTGTGTTTGGAAGCCTGCTCCTTCAGGAAGGCCCTTCTCTGTCCTCCAGACTGGGATTTGTAAGGGGCAGTGTGATATTTGTGAGGCCAAGCTGTAAGCAGTGTGTTTCACAGAATCCCAGACTGGTTTGGGTTAGAAAGGACCTTAAGATATTCAACCTCCTGCCATAGGCAGGGACAGCTCACATTAGACCATGACATTTCTTCCCGCTTTTGAAGGCTCCATGTTATTGTCCTCCCTGGGCAGGGATGGTTTTGATCCAACACCAGTTTCATCTGCTCTAACTTTGGGATCTGCCCCCACCCAAGTAAAAGGTACCACGGGTTTTGAGGATGAATTTTGCCTGCAGCAGAGGCACTATTTCCAGAGCAGGGATAAAGGTCACAGGAGGTGCTGGGTCCATGAGCTCCTTCACCCAGGGACTGAGCTGGAGCATGAGCTGGCCAACCCTTCCTTCAGCAGGGCTAATCCCACCACCCATACCCCTTCTCCCCATGTTAATGCTATGCTTTCAGAAGAAAAGCAGCATTGTTTCTTGCTGAAAGCAGATGCCCATGAAGCTTGCTCTTCCCCTTCACGAGGAGATATGTCAGTTAACCTGACACATTACATGTCCCCAGGCAAGGAATAAGCCCACTGATGTGGAGCTAAATATCACCTCAAGACTAACCACATCATAAGACCTCCTGCCACACAGCAAGAGAAGAAAGAAGCTAAACCCCCCAAAGGCCCAGACGGCAGCTCCAAGAGAAGCCTGCAGTTAAGATGAAATAAACATCACATTGCCTTTCAGGGCAGCCATGGGCTTGACTGGGCTCCTGCTTCAAAGTGGGACATTCTGGATGCCTCTACCTCATTTTCTGTTCCATGGGCTCCCTCGGAGCCAGTGCATGGGCCATGATTCACCCAAACCCAGCTAGTTCCCAGGACATACGGCACCCAGCAGCATCACTTTTGCCTCTTCTCAAATTCATGGAAGGCTTCAGATTGGAAAGGACCTTAAAGCTCCTCCAGTCCCAACCCCTGCCACGGGCAGGGACACCTTCCACTGGAGCAGTGCTCCAAGCCCCTCTGTCCAACCTGGCCTTGAGCACTGCCAGGGATGGGGCAGCCACAGCTTCTCTGGGCACCCTGTGCCAGCGCCTCAGCACCCTCAGGGAAGAGCTTCTGCCTAAGAGCTCATCTCAATCTCCCCTCTTCTGGTTTAAACTGACTCAACACCAACAAAGCCTTCTCCCAGGCTCTTCTGGAGCAGTCCAAGCTGCTGCGGTATGATGGATTTTCTTGGACAAGTGGTTTGTTTTCAGGCCTTCGCTGCCTCCATTCCTCCTCTCTGCTTCAAACACTCAGAGCAACAATTCACCCAGCTTTCAGGACAAGCCCAGCTCCAGAGGGAAGCAAGCAGCGCTAACACAGGAGTCACAGGTAACTGCCTCCCAGGGGCATCTGGAAAAGGGAAGCTAAAGACATGGCCTCAGGTACACTCTTCATTGAAAGCATTAGGTGGATATTACTTGTTTCTGAAGAGAAGCTGCTAAAGCTCCAGGAAAGCCGGCTATGGATCCACTTACAGCAGCATTTATAGTTCATAAAATACTTTCCTTCCTTACATGAAATTAAAACACAGGAGACAAAGGCAACCCTTTCCCCAGGCTCGACTGCTGTGCACAGGTCTGGTTTGGGTCTGTAATCTCTCTTCTCAGACCCCGCACGCTTTCCTTGCTGACAAAGAAACACTTCTCTGTGTGTCCTTACGCACAGTGTGTCCATAGAGATCCCGGGCCCAGCAGAACAAGCTACCGGACAAGCGTGCATCAGCACAGTCCCACCTCAACACATGGGCTAAACTGCACTGTTTCGGTTCAGGGGGTACTTCACACCCCGGCAACCAAAGAACCACGGTAGAGCCAAGTGTGGACAAAGAAGCATCTGGCAAACAGCTCCCGCACTAGGGCAGAACTGAAGCCATGAGGACTTTGTTTCAACCTCCCCAAGCCTCAGCGGAGCAGGAGAGCCCGTGTCCACTTGTGATGATGGCACAACCCCAAGAAACGGGTCCGAAAGAGCATCCCAGGTCCTGAAAGGGGAGCCAGGCACAGGGAGCTCCCTGCTCCAGGGGCTCAGCTCCTCAGCGTAACCCAACAGCCAACACAGCACCAAGTTCCATGAGCTCCCAGTGCGTCTCTCCTCCCTTTCTGAGGATTTGATGAGGTTCCTGCCCAAGCTCACAAGTACATGACCAAGGCAGAAAGTGAATCTGAACTGTGGAATACACAGTCCAAGAAGTGACAGCAGATAAACACAGAGCTGGAAGTGAGCCTAAAGCCTGAAAAGGAAGCAGAGAGCAAGGATGAAGCCCTTGGGGACTGTGATAAACAGGTGGCTGGGGAAATTCCACATCTCCCAGCAGAAATCCCCCCTGCCCTGCAACTTGGGGAGCACTTCCAGACCGGAAAAGGATGGAAGTTGAGAAAGTTTGGCCACTCCCCACCTCCAAGCACCAGAAGAGGATCTTGCCTTTCACTAGCACCAGAGCCAACGACAGAGATGCTCTTTCCAAACATCTGCACCGTGCGCTGGACAACTTCACATCCCTCCCTCTGGACGACTTCCTGCCCTTTCCCTGCATAGAATCACAGAATCAACCGGGTTGGAAAAGACCTTCAAGAGCATAAAATCCAACTGCTTCCAGCGCTGCTGAGGCCACCACTGACCATGGCACTGAGGCCTCGTCTCCACGCTGTGTGAACACTGCAGGGATGGTGGCTCCAGCAGTGCCCTGGTCAGTTCCAATGCTGAGCACCCTTTGGGGCAGGAAGTGTTCCTCAGCTCCATCTCAACCTCCCCTGGTGCAGCTGAGGCCGTTTCCTCCTGTCCCATCCCTTGTTCCTTGGGAGCAGAGCACAGCCCCTCCTGGCTCCATCCTCTTCTCAGGCAGCCGTAGGCAGCGATCAGGTCCCCCCTGAGCCTTCTCTTCTCCATCTGAACCCCCCAGGTCCCTCAGCCGCTCCCCATCACACTGTGCTCCAGGCCCTGCACCAGCTCCAGTGCCCTTCTCTGGCCCCATCCAGCACCTCAATGTCTCTCTTGGAGTGAGGGGCCAGACCCGAACACAGTATTCAAGGAGCAGGCTCACCAGCGCCTGTTCTTCCCCCGCACAGCAACAGTTTTCCCTGAAGGAGCTGAGGTTATTGCACCGCAGCCCCTGCACGACCCCGCATCCCTGAGCTCACAAGAGGCAGAACAGGAGCAGGAGTTGCCCTGAACCATCACAACTTCCCCCTCATGGGCCGAGCCGCAGCTCCCCGCGAGGAGGAAAAGGGCGGAGAATTCCCCATTCCCCCAGGCACTAAAGAGAGGAAGAAGTTTGCAGTTGAGGACTTGGCCTTTACCCCCGGTAGAAGCATTCATTCGCATGGCCAGAGAAGGGCAGCGGGACAGAAACACGAGTCCCGCTTGGAAACGCTCCCGCTGCAGGACACGTAGGGCAGCAGAACCTCCCCCGGCCGCAGCAGGGGCTCAGCCCGGGCCGCCACAGCCGCCGCCTTCGCCGAGGAAGAAGCGCCGAGGAGCAGAAGGAAAAGCCCGGCGGGGCTCGGCGGCCCCGGATCGATCCCCCTCACGGCCGGGCCTGAGGAGGCCGCAACGCCCCGGGAGCACGGACAGCACCGGGCACCGCGCCCCGCGCAGGACCCCCGAGCCGGGCTGGGGACCCGCCCCGCCGCCCCCCGAGGCCGGCCCGGGCCCTGCTGCCCCCCCGGCTCCTGCCCCCCCCGCTGCCCCGTACCTGCCCGCTCGCAGCTCAGCGGTGCCGGCGCGGAAGCGTCTCCCCTCGTGGAGCCGCAGCACCCGCCCCCCGCCCGCGCGCACCACTCGGCGGTCCTGCGCGGGGCCCCTCTCCGCGCGCGGTGGCGGCACTACTTCCTCTTAAAGGGGCCGCACCACCCGCGGGGAAGGAGGCGGGGCAGGAAGCGGGGCCGCGTCGGAGGGAAGCTGCGTGTTGGTGTTTGAGCGCATTCCAGTTTATTTCACTGTATTTTCTTTTATAATGCTCTTTTATTGCCATTTATTCTATTATTTTACTCGATTATCTTTTAATCTATTTATTTTTGTTACTCCATTTTCTTTTATTCTACCCTATTTTCTTATAAGAAAAAACAAACAGAAGAAATAGAACACATTTCCTTTAGTCTACTTTATCATCACTCTAGGTCTCCCCTTCAGGAGCCTTGGCTTCTGCAGGCTGACCCAGCCCAGCTCTCTCAGCCCGGCTGTAGAACAGAGCTGCTCCAGCCCTTGCAGCATCCCCGTGGCCTCCTCTCGACTTGCTCCAACAGCTCCGCATCCTTGTTTGGGACACAGAGTGGGGTCCTTACCTCCTCCTGAGCGTTTGGGTCCATACAAACTGTGAGGG
Source organism: Myiopsitta monachus (assembly GCA_017639245.1). Taxonomy (NCBI): domain Eukaryota; kingdom Metazoa; phylum Chordata; class Aves; order Psittaciformes; family Psittacidae; genus Myiopsitta; species Myiopsitta monachus. The sequence goes on along the minus strand of CM029937.1, from coordinate 2,746,091 downwards.
TTTTACAAAAGGACGAGTTAGAAAGCCAAAAAGTGAACTTTGTTTTGAAAGTTTATTGGATCATCTCGACACAAAATCATTACAGCAGCTTGTGGTATGTTGGTTTCATTTTCTTTCTGTTGTTTTTAAGGGAATGTCGATAGCAAATCAATTGGTGAATGTAACACATCATACAGTTTCAAAAGTCTAGAATCACTGCACAGGATCCTGTAAGAGAAGACTCTACATGCTAAAGTGACAGTTTTCATCCATGAATTAAAAAAAAACCCAAACACTAATTGAGGAACATTATCCTTGAAGACAATTGTAATAGGTTCAGTTTCTAATACACCAATGGGCTCACTAGGGGAGGTTGACCAACACTAAACCACCTCGTCTGCAGGGAAAACAAGCTCCTGCAGCATGGTCGGAACATGAAGCTGGTCCTAGAAATAAAACCAGAGCCTTTGAACACCCTCATGTGGGAAGAGGGTGAAGAGCACACGTACAGGGCACTCGCACAGAGGAGATGATCAACACTTCATCCCGTGGCCTGCATGGGGCTTCGTTCGTGGTGGTGCTGGAGAGGCACAGACCAACACAACCCTTGTTGGGGACCCTCCTGGTGACAGCAACCCACAGCTCTCTGCCCCGGGGCTCAAAAGAAAACCATTCCAAGTGTGCTCTCAGTTTGGTGGATGTGGAGCGGCAGTAAAACCAGTGGAAGTGGGAGGATAAAATACAAAGCAAGGTGTTTTGGAGAAGGACATCACTTAAGCATCGCTGTAAAGGACACAGCAACATCCCCTTCTGGTCAGTGATTCCACAAGATTCCAAGAGTGCAGAAAAGGCTTCACTTTGTGGACCCTCCTTTTCTTCCCTCTGAAGGAAGAACCTGCTACAGAGCGGGCCTGTAGCTCCTCACCAACAGCTCCTACTGCCCCCAGCAGGGATCGAGGTACCCCTGAACTGCTCAATCCACAGGCACTGCAAGGGCAGGGCTGTGGAATGCTGCAGGGCTGAGAGGGGAAGTAGGGCTGGACCTCCAAACTGTTCAGAGCATAAAGGATTACACACGTGGGCACGTTTCTCCAACCTGGCAGTGGTCAACCTCAGCTGGTGAGTGAAATGATACAAAAGCAGGAACAGACCCCCTTGGACTTCCAGTTTCTTGCTACACCCTAGGAATGTGAAATTGAAGTGGACTCATGAAACACATCATCAGAGACCGCTCAAAGGGCAGAGGCATGAGAGACTCCATTTGCAGGGGTGGCCAAAGGGAGCAGAGGACCAAACAGTGACATTTCCAGCCTGTCCATGCAGTCACTCTCTACTCTTTCAGCTGTCACTAAAAGACGGTTAAGGCTCAAGGCAACTACTATAAACAGAAAGTCAAACATCCCAGTTCTCACAGGGCTCGTCTGGATTAGCTCAAGGAGATGGAGGATGTTTATATGCTGATCACAACAGATCTCGAGATAATAATAATAATAATAAATCATATATATATAAAAAAACAAAAGAGGCCTTCAGGTCCAGCACCAGCCTCTGCTAGAAATATACAGCAACTACAGCAGCCCTGAAGACACATTCCATGGCTAAGTATCAAGTCAACCTCCCCTGGCAATAAGCACAAGCAACACTGTGCTACTGTTGATGAATTCTGCTTAGTCCACTGTCCCACGCAGATAGCAAAGTTTATGGGATGGATCATCATGAGCTGCTGAATAAATAGCGCCCTTCCCTCCCTCCCTCCCTCCTCCAGTCATGTCACCAGGGTCTCTTTGGGCTAGAAAGGGTTAACACCACAGTTTGTATAAAGTTTTGAAATAAAAAGGTAACATACAGCCTTAAAATGTCTAAACTGCAAACAATGGTGGAGTTAACTGAAAAGCACGTGCCCCAGGATAGTACATGCGTACGAGGGAGAAACTTAACACTTGGGTCTGCTCGTCTTTACACGTTAGGTGTGTTTGTTGCAGTTGGAGTATTCTGTAAGGAGTATTCAGCACTTGGACAATGTCTCTTTCATTTCATCCAACAAGTTGCTAAGCAGGGTGGAATCATTACATTTCCCATCTATGGATACAGAGTTCTCTCCCTTGGAAAAGAAAAAGGAAAAAGAAATCAGTTGGTTCCTTTTCTAAGAGGGGACAATTTTATTTGCAGCCAAGCTCAGGGACTGGGATCAACCAGTGAAGCCTGCACCGGATCAGGGCAGGCGCAGCTGAGAGGACACCCTGGGGACAGTTCGGGGAAGCCACCAGCGCTGCTACTACCAACTGGGTATATGCTGAGAGCAACAGAGAGCCCACTGGGAGCTACAAGCGTGGTAGCAGCTCAGTGCAAACTGCTTCATCTGCCCATGGCGTCCCCCCCCAGGGGATTCAGACAGGAGGATTTCCCTCTCCCTAAGCCAAGGAAGACTGCAGCTTCTCTCCAGTCTTGCCTCAGCGTTACAATGCTCTCACCTTTTTTACCAGTAGGCAGACGTGATGGCCTTGGATAGAACGACTGTACATGGATGCACACGAATCAACGCGTTCCACAACTATAAAAAGAAAAGGAATCCTCATTTAGTGGGACAACTTTTAATACAGGGTCTGCTTCCCGTGAAGAGGAACTATCGCTTTGCCTGGCCTCAAGGAACAGGAGCTTCTACTGAGGGAGGGGAGGAGGAAGTCAGGGTTAAGATGATGTATGTGCCTGGCTCCTCCCGGCTCCTATCTGGGGTATTTCACAATCACGAGGTTAGTCATTTAAGTAAGCTGCAACCGTTTTGTAGCAAAAACGCTGATCAGAATGTAGATCTCTTCCCCAGAAATACTTGCAGCGAGGCAAAGTCTAAAGAGTTCACCAGAGCATGATGAAACACCCATTTGTTTTGCTTCATCCAGTACTTGTGTTTTAATAATTAAGTCCAAAACGGAATAGCTCGAGCTCTCCTTTACTGAAACAAAACATTGGGGAAGAGGGAGGCTGAAGCACTGGAGACCAAACACAGCCTTCAGAGAATAGTTACAGCCCTGACTATAAGCAAGCCGCTCCTGTGGTACCTGGCACGTGCCTCACTGGGCTGGAGGAAAGCCACAGGGACAGAAGGAGTGCTCATTCTGAAGAACACTGCATGTTTTGATCTATTACGGAACTGGAAAAAACTCCTCTCCCGAATTTATTTAACGCGGCCATCACCTCCTGTCACTATTGAGGCCACAGAGCGTTGCACTGGCAAGCAAAGCAGGAAGCTGAGAACATGGGATTTTGCAGAAGGTTTGCATCAAGGCTCACCTGAAAAATGGTGATGAAAACAGATCTTTGCCAGTAGATGTTGGAAAGAAATGCTAATTCCATCTACTTTAATAGAGCTCATGTGCAGATCTCCAGACTCTAGAAGCTTGGCAAAAGCATCACTGCAAAACAGGAAGGAAAGTAAACACTTCAACTAGAAATTCAAGTGAAATCTGCCACATTAACCCCATGCAGACCTTGAGACATCGCAGGATGCAGAAGTCTAAGAATTACCAAGCTCTACGAAAATGGGTTTAAAGCGAATGTGGGAACCATACTCCAGATTGGAACGACCTCAGCTAGAGCTACTTCCACAGGACCTCTGCCAGCCTCCAGGGCACACAGCTCCTTCTTCAGAATGCGTAAGTTCTTGAAGTAAGTTGCTGGACATATTCTGACAGTCAGACATTATATAAGATAACCAAACTGTAACCAAAGCAATCACAAGCAGCCAAAGTCAAAAGCATGCTGTGTATCTTACAGAGATGCCCTGCAGCCAAAGCTCAGCTTCACATGGGTGGCAAAAGCACCAGTGTTGTGCTCCCTAAGTGGCACTTACCTATAGCAAGGCGTCGTGATCAAGTATGAAGCGCAACTGAAGTGCAATTTGAAATCTAGTTTTTCATGGGTTGAACCTTCATCATTCTGCAACAGGTCAAAGGAAAGGAGATGAATGGGAGCCCTGAGGCAGCACGAGGAGGCACCACCCCCACCTACCAAACAGGCACCAAGGAAGACTTTAGGGCTCAGTTCCCTTTGATGTACCCTGGCTGGGCCTGAAGGATCAGTCTGAGAACAAGCATCACGCTACAAGATCAGGCCATTCAAAGGAAAGATTTGGGTAGCTGGGTTGATACATACCCCTACAGCAGGTAAGGGACACAACTGGAGGGAGTGGGCTGCATTTTTGATTGCCTTCTGCTGAAATATATTGAGCAGACTGAGTTTAAACTAATACTTGGAGATGTGGCTTTACAGTTTGCTGCTTCCCAAGCAAAATAAGAAGTTAATCAGTCCCAGGTTCTCAGGTACTGAAAATAGGACTATTTTAAAGAAACCCTTAAAACAAAGAACACGGCTGACCCAGAAGTAGCCACAACTGTCTCCATTCACTTCCTTCAAGTTGTTCATGCAGCTCCCTCATTAATAGATTGTACTGAAATAAGATCAGAAACCCATATAATCTTGTACAGGTTGATACTCATGAAACACTGCCTGCAGCTAACCTCACTCTTGGGCTGGGTTTCCATCCTTATTAACTATAGCTAATTCTCACTATTTTTCCAGCCTTGTACCAGGCAGCAGAGTCCAACTGATCTTTGGACAACTGAGACCAGAAGAAACAGACTGGGCTGTACCTCTCCCTAGCTGGCTGACCTCCTCTCCCCGGCAGATGCACCACTGCAGTGATTTTCTAGCTGACAATGTGGCATATGTTTCAGGCTGCATCGCTCACACACTGCCAGGAATGACAATTTAGGGCATGCTTACGCAGTATTCAGGACACTCTTTGCACGAGATGTCATGTAAAAATACTTCTTACATCACAGAATGGGCTGGTGCAGCAGGGATGAAATGATGCCTAAAAAAAAAAGCTCTAAAGCAGTGCTTTCCACCCAAGTCAAGCTCCCTTATGCAGTTCCAAAGGAAGCAGAAGCACAGAGTTTAAAGCTGCACTTACTTTGACTATAAAGGACAGTGTTCCTTTTAACTTCTGAGCCATAACAATACTCTGAAGTGTAAACACAAACTGGGCTTCATTAGAGATTCCTAGCATGAAGAGAGGAGAGGGAGAAGTCAGGTCAGAAAATGGTTTTTCCATCTCTAAGTAATGGTTAGAATAAACCCATCAGTAGCAGCTAAGCTTTATGTACTGACTATTTCTGAACCAAAGTTTAAAGTTTTCCATGGAGCCAGAAGAGTTAGATGCCCAAATCCTGTTGTGACTTTACTGTGTTTCAGCACTTAGCTCTTGGGTGTTGGAAAGCAGCAGTGATAGCTGGCATTTGGTGGAGGTTATTGAGTGAATGTCTGGGCAAAGTATGTCACAGTGGCAATAGAGTTCAACTGCCTGTGTAACTGGAAAGATACACAGCTAAGTATTTGTCAGAACTAAACTGAATTCCAAGGTTCAACTGTTTTTCTATTAGTCTGTATTGAGAACTGCCTTCTACAGAATAAAAAAGGAATACCCAATTGCTTTTTGTGGGGGATCAAAATACATGCTGAAGCCACTAAATCCCAGATGACCTCTGTGAGCTGGGTCAGAATTCAAAGGAAATGAAGGTCAGAACAGGTCAGTGATTTGACTGTACTACGTATGAAGCCATTATCCTTCATCTGTGTCTAATATTTCCTAGGGGCTCAGCTCCCCATCCAAATAAACACAGTATTATCACAAACTTTCACTGCATATGGCCTCTGCCATTAAAACAGTGGAACAATAGCTTGAGAATAAAGCCAGAGCAGATTCTAATGGCTCGTGAACCTATAAACTTCATTTCCTCTTAAATCTCATTGCAAACTCCTTCTGAATTTCAGATTCCTGGTGATCCTGGCATGTTCAAAAGGTGTGCCAGCCTGCAGACATCTGCAAAATAGCTCAAGACATTCCGAGTTCCAGCCCTGCATTAGGCTTTGCGCTCGCTGTACAGAACCACCTGCATTTACAGCCATACTGTAAGGAGGCTTATCCCGTCCAGTGAACTGTGGGAAAGCCCAGGAACACTCATGCAGAATCTTTCTGGAAAACAGCAAGTAGCAGGAATAATTCTTTCCACAGGAGGGCAGTGCAGGACTAGACATACTCCAAGAACCCTGTGCAAAGCTGCGTACCAGGGGGGAGCTGGAAGGGCACAGGTATCCCATCATGCACGGATGATCCTTCTGGTCGGAGCATTTTAGTGTTCAGAGAGTCCAGGACATTTAGTTCCATGCTCTTAAGGAAGCTAGTGCTTTTGTTCTCAAAGATAACAGAGACAGTAACTTGACTGTCATTCTGGAGGTTTCCTTGAATATCATAAGTCTGCAAGTGAAAGAAAAAAGTCACAGGAAAGATTCAGCAACTTCAAACAGCAGAGCACAGCACTAAAGAAAACAAGCCTCATAACGGCCATCTAGTGCAGCTAGAGGGAAATGGAAAGCACACTGGTGATCAGCTCCACAGTGCTGCTAAGTAGTGAGAAAATAACAACTTAAAAACTTAAGTGGGGTCCACGTAAGGAACAGAAATAGAGCTTTGTTTTATTTCTACCCCTTGGGATTTTAACAGTTCTGTGGTTAAATATTGCCTACATAAAGCCCTATACTATCCCCAGCGTATCCTCTCTTCTCTTAGAGAGCACAAAAAGAGAAGACATCTGGAAATGAACACCAGAACACTCACCATTTTAATGTATGGATTTTCAGCAAGAAGGCGGTAACTGGACATCGGCTGTAAAACAAGAAAGAAATAACAGTAGCAATGTAACTATTTGTTCTGAAAAGAGCTGTCGTTCTTCTTCCTCCCAAACTAGTTTAGCTCCTGCCTTTTCCCCAAGGCAAGGGCTGCCAGTGCACAGGAACTCACTGGTAGTGGTTCATCATCTAGTGTTCCATTCTGCACTGACTCGGTCGTCTCCTCCTCGCTGTGATGAGTCTTCTTTTTGGATTTCTTTTTATCCTTTGATTTCTCTTCTTTCTCTTTCTTGTGCTTTTTCTTCTTATGTTTGGAGGATTTCTATCAAGAAAAACAAGAAACTACAAAAAAAACCCTTGAAGACACCCTGTATTTCTAGGCATTACATCATGACCCCTCTTACCAACCTTTCAACTCCAGACTCCCATTCTCTGCAGCCTTCTACTACTGCAGAAACCCAAAACAGAGCTCCCATTCCTTAAACCCCAACCATCACTCTGTGTTGGGTCCCAGTTAATTTGCTCCCTTCTCAGACAACCATACCTTAACCCAAAGCAGCCTGGGATCAGCAGGCAGCCAAATCTCTTCAGCAGTTTGGAAGCTCAGCTTTAAAACTGTGACCTGACCCTCAGCTCAAGAAACAGCCAGACCTCTTCCTATGAAGCACTTAAAGCTCCTCAAGGATGTAACATTCCACTGCTGCCCATCTGCAGGTGGTCATTATAATGAACGCAATGCTGTTGGTAATTCCTGTGTACTTCTTTTAAGGAACACTAGGAGAACATGGCTAAGGGCACCAGCAACTTAAACCACTTACCTTTCCTTCATCATCCTCCTCTTCATCTTGCTCTTCCCTTTCCTCCTTTTTTATCTCTTGAGGTTCGGCCACAAGGGCAGCACTCACTTCAGGCTCACTCTGAGTAGATCAGCAGAAGGATTAGGACACTAATGGAACAACTGAATCCTACACCAAAACAAAACCTAACAGTGACCCTCCCCCAAATTGTTACTTCAAAAATTACATTAGATGAACACAGTATCAAGCCTTCATTTCATGCCTTTGAAACCCAGCTAATATGATCACCTGAGGACAAGATTAAACAGACTTCCTCCAAGGAATCCATCCCCTTATATTCTCTGTCTCTTCCTCTAAAACCTCCCATCAAAATTCATTAAGCTTTTGCTTTCAGACTGTGTCTCTCTTGTCTATTAATATTGTGTCTAGCTCACATTAGGTGAACCATAGTGTAACCTAACATTAAACCTCACTAATAATATTAAAATCCACCAAGCCTGTAGCTGTATCTGTATTTTTATCCACTGATCTGCACAGCAGAATGAGCCTGAAACCTCCCATTAGAGTGCCTGCAAACTGGGGAGAGAAAATGTCATTGCTTTGCAGCAGTAAGTTGAGGAGATGAAGCCCAGCTTTCCCTTCTTTCCCATGGCATGACAGAGCACTCATATCCCAGCTAAGATGCAAGCATAAGGAAAGGCTTCCCGCGATGTGGCAACACGTCTACCTGTGGCTGGGCAGTGGAAGCAGGCGGTGGAGCAGTGGAGAGCCAGAAATCCAAGTCTTCCCCCTGAATTCCAAGAGAAAACAAAGCCATTATGGTTGTTTTGGTATTGTTCCCAACAAAAATAAAGTCATCAATTAAATTAAACCCTAAAGTTTTCTTGGTAATGCATCACTCCAGAATGCTCATATACAGATCTGCATTACATTCAGAGCAAATAGCTCAAGAAGCTTAACTTAGGCTTTTGAGGATACTTCCAAACCTGGACATAGCTGACAGTAACTGCAAATCACCTACAGATCACAGTATCTACAAGCATTCAAACCACATTGGCTGCACCTTAGAGAAGTGCATCTCTGCAGAGCAGTTAACAAGAAGGACACTTCAAGTCTTCAAGTAACTGACAACCATCAGGTTTTTATAACTGAAAGATTCTGGAGTATATGTGGGATAGGATGTAGAACAAAAGGGAGTTCCTGATGTTTTGCTAAAGAGCTCCCCATTTTAAGAGCAGACCAAACATCAGAAAACTCCACTTCCAAATTAGATCTGGCAGATCTGCTGCGTAGGCTGCAGTAAGCTGAATTCTGCTGACTCGGGCGGCTAAATAAATGTTATTTTTATCAACAGAAATCTTTAAATACCTGCTTTTACAGATGCAAAAAGTTAACAAAAGGTTGAAAACATTCAGCTGTTTGAACTGTCAAATGTGACTGTTCCTAAGCAACAAAGAACACAGCAGTAAACACGGTCCACAACAGCACTTTTAGACAATGCAAGCCTTGGCAAATTACCCTTTTTTCCTCTTCCTCCTGTACTACCTTTTTCTCTTTCTTCTTTCCTTTCTCTCTCTCCTTTTCTTTGTGTTTCTTTTCCTTCTTTTTGGGTTTCTTGCTCTTCTTCTCTACTAGGAGAGCTTCCGAGTCTGGTGACTTCAGGGTCTCAACGTTCCTGTGTCTCTGCACTGGCAGCTTCTCACTGTCTGCTAAGGGTCTTAAAAACAAAAGAGACCATCATCCTTCTGCAAGCAGTCTCCCTTAGCTCCGATTACGTGCTGCGCGTCCAAGACAAGGCATGCGTTGGTTTTAATGAGTTCGCCCCCAAAATCTTAAATGGGCACATCCTTCTGTACTTGAAGTTTTATTCATGTAACTGCAGACACTGCCCTTATGGGTTAGATGTTCATAGAAACAATTTGAAGGTGACAGAGACAAGCTCTTGCCGACCTGATTGCTCCTGAAAGTTCTAACTACAGACTTCCAGGCTGAGTAACGCCTATACACACATAGTGCTATGCTGCATTTCTGTGGGACCACTCTCAAAGAGTGAAGATGTGAAACACCAGTAGGAAGCATTTGCAACAGCGAGGAAATTCAAGCAGTGGAATGACAGTATGGCTCAAACAGGGCATGTTGTTTGTTGCTACTGTCTTAAGTAAGAAATTGTTCCATTTTGGAAGCTAATGCTATGAATCTCTACCATTACATTTTAAAAGCTGCGTTTAATTTCAGATACCCGTTTCCATGAGCACTAGTTCAGATTTACACTGCGTCCCAAACCCATTACCTGGGGGGAAAAAAAACACCACAGGAATTTCTCCATTCTTGGCAAACACTGTCCAGAAATCAATGAGAAGTTCACTCATTGCCTCTTCTATTTCTACACAGCTTTTACTCCATATTAATTTTCATGTTTGCGCAGTTCAGGAACATTTCTAGTGGCCTCATCTGCCTTAATCTTTTGCTTATATTTCAAGAACCACCAGGCCAAATGCATTTTTACTTCGAAACAGACATTGTAAAGACAAGATGGGCTCTGTGTAAACACTAAACAGATCTCATCTTTAAGCTACCTTCCATACACCTGTACAGAACAGGGACTGCTACTGAAAGACAACGACCGCACGCAAATTTGAGGGTGATTTCAATAGTTTCACCTCCCTTCAATTATTTCTGCTGTCCACTGGAATCAGCCAACCTGACAAAGAAGGTCAACCACTTACAGCGATGTGTTCTTACCTGGAAGGCTTCCCTGAAACCAGACTGCATGTGAGCGTGACACAGACATAGCAGTGCAAGCACAGAAAGAAAGAGAGAGGACAGAGACATGAGAAAACATGGCAGAAGAGCACACTGACTCCTACAAAATGGAAGGAGAATGGATGGAAACAATACAAAAGTCCAGAGATGCCTCCTGGAGCCCAGTGCTCAGAAACTGCTCTGCACAGTGTTTACACTGTTGAGGTGTAGAATTTGGTTTGAGAACTGCAGGGAATGGTACAGACTTTAAAGTTAGCAGAGAGAGGTACCACACATGCACACGTGTGCCTGCACAGGCCTTGGAACTTCTCGGGAGGCATCCACGGACCATCAATCAGCAATCATTTTTAGTGCGGCGATTTTGTAAAACAACAATTAAAACCCCTCTACACGCAGTACTTAACAGCCCACTGCTATCATCACGTGGCGTGCAGGGACCCAGAGTCTGCTGCACTGCAGCCAGGGGTGCTCATACGTGAACAACTCCAGCAGCTGAAGGTGGACCAGACTCCGGTCAAAGTTATGATGGGCAGTTCATTCAATCATATTACAACAACATTTTTCAACAGTGGAACCATCCATTGTCCACAAGGAAATGAGGATGCTATGAACTGGCTGTTACTGGTCAAATGATCACAGCGCAGAGCACACAGGCTTGCCATGTTCACAGTGAATGAGATGAACACAGATGAAAGCAGGTCACACTCGGTGCCAGTACAGGTTAAATCAGAGACAATACTACCCCCGAAGCTCAGACAAACTCTCTCACAGTTGATCCCAGCCACACTGCCTGGGCTTTCCAAGTCCATTCAGGTACACAAAAGGATTCTCCTGCCCTTCCCAAGCCCCCTGCTACTGCAGCAGATTGGCTTTTAGCAGCTATGCTGCAGTGGGAACCCACACCTGCGTGATCATCTGAGGTTACATCCAAGACACGGCAACACTAGTCTTCTCACCTAGAGGACTGCAGATACATAGTGCCTTTGCCTGTTCAGCCCCAGACTTGCCCTCACGCATTTCGGTTAGCAATTACATAAATTCACATACAAAACTGTCACTTACTTATCCAGATCTATATCAAGTGCCTTATATGGATCATTGGGATCTTTGTCATCTTCATCACTGGGCAAAGCATTCTGCAGGAGAGATAAAGATACTATCCACTGAAGCAGCAAACCACAGGCAACTTCAGAACTAAAGCTTTACATCATAGAATCACAGAATGGTTTGGGCTGGAAAGGGCCTTAGAGCTTATCCAGCCTGTCCAGGGGCAGAGACACCCTCCACTAGAGAACATTGCTCCAAGCCCCATCCAACCTGGCCTTGAACACTACAACAGGCCAACTTGCAGTCAGACACAGTAAATTATAGGAACAATGCGCTGTAATGCAGCATCTGGTTACAAGATTAATTTAGAACAGAAAGAACTATTCTTCATAAACTGCAGGATTTGAATTGCTGCTGTTGGATTTTGATTAAAAGAAATTTTAGGAACAAATACAGATGACATCATTAGCATGCACAATTAATTACAATCAGCTGCAAACCTGCTGACTAGACAGCAAGTTAATGTCAAAGTGAAGCAGCAGAGCATAACAAATGAAGTCACTATTTGGACAGCGTTACTTTTACAGCAGAGATGCATACTGTTTGTTTTGTTGCATCTGGGTTTTTTTTTGTTGCCTTTTAAATAGCTTCAGTGACAATTTTTGTCTTTTTGTGCACAAAGAGACAATCACTTCTGCTGCAAAGGACAGCTGAGGATCATCTCAATCAGTCACTTCCTAAACAGCTTACAAGAAATCAGAGCTCTTGAACTGCAACAATACAGACTGGCTGGCAGTTCTGGGGGAAAATTGTCTCAAGAAGAGCATACAGATAAACCCCACAGCTCAGTCGGTGCTGCCCACCAGCTACAGCAACTGACCTCGGGCATCTCCTCTGTGATGATATCGACGTGGTGAGCTGGAGCAATGTCCTCCTCACTCTCTGTGTGCAGGGAGTTATGGCGATGGTGTTTACCCCTCTTCTCCTTTTTCTGCTTTTTCTTTTTCTTGTCTTTCTCCAGTTTCTGTTTATGTCTTCGCTCTTCTTCCAGTTTCACATACTGGTCAGACATAGGCATTCCTGCAGAGGAAGCCAAACTGCTTTCAGGCTACAGTCCACATGGACACTGATCATTGAAACAATATGGCAGGAGTGAACCTCACTTCTAGCTTCTCAGAACTAGAAGGATCATGCTCCTGTGCCATGCTTCCCTCTCATCTCACAGCCCCTCCACCACCAGCTGTACTTCCATCTCTCCAGAAATAGGACAGAGCTCTCTCCTGCTCCCTGACTCTCATCCACATTAAATTGCATCTAAACAATGATATTTTAAATAGAATTAGTACCATTTCTGTACTAATACTGACAAGTTTCCACACTTTATTATGTAAACCTTAAACAGCTGCGTTTAGGACTCATCACTTGTGATGTACTGCCCTTTATGAACAGCTTCTCAGTGCTATACCAAACTCCTCATTAGATACCCAACTATCTTTTGACACTTGAAACACGATATTAAAATAGTATCGCTACCATTAGACTCCACTTAGATGCCTCCTGGTCACCTTCATTAGCCCTTTAAGACATTCCAAAGGTGACTGTTACCTACACAGAACAGTGGTTATTTCAGATATTACAGACTTGGCTGCATAATATATTTAATCACAGAATTTCTGCTAATACTGTCGAGAGGAACTGCACTTGGATTGCAAAGTACTATTTTCAACACATGTGAGTTCAGAGTATGCATTGAAGAGTTTAATGAAAGCATGCTTGCTCCTTGCCCTTAAACACTTAAGGAAGAATTCCTAAGAAGGAATCCTCACTTCTGCTTAAGTGAATTTCAGCAATTAATTTTAAAGATTAGCTGCACTTACCTGGAACTTTTAATGGGACAGAAAGGTCAATCTGGACCACGGGAATATGTTCCACACCTGGAGTGTCTTGGTATCGCTGGGAAAAGGAAAACCTGTTACATTCTGAGCACTGGCAGGCACAAACCTATATAAACAGATGCACCTCAAAACAGCAAGCAGTTTAATCCTTAAAGGATAGGAATGGAATAGCTCTGTACTAAATCCTGTGTGGGAGCAGAGTGTATTTCAAAGACAGTTGATAGCTATCATAGAAGACCTGGCTTTTAGCTACAGCTTTTAAACCTGCTGCTGCCCTGAAGCTGTACCTCTGAAGTTTTTGGTTTGTGTTTTATTTCTAATAACTTTCAAAAGGTAAATTTTGAAACTTGAGTTGAGGAAAATGAGAAAGTCCATAGCATATACAGGGAATAAAGCAGATTCTTTCCCTGGAAAAGATGTTAAGAAGAGACCACAATGACCTTTTGATCTCTAAAACACACAGCAGGCTAATGCACTGCTCTTAATGAGGTGCCCAGCAATCCAAACCCAGTGCTGGGACAAATTACCTGCACAGGAACTTGTGACACAAGGGCAGAGAGAAGTGATTCTCTACAGCTTTTAGAGAGCCCTTGCTGACATCTAAACTCCGTGCTTTCCATGACAAGTTAATTCAGACTGTTCCAAACTACTGTGTAATGGGAGCTGGGACAATTAAAGCTTCCTTATTCCCAAGCTGAATGTCTCCCTGAGATTCCCAGAATGCTCTTGTGACATTAGGTCACATGTGAGTTTCTTAACAGAAACTCATTTACAAAAATAGCAACCAGCCACTGCAGTCAGCACACTGTTAAAAGCCACCAGAACTGTAGTGGGAATAATCAGAATGTCCCAGAGGGAAGCTGCGGCTCCAACATCCACGGAGCCTTCACACAATTCTACTAGGCCAGCAAGACACTTTAATTCAGACTCACCTTCTGTGGGGAAGGAGAGCTTTTAATGTAAAATGGGTTGTTTGCCTGTTCTTGTTTCCGGGCTTCTCGACGCTAAAACAGAAGAGGATATGTAGTTAGAACGTCTGTTTGTTAGCAAGGAGATAAAAGGCATCAAGGTGCAAAAAGCAATCTCCCTGAAATTTTGGAACAATACATATCAACCTGCAAAAAGACTCCAGCATAGTGGCTTGTGTATGATAAACCAGTTTTGAGTTACAAGGCATACTCAGATACAACTACAGGTACTTTTACTACTGTAACCAACAGTCCTTAGAACACCCTTTCTTTGTTTTTTAATCTTAGACTAGAGATAATAGTTGCAAGACAGAGATAGTGACTCCCAAAGACCAGATTTTGATGGCAATTCAGATGTTTCCATTTTCATTTTTGGAAAGAGAGGATGAAGTGAAGCTCTTTATCAATAAATAGCTTTCTTTATGAAAAGAAAAAGGCCAGGAGCAGGAAAGGTGGTATCACCACTGAACAATCACATTACAGGAATACACAGATGCTGCTGCTTCTGCTGCTACAGATCGCACAGAACAACAGAAGCACACCAATGGAGGTGTGTAAAATATCAAAGAGCTGCAAAGCCCAGAGCAAGTGTCCATCCTCAAGGCCCTGTGCTTCAAATGAACTGCACTAGACACCACAGTCCACAGGTCACGTTTTTACAAGAGCTCAGAACTCCTCACAAGAGCCAAGCACTTTAAGCATCTTGTTTCCATCTGGACAAGCTAGGCAAGCTGGACTGAAAAGAGAACTCAGTACCGGATGTATTCCACAGTGCCTAAAAAAGTACCTGTATTCAAATACATGTATTTTGTTCACATCAGATCATCAGATTCCCTGAGCTGTGGAAAGTAGAAAGGCTCTGGGCACACAGAGAATCCACAACAGCTCCAACTGCTTACAACATCACTACTGAATTATGTAGGGAAAAGCATTTTAACATGCACTCACTCTGGCCAGTTCCTCTTCATCTATTTCTGGCTGTCTATGTCTGGAATGTCTTTGTTCCTCATCATGAAAAATTGTTTTGGGCTTCTCCTCTTCAGACTCACTGTCTGATGGAGGTTCATTGATCCAGGCATCAAGGTCCAACCTGGTGACAAATTGCAATAAACAAACTATTTACCTCAGTACCCCTGAGTATTTCAGTGCTTCTCATTATATATTTAGCTTTATTATTTAAGAGTTTAAAGGTTTAAATAAGGCTTTGGGAGAGAGAAGGAACCTTACCCCTCTGGAACTGGTACTTTCTTCTGTGCTTTAGGAGCCACAGGGTTCAGCTCACCAGCAAACAGCGCTATTACCTCCTCAGCTACTGGTACTTCTTTTACTTGTAGCTTCTGAATGTATTTTATTAGTTGCAAGATGCAAGAAGCCTAAAACAAAAGCAAAAGTAATCTGAGAACTAATATCAAACTGAACAAAAAAACCCCCAGAAATCAAACTGCAATGCAAGTCAGCAGAAGAGAAACTGCTCTCCATTAAGGGAATTAAGAGAAGCAGCAAGAACTGCAGGTTTAGGGCAAATGTAAACTAATTGCTGTTAAGCCCCTCATCTGGCTGTGCCCTTCCTGTGTCCATAGGTGCTTGCTTCGTTTTAAATTTAAATTGCTCTGAGTGAAAGGCTTGCAGTTTTCAGAGGTGATATTGAACTGGACGGAATAGAACCTGGGCTCTGACCTGAAATGTCACCCCCATTCCTACTGCAGCTCTAGAGCTTCTCTTCACACAGACACACAAACACAGAATTCATGTGCCACGCCATCGATAACAGCTTATTATAGAACGTGCATGGCCACAGAACATTACACATCTGCTTCAGAGAAAGGAGAGACATGGTATGATCAATTCCAAAGTACTTTTGGTCTCTTACCCTCTCCTGAACTTCTAGGTCTGCACTCTGTACAAACTGAGGCAACCTGTCAATCATCAGCTGCGTGATTTCCTGAGCTGCTTCCTTCTCCCCAGCTTGCTCTTTCTGCTGCAGGATGGATGCATAAAGCTTCACCATGTTCTGCACATAAACCGCCTGGATGTGGCCTGGGAGAGTTGTCACTTTAGGCCTCAACATTGCTTCTAAAGTTTGGTTTGTTTCCTCGAGGTGCCTATAAGGACAGAATGGACAGATGAAAGACAGCAACTGAGAAATTTCAACCTTTCAGTCTTCACGGAGAAGATGTTTTTGGGTCTTGAAAATGTGATCAAACTCTAAACAGAGTATGCTCACACAACCAAGAGACAAAACCCATCTATTTAAACTAAAAGACAACACTTATATAAGAACAAGGAAAATTGTGCTACTGTGGGTACAGAGAAGTTTTGAGCAAAAAAATGACTTCTAAATCTCAGGAAGGTTCTGCAAAACCCTTTCGGTAAGGGCAAAACAGGGAGGAGAGCAAAAACTGATTCAAACATGACTACCAGACATCTTCCTTACGATATAAGCAAGATTAGACCTAACGATTACGGAGTTCCTTCAAAGTCTTAAGCTCTTGCAGCTTATACCCACAACTATGCCTTCCTGAATACGTGGGCAGGACTACAGAGACAAGAAAAGAGACCAGATATTCACAGTGAAGTATCAGTCTTGGCTAGAAACAGCTGAATGGTCTGTGGGCTAAAGGAGCAGGAAACTAGCAGTCATTTTGTTAGCTTTAGGGCGCATATTCTGAACTATCCCTCTCAAAAAACACATTTCAGTGACCAGAATCTGTCTGAAAGAAGCCACTCAAAGTGTGTCAGGTTTTCTGTTTGCACTTACTCAGAGAACTCCCCACATATCCAAGCAGCAGCATAAAGCACCTCACAGATCCCATTTCTCTGGGTGTTGCTGGCTATGAGATGAGCATTGTCCAGAAGCATGGCCATTTGAGAAACTGCAAATTTACGAATAGCTTTAACTCTGATGGCTACATCTAACATCTGAGCTGCTATGAGGTGCCCATGACGTGTCCCTTCCAGTCTGGTCAGCTCCACCAAGATGCTGATGTACCTACAAAAAGTAAAACGGATGCAATTTTATCAGCAGTCAGTGTCACCATTGCTGATGATCTCAAAAAATGACACATAAAACCACTGACCATTCAAAATTTGTGATATATTGGTAATTGGATTGACTACAAATATCTATGATTTTGGTCAGCAGCTCATCTCGGTACGTCGTCCCTTCTGCTTTATCCACGTGAATCATCAGTTTCTTCACTATCTCCATCAAGTTCTTCTTTGATACCTGTTAAAGAGTTATAAAAGGGTTGAACCACAACAGCCATTTCCCATACTGTCAAGTCCTTTTAATTTCATTAAAGCACCTCCTAGCTCTTTGATGGGCCTGCCATGCGTTAACAAGGAATCAGAACCACCCCTCCAGGCCCCAGCTTCGGTCACAATCCAAGACAGGAAACTGGAAATCTCTTTTCACTGTTATTGTTAAAGAAGAGCCAGTACAAGTATGCAAGAGCACGCTGTGCCAGATGTTTTGCTTATCATAAGGGCCAGAAACAATCAGGGAGCTGTTATCGCAAGACTACTGGGGAGAAGGGAAGAGAAAGTTGCATGGCTTTGTTTAAGCATCAGCCCTCTGTAGGGTCACAGGGGCTGGAGAGGAAAGGAAATACACACAGCAACATACCATGCCATACAGGAGATCTAAAGCTCTGAGTCGGATAGACTCATCTTTGTCATCCAAACACTGGAGAATGAGATCCTTGTGAGACTGAACTGACTTAGGATGTGTTTTCAGGATTTTGGACATAGCTAACAGTCCCAGGTATTTCACTGTGAAAGACAAAATAAAACTTCTTTCCAAATATAGAAACACTGTTTTGTGTTGAGCATGAAATCTTGATACCACGGGCTTCTACTGAAATACACCTGAATAAAAATCTATGGTGAGAAAAGGCATTTTTGAGAAACAGTGCATCACAGAATATAGTCTTTAATTTCATAATCCCCTATAGAGGCACATAATTACATATATGATCTTAATCACATCCTGCACCTCAAGTTTTATCAGTGATTTAAAAATATGTAATATATAGAAACTATAGGGCTTGAGAATAGGGATCCTCGAATGAACACACACTGAAGATTGGTGTATTAAGTAGGAGCCCTATTCTCAATGGGAAAAAATCAGATGGCAGGTAAAAGGTTTGTACAAGAAAGAGTTTCACAGTGCTCTTTGTAGTCACTAAAATAAGTAAGCATTCACGTTTGCATTTTACTACTATACTTACACTGCCAAATACCCCTCGCTACTTTCCAAGCAGCAAGTTTATACAAAGGGAAAACCCCAAGCAGGGAAAGAGAACTGATTTAGATTTACAAGACCACAAAGAGCAGCAATAATATGCTCTGTTGTTAAAAAAGCCCATTATAAAGAAGCGCTATCAAAAATCATCTCCACATTCAAAATCCCAGCAATCCTTCACGACATACTGGGCAGGAGGACACTGAAAAGCTGTTTGAAGGAACAGCTCGTGCCTCTAAGACTGCTGCAGTTTCTCCCCGGTGGTTGGTTACTAAAAGCTCCCAGGAAGACATGCAACATACTTACAGTTCTGGTCAGAATCTTCTATCAATATCCTTAACTTCTGAACGCAAAGCTGGAAAAGGAAGACCACATCATGCTTACTCCAAGCCTTAAAAGTCTTAATTAAAAGACATTAATGTGCACTCAATACAGCAGGAAGCATTCTGACCAAGACCAAGGCCTCTAGGCAAGAGGGTCTTGTTGCATTAACAGATTTCAAAACAAAAGGAACCCCTGCATGATTGTTTTTACAGCAGCAGCTGCATAAGAGTTAGGAAAACTCTAAATGAGAAGAATCTTCATTTTAGAGCAAAGGAAATTAGAGAATTTATGTAGGAAATGCTTCAGTCTGTAGGACTCCACCAGAGCGAGAGTGCTTCAGGGAGCTACTGCTTTAACTTCTGGCAGAGGAACACAATCCAGCTTCCTCATGGCACCTGGTGTTACACAGTAGAGCAGAACAAACAGCCCCCACCCA
The DNA here is from genome assembly GCA_017639245.1 of Myiopsitta monachus. Lineage (NCBI taxonomy): Eukaryota > Metazoa > Chordata > Aves > Psittaciformes > Psittacidae > Myiopsitta > Myiopsitta monachus. The sequence continues at coordinate 2,726,955 of CM029937.1, read as the reverse complement.
ACCCCAGTGCTGTACCTGGATGCTAGCACTGTGATTAGGCATCCCAGAGGACAGAGAGATCAAAACTGAAACACATAAGTACACATTTCAGTTAGTATTCCCGTGTTGTGAATGAATGCAGCACTAAAGGTCAACAGCCAGCTCAGCTCACAAGGAAACATGCCAGTTGATTTTATTGTTTCTCTGTTTGCTTGGATTTTTAGAAGGGAGAAATTTGGGACACAAACTACAGTTTCATATTCTTTGAGAGTAATAACAGCAGTGCAGAGAATAAGAGTGTGAAAGTATGAACTGGTGGAACAGCCAGGTGAAACCTGCTTTTCATTAAGCTTGCTCTCATTAAGGTTTGGTTTACTGCTATCATGTAGCAGACAAGACTGTCAATGTGTCATCAGCTACTGTATAGCTGAATTTTTACCCAGGCACTTCCATAATGTAATGAGATGCAGCAATGGATCCTGGAGTTTAATGTAATTAGATTTAATCAAGCCAGCAAGAGACTGGAGGCACAAATCAGGTCCCCTTGTTGATTCCATTGGATGTCTGTAAAGCTCTGGCAGCACACAGCCCTGCAGCAGAGGTGCTGTTACCCTGATAACTGCTGCTGTCATACAGCACAGCCAACACTAATGCCGAGCTGGCCCTGGTGACTAATAAGTACAGTGGCATTTTGCTCTCCATAATGAGGGCTCCATTTCAAAGAAGGTGGATTGGATGCTCTGGTTTTGGGTCATGAAGAGAGCTGGAGGGTGCAAGGCGCTGCTCTAATGCAGGCACATAGCTTCCCATCTCACCTTCTGAATCTGAGCTTTACATTACAGCACCTGAGGTGTACTGAGGGTGTGAATTTCCCTTTAATCCACAGAATCACCCTGCTGTGTCTCAGGGAAGCACACGCTGATCCACAACAGAATGAACCTCCATGGTATTTCTTCCCCTCATCATGTCATCTCACATTTCCCTCAAGGAATGAAATGATTGCAGTGTGAGTGGCAGATTACCCCTTCCTCTTTGAACTGACCCAGGACAGCAAGTTCCTGCATCATCATCCAAACTACACACAAGAGACAGGCTAATGGCCCAACTGTGGATGACGATAGCCCTCCAGCTCCACACTAAGACAGGAAAAGTGCCAAGTCTGAGAAGCAATGCTGTGTTATCCCTTTCTAGCTTTGTTTCTCTCTCACTCCCCATTATGGAATTCACATCCCTTCTCCAGAAACTGAAGCTGTTAATCAATGATTCCAATTACCTCCTTTAAGGAATTACATCAGGTTTTTCGCTGTGAAATTGGAGCATTAAGAAATAAGTCTGCTGCTCCATCACATAAGAAAACTTGGTCAAAATTTCCATGAAGCATCGATCTTTTTTAAACTACGCTGCTGGTTTACTTTCTAGTTCCAGCAACATCTAGGAGCTTGCATATAAATAATCACCCAGTGTTCATCCTTCCAGCCTTTAGTAAATACAATGTAGCTGTATTAACTTAGCCTTGACTGATAACAAAGGATTTCAGTGACAGTTATGCAGTAACGCACATCAACGTTTGCCAGGTGACTTATTTCAGTTATAAAATACATTAGAGTTAAAAAAGGTTTACAGATGGTGTTAATGGATGACAAAGTTCACCATGGTTTGTTTCTAAGTTACAAATTTCAGTTCTCACCTGCTATTACGGTGTTCACACATTCATATAAGAGAGACATGGCTGAAGTGCTGAAACAGAAATCAAGTATTTTAAATAAGGAATAAAATGGGCACATTTTGAAGAGTTGTCAGCAGTATCCTGGACCTAGTTAACACCTCTAGTCACACAAGAAGTTGGCAGTATTCTGGTCCATGTACCTTCAAACTAGATGAAATGCTTCTCACTTAAAAACTGTTGGGGGAAGGAACGAACATTCATTTTAAACTGAATGTTTAAAAACCAATCTTGGAGAAGCAGCAAGTACCAGCACTGTAACACAGGGAAGAGGGAAGGAAGTGGTTACTCCAAACCTCAGCACCAGCTGCTGAGCACTGAAGCAATCTTGTGAAAGGTCAAAAATTCCTGATAAGGCAGCAGATGGAGAACCTCAAGTGTCCCTCTCCAAAGGGAACAAGTCACATATAAGCAGCAGGCTCCCTGGTGTTCAGATACACAGTTGCTCCTTCCCTACAAGCGAGCAACCCACTTTCAACATATGATTTGCCCCAAACCTTAAATTCAAGACAACTTTTGCCAACTGAACACACACACACAGTGCAATTCTGAGGATTTTGGAGCTACTGAGAAATCCTGATCTACATAAGAGGGAAACACAGTGAATCTCAAGTAACAAAGGAGCAGACCGCAGAAGTGAGGGCTGCAGAGGCAGTGAGCAAACAGCTCTGGAGGCAGACGTCAGCAGTGATACCGTGAAGGTCACTCACCACACTGGATATCTCACTCCAGCATGTTCATTCAAAGACCATCACTTTTGTTCCCTGTGCACTTCATGATGGTCAGAGGTAGTCTGCCTTGTGTTGACATGATACAGGATCCCAAATGACTGAACAGAGACCAAACTGAACAGGGTTAAGTCCTCACAAACAACAAAATGAATGACTACTGTGGGAATTGGGGAGAGAAAGCAGAAGCAGGATTGAAGACATACAGTTCATCTTCCTGCTGCTACTGGTGAATCTTTATCTACTTGTCACTGCTGAAAAAGCCCTCTTCAGGTATCTGAATACAAGGCTGCTGGATGGTCTGCTCTGAATCAGTCTTAAAGGTAAACTAGGAGGATAGACAGAAACTGGCTTGAGCTGCTCAAGCAGCGACATCTCCCATACATACCTATGGATGAGGTTGGTCAGAGGCTCAATCAATTTCTTCCCCAGCCTAGGTTCTAATGGAGTAAGAGCACCAAACTATTTAAAAAAGTGCAGACAAGAAAGTGATTTAATAGCTGTTTTTAAACAGTACAAAAACATGGTTTCAAGTGCAGCTCATTAGATTTAAACAAAGCTATACTGAAATACTTTTCTCTCTTGGGTTACGTTAACAAACGTCAGAAGATATTTCTGGTTTCTTTTTATCTGGATTTCATGGTAACTATACCTCCAAGAAAGCTATTTTTGCACCCGAGGTGTTTCAGTGAGAGCCCCAATCCTGCAAACACCCATCCAGAATACTTGCCAGTTTTATAATTTTAATGAGAACCCAATTATTGGTAGAGGACGTCATCAGCTTGAAGAAGAGGGGAGCAAGGGAAAGGTAGTTCTTGGGATTGCGTCGAGCCAGCTCACAAATAACATTTACTGCAGCGGACTGCACACCTGAGAAAGAGAGGTGGGAAAAGCAGAAATCTCATCAACACCTTCACTCTAATCAAAGCTTCTAGTGCAGAGCCCCCAGAATGAGAGCAGCTAAACACCCAAGAGGAATGGATCAGCCTCATTACCTCTCCCTAACAAAACCCCAAACCCTGAAGTATTTTCAATAGCCAAGGTAAGTAACAAACCATTAAGCACCTTTGTCCCACAAAAAATTAATCCACTAATACAGCTTCATGTTTGAAGTAATAATTTTAAAGGCATTTTAAAGAATGGATATTAAATATGGCAACATCTGTCAAAACTCTATGCGCTCATCTACCTATTAAACAGGCCAACCAGCACCCAAAAGATGATTGCAGTATTTCCCAGGTGTTCTTCTCTCCACAAGTTCCAAAAGCAGATATATGTACATGCTTTGGAGCAGAAGTAATTCCCTAAAATGCACTCACCAGGATCTGGATCTTCAAGTTTCTCTTTAAGGCGAGGAAATGCAGGACGGAGGGACTCCGGGTATTTCAGAAACACTTTGTACATGATTAACACTGCCTTCTTCCTGATGTAAGGCTTTGTATGAGACATCTGTTCAGGAAACAATTGCAGTCAGGCTCTTAGCAAATCTGTGTTTCCAGTTCTTCTCAAGGTCCTTATGTCCACCCTACTCTCTCAAAATTTCTTTCTGGGAGACTCAACTACTTTCTGAACACTCAACTTTAAGGGTAGAGCAAAACAGTGTTGGTTATCACCAGAAATAACAGCAATAGTTGAGGTAATCCTCTTGAGCTAACCAAGTCTGTAAAGGCTCCCCTTTACAAGAAAAAGCAGCAATTTTCACATAGAACAATTCTAAATGTAACAGCTATTTACCAGATTTGAACTATTTCACAGTCTTTAATGACAGGAAAAAGTGATTTCAATCTTATCAACTCACCAGTGTCATGATGTCATTTGCCAAGTCCCTGGCAAGATCTGGAGTAACAAAACAGGACAAGCCAGTCAGTGCAACTCCAGTATCATACTGGTTAGGGCTACTCAGATCCTAGAAAAGGAAAAACAGGCTCAAAAATTTAAGATCACAGGATGCTGAGCAACAATTTTCTCAGTCCAATGCTGTTCACCCAATACACATGAAGCAGAGCTCTACTTCACAGGAGGATTTATGTCATCTCTTAACAGGAATGGCCTCCAACACCTGTAATATGCAGCCAGCCTGGGCTTAATAATGGGCATAATTAATCCTAATTAAACAACAGCTGGATACTGCAGCATTAGAGGAACTAGAGACACCTTCCTCTGGTGGTATTTCAGGATGGGAAATAGGGTTTTTAAACTCTTGACATAATCATGAACACCTTTAAAGTCCTAAAAATCTGGTATTAAATAATAACCCTGCCAGGTCAAAGCCCAACTATCATCAGCTTGTTGAACGCTTAACAGTGAGTGAATATCTTCATCTATTAGAGAAATGATGATTACTTCCCTTCCAAGCTGCTGGCAGCACCATCTATAAAAGCACAACACAAGCTGGGTGGGAGATCCATTTCATTGGTTAAGTCTCCTTGGGCTTATTTGTATCCTGCATAGTCCTACATCTTGTTTCAGGTATTTCTAAGCTTCAGACTCTTAACAATATTAATGTTCATATCTGACTGTGTTCAGGTATCCGCCCAGGTTCGTGTGTACGTGGAGGCTGCTCTGGGAGAGTTAAGCAGGGTCAGGCCTTCAGGATTCTCTGCCATTTGCACCTTATTATAAAACCTTTTGCAGGTGGTAGGAAATCAGATCCTACTTTAAGAATAATGAAATCTGCTTCTTCAGGAGCAACAAAACTGCAGTTCATTCCAGCTTTAACAGATTTTGAGAACTGTTAAGCCCTTAAAATACAAAGTTGCTAGGCCAATGAAACTTGAAAAAGCATAAAGATGCTTTTAAGTAAAAACTCAAAGCACAGAAGGAAGGAGTAGCCCAATGAGTGACTGAAATTCGGTATAATAGTCTCCATAATAAAGAAAATAAAGAAAATGGTCAGACATTATTACAGATATGCACTTGTCAGAGCAGAATGGCTTAAAAGATAAAGGGAAAAGCAGCAGTTATTTAGGAAAGATACAGGATGACGCCCTACTGATCTTTTTTAAGCGCGCGTAAGATATTCTGACTACTTAGATGGTAAAAATACAGGCACATCTCGTACTGGATCAGTCAAGTTTTAAAGTGGTGATACTTTAGCAAATTAAACTTAAGAGCTTTGAAAATAGATCTGTAATCTGAAGCGTAGGAAAAAAAAATGCTGCAACCCAATAACTCAGGAAGAATCCAAGTCACAAAGCTCTATGAGAACAAATATAACACACTTTGGTACACGAATACAGAATAGAACTTTACATACACCCTTCACTTTTACACACAGTAACACCAAAGGTGTCAAAAGCTTATTTCCAAAAGAAAACAGACCCTCAGAGACAGAAAAATCTGTGGAGCAAGATGACTGTTCATTTTACTTCAGGAATATTTCTGATCCACTTCATTCTTTTAAGAGCTGCCTAAGAGCCTGGTAATAGTACAACTACAACAGTAATAATAGTATAATATTTTATATATTGTACATATTATATATAGAGCTGGGGTGAGACAGCACAAGGAAAATCTATGGACAGCTTTGAAGTGTTTCATTAATCCTTGAGCTTATGGAATGAGAGCAGATTGTAACTCAAGTGAACAGAATTCTACTCAAACACCTTTATATTCCTAGAAGAGAAATTACTTCTTACAGATCTGAAAATACAACCAGGGAGACAATGCAAGATAAAAATAAGGACTGGAGTAAGAAGTTCACCTTTCGGATCTGATTTGTAGTCAACATGATGACATCAGTCCCTTCATGAAAGCACTGAGAGGCCGCGAGGTAACCGATGCGCTGCAAAAGGCAAAGAAACGTTTGTAAAGTCAGGTTAGACAATGTTTAGATGAACAACTGACAGTTTCAAAACCATTGATAGAAAGATGAACAATTAGCAGGAGGTTTGTGTTAACAGGAGGCATGACAAGGCTCTCTAGAAAAGGGGGTTTATAACAGGAAAGAATAAGCTCAGACAGGCAACATCTCCAGGGATAATACATCTATCTTAAGGATAATAAAACTAGCTTTACCTTCTCTACTTTGTTACATGCTAGAGATTCAATGACCCCAAAGAATAAGCTAGGATTGTCAGTAGAAGGAATAGAGAACATTACATTTATTTTGCCTGTGTTGACTCCTGACTTTCAGGTACTAAAGCCCAGTTTGGAAACTATTCCATAGACAATAACATCCCACCCTGTTTGGTGAAAAAGGTCTGCAACACAAAGCATGAACAAAACTCTTCAAGAAACATTATAAAGCTCTTCCAAAATAAAATACGCCTGCTATAAGGAATCTTAGGGGGCCTTCACATAAAAATACCCCATTTTTTCATGAAAAATATATAGGTATTGCCAAACATCTGGCAGAAAAAGCCTAGCCAAGCAGGCCATGTATTACCCATGTACTAGAAACAAAGACAGTTGCTTTCCTTCTGTACTTCAGAAAGCAAACCAAAAGATGGTCCCAACGCATTTGAACACAGCTTGGCTGGTACAGCTGCAGCTACACAGAAAACTCACTTTGAATGTAAACTTTGATGCACTCATGACTTCAATGATGTTGAAAGCAGCCCAACTGATGTCGTAGCCCAGCATCTGTAACTGTGAGCAGAGAAACAAAGGTAACAAACAACCTTCTGAAATAAGAGACTCGAGAAAATAGGTCAAGACACCTCACAAAAGTGAAGATGTAACGAGAGTCCAAAAATACTACTACAAGATTTCTCAAGCTCATGAGGAATGTTACACTCTGCTCCACTCAGAGTAAGGGAAACAAGCCTTGATGTTCCAGAAACAAGACTTAAACAGTCTGCATTAATTCAAGGTAACACACAACGATATGAACATCAGTGGGAAAGGGTTCTTTCCAGGCTTGACTTTTTTTAACTAAAACCCAGAACAGAAGCACAAAAGTAATTCTTTAACAGTTTTCTTCTCCTTGACAAAGGATGGCATAAAGAGAGACAACCAGTTCCAAGGGCTCAGGCAACTCTTTGATAAGAAACAATCCAGCTGAAAGCAACTTCTTAAAATTGGGTTGGTTTTAAATCAGAGCAGCTTCTTGAGCTAACTCAACAAAATACAACTGCACCAATCCTAGAGCCAGCAGAATGAACAGGATGGGAATGTGCAGCCTCTGCTGTCAGGCACATGTGAGAGCATCTTCAGCTGCACCAGTCTGAGAAGAGCAGGCACTCAGACCAGAGACTGGCTCCCAGTCAGCAACACAAAACCAAAGATGGGATTGCAGCACACCCCAGACAGGCACTTACGTATGTAAGTTTGCAGACTGCATTTGCTTTCACTGCAATGTTATCCTGCTTGAGCTCCTGCTTGATCTCATCAATGCACTGGGAGATGTATTTTGCCTGAGGAAAAGCAAACAAAAATTTGTGCTCATTTACCAGTTTTGGAGATTGGCAGCACGTTAGTGGGGAGAAACAGCAGAACTCATCACGTGCAAGCGCTAGATCTCACACACACCACTAACTGATGAAACTTACTACCAAGAAACATCACAATTCTATTACAAAAACAAAAGCACACTGAGATATTTCTTCAGTGGTTTCCCTTTTCCCTCAGAATTGCCCTGTTGAGTCTACAACTCTATTTCCAAAGATTTGCTCCATCACATACTATGGGATCTGAACAAAAACCACCATCCCTGGAACACACACTGGTCACTCACCTCAATGGGAAGTCAGAGATCACTGCGAGTCTAGAAAAAAAACCTATGTCAAACACTATTAACACCCCACAAATTTAAGGTGACTGATGAAAATACACTCTATGAGTTACTCTTCTTTTTGGGGCACACTGTATTTGGATGGCACTGCAGACATACCCCACAACAGTCAGACTCATAATCTGGTTTAGGTTGGAAGGGGCTTCAAAGCTTGTCCAAGCCTCTGCCACAGGCAGGGACACCTTCCACTGGAGCAGCTTGCTCCAAGCCCCATCCAACCTGGTCTTGAGCACTGCCAGGGATGGGGCAGCCACAGCTTCTCTGGGCACCCTGTGCCAGCACCTCAGCACCCTCACAGGGAACACCTTCTGCTTAAGAGCTCATCTCCATCTCCCCTCTGGCAGGTTAAAGCCATTCCCCCTTGTCCTGTCCCTACAGGCCCCTGTCCAATGTGGAACCACATTTATCATCCTGAGATTTCTACTAAAGGTATTTTTTGACCTCCACAGGGCTCCACTGAGACCCATTTCCCTGCTCTCCAGTGTAACCCAACTCAGCAAGTCTGATGGAAGAAAGCAGGAAATGAATTTACTTGAAGAAATTCAAGATATTCCTAAATGCCTGTATTTGGTATAGAAATACCATATTTGCAATGGGAATTTTCATGTCAGGAAGATGTGCTAAACACCAAACACATCTTTCCTCTAACAAGATACCCACCTGTCCTACTGGATATGGACAAGTGGGTCACATCTGCCAAAACCAGAGATGGCCCTGCCCCAAAATACTTAACAGCATAGAGTCCAGGTGACACCTCCCTGGAGACAGAAGATTTGGGATTCTAAACCCTTTACCTGAGTGTGATTCAGGTCCAGACAGCTCCCATAGGAAGTTTAAACTATAAAACAACTTCTGAGAGTAGAAGAGAAATACTTGATCCGAGACACTGAACAAACGATGTATACAACATGCAACCAATCTACAAATACATTGTACCTCCCCTTCAATATTTTATGCCCACAGAGGAGCATGCTGGAACAGCGTCACCAAATCCTTCCCCACTGTATCTTGTTGCCACATCTTGGTTGGCAAGGTCAGCACTGGCTCACAGCGCTGAACACTAACATGTAGGTTCTTTATGTCCACAACTAGAAAGCATTATCATCATTTCCCACAGTATCTATTCCCAACTATATAAACATTAGCTTAAGTTTCCTCGTGACCCCTTGGAAGTTGAACGCAAAACACTGTGTGACCAGGAGGGGAAAAAAACCCAAAACATAAACCCCCAGTAAACAGAACAGCTCAGTAACATCCAGTCCAGCACAGCTGAACACAGGGAGTCAGCAGCCACACTCAGTGGCCCCAGCAGCCTGCAGGCAAACCCTTCCCTACCAGTGAGCCTGACACAGAATCCCAGACTGGTTTGGTTTGGAAAGGACCTTAAAGCTCATCCAGTTCCAGCCCCTGCCACGGGCAGGGACACCTTCCACTGGAGCAGCTTGCTCCAAGCCCCATCCAACCTGGCCTTGAGCACTGCCAGGAATGAAGCATTTACCACTTCTTTGGGCAACCCGTTCCAGGGATTTTGAAAAGCAGAAAGAAGTCCTTCCAAAACAGCTGCACTTCAAATCCCAAAAGGCTACAAGGAATGAAAGACTCTTCTATATATAGAAAGCTTTAAAGGATCAGCAGGTATTAACTTTTTGTTAATCCCTCTAGAGTAGCACTGCCATGAATGAGCAATATGAAGAAAACTGATCTATTTAATCTAACACTGAAACCTGAAACCCAACCACCCCAACCAGATTCATTGCCACATTTACTGCCTACATAAATATGAAGGAAACAAGTAGGTGTGTGCGTATCTTTGGTGAAGCTCTTCCCTGGGCTCTGGCCTGTGCCATCACTGACCTCTGCAAAGCTCTGGACATGGGCTGCACCGAAGCGCTGTCACCCCATGCTGCAGCCTGCAAGCTGCTCACTGGAGCAAGCCTGGACACTAAACGGAAGCACAACCTCTTCATGTGATGAACAAGAAATGGCAGTCACTCAGCAAGTTACTCAGTATGTAGAGAGAAACCAAACCAAAACCATTTACACACTGAAACAGAACAAAACGTGGGTATCTTGTAATTTCCCAGCACTGATTTGCTAATAGTTTTCGCATAAATCCTTCAAATACAGCTATTTCTTAGCATGGTAATTAAAAATAAATATTTCCCAGTATATAACTGGCTCCGTTCTTCCTTAAATGCTTCTGAGATCCCATGAAGAAAGGAATGCAAAAGGAAAATACTTCACAGTTCAGTTGTGCTCACAGTATTCATTACAGAATCAACTACGCTGGAAAAGACCATCAGTATATTTCTTAACTACCAGTTCCTCACTAATACTGTGACAGTGTTATTTGAAGTCCTGCCAGGAGCCTACTCCGTTGCTCCTACATTTTGGCCGGTCAGCTGAGGAGCGCTTTTAAGTCACAACATTCACAGACCTTTGGACATCCCCCAGGCAGAGTGCTCTGAGCAAGCAAGGCCATCCGAAGGCAGTGTTTCACTCCCGGGGCAGGCAGAAGCAGCAGAGCCATTAAGGGGATGAACACCCTTCTCAGAAGGATGGCAGTGCAGGCAAAGCTGTGAGACTGCAGTCAGAAGCTGAAGGGCAATATGATAACACGGGAAAAGAGCTGAGAGGAGCTCTTTTATTCCTGATAGGCTGCCAAGCGGGAAAGGAGCCTTTCCCAACACAGCGGAAAAGGCTCCTTAATGAAACACTACAGCAAGCACTCACATGGTTGTTTTCTCTTGCACACCCCACAGAAGAAGGAAGATGACAGCAAACACACGCTGAGCAGTGCAGCTAAACCCATGCAGATGTGAGCAGTGATTACGAAACAAACTGGGAATACAGCATGAAGTCAGAACTGTCATTTCTTAATGGTTCCACCAAGCAGACAGAGTACCCAATGTTATATCCATTAACAAAATAACCAAGCTAATTCTTAAAAGAAGTCCAAATTCTCCAAGAATTCCAAGACCTCACCTAGAAACTATGTGCATTCGAGTGAGTGTGAGTAGCTGAAATACGAATGAAGGTATCACAAATCAAAGCCACAATCCCTTTGAAACAGAGGAAGGGAGAAGGGAGAAGCCAAACATAGCAGAATCCTCCACCAAAGCCCTTGTCAGGATGCAGCCTCAATTTATGGAATGGGCTGCTGCTGATTTGAGATTCAAACCTGTCACTTACTGCAACTGCAAAGAACTTTCCACTCAGATGACAGCAAAGTGTCAGTGAACATTAGTCCCTATTTCTCCTGCACTTTCAGGGTCAAACATAGTGCATTAAGGATGATCAACACTGAACACCACAAGGAGTAAGATATGATCTGATATAAACGGGTAACGACCCCATTCTAAACCAGAAAAAGTTTGGAATAAGTAGAACATAAAGATAAATAACTGAAATAAGCGCAAAATATGACACTCGTTTTAAGCAATGCAGGATTTATCATTTTTTGTTGGAGTGAGACAAGCTCCATGAAACAACCTTGAGCACAAGCACATGATGATCTCACATGGGTAAGATGCCACTGTTCCAACAACTGCCCTCCCCTTTTTTTTGTTCCCAAAGAATCTCAAGAAATCCTCCCTATGGAACAGAAGCCCTTTGACATGACCATAATGCTTAACACAATAGGCAGTTACACCACAGACACCTTGTGGGGGCGAAGCAACTTTTGAGCTTGTGCTTCCAGCAGAAGATCCTGTTACAAGCGCAGCACAGATCAGCTGCCACCTCCTAAAAGCAGTACTTCACATCAATAAATGCCACTGAACCAGTCCAATAGAATTTATACATGTAGAATTGACTACAATACCTGGAACACCAGCATCATAACATGACAGCACATTGTAAATCAACTGAAGTAACAATTAAGAGCATAAATGCACTATTTGCTATTAACAACTAAGAGCAAAACCATGCTGCTTTCCGCTCCTTTGGATGCAGTGTTAGAGAAAAGCATGGTAGCGGGCAACTTCTGTCATACGTATCTAAACCTCTTATTTAAATACCATAGAAAAGGCTATTTAAGGTGACAGGATCCTTTGTTAAGGGTACCCCATGACTGGATAGAAAGAGAATTAATTGCACAGCACACACTCCCACTCTGTAGTGATCTCCCAACCACCTTAACTAAAACCATAAAGCAAGTGAAGCACGTAAGCATGTAACAGAGTATGAGCAGTAACTGAGAAACTGCACAGCATTCATTTCAGCAGGTTTGCAGCAGCCAAGATAAAATGGGGCAGAGGGTAGTCAGGTACAATACAGAACCCAGAAAACATGTTACAACTTGAAAGGCATTGTGAAAAAAACAAGCTTATCTTTCACTCAGCTGTTGAGAAACACCATTGCTATAGATGTTTTAACACGTCTTTGCTTGCCTGGGTACCAAACCCAGCTTTCCAGGGATTTATTCACTCATCTTGTAGGTAGCCTTAAGATCCCAGACCAATGCACTGTTTTCATCAGCGATACATAAAAACTGGAGACATGAAGGTGAACCATTGCCACTTCATTTGCAGCTATATATATCTAAATATATATATAATACAGTCTTCACCTGTATTATTTATCAGAACCATGATGCATTACCCACTGTCCCCTGTCAGTTAGAACCAAAGTGCGATAACGAGAATCCTTTCGCCAAATGACACTGCTGGAGGAATGTGAAAAATCAATTTACACTTTCTTTTCTGTTTCCTGAAGTTACACATACCAACAGGAACTCAGTGTGATGCAGCCTATAAACCTATGAAAACTTTTGAACCTCTTTTCAACAATTCACAGAGATGTTATGCAAGTAGTGTGCACCTTCCAGTTTCAGAGCAGACGCTAAGCAGCCCCAAACAAACCACCATAGCACCGTAAGGCACTGTAGGAGACTCCACAGGACCCTGAACAGTTGAAATAGTCACACAAAGCACCTATGCTGTGAGCCAGAGCACAGCTATGCAGCGAAAAAGTGGCTATTAAATAGCAAACCCCAAAGACTCCAGCAGAAACCAGCAAGCAAGTATCATCAGCAAGGGTCTAGAGATGGCCTTCAGTACCTCCAGTCTGATCAGTCCCCGAATATAAATATTCCACTCTGATCACAGTATTTAATTTAATTGCATGGCAGTTAAACAGTCCTCAGGGGCCTGTGTTATCTAAATCATCTCTGAGCAGACAACTTTTAAGACCAGAAAGATGCGTCAGATCCCTGCAAACACAAGATGTACTCAAATTTATTTTACTAATGCAGAAAGCTCTGCAAGTACTTTTACAGCAGATATAGGGTAATTTAGACCTGCGGCACAAGTTCTTCCCTATGAGGGTGCTGAGGCACTGGCACAGGGTGCTCAGAGACGCTGTGGCTGCCCCATTCCTGGCAGTGCTCAAGACGAGGTTGGATGGGGCTTGGAGCAAGCTGCTCTAGTGGGAGGTGTCCCTGCCCATGGCAGGGGGTAGGAGACGGATGAGCTTTAAGGTCCCTTCCAACCCAAACCAGGCTGGGATTCTGTGATTTTTCCATTTCTCAGTTCCAGGCATATTTCTGCGCAGAGTCCCAGGCTTTAATAAAGGCAGACTCTGTTACAAGCACGCGGTTTGTTGCATGTGCAAGGAAATAGTCACGTCCTTCTAAGGAACTACTTGCTGCTGTTTCCAAGACTCAGCTGACTGGAACTATGGTTCAGAGTGAAACATCCCAAAAGAAGATGCTTGACAATCTATGAACACCATATCAAAACATAACACTGAAAATATCTCAAAGATGAAACACTCATTTACACAAAGCTACGAGCTCTTTTCCGTCATGGAAAGGTAGAAAGGACAACAAAGAAAGAGATGTTTCATGGCCATCACTGACTTCTTAAATTCAGTACCAAATATTTGTGTAATTAGGATACATTTGTTCACCCACTCCCTGCTGTGTGATCATACTTCTCACTCTAAACAAACTTACACTTCTCAAAGCTAAAGCTTACTCACACTGTGATAGCTGGAGGTGACAAGAGCTTATGAATCCTGAATTTGCCAAGAGGAACTGAGCCCACCAAAAGAAACCTTCAGCATACCCACACCGATGCCTACTTCCCTTTATACACCTTCAACACACACCTCGGTGAAAGCTGACAGGTTTGAACATCCACCTCAGGAAAGAAACAATAAAAAAGAAAGAGGTAACACAAACCCCAGCACTCAACTACGAGGTCTCCAGACTCCGTTTGATCAGCCCACAGCCAGTGACTGGGGAGGTAAATGGTATGAACCAAACATGTTTGCACGCCCAGTTACATGTCAGGATTCAACAGGACTCAAAAGTATTTCAGGTTTCTTGAATGTATGCTTCTTATTTAAAAGCACTCAACCACCTTTACGAGCTCCCAACACTACCACTAACCATGCTATTTTCTGCACCTTTTACTCAAATATCTTTATACTTCCGGCCACTTGGATTTAAGCAGACTAGCCTTTAGGTAATGAAGCATTTTATTTTTCAGCATGAATGATCAGGCTTTTTAATAAACTAAGGAACACAAATGCTTCTTTGTAACTTGTCTCATGACTCGGTCTTTCTGATATATGCCCTTCAATGTTTCCCTCACTGCTCTTCACATTGCATCAGAAACAGGACATGCTACCAAAGAACACTTTCAAATGAGGAACCTAAAGGTGCTCTTTGTACACCAGACATATTCGCTAACCTACATCACAGAGGAAGAGGCTTTTTCAGTCCCTTTTGTGGACGCTGACAACATTAGAGGAAATCACACAAAACCCCATTTTATGCGCTTCGCACTGGGACAAAGATCTGCATCAAAAAGCATCAAACAACTCTCTGAAGATGACCACAGAACAGAAATGTCATTAGTATCTTTGTTCTACTTTCATTTTTCTGGCTGTTCTTCCACCAGCCCCACAAAACATGCAGTCAATGGGCACCCCATTTCTTAGGAGGAGGTACCAGAAAGCTCTTCCTCTCCCCCAGACCTGCCTTACCCATGTGAGAAAGCAATATCTGGAGCCCTTCAAACCCTCAGAAGAGGCAGCTACAAAACAATCCAGACTGGGAACAAAGCATTAGCCCCACTTGTGACACAGCCAATTAAGTAATGTTTAACACGGGAGAAAGCAAGAAGCTAATGAAAGGCAGCACTAGTTCAAAGCCGCAGCTGCGGTCTGCTTGCATACAAGAAAATGCCCACATCTTGGCTCATGCTCATGGCTCCAGGCCCTTCATTTTCCGTGACACAGCAGGTAAGGCAGGGGCACTGTCACCCTGGGCCCTGCTACCCTGGAGGCCAGTACTATTCTGCTTTTCTACGGATGCGGTGTGAGGTCCTTATCCAACCCTCCTTTGTGTATTGTTTCTATATCCCACTTTGTCTTTTGCAGTGATTCACACGCTCAAAGAATTAACAATAGCAACTCCAGAGCCACTTGAAAGTGGGTGGAATAATGAGCTCCCTTCAGAGATATTAACACACATATGACAAGCAGTAACTGATCAAGCAGCAGTGGCTGAAAGAACTGTCTCTCATCAATGAGCCACACACTGCTTATCAGTTGGGCTGGATTTTCACTCTTGGGCACCAACAAGCTTTTTAGCATTCCTCACAATTCCCTTATTACGTTCCATTCCATATCCTTTGCCATTAGATATCAATGCTGCAACAGCGGATCGAGGTCAAGGCATCAGAAGACCATGGCATTAGATGGTCTTTAGCCTCATTTCATGCCTTTTGCACCCAAAAGACTTTTGTGACCTTAGAAGATTCCCCAAAACTCTTTATGTCATCATTTCATCTGAAAACAGCTCAGAGAAGTAGCTGGAATGTGCTGTGGAGTGCAGCAGCACTTTCTTTAGGGGAAAAGTGTTTTCAGCAATGAGTGCACTGTCCTTAGGTAATAATTGCTAAGAAGTGAGGACACGCTGCCAATTTGGTTAAGACCAGTCTCTGGGCAGTGAATACATATTTCACAGCCTGGACGTGCAACATGCCTCTTATTTAGCATGCTACTAGTAACAGAGAGTAACCCTTATTTTTTCCAAACCAGAAACACCGATTGCTCCTTTTGTCATTCTAACTTGCTTCTGCACAAAGCAACTTCTTAAATGCAAAGCAGCCATGAGATACTTACCACCAAACACTCCACATGAGAAGATGTGAAGTTTTTAATACCCTTTTCCCTGAAAATATTGATCACCAAAAGTGTGAAGGGCTAATCCTGCGGCACACACCAGCACATCCTCTGGCAGCAGAGGGAGGCAGTTTTCTCAAGTCAGGAGAAGTGCACAGACATTTTGTACAGGATGTTATTTAACCCCTTCTCCCTCCTTAAGTGTCCTCCAGTAAATCAAAGACACTTAAAACACAGAGGATCTGAACAATACAAAGCACCACTCATTTAACATCTCTGTTTCTGTATTTTAGCATTTCAGTTTTTGGAAGGAACCTCTCACCACAGCATCTGACAGTAGCTTCCAGGTTGGGAACAACAAACTTCTTAGCTGCAAATGAAAGAGTCAAGTAACATCAAAGGATTATCCTTTCCTGTACTTCACATTCACGAGAACATCTCTAAACAGAAATCATTTCTCAGTTTGGAATATCTTGGAAAAAAAATCCATTATACTTCTAACAGCCTATGGTACAAGCCATTCCCTTCCCGAGCTCACGGTATGGCAGATCCATGAAAAATAGATCCAAAGTGGGGAAAAGTCATGCCATAGAGTACAAACCCACCTCATAACAGGTAAAAGGCTTACCAGTTTCATTAGCAAAAGGATTCATGCTCCAAAGGAAAGAGAGAGAATGAGATATTAGAAGTGAAGGTCAGGGGAGAATCTAACAGGATCAAGTCTTCCTTGCAGGTTTGGCTTTCCCTTAAACTTTGAATTGGCGCTGGGAAGCACCACAGGAATGAAAGCATCTGTACAGAGTGCTGGAAAGTAAACGCAACATGTCAAACCAGGAAAAGATCTAATGCTGGTGTGCTACCTCATTCCTTCCACACTAGTATTTACTTCGCAGAAGGATGATGCAGCTCCAATTTTCCCTAGAAGACGGGAAAACGGACAGAGTATGTCTGCACAGAGAAGTGATTGTGTTAACCAACTCCTGTCTTTACCTCCCATCTTACAGAAGGCCATAATTTCAGCTTCAGTGTTTTAAACTCAAAATAAATGGGCCAGCTTTAGATACAGTGCAGAAACTAAAGGCAAAGTGGTCTCCAACAGGTAATTAAGCACTCTGGACGAAGAACGTGAACTAAAGTGCCAGGTAACCTCCCATAGCCCCTCAGCTCTCAGTGAGCTTAGGGGGACACTCACAGTTGTACGGTTCCATTTACTTCACAACCAGCCTTGGGGTGTGCACATAAGAGTCCCAACAATTCAGGGTGAACACATACCCAGCAAGGGAGAATGCAGCAGGTCTGTCAAAAACCTATATTGAGAAACCCAATGGTGACAACCATTTGGTGCCTCCTGCACTGCACACACATCCTTGATGTGTCAGTGAAACAGCAGCTACACTGGCTTGCGATGCTACCTGAGCAGGAATTGGGAAAGGAATAAATCTTACTACCTCCTATCTACCAGGAGAGACTGCTCAGAAAGAGGAGGGGAAAAGTGATGGCAGAACATCCACATGATTAATTCCAAACCAGAACCAACGTATACAACAGAAATTAACATCCTGCATAACTACATCAGAATTCAAAGCAATGATCATGCCTTTATTTCTTTCCTTGTCATTTTAACGACCTCCTTTCCAGAGACACCTCTTTCATGCAGTACCTCTGTTGAGCTGAGACCAACAGCCAATATCCTCACCAGCAAAGGATGCTGCCGATTGCTTTAAACAAATTTGCCCTTCTGAATAGGACAGAACGTCTGTCTGAAGCTTAAACACTTACCTGAGACCCACAAGTGTTGAACAACTACAGTATTGGAACAACATGCAATAGATGCAATGAACGGAAGCAATGTAGGAAAAGAAGGAAGAATTTTTGCAGCTACTTCCTCTAGAACACCATTCTGATTTTGTAACATCACTTGAAAAATCAGTAAATGTCCATGACCACTGACTGGGAAGCACTGAATCAACACCCAGCACCCTGACAGCAGAAGGTCTGGAGCCCTCTTCAGCTAGCTGAGCTAGAAAAAGGAGCAGTCCTGCGCTGTTTGCAGCCACTCTATGTGATTTAGCAAAACCTGTGAAGGATTCTTAAACATTTCATCACTGCAACATCTACTGATGAGCCAAACACATCCTGAAGTTCAGGTTTTTGCCGTGCACACAAGGATATAGAAAGGAACTATCCCTACAGTTATGTGCTTTAAAATCTCACAGCTTCCATTGCAAACTAAAAAGCCACCATCGATTAAAATACTGTCATGCTACAGTCCAACTACTGTAATTTACATCAGCCTCTTACAGCAAGAGGTAACACATTTGCCTTGCCCTCACTGAGTCCTAGGGAGCGTGCCTACTGGTATGACAGCTTCCTTCAAATACACAGAGTTCTACTGAATAGTCTGAGGAGTATTTTTTCCTATCTTCAAAGGAGATCAAAGCCAGCACACTTTAACTATTTCTTGTCAGAAACTGAGGAACTTGGCATGGCTTATGCTGCCCAGGAACTTGCTCATCAGGGTAACGGCACTTGTGCTCTTTCTGAAGTCCTGGTAAGGGAGCTCTATGGAACAAAATTACATCAGGAATGAGAACAGTACATTCAACCCTCCTCCAAGAGAAGCAATGCCACCAAGGCCTGGACCTTCATCAGGGGGATGCTCAGAGGGCTGACAGCTGACAAAACATTTTCTGTCCTATGCACGAAAGAATAAAGCATATTGACTAAAAGCAGCATGACACACAAACTGGGCCTAAGCTCTGGGGAAGTGCTCTGTAGAAACACTGTTCACCTGGTCCAGTTTGAGTATAAGACATTAAGTGTCCACGTGAACCCACCTTTTCCACTTCCCCATGTAGTCTCCCACATTTTGCAGGGCACTGCATGTTTCACAGTAGCACTGTCTTCCTCTGTCACCAAATCAATACGCATAAGTTGAATATAATGTAATAAAAATATATGTTTTCTAAACACAGGGCAAGGTGTTATTTATTAAAGAGGCTAAAAGCCATCTGAACATCCAAGGGGTTTTGAAAGCTGTGTTTTGTGTTTCAGCCCAGCAGCATCAGTGATGGAGATCATAGTTTTCCAAATTAAGTGTTTAATTAAGTTACACGTTTACAACTATTTCAGATACTTTTAATAACTGACACCATTTGGATATTGTACTTATACGAAGAGGAATCATCGTCTACAAATGGTTTTAGGTTTTGAGCCTGTCATCAGCCCCACAGTAACTCACTGATACTCCAGCACAGCGTGACTGTTAAACCATTCATAAGCAAGCTTCTAAGGCCACAAAGATGAACGTAAATGATGCCATTACGATAAGTGACCGTTACTTCCCAATTAACATGTGACACTTCAGGGTGGAAATTCTCACTTAACATGTTGCTGATGATTAATTATTTCACCTATACTAATTTCCTGGTCCCATGCCTCTAACACAAGAGACAATAACAGGACAACACATCCAGTTGCCTTCTGCCTACGTGAGCTTCCAGACAAGAACACATTTTAGACACAAGGTATGCAAGATGAATAATCAGAAAGCTGAATTACAACTGAACTCAGTCTTCCTGAATGAAGAATATAGTTGACTACAGTACCTGAGAGTAACGATACGGGAAAGAACTCCTTAGAGTTACATAGATATATCTCAGAGATCTTAACACCACAGCAACACACTAAATAGGAAAGCACGTATCAAGCATGACCCTTCCTCACCCTCCTTTTCAACTCCCTCCTTCCCCAACGCTTTCTTCCCTACCCCAGACTCTCCCTTTTGGCCCACACCCATGCGTCCTCTTCCTCCTTTTGATTCCTGCTTCCACTTTCCCCAGACCATCATTCCCTTCCCGGGATGGCCGAGGCACCGGCTGCTGCTGGGCCTGGCCCAGCCTCCTCTGCGGGGAGAACGGCACCCACCACGCCTGAGCCCCCCGAAGGGGCAGGACCCCGCAGCCAGCGCGCAGGGATGAGGCGGGCCAGCCCGGGGAGGAGGCCCAGGCCGGGGCCAAGGGGAGCCGGGCACGCCAGGGCCCGCCGAGAGAAGCCGGCAGCCCGCCCGCGGCGGGAGCCGGGCCCGCTCACCTCGTCCTCCTTGTGGTTGCGGATCCCCCGCACCAGGTCCTGCAGGTTCTTGTCGAACATGCGGTCGATGCTGCCCTTCACCATCTTCAGCGCCATGGCGGTGGCGGCGCGGCCGGGCCGCGGGGCCTGCGCTCGGAGCTCAGGGGCCGAGGGCGGAGAGGCGGCGGCGGCTGCTCCTGCAGCGAGAGCCGGGTGAGAGCAGCGGGCCCGAGCCGCTCACATCGCCGGGGGCGCGGGGGGCACGGACGGGGCTCGCGCCCGGCGCCGCGCTCCGCTCGGCCGCACAGCGCCTGACAAAATGGCGCCCGGTCAGCTGAGGGCTCGGCCACGCCCCCGGCCGCCGGGCCACGCCCCCCGCGCCTTCTCCAGCGTCGACCACGCCCACCCTCGGCAACCAATGACAGCACTCCGCTGACACTAACCCCGCCCCCCTCCCCCTCCTGGCCCCGCCCCCTCCGGCGCGCCCGCGGGTCCCACGTGGCGGGGGAGGAACCTGCGGGTCCCTCCCCTCGGCCCCGGCGGTGCCGGCGCGCCCCGGCCTCGGCCCCTGCAGCTGCCGGGGAGGGAGCTCCGGGGCCGGGGCCGGGCAGACACTGACCCCGGTCGGGGCTCGGGACCAGGTCGAGGGGCGGATTCGCTTCTGCGGCGCTCTGGGGAGCCCCCCCTGCAGCCCTGATCCAGGTCCGGGGCTGCAGCACGAGAGGGACGTGGAGCTGTTGGAGTGAGTCCAGAGGAGGCCATGGAGCTGCTGCGAGGGCTGGAGCAGCTCTGCCCTGGAGCCAGGCTGAGAGCTGGGCTGGGGCAGCCTGGAGAAGAGAAGGCTCCTGAAGGGGAGACCTCAGAGCAGCTCCAGTGCCTGAAGGGGCTGCAGGAAACCTGGAGAGGGGCTTTGGACAAGGGATGTAGGGACAGGACAGGGGAATGGCTTTAACTGCCAGAGGGGAGACTGAGATGAGCTCTTAGGTAGAAGCTGTTCCCTGTGAGGGTGCTGAGGTGCTGGCCCAGGGTGCCCAGAGAAGCTGTGGCTGCCCCATTGCTGGCAGTGTTGAAGGCCAGGTTGGACCCAGGGGCTTGGAGCTGCTGCAGTGGAAGGTGTCCCTGCTCATGGCAGGGGTTGGAGCTGGAGGAGCTTTAAGGTCCCTTCCAACCCAGCCCAGTCTGGGACTCTATGATGTTATCTATACCGTGAGGACTCCTATGAACATAACTGTAACCCTTTGACTTTTTCCCTTAAGAAGGGCAACCCAGTGCGTAGAGGCTGATGTGTGCAGCTATTCCTGAATGAAACAAAAACAAACCCATGGGCTCCGTTCTTCTGCCAGGGTCCAACAAAAACAAGCTGGAAGTCAGAATCTGAAGAAGAGAACAAAGGGGGAAAACCACTGGAAGCAAACAGAAATCATTTTCCTTCCACCTGCTGTGCAGCACCTCAAAGATCCCAAGGAGATCCTGGCAATGTCACGTCTCCCCTTTGTTTCCAAGTTCCTTTCTGTTTATTCCTCTGCTTTCCCAGCTGCTGGAATCCAGCTCTGGACATGAAGGTGGGGTGGGAAAGCAGAAAGGTGGCTGTGGCCACCAGAAACCTTGTGAAAAGCCCTGGTGTAACCCAAAGCATTTCAGCAGGTCCATTAGAGCCCAGGCCCACCACACACAGTGATGCCACCACACTGTCACACTATCACAGGACATCACAGCAGCAGGGCCATGCATGGAAGCTCAGGAGATGCAGCACCCCAATGAACTTCACCACCACCACCAGTAATAAACCCCACGCCGGGGAGGGGGCAGCTGGGTAGAGGAGTGCAGCAGCACCCGGCGCATGGGGAGAGTCTCCTACAGATGAATTCGGGCCCAGACTTGATCCCTTCACACCGAGTGTCCGAGGATTTCTCCTTCTGGGATGGCCTGGCTTGGGTCAGCCTTAGAATGTGGGCCGGTAACAACCTCTCCACTCTTCAGTGTCTGAAACTCCCTCAGGGACACCCTTAATAAAGAGCATGGCTCTAACCCTCATCGTTGCCATAGGGAATAGTTAAAGCCCTCCAGATTCCCACCCTCTGCCTCTTCCTGCTGCTGCAGCTCAGCTTTCCTTGTCTGGATAACCAACGCCACCTCCTGTTTGCGCTGCTGCGCGCCTGCAGGCAGCGTTCCCGGGAAGGAACTTCCCCGCTCCCACATGGGCTTGCTCCTGATGGGCTTCTGAGCCTTGGTGTTTGCCAGTGGGAGAGCGCAAGCCTGCTCATCATATCCCTGCTGGAGCTGAGCTGCACCTCCAGGGTTTGATCCTGGTTTTCCACAGGCAGCACGTCTGTGTTTTCCTGCTGTCTCGCAGACCTCTCCTGCCCCAGCACTCCATGGGTTCCGCTGCCCGCACTCCCTCCCTATGAGGTTCAATGGGCTTTGGCTCTCGTTACGTTAATGGCTATTTTGGGGCAAACTGAACCGGGGGAAGAAACGTGGAATTGGTGATTTTCCGCCTCCAAAAGGGCAAAAGTAGGATTTTCTGCTGAGCTCAGGCTGTGCTCAGCAACTGCTACAGTACAGGGCGACCTCAGGACCATGGTGCTGGACCCGTCCCAGGGCCACGTAGCTCCACGTCCCCAAACCCAACACAGGCAGGGTTCACTGGGTCCCCAGGCAAGGCCAGGGGCTGCTGTATGGTGCATCCCTTGCTGCTGGTCCAGGCACAAGCAGGGTGATGGGTGTCTGAGCTGGGGTGATGAGTGCCTACACTGGGGTGCTCGTGGTAGTGTGCTGTGCGAGCGTGACCGTGCTGGGGTACCCGTACAGGGGTTGGGGTTGCCCATGATGAGATGCTCTGGACAGGATGCCTGTGACAGTGTGTCTGTGTTCAGGTGAATTTGCTGGGGTGCCCCACGTTCGGGTGCCCATATTGAGGTGCCCCGTGTTGGGGTGTCCTTGGTAGGATGCCCACGATGGAGTGATTTTGCCAGCGTGCCTATACATCAGGGTGTCCTGTCCCCAGGTGCCCGTTCTGGGATGCCCCTCTTGGGGTGCTCGTGTTGCTCCGTCCCTGCCCGTCCCTTCCCGTCCCTGCCCGCGAGAGGGCGCCGGTGGCCCGGGAGAGCCGGGGGGGTGCGGTGGGACCTGCCTGGGGGGGGAGCGCGGACCCAGTGCGGTGCCCCGTGTCGGGGACAGGGAGTGACCCGCGTTTGGGTGATGGGTGCCCCATGTTTGGGAATGGGTGCCCCTTGTTTGGGGATGGGTGCCCCTTGTTTGGGAATGGGTGCCCCATGTGTGGGGATGGGTGCCCCATGTTTGGGAATGGGTGCCCCATGTTTGGGTGGGGATGATGGATGCCCCATGTTTGGGGATGGGTGCTCCATGTTGGGGTGGGGATGATGGATGCCCCATGTTTAGGGATGGGTGCCCCATGTTGGGGTGGGGATGATGGATGCCCCATGTTTGGGGATGGGTGCCACATGTTTGTGGATGGGTGCCTCTTGTTTGGGGATGGGTGCCCCATGTTTGGGGATGGATGCCCCATGTTTGGGGACAGGTGCCCCATGTTTGCTGATGGGTGCCCCATGCTGGGGTGGGGATGATGGATGCCCCATACTTGGAGATGGGTGCCTCATGTTGGGGTGGGGATGATGGATGCCCCATGCTTGGGGACGGGTGCCGTGTGCTGGCGCTGGCTGAGCCGTGGCGCAGGGGCAGGCGGTGTCACCGGGGGCCAGGCACGGAGCAGGCACGGGGCCAGCTGGGGCTGCGGGGACAAGGGACCATTCAGGCGCTGCGGCTGCTTTCGCCCGCTCCGGCCCCGCGGAGCACGTGCAGCTGGCGCGGCCCCCTGGTCCCCGCCGCTCCAGCGCCTTTGTCCCCCGGTGTTCCCTCTGAAATCGGGCTGCAGAGCTGCACACGGCGGGGATGGAGCCTGAGGATTGAACACTGCGGCCTCGTGCTCAGAAACGCCACATCTGACTCCTCGCTTGATACTGGTGGCGAACGGCGCTGGGCTGGCACGGGCACGGCAGAGGGTTCCCCACGTGGATCCCGGCGGCCTGGCATTTCCTAGCGCACATCGGGGCTGTGGCGCCGCGTGATCCAAACTGCAGCAGAATCAAAGAGGTCCAATTTAGGGCTGTTTTTCCATGGCAAAGCAGAGCTCCGATGGAACCCCCTCAGGTTCAGCGGGAAGGAGCCAGGATGGAATTGCCCAGCTCCAGCCTCTGCTGGGGTCCTGCAGCTCAGCAGCCCCGGAGACAGCCTCGGTCCTGCTCCATGCTGCCCAGGTGGCCTCGGCTGGGTTTTCCAGCAGCAACGCAGTGAGTGTGGAGGTGCTGCTTCCCAGATTCCAGGGGGGGCTGCGTGTACCAGAGAGCCCCCATTCTGTGCCTGCAGTGATGGGAACCCCTTTGGGCTTTAACTCCAGCCCGCACAGGTTTGGGCTTTCCCAGGATGCGTGGCTGCTGGGTTGAACCCCACCACTGCAGGGCCCCAGGACCACAGCCTGAGGACTGTGACCCTGCTGCCTGCTCAGCCCCATGGAGCCGGACCCAAACCCAACCCAAACCCCACTGAGGTTAACAGGATCACCCCAAAGCACCCCTGTGCCAAGGCAGCCACAGCACCCATGGGCACAGCAGTGGGCGCCCCATGACCCAGCAGTGGGGACGCCAGGGACAAGCGCTGGAGCCTATGAGGGACATGCAGCCATTGCATGAGGGGAACAGGGCACTGACCACGCTGGAGGTGGGATCAGTGTGCGCTTGTTCCAGTGGAAACATCCCGTTAAATGCAGTGGGGTTTGGGTCTGGCTCAGTGGGGCTGAGCAGGCAGCAGGGTCACAGTCCCCCTGGCTCATTCCATCTTGTTCCCTGGGGAATGTGGGTCTCTGGCTCCTCATGGCCAGCGACAGTGCTCCCATCCCTGCATCCCTGGGTGAGGGTGGCTCCAGCAGCCATGTCTTGATGGGGGGAAAAGCCCTCAGACTGGGCTCAAACGGTTTCCAGGACCAGACTGGGGTCACTCCCAACCACAAAACCCTTCACCTTTTGCCTTTTGACATCATCCCCGGTGTTGATGTCAATGCTGCTTCTGCATCCGGAGAGGAAACTGTTGCAGCATTTTGTTGTTGTGGCAACTGCAGCCGGAGCATCCCTGGGGAGATTTGGCCCAAGGAGCTGCTGGGACAGATGGAGAGGACAGATGCTGCTCCATCACGTGGAAGGGAACTCCTGGGTGCGATGCAGGATTGACCCTGGGAAATTAAAACAGGGCTCAGAAAACTGCACATGAGCCATTGTGTGAGGAGGGGAAGGGGAGCTCTGCAGGGCCAGGCTCGCGTTGGTGGTGCCCTTGGTTCATCGGGAGGCTGAAGGACTGAGACCTGCAACTCCAGCTGGGGTTAAACCGTAACTGCTCCATGCAATGAGCTGTGCAACGGGAGCCATTTGCAGAGCCTGGGGTTTATTGGTCCTACCACGAAACAGTGAACAGAGCTTGGCCGTGCTCCAGGCTTCAGGAGGAGGGAAGGAAAACCCACGTCCCAGCAAGGGCACCAGCAGCCCCGTCCCGGCTAAACAGAAAGATGTGGGCACCACAGTGAGAGGAGGCTTCTGCAGGGCTGGAGCATCACAGCAGGGAGCTGACCCCATCCCCTGGGGCTATGGACCACCAACATCCTGCCCCGGCTGCTCCAGGGGCTCCAGCTGGAGTGCTTAATGTGAAGGGAACAGACTTGCATTAACCCATTGTGTATCTGATGTGTTCAACTCCATTGGGTCAATACTTGGGATGAGAGGTGGCTGGAAAGGTGAGTTTCTGGAGCAGCCAATGTGCACCTTGACACTGGCCCCCATCCCACCAAGCACTGTTGATCACCCATGAGCGTGTTGATGTAGCACTGCGGGGATATGATCCCACAGCTCCACATGGAATAACGACAACATGGGAATGAGCACAGGAGGTGCCTTTGCAACGTGACTTGTACAGGGCAAGCTCGGAGCATTGCTTGCGTAAGATGCCCTGGGTGCATCACTGCCTTCCCTGTGTCCCCCATACCCAGAGGAGCCATGATCCCCATTCCATTTGCTGCCTGCCCCGGACTCCTCACCTCTGTGGGAGCAGCAGTGGGATGCAGGAGTAGCGGGATGCAGGAAGGGTTCTGAATTGCCCTGACAGGCAGCAGGGATGCAGCAGGACCAGCAGCTCTGGGATGGGGGCAGACGCCTCTCCCCCCCATCCTCCACACCAGCAGACCCCAGGAGCTGCTGATTCCGAAGCTGGTGCTGTGACTCCGGAGCGGGTGATGCTGCACGTCACCGATGCCCTGAGCACCCAGTGCAGAGCAGGAGGCATGCACAGGGTGAGCAGGCAGAGATGACCCCAAAGATGAGAGCTTCAGAGCTGGGGACAGAGTGGCCTCCTCCTCTCAGGGGGCTGCTCCCATCCCCTGGGGACCACTGGAGCTCACTGAGCCGGCAGGAAACAAGGCCTTGCCCTGCTCACTTCCCTCTCTTCTCCCAGAGAAATGAGTGAACAAAGGATCTCCTGGTGGGGGCAGGACTTCCAAACCCAACCTGCCCAACAGAGGACATCAGTGCTGGCACTGATGCACACACTGCAGCCACATGGCCAGGCACGGGCTGGATCCATCCGGGAAACTCTGGTAGCTTCAATTGCTCTTTATTCGCAGCCCAGGAGCCTGCTTGGGCCACACAAGGACTTTGACGACAAACTGATTAAAGACCAACCTAACGAACTCAAAGAGAATTCTTTAAACGGAGCCTGCTGTGCCTCGGAGAACTCCTGCCATGTCTATTTATTTAAATTTAATGGAGTTTTTGTGGTAAGCTAATTAAAGATGAATTGATTATTTAAGAGGCCGTCAGAGCAGTTTAAGCGCCGCTGACTTGATGATTTTCGGGTTTTCTTTGGAAAAGCATTCCAAGTTATGGAGCTTTCTGCATGTATGGACATTCAAGGGGGGAAACCGACACAAACAGGAGAGTGGTTGAGTTTGGACCCCGATTTGGAAGCGTTTCTGCACGAGGCAGCCGCATGCCACAGTGACCGGAGCAGGGACACGTTGCAGGGCTCCAGCGAATGGCCCCGTGCCTCAGCTGGAGGCAGCGACCTGGCTCCAGGATGCAGCTCTCAGCCCAAACATCGATGCCTCTGTGCGTCACCAAGGCGGAGGGAGCAGGATCCCAAAGGACTTTGCAGATGCGTGGTCCTGGAGCCGCAGCCCAGCGCAGGAGGCGCCCTGCTCCAGTGGAAGGTGTCCCTGCCCATGGCAGGGGTTGGAGCTGGAGGAGCTTTAAAGCCCCTTCAACCCAAACCATTCCATGATTCTATGATGTGGTGACCACAACTCCCTGGGTCCTACTCCCACCTTTGTCATGGCCCTGCCTTTTGGGATGGGTGTTTCTCAGGAGGGGTCACACACGTGCACCCCCCAGGAGCCCCAGCGCTCTGTGGGCACGTTCTGAGCCATCACTGCGTGTTGGGGTGCACTCACTGTCCCTTTGACACCCCTGTGTCACCAGTGGGTAGGACTCCCCCATCGCCACCACAGCTGCCCTGCAGGGCTTGGAAGCCATAGCTTGTTTTGGGAAGCCACCTTGGGGCTGGGTCCCCACCATGCATGGGGACATGGGGACAGTGCTCCAGGGCTCCTTGAGCAGCAGGAAGGTGGCAGCGCCCGCACCCCAGGGCAGGGTTGGCTGAGCATCCAGGTGTCCTTGAGCCCCACGTCCCGGATAAGGGGAATTAGCACCAAAAAAGCTCCAAGGGAACAAGCTGTGGCCTGATTTTATCACGGGGCTTCCAGCTGGGCACCTAAAGACATGCAAACCAGAATCCAGCATGGCTTGGGGCCAGTGCTTGGCACATATAGAGATGCAAAGTGCTGTCATTCAGGACAGTGCAGAGATGCAGGATGGTGTCACAGTTCCTGGTCAGGGCGCCCACCCCACCACCATGCTGAGGTGCAGCACGAAGTGCTACCACCGGGTTACACCATGTGGTAAAGTGTAGCTGCCACGCAACAGCTCCCTACCCACCACTGCTCCTCTTGCACCAGGGCAGCACTTGTACTGGTGCTTGCGGTTGATGGATGGTGCATGGTTGTACATGCAGGGGTGCCCCTCGGTGCAAGGCCATGGATTCACGATGCCCCATCCCAGTAAAGCTCCTCCTCGGAGTCGTGCGGAGCTGGGCACGCTCACCTGTGTGCAATGGGAACCCCCGGCCACGTCACCCACGTGCAACACACGTGCCTTGCCCTGAGACCCGGTGGCACGGTGCGAAGCCCACGCTGTCACCAGTGTGCACACCTTGCAGCAGCAGCCACGTGGCACGTGGGCTCGTTCCATTGCGCCAGTGAACGGCGCACATGCTGCGCTGTCACACGCAGGCTCCAGCCTTGCACAGGCACGCGAGCGCTGTGCACACACGGCTGCCGTCACATATGGGCCTTGCACATGCATACAGGGGTGCCTTGTGCCATCACATATGGGCCTTGCACGCACACATGGGTGCCACGCGCTGTCACATGGAGCCTTGCACGCACACACGGGTGCCACGCGCTGTCACATGGAGCCTTGCACGCACACACGGGTGCCGTACGCTGTCACATGGAGCCTTGCACGCACACACGGGTGCCACGCGCTGTCACATAGAGCCTTGCACACACACACAGGTGCCATGCGCTGTCACATGGAGCCTTGCACACACACATGGGTGCTGTGCACTGTCACATGGAGCCTTGCATGCACACACACGGGTGGCACGCGCTGTCACATAGAGCCTTGCACGCACACACGGGTGCCACGCGCTGTTGCATGGGACCTTGCACGCACACAAGGGTGCCGTGCACTGTCACATGGAGCCTTGCACGCACACACGGGTGCCGTACGCTGTCACATGGAGCCTTGCACGCACACACGGG
Organism: Myiopsitta monachus; assembly: GCA_017639245.1. NCBI lineage: Eukaryota > Metazoa > Chordata > Aves > Psittaciformes > Psittacidae > Myiopsitta > Myiopsitta monachus. The sequence goes on along the minus strand of CM029937.1, from coordinate 2,697,646 downwards.
TGCCACGCGCTGTCACATAGAGCCTTGCACGAACACACGGGTGCCACGCGCTGTCACATGGAGCCTTGCACGAACACACAGGTGCCACGCGCTGTCACATATGGGCCTTGCACGCACACACGGGTGCCACGCGCTGTCACATAGAGCCTTGCACACACACACGGGTGCCACGCGCTGTCACATGGAGCCTTGCACACACACATGGGTGCCGTGCGCTGTCACATGGAGCCTTGCACGCACACACGGGTGCCACGCGCTGTCACATGGAGCCTTGCACGCACACACGGGTGCCACGCGCTGTCACATGGAGCCTTGCACGAACACACGGGTGCCACGCGCTGTCACATGGAGCCTTGCACGCACACACGGGGCCTTGCACGGCCGCACGCGCACCGCTCACGACCGCGTGCGTGTCACGCGCGGTCCCGCATCCCCCCCCCCCCGCCCCCCGCCGTACCCCGCACACGGCGCGCGCGGGGAGGGCAGCTGAGGACAGGGGGAGGGAGCGCGAGGCCGCGCCCCCCGCATCCCCCCCCCCTCCCCCGGCGTCTGTCGCGTCCGTCGGGCCCGGCCCGGCCCCGGCGCCTTCATTGTGCTTCGCCTCACGCCGGCCCAAGATGGCGGCGGCGCCGGGGAGCCCCGCGAGCCGCCAACGACAATAGAGGGAGGCGAGGGCAGCGCGCGCCCCCGCCCGCACCGGCACCGGCCCTGCCTCCCCCCCCCTCCCCTCACCACCGCCGCTCCCCGCACACGCCCCCGGCCGGGCCCGGCCGCCACACCCCACCCCGGCCGGCCCCTCTAGCATGGTGCGGGGCCGTCGCCGCCTCCTCCTTCTCCTCCGGCTGCCGACATGGGCGAGAGGCTGGAGCTCCGGCTGAAGTCGCCCGTGGGAGCCGAGCCCGCCGTCTACCCCTGGCCGCTGCCCGTCTACGTGAGTATGGCCCCGCCACCGGCACCTGCCCCGCGCCCCTGTCAGCGCCGCCCGCTCCCCGGGCCCGGACACCCCCGGCGGCCCCGCTGAGCCCCCCCGGGGCCCGGCCCCGGCCCCTTCTCCTTCCCCGCCGGCCCGCCGCGGCTCCCCGAGCGCTCCCTGTCACTGCCCGATCCATGCGTTAATCCTTCCTGCGAGCGGGCGGGATCCGCGTTATTTATCCGGTAGCGCTTCCCGGGCGGGAGCAGCCGCGGGCCGGAGGGTGAGGGGCTGCCGGGCTGCCGGCCCGGGGAGCTGCCGCTCGCCTGCAAGTCAAATCCCCTATTTCTTTTTATAATTGGTTGACTAAACTTAAGGGCGGGGAGGAGGAGGACTGGTTAATGAAAAGTTTTCGTGTTTTCCTGAGCTCGGCTCGTGTAACCGGGTAATAACCGGAGCCGCTGGAAATCGGAGGGCTCTCTGCCCGCCGAACAGAATTACCGGTGCCGTGGGGTGCTCGGGGGACCCCCGGACCCAGTCCCCGAGTGGAAGCGGGCAGAGGAGGAGCGTTAATTGTGGGTAGGGGAGCGGGGCTCTGCCTGTGGTGCGTGGTAGAGGGATCGGTGCTGCTGCTTAACGCCTCCCTCCAACGAGTGCCCTTGCAGCTCCTCTTGTATTCATGCTGAGCAGAATTCCAGTCAGCCGTAATCCTCACGCTTCCAAATAAAATGCCACTTGTCCCTCTTTAGCTACGGAGCTCTGGTTTTTTCCTAACTTGCCTGACTTTTCCCTGCCTCTCCTGAGCCCTGAGTGGGAGATGCGTGACCTTGGTAACAATGTCCGTGCTCAGATTAGGGACCATCTCACGGAGGTGACGGGTTTGAGAGGATGGGGTTTGTGTGTGTGTAGGGTTCGTGCCCATCCTCGAGCAGTTTGTCACCCCGGCTGCGTGTAGCACCTCTGAGAACAGTTTATAAAAGGGAAAACCGCTCCGTGTCTGTATTGCACTTGGCCTGCGTGCTGCTGATTGTTGTGTTCCAGGCTTTGCTCTCGTACGTGTGCTGCTTCACGGGGAGAATGTGCTGGGACACACAGGCTGGGGCAGCCGATACTGCTGATGTTGGGGCTCGCTTGGCAGCCGAAACGCGCTTGTGTGTGACTGATTACAGATACACGGCTTGTGGCAGGGGAGGTGGCTGCATGTTTGTGTCTGCTGCCTGCCTCTTGGTGCTGTTGCTGTATCTGTGGTTTCCAAAACATCCTCCATGGACGCTGGTGTGCTATTTTCATCGGCTGCTCCCGATGGAGCCTCCGACACCACTGGTTAACGCAGCCTTTCCTGTTTGGGCAGCTCTGTCATTCGTGTGTGTGTGAGTTCCCGGGCGCGCGCTCTGCTTAAATTGACAGAAACTGAAAGTAATAACGATGGCCAGTTCAGTTTTACTTCGTGTGGCCGAATATTAACTTGGCGTCGCCGGGCAGGTTGTGTGAGGTACAGGTGAAAGACTGCATAGGTTAGGGATTGATCTGGAAGGAATGGCTTTATTTATATTCATAAAACTTCCTACAGGCTTAAAAAAACCCACCTAAAACCAAACCAACCTCCGCCCCTCCTTCAACTGTGCATTTTAATGCTGTTTGCAGCATGGGAAATAAGGATTTAGTTAATTCTGGGGAAACTTGAGCAGCCGGTTCTGAAGATGGCAGACTACATAGGTTTCCTTTCCTGAGAAATGCAGTGGGCAGGGGGGCTTATCCACACGTGCTGCCTGTGTGTGTGAAGAAGTACCGCACGCAACCGGAACATCCTGCCATGAAACCGGCCCCTCCGTGCTGGGAGTATTTCCACAGTGGGGGATGGTTCACCGGGAGCAGATCAATATTCCGGCCTGGCAGTTTTGGGGGAAAGATCATGCTGCGCGTTACAGAAGCGTGCGCTTGCGTGCATGGGCATGCACACACACACACACACACGCATACACGTGTGCTGCTTGCAGCTCCGGCCTTTGGAGCAGCACATGAACTCTGGAGTGTTAGGAACAGATCCTCCTCTTGGTGCACGGCAGCATTTGGCCTCCTGACATTGTGCTCCGTTAACTGAAGAGTTTCTTTCCCTCCTTGGCTCAGCCTTGAGCTGGCAGCAGGCGCTATGTACCGTTGTGGTTTTAGAGCTCAGCTCTGTTTGACGTAAGCAGAACATTTCTTAGTTTCACCACTCCGTCTGCTGCTGGCTTCCTAAGAAGCAAGGTGGGATACCAGGTGGGGGAGGCGAAATCCGCTTCAAGTAGTCTTATTTAGCATTTATTTATTTATTCTTGCTCCTTCCTGTTGTTTGGTGTGGGATCTATTTTCCAGAGAGAGCTGGAGAGCAAGGGGAGGGGAAGCTCACAGTCCTGGCTAATTATTTTTGGTGTGGGTGCCAGGAATGGCTTGGAAGTATCTTTCCCAACATCAGAGGCTGAGTGGGGTTGTAGGCTGCTGCCTGATGAGCACCTCTGCGTGATGTAACCCTGCATTGAGTAACTTGGCTATTTTTATGCTCTTACTACATCTTAAATTAGCAGCGTTTGTATTGCTGCATAAAAGGTTGTGGGTCTAATGTCTTGTATTAATGGGTGCCTGGATTAATATCGTGTCTGTTTGCAGGACTGCTGCTTATTTCAGGTATAATAGGAAAAGTGGGGTCTCTTCAGACTGCTGAGTTCGCATAATAGCTCTGCTGACAAACTGCTGCTTGTTGGGATGCTAAAAGAGCCTGGGAGTCTGATGTGAAACATGTATTTCCCTACGAGTCTAATTAGGGCCGTGGGAGGAGAGAGCACTGGTGTTGCAGATCCAGCCTCCCACTGGCTTACATACAAAACTGAAAGTATGACTCTTTCCCCCCGCCTTCTCCCTGTCTCAAAGGAAAGGCCACGGTTTCCTAATGAATACATGGTGAGCAGTTCTGTCCGTAGCACACTGTGATGAGTAAGTTGAATAGTGCATGGTGAGTAATCTCCCCTCATGACTCACAAAATATTTTCTGATGTTGACCTCTGTTTTTATGAGTGCCCTGCTTAATCAGAGCCGAAGTGAGTTTATTCCTTTATGTGCTGTTTAACTCCTTGACTCCCACATACCTGCCCCATCTTTTGCTTCTGTTGGGTTGTCAGAGACCACTGGTACTGCATTAAAAAGCTGAATTTTCATATTGGGTGAGCTGCAGGCCTAGATAAAGGAAGTATGTCCTTGCATGGGTGAGCAAGCAGAGTTAATGGGTCTAGGTGGTCTTAAATAGGCTAATGCTGATAGAGGATGGCATTTGTAGTCATACTTCAAGTTCTGATAGGCACAGCTTGGTACTTAGTCCTGAGAGCTGATGGAAGTAGTTCTGAGACTTGCAGATGCTTAGGTTTATTTCAGAGAATTGTCCTTAAGATGGTTCATTCTCTTGTCTTTGACTTTTTACCATAGTTAAACCTGAATATTTGTTAGGTTTGAACATGGAGATTTTTCACACCGTAAGTTCTGCCTCATCCGTGAGGAGTCTGAGGGTGGACTTTGAACTCCTGACAACAGTTCCTGCTGAAGAAGTCCGGGCCTACTGTGTGTGTGTGGAAAGCACACACCTCTAGTGGAAGGTGTCCCTGCCTGTGGCAGGGGGTTGGAAGTGGATAATCTTGAAGGTCCCTTCCAACCCAAACCAGGCTGTGATTCTATGAAAAAGGTGTGCATGGGGAGGTGGTTGTTTTGTGCTTTTGTTTGGGTTTTTTTTGGTTCTTATGTCTTTTAATCTGGATGAGTCCCAGTCTGATGTGGCACAGTTCTGCTGCTAGACCCCTGGCACCTGTGAGGGCCTGCATGCGCACAGACCTGAGCAACAGGAGGCTTCAGACCTGCTGAGGCTGACGATTGTCGTGCAAATTGGTGTTTGCTAAACTGCGCCCTGTTGTGATGGAGGAGTTTGTGAATGTGGAAAAGCCTGTTTTCTGGTAGCACGTGCATCAGTCAGAGGACACCTTGACCACCTCTCCTATGGGTTAGCACTAAAGGGGTGTGCAGAGTGATCAAAGGAAGTGTCAGCCCTGACTGACAGGGCACAAAAGGGAGGCACAGCCAGGTGATGAGAGGAGGGTGGCACTGGTGTTGGCTTTGAGTGGTGCATGCTGTTGTGGCACTGTGTCCTTCACCCCATGGATGGCTGTGCATGACTCGCTGCCTGTCATGTTAAATAGTGTGCAAGTCCTTTCAAGTTTCAGAATTAAACATCTGCCTGTCTTGCCTTGTTCTCTGCCTGGTAGGCATTCCCGTTGTTCGCCTGCTGAATAGCGTTCCCCCCAGAGATAAGTGCAAACCTCTGTGTGTTGGGGTTTTGTGTGTGTGTTTTCCCCCTTCCCCTTTGACTTGTAAGGGTTCAGTGTCTGCACTGTGATAGTGGCTGGGAGCTCCTCCTGTTCTCAGGCTGGTGACGGGCAAACCCCAGTGCATCCCAGTAGGATTATGTGCCAGTTTTGTTTCCATCTTCCAGCCTGGACATCTCAGCATCTTGACTGTCCCAGGAGGGGACAGTCCTGGCTGTGCTTTGTGCAGGTACCTCAAGCTGCTGAAGCTTAAGCCTCCAAATTAGCAACTGTGACAATAAGTCTGGCTTGAATAATTCATTGATACGTCTGTGTTCCTCCTCTTTGCTGCTGAGGTTCCACTCTGCTGTTATGGCCAAAAAATCCTCATTGGCTTATTGAGTGTTGTCAGAGCATTGTTCTCAGCTGTGGGAGAGGTGTACGTGTGTGTGCCTGCTGCTGAGTGATGAGCCACAAGCTGGCTAGTACTGGACTTTGTACAGGTGGAAGGGTGCGCTGTGTGTGGTGTGGGGTTTTTCCTATCTCCATGGTTGGTGATAGAGCTGATACCATTCTGTCACCAAAGGAATGCGCTGTGCATGAAGAGATCATGGACAGGCAGTGATAATGAAAATCATAGCCTAGCGGGGAGTGTCACCTCTGAAATTAAAGAGCAGTGGTAGAGATGAATAACAAACCTTGGTTGAGAATGTAATGCTTTTTGTGTGTGTGTCACTTAGCTTTACTGGGGATAGGTTTTCTGCCAATGAGCTTTGACTTCGCAGACAGTGAAGTAGGTGTGGGAGCCACTGCCAGAGTTCAGTGCCATATCATAAGTATGGTAACATCAATGTAGGGAGGTCCTAAATTGGTCCCTTCAGTGTTGTACCAACCTGCTGGAGGCACAGGCTGCTGCTGTGGGTGGTCCTGTGCCACCTTGCCCCAGCCGCTTGCTCTGCCTGTTTTCCCTGCACAAATCCAGCCCTACCTTACTACGTTCACCATTACACCTCCGGTGGGATGAGCTGATGGAAAACAGTTTCACGTTTTGCACGTGCGGGTGGTTTTTCCCTTAGCTCAGCTTGTGCTGGTGGGAGAAGGTGGGATGCCTGCAGCTCCTCAGTGTGGTGGCAGCCCCTCTGTTGGGAAGCTGTGTGTGGGGTGGCTCTGGGAACTGGATCGCTGGAGATATCTGGGCTGGAAAGAAATGTTCCAGTGTTTTCAGAGCCGGCCCCCCTCCACCCTGCTCTGTAATCTGACTCATGCTGCCTTCCCAGGGCAGCAGCGCCGGTACAAAGAAGGGGGTGGCGAGCGGAGGAAACTGTTTGAGCTGACTTTGCCAGGCAAAACCTCCTCACACCCTGAGTAATTGCCCAGAAATTCTTCAGCGGTAGCAGAGGGTAGGGGATTTTCTCTGGTTTAATAGATGCTGTCAATGCAGGTCGTTGGGAAATGTTTGTGGGGATGACTAATTACATATAGAAACTTCCCTAGTGAAGAAAAAGGTTTGAGAACTTGAGGGGACTTCCGATTTCTCAACACCCAGTTCCAAAAACCCGCGGAGTAGGAAGAGTGAATAATGTAAAACTGGGAAATAATTGACTCGATCATTTCAGAAGTCCTTGGGCTTTGCTGCTGCTCAACAAATAAACAGAAGCAAATGACAGAGCTGGCACAGTTGCATGGGTTTTTCTATCCTTTTCTGTTCTCCTGCATGCCAAAGGGAACCCAGCAGTGTGCTGCTGGGAGGCAAGGTAGCCTTGCAAGGTGAGGAAGACTGTTACCATACAGCATTTAATTGTGCAGCACCTGATATTACAGAAGAGCAGTTTTCTTCTGGGCTTTCCCCTTTGCCACCCATGACAAATTATACTTCAATCAGTACTTGTGCAGCTTTCAGACTGGCTTTTGTTCAAAGCTCTGGCCCGTTGGATACAATATGAAGCAGGAGTGCAGTTAACACACACATTTTCCCCCTGATATTTCTGTATGAAGAGAAAAAGTTGTTCTCCTGTATTGCATCTTAGCACCACGGTAGGCTTTATTTCTTCATATAACTCAATTACCTGAAAGGTAACTGTGGAAGGACAGCGGAGCTGTTCAAGATTGCTTTTTTGGTCTATCAGCAGATGAGTGAGGATTAATGTTCCTGTCCTGGCCAAAGTTCCAGCTCAGGCAATTCAAATTTATCTACCTAAAATTCACCCATCAGTTACAGGCGGACACAGCATTGAAAGCTTTTAGTGTGCCAAGGGAAATCCATGCCACCACATGCAACTCCAACTCTTGTCCTTCATGGCAGCCTTAGTATATATGGAGATGGTTATCCTTTCAAGTCTCAGATATGTGACTGAATTGTGTTTCTCTTGGGAATTTAGGCAAAATATCTTGCCTCTTGGTATGTGAGATTTATGGGAAATTTAATCACCCTTCTCCCCAGACATCCATATGTCTACTTCTGTACTCTTCCTTCTTTCTTCTTCCCCTTTCAGACTGCCTTGCTTTTATTCTTCCTGCTTCGAGTTAACCTTTGGCTGCCTGATTAAAGGTTTTTACTGTAGTGATCAAGACAGGGAGCAGAGGTGGGGCGCTTTTCTGTCCCTTCCAGAGTATTTATCACAGTGATAATCTTGAAGTTTCTCAATGTATTTAAGGTCTTTTCATTTCACTTACTTTCTCCTTCCTAACAGAAGGATCCACAGAAGCAGAAGTTGTTCGTATAAGGAATTGTGAACATAATATATTCAATTTTGCAGTAATTATTAAAGAGAAGACAAAACAAACCCTGAAGAGGACCAAGAAATAAAACGATATATGATGATATTTGCCACATGCTGCTATAGATATCAAATTGAGTCGGTTGCTATTTTTAGAGCATAGGAAGAGGGTTGAGTATATTTTACAGCAGGAAACGATGGCTTCATAGATAGGAACAGATCTATGAATAACAGGAAAGTTCCTGTTCTGAGTATTTGGTTTTGTTTCATTTCATGAATGAATGAGAGTTTCCTAAAAGTCCACCCTGACGGAACATTTAGTGACAGATGGAAACTGTAAGGGATTATTGAAGATAACTGAATGAAGCTTTGGAAACTTGAAAAAGCCAAAGCACTGCAGAAGGTTCTAAATAAATTTTAGTAAAAATTAATGGGTTTGAACACAGTTTCTGTGACTGAGAAACTTTCTGATATTTTCTGTGGAGTGTGAAGGGCAGTTTGCTGAGGCTTTGGCAGTAATTTGTCATTTGCTTCTTAAAGCTCTGTAATCTTATTAGTGTTTATAGTATATATTTCTGAAACTCTGAAAAGGTTGAGCTCTTAAGCCTGTTTTTTCATTCCTCAGCTGGATCTCCATGGGGTTGCAGGGGATTCCCTCGCGTTGACATATCTGTTGGGTGTTAGGAGATGAGGTGCTGGGCAGGGTGGCCCCTGACCCTTTGGAGCTGGGGCCGGGAGCCTGCCTTGATCCCACCTTAGCTTCCCTCCCTGCTTTGTAGAACCCATCCTCATTTGCAACATATCAGGAATACATTGTAATATTGCAGGGTAGTTTAGAAACCTTTGAAATGGAAGCTTTTAGGAATGGTTGGCCCTTGGATGTAGCTTGCATTAGCTCTGCAAGTTAAAGCTTATGGGGGGGAAGGTTGTAATCCTTCATCTTTTTCTTCTGTACCTCACAAAACATCTTTAGGAGCTCGGTGGGCTTCAGAAAGAGTACAAGGACTTCTGTTATGGAGAATATTTGTGTTAAGCAGGAGCTGCATTTCTGGGCTGTCCAAGACTGAGTTGTCTTTACAGCATGTACAGTGGATGCTTAAGGTGATGTTGTGTTGGATGCTTCCCTTTGACTGGCCAGTTGTCCTTGCAGGAGGTGGGGATCAGCCATTCACAGAGCACATGCTGACTGAAGAGTTTCCTCCCAGCGCCCAAGAAGGAGTGGGAAGACTCCAGGATTGAGAGAGATGGGAGCTGCTTTCAACAGCAGCAGTTCTGGGACAGGGTATTTACTTCTACCAGCGGTAACCCTTTGCTTAGGTTTCACATAAAGGTTTGTTTCTGGCATGTGTGTGGCTGTTTTCTGCTCCCCCAACTCTCCAGTTATTGCTGCAAGAGGGGTTATTTCTTTATTAACACAGGTGGTGGTTCATGTTAGGTGAAAGTCTCAAACTGATACTTCTGCAAGTAGCAATAACTCCTGCCATCTCTGTCCACTTGCTGTTGAGTCTCAGCTGCCCTCAGCCTATAGCAGTGTTTATACACTGGTGTGGGGTGAACTGAAAGGTAGCTACACCAAAACTCCAAAAAGGCCTAATTTTAGCTTAAGCCTTCCCTGTCATTGCTGTGTGTGCGCATAGGCACTGCTGGCCCAGCGCAGGAGGTGGCTTTTAGGGCAGCAGGCAGCTGTGTTGGCTTGAACTGCCTGTGAGATGCTGGTTGAGTGAAGTGAAAGCCCGGCAGCCTGCCCTGTCCCAGAGCAAGCACACGCTGGAGTCCTTCATTTGGCACTTTCTGTAACTAGGCTGTCTTTGTGTAACAGAACTACTTCTTATGTCTGGGCTATGTCTGGTTTACACAGACTGAAGCCAGTGGGTCATCCTGCTGTAACTGGTCCATGTGGATGTTGCCTTAGACACTCCTGCAGAGTGACTGCATGTTAATATGTTTACACAGCCCCTCCTGCGTGCTAGCATGGGAACAGTTCCCTCTTCCATTTGTGCAGTGTCCGTAGCAACAGTTGGCATTGCTGTGTGGAGAGGCAAAACGGTTTTGTTGTGGTTTAGATATCCCAGTGAAAGTGTGAGTTTCTGTTGCAACCACATCCACAACTGTCTTGTCTGCAAATGCTGTAGAAGGATTACCTGGAGCTGTTTGGATCGTCTTTTCTAATTCCTGTTTCCTTTGTTAACACTTTCAGTATATCTTGGTTCTCTGCCAAACCTGTTTTTCCTTTAAAAATCCATATGTAGCCAATAAGGAGGCCATAGTGCCCTCCGTGTTTTCCATCTAGGTTTGTGTGACAGTAAACTTAGGAAAGACTGAAACTACATCCAGCTTGTTCTCTCTTTTGGTGGTGTGGGAGATGGGTTTCGAAATGCAGTTTGGTGGCTCTTGCTTCCCTTGCCACTTCTCTTGAGGTTGGGAGGAAAAGAATGGACACAAGCTGTTCTCTGCAGGAAATCTCTTTTTATACATGCTAATATATATGCATGCCTGTGAACGTCCTTGTACTTTCTCGATTAAAGGAACAACAGTAATTGAGTGCTTCAAAGAAGACTTTTGGTCCTTGTCTCACTTGATAAGATAGCTTGTGCTTTCGTTATTGCTGTGGAAGCTGAATCACACAAGCTCGACTTGGGCTAAACTCTGGTGATTCTAAATGAAGTCTGGCTATACAGTGTGAAATATTGCACAGAGCACTTTACCTTTTCCTTAACTCAAAGTGTAACTAGCATTTGAGCACAAGGCAAAGACCCTACAATGTGAAGTGATTTAAGGCAGGATTGCGGGGCTTGGGATCTCCCCCTTTGTTCAGCTGGCCTGCAGGCAGCTCTTTGCTGCTGTAGCAGCTGGAAGTGCTTTGGGTTTGGCTTTCCATAAGCTCTTGTCGACCATTGTTTGCAGGTGTATTGAATATGGACACGCTCTGGATGTAGAGCTGATAGTGGGGAATCTTCCTAGACAAGGTGTAAACGAAGTGAAAGCCTGAGGCAGGAGGGAGGCACACTTCTGACAGGCTGAAGGCAGCAGTTGTGAGGGGGAATCCATGTGCCATGCAGGATGCTGCATGCTTCCCTGATTCCTGTGGGGAAGCTGCAGCAGCTCATGTTGCCTTTCTGGGTGTCTAGAGAAATGCTTATCATCCTCCACAGATGGAGGAAACCGAGGGGACATTAAAGAGGCACTTGTCCCACTAGCCTTCTGCAAGATTGATTGGCTTTTCCTAATCCGTCTTTTTGATCTCTGCTCACCATCTTGTCTCCAGCTGTAACATCCTCTCCTTCGGATTTATGGACAACTGCCTCAGGAGAGAGCTGCCATGAGAGGCAACCAAGCTGTTCGTTAAAACCAGGGGCTAGTGAGACTGACCTCTTTTGTTTTGTGAGTTAAATAGACTGGCAAATCAAAATGACTTCTGTTAATACTTGAGTGGATCCATGCTTATACTTGGGAGCCAGTGCTACATGGTTGAAGTGTTGGAAGTAGAATAGTATCTAAAGACATTCATTAAAAGGTACATGAGTGTTGCCGTTGATTTAGTTGTAACTAGCTTGTTGTAGGGTTTGTTTTCTCAGTTGCTTGGATCCAGCTGGTGGCCAGTGGGAGATCTCTTCATCCTGCTTTGCAAACCCTTGCCCGCAGTTCCTCTGCACGTTTCTGCTTTGGTCACCTGGCCTGATTTAGGGGAGGAAGTGTGGTCAAACGCTCAAGTGACCCTGCAAAGGGGAGAATTGCTTTTGCTGGGACAGTTTAGTCGTGGGCAGTCAAAGCTACGCACAAAAGCCTTCCTTTCTATGAAGGGTGGGTAAAGGGGTCTTAAAATTCTGTGTCTGGTGCTGTGAGAACAGGGGCATGAACTGCGTTTCTGTTTTACAAGACCACATTCAGATTTTCAAACCCTTTGTTTTCCTCTCAGGTTTGGGCTTTTTGCTGCCTTTATTCTGTAGATGGATCGGAGCTCGCAAGGATTCCACTTTGCATGTCGGGAAATGAAGTTTAGAAATACAGTGATCACCCGCCAAACTCCAGATGACTCTTATCCCCAAGGATAAGCATGTTTCCTAAGAAAGACCTAAATATAAAAAGATGTAAATTTGGAAGGGGCACTAGGGTGTTGTTCCTTGCTTCAGGCAATGACGGCTGCCCAAGTTAATTGAACGAGTTCTTTGTGTTTGAGGACGAAACATAATGCTTAAGTCTGTTGCTTTAGGTTAGATTTGAATTGTTGCATTATGGGATAACTAGTCCTGTACAAATACACCCGAGAGTTTAGGATAAAGTGCTGGAATACAGAATGATATCCAAATCATGATAATGGCTGCATGAAAATACGTACTTGGAAAGAGCTTTTGGAAAGGTCTTATTTAGCCTTTAAACCCATGTGTAGCACTTTGATAGCTGCAAGATACAAAATGCCTCTTGTACAGAGAGCATGGGCTGACTTGAACATTGAAGCATGCAGGGAAGTTAATTATCCAGTTTTGCTTCTCCTCCTAATTCCCCTGTAATCAGAGAGCTGAGCCTAAACTGCAGGAAAAGGTCCTCACTGAGAGCAGTCGGGGTTCAAAACTTCAGAAGAGGAGAAGGGAAAGACCAAACTCCTAAAAATTGGTCTGTGGCCTAATTTCCATGTCCTAAAGGGCCAAACTGCTAATGCAGCTCGTTGATCTCTGCAGGAGGACTCGCTCTGCTTGGCGCGGCGTGTACCAGGAGTCGTGCATGCTGGTAGGGCTTCTGGGCACTAGTGTACTGCAAGTAATAGCAGTGGGTGTGTTTCTGGCTTCAAACTCCTAACTCCTGTGATTAGAGTTGTAGTAACATGTGAACGGAGAAATCTGGTGTAAGAATCGGAACTGTGAAGCTGTTCAGTTGTTCTGGCTGACTCTTCTCCACTGTTTTCCATAGAAAATTGGATTCCCTCGTAAGTGACTTTTGGAAAAATGTCTGCTTTCCTTCCATCATTTTCCCAAGGAGATGTCTTGGCAAAAACTATTGAACTTTCTCTGGGAGCTCACGTTTCAATCTTAAATTGAACTTTTAGGTTGAAAATAAGAACTCCTTATTATAAAGTTCAGCTTGAGAGAACTAACTGCAAGAACTGGCTTTTAATGTGTGGTTAGCTTTTTTTTCTTAATAAATAAACTTGTTAGGAATAGCTTTGAGCATTCTCAATAATTACTACAGACTGCAACTTTTTACTTTAAATGCATAGTGCATAGACCACATTAAAGAGATAAGGTCTTGTCTCATGAAATAGATTCCATTTATGTGGCTCAAAAGATTCCGAGGGCCTCTCAGACTACATAAATGCAAGAACATTGCAGAAGTACAGCCAGGCCAACGAGCAGCACGTAGTATGCTTCACATCAGTGTGTAAGGGAGGAGGGGGGAAGAACAGCTTGGAGCAGAGCTGGGGGATGAATGGAACTCCATGACACAGAGTACCGTGGCATCATCTCGTGACTGCAGACAGACTAGATACGCTCCTTGAGACTCATCCAAAAGGCTTCCGCACAGTTTTTCGTGTTGATAGCCAGGCTGTTTGTAGGAGGCTCTTTACCAGGATATTGTACTGACGAAGCACTATGAGTATGGATGCAGATGCAATGTAAAACTGTGCTCTCATGGGTCCCCGTTTGCCGAAGTATAACACAACGGGCTTGTATAACCTGCCTGTATTAGAGGTGGAGCTGGCATGCTGGTGTTGGTCATGATTCCCTGCAGTCTGAAAAAGGGAAAGGACCCCAACCTTCAAGGCCCCTAAACCCCAAAATGTGTCTGAATTTGAGGCCATCTTTATTAGATCTTAAGTAGAAGCTCTTCCCTGTGAGGGTGCTGAGGCACTGGCACAGGGTGCCCAGAGAAGCTGTGGCTGCCCCATCCCTGGCAGTGTTCAAGGCCAGGTTGGGCACAGGGGCTTGGAGCTGTTCCAGTGGAAGGTGTCCCTGCCCGTGGCAGGGGTTGGACCTGGATGAGCTTTAAGGTCTCTTCCAACCCAAGCCTATGATCTCTGAGTGTGCTTTGTTGCCTGAGCCCGGTGTAGGTTTGTCAGACTGCTGTGATTGCAGCAGAGCCAGCAGGAATTGCCCCCAGTCCTTCCCAGCCTGCTGGTTTCAGTGTTCACCCACACGGCTGTAAAAGGCTCCCGGTTAAAGCTGCTGCGTGGAGCTCAGTTGCGTGTCTGGCCAAACCCAGTGCATCTGCTTGAAAGGATGATGGACAAAGGCTGATGCTGGTGGGAGCAGAGTCTGTGGTTTTGGAGAGGTTTCTATTCAACTTGTGTTTTGAGTTGCTGAAGACTATATCAGCGTCATAAACAATTGCATGAATACAGATGTGATGACTGGTGCTGTTTAATGTCTTTTCTTATTAAATCTTCCAACCATAATGTTGAAATGGGACTAAAAGTTTCCCTAAAGAAAGGGAAACTGCTCTGCGTTTCCTTTAGATCTCTTTCCCCCTTTTTCCCCCTCCATTTTCCATGGCTGTGTCCGCTTTGAAGAAATGTTAGATCGTTTCTGACTTGCATGAGATCTTGGGAGCCTCTCTACTAGGACAAAGTATGTTTGTTATAGAGTACTGTAAACTTTGTAAGTGTTTCAACATGAGAAGTTTAGCAGCAGTAAATGTGGAACTGTTTTCAACTTCATTATTCCTGGGTAATGACACAAACTAAGGCCCTTTCTGGCTCGAATTTCCACATGAGGTTGTGTTAGTAAATCCACTTGCTTAAAGGGGATGATCTGTAAATGTGCATTGGGATTTATTCTTATTTTTTTACATTCCTTTTTCACTTTTTACCAAGACAAAGGAATCCGCTGATTAAGCAGTTTTGGACATTTATGGGGTGTTTCCACGTAGATCTGTGGGACAAGGGGTTTCTCTGTGCGTTCTGCTAGCACTGAAGCTGTCCAATACCATCAGTGAAGAATATAACTTCTTCAGAGAAAGCGGTTATGCCAGAATAAGCGTGAATTCACTTTTCCGCTATAATGTGCTTATGTTGATAAAGCAGATTCTTACTATACAGGAACACAGTTTACCGGGAGAGCTGGATCAGCCCAAGGGGGTTCTGCTGTGATAAGTCTGTGTGTAGTGAAACATGAAGATTTATAGGGGGTGTTTGTGGATGAGCCGCTCTCTTGGGGTATTTTTATACTTCACAGTCAAGGAATGAAAAGGAAGAGAAGTCCTCTCCTGTCTGCTTTTTCTTCTAGATGTGTGCCAAGAGTGAGGAGCAGCGTTTAGCTCAGTTGCTCCTCTTTTCTGGGCCAAGATTTCTTGTTAGAATTGCTTACCTGGCGTTCTGAACTAAAGCTGGGTGAGTTTCTTGGTGCGATTGGTTTCTGTTGGCTTTGGGCTGTCCCAGCCCGCATCCTGAGTGAACACCAGAGACCGGAGCAAGCAGAGCCCCAGGTGTGTTCTGCGTGGCTGCGCAGCATTGGCATGTTGGTATGAAACAGGACCAGGGTTAACACCCAGCTTCCTGCATTTGGTCCCAGGTGCCCTCAGTGCTTTTATGTTGGCTGTTTCTCCTTTTGGATATAGTAGCTGCAATGTTTTGGTTTTCTGCTCTAGTGGAAGGTGTCCCTGCCCGT
This sequence comes from Myiopsitta monachus, assembly GCA_017639245.1. NCBI lineage: Eukaryota > Metazoa > Chordata > Aves > Psittaciformes > Psittacidae > Myiopsitta > Myiopsitta monachus. The sequence continues at coordinate 2,682,099 of CM029937.1, read as the reverse complement.
GGCAGGGGGCTGGAACTGGATGAGCTTTAAGGCCCCTTCCAACCCAAACTGGTTTGGGATTCTGATTTGAGCCTCCTTTGTGTGTATGTGTGTCTGCTGTGAGGGTGTTTCTTCCTATACTGATCTCCACTCCTACTGTTTATTTGATGCTTTATTTTAGAAAGCCATTCACTGTGCTAGGAACTCGAGTGTCCATATGGAGATGGGAGCACATACCAGATGCTAGGGCCATGAAATCAGCTGTTCTCTGTGGAACTTGCAGTCAAGTACCTACTGCATACCAAGGGTGTCAGCTACACAATTCCTGATTTCAGGAAGTGACAAAGAAATAAGTAGAATGACAGTTCCTTCGTGTCAATCTTCTGCTACTCCCTAGAAAGTTGAGAAATGTATTTCATTAGGGCTTATATTTTTGTGAGAGGGATCCTTTGATGGGTTTAATGGCCTGGGTGGCAATCAAAGCCTCCTTTGCAAGTATGCTCACCACCTGTATTCTTAAAAGGATTGTGATTCCTGTAATGTTGGGATAAACTGCACAAAGATGTCTCTTTGAAAACATCTTTTCTTTTTATTTCAGGACAAACACCATGATGCTGCTCACGAAATTATTGAGACAATTCGGTAAGTGTTCAAGGCAGATGTGGCTAGAAACCTTCCCTCTGTCTTGCTGCATCCCAGTGACTGGGTATCCTGAGACAAGGTATAAAGGAGGGCAGCAGTTATAATTGGAAATTAGCAGCTCTAAGTTATTTTCTCAGCTGAACTGCTGTTGTTGCAATGCATATCTCCTTGTCAAGTGGACTTTGTTTTAACTTGCCATATTCTATGCCCTTTTGAACAGGATTAAAAATGAGTAGTGATACTCAGCTTTGGTGCTTGTGGCAGTCTGTACTTGATCTTGAGAAAAGCAAGGTTAGGAAAACATCGCTGGCATGATGTCTTAAGTTCTGGGCTTGCATATCCTCTTCCCAACCCTCTCCCTCTACCCTTGTTGCTGTGATGTGGCAGCATTGAGGAGTTTGCATTATTTGGGAATGATGTCCTCTTCATTCTGCTGGTGGAGTTGGACCAATGCAGGGAAAGTGGGAGGATAAAGGTGAAAGACTAATATGAGGAGTAGGAAGTCTGAGCATTTCCCAGCACAGGCAGTTGGGCCAAAGGAGTGTTTGACAACCACGGTTTAAGCCTGTTTGCAGCGCACACAGTGTGTTAGAGGGCTTTCATGCTGCCTTTGCAAAGTAACTGCCATGTGGTTATGAAAGCGGTGGGTAAAAGAGTGCAGTGGTATTTGCATTTATCTCTTCAAGCCAGTGGTAGATGATGGGCTGTTGAGTGCCCATTCCTGTAATTCAAGAGGAAAAAACTTGTGGAGATTAGAGCCCTAACATTTTTTTAGGGAAGTCCTGGAGTACCGGCTTTGACAGGACCTTAAGGATCATCTGGTCCAACCTTTCTTGGCCAAAAATGACCAGAAGCAGAACTGTTGGAGCTCTAGTCGTTATTGTTTCTTCACTGATTTTATACAGTGAAGCATGTGTCCAGGTGAGTGAAGAAGAAACTGCCGTCCATGTTGGAATTCATCCAGTGATTTGCTTTGAGGTTTCTTGAGGTTTCTTTGATGCTTTTGGAGGAACGTGTGTGCAAAGCTGATGTGGCTTTTAAGTTATCTTTGAGAGGAGTTATTCTTCCTGCCTTCCAAGAGTGAAGATCTCTTCTGTGAGATGCCGTTGTCAGATGCATTGCAAGTGGATGTGCACTGTCCATTTCGAATGGCAGCTCCATACAGGGTTTTACTAACTCGGTGTGTCAAAGGGATATTTTAATCAAAATAACTTCCTAAAATCTGTTTTGGGTTGGGTTATTTAAGGTGTAAAAGTGGCTTTGAGCACAACATGGAGGAGAATATCCTTACAGTGACCACTGGCATTCTTTTGGGGTGCTGCAGGAAGCATCTTCTCCAAATTCAGCTTTGTCAAAGCTTGTTCCAGCATCAGCATTCTTTTTGCATTATATTTTATGTTAGATTAGCATCAGCCATGGCTTTCAGTATTTTGACATGCATTTACTACATTTATCACCTTGTTTTGGAGTTGTGCCATTTCAAGAGCTTTATACTGGTGCCAGTGTCTATGGGCACCTTACTGTTTATTCAGCACAAATGCAAACCCCTGCAGCTTTCCGATCATCAGGTTGGGATGTCTGCCTTACTCCTGACAGTAGCGTGGTCTTTCAGCTCTGCTGCAGTATTCTGTCTTAACATATAGCAGTGCCAGTCTGGAACTGAGGCAGATTGCTTTGTTATACTTCATTGGAGATGTTGTCATTTCTTTTCTCATTTCAGGTGGGTCTGTGAAGAAATCCCAGATCTCAAGCTTGCTATGGAAAACTATGTTTTAATAGACTATGATACAAAAAGGTGAGAGGAATACTTTTTTCCCACCAGGAGGACAGGTCAGCATGGTTTATAATGAATCAGTTTGTAACTGGTTATTCTTAGACTCTATGAACTGCAGTTTTCTTTTAGAACTGGCTTCAGACTCCGCAGAGTTATTTTGGTAGGAAATGTGTAACAGCAATATTGGCAAAGGCTGTTGGATTAAGGACATAATTGGAAACTCCACACAGTAGAGAGTTGAGCGCTGGTGTACGTTGGAATTACTCACTCCGAAACAATGATCGGTATCTGCGCTGTTGGACTGCGTCCAGTGTTAGGAATCTGAATGGCACTGAGGTTTCTACTTTTGTAATAATGCAGAATTCCTGTTTAGAAAATGGCACTGTCAGTCAGTGTCGTGCCTGTGGGAGGATAACCTTCCCCATCCCTCCTCTAGACTCAGTGCAAGTGGGGTGCTCTTTGGGTGAGGGGCTAAATTAAAAGGCAAAGCTATTCATACTGGTCTTCTGGTGAGTAAGAGGTAATTTGAAGATGCTTGCAGTTACACATAGTACCTATTCCACAAGCAGCTGAAACTGAATGTAGAGTATGTGGCATTTGCCTTGAGGCTGAGAGGGGCAGTCTGACCTGAGGTGTATCTGGGTCTGAGGTTCTGTGCTGACTTGGCTGTACTGAGACTGGAGAAAGAGATGACCCTCAAGCTGCAGCTTACAAAAACCTCCTTCATTGTTTGCATGGGAAAGACTGAATTTCTTCAAGTCCACAGCATGACTGAACTTATAGAATGACGTTTACAGATGAAACTGAGTCACGAAACTGAATCACTGTCATTAATCACTGGCTCTTGCTCTGAGCACCAGACTTGAATCATGATCTGTGGTATTGCTTCCTCCTCTCTTAGTTATGTTTTAATTGTTTCATTGTAAGACTTGTTACTCCCTCTCTTCCTCTTGAAAAATTCAAAAGGAGAAATCGGGGTCAAGCATCCCTTGTCATCAGATCCATTGATTGGGATTTGTGGATTGCGCACAGTGACTGCAATGCTGTAACTTCTGTAGTTCTGGCATCCACACTGGGCATGTTTAATTAGGCAGCACCAGTGTGGTTGGCAGCAGTAGAAGAGAAACCCATCTGTTCCCAGAAGTCACACCCTGCTCACCTTTCTGCAGCTTTTCAAGGAAGTCATAAACCTGTAACTGTGGTAAATGGCTTTGGTCTTTATACTTCCTTTGGAGAAGATCATCAGACAAATTACTTGTACCAGGTAGACTGCTTCATGGATGTGAACGAAATGCATGTTCTGTGCAGACAAAAACCCATTTCAGCCTCTTGCTTTGTCTTAACAGGGAAATAAGCAGGGGCAGTTGAAAGCTTGAAGTGGAAGTCAGCAGTTCTTGTAGAGGAGTGTAGCAGTAATGAGGATCACAACAGACTGAAGAGCCACTTCTTGAGATGGCCCCTGGTCCCCCACCCCTTTCTGGATTTGGGGATGGCCATGATTTAATTGTCTTCCTCCTGTAACTCCTTGCATTGTCTTTTTGCTGCTGCTTTGTGGATCTGATTACTTAACAGATGATGTTCCTAGTAATAGCTTTTCTTCCCTGGCCTGAGATGAATTTATTTAATCCTCTCAGCTTCTGTCATTAAGGCATCTGCCTGAATTGACTGTAATCCCAAGCAGGCTGTGAAGCAATCAGCATGCTTTCCTGGTGGGTGACATTTCAGATTGTGTCCTGGCTCTGTCTGCAGCTTCAGTTCCAGAGTTAATTTCTAGGGCTGGTTATCCTGGAGAGATGGTGGAATGAAGGAGAAGAATTTACAGATGTTCTATGCAGCTGAGAGTATGGAAAAGAAATAATGGTCTGTGAGAATATAAAACATTCTAATTAATCATACTTTGAGTTCAGTCTTTTTTCCATTAATTATGGAATTCTCCTCTTCTGGACTACTAGGATTTTTTTTTAAAGGAAACTGTACACAAAGTCCTAAAGCTGTGTGTGTAATTTTACCTTCTGCAGGAGACAAACCCTAAATAACCACCTACTTAGAGCCCTGTTTTTAACTGACCCTGTGTTCTTTCTCCCCCTGTAGCTTTGAGAGCATGCAGAGGCTTTGTGACAAGTACAACCGAGCCATCGATAGCATCCACCAGTTGGTATGTATTTACCTTTGTTACACACCATCATGTTTATCCAGCTGGTTGGAATTCACAAGCAGTGAATAGTACCCAGGAGGCAGTGGGTAATCCAGGGCTGGATTGTGTGGTAGTTGCAACACCAGTAGTCAGCACTTCCATTCTTTTGGGGACTAAGTCTGGTATTAAACCTTATTTTCTTGATCACACCTGGGCATTTGAGCAGTCAGTACTGGAGGGGCGTTCTTATAGAAAGAAAGGATACCTGTTTTCCCCTCCAAAGTGCAGATTTTAACCTATTGCTCCTTAGTGCTTGCTTCCAGCACCATTTTTTTGGCACTTTGAAGAAGCAGTTATCTTCAGGAGGAGCAAAAGGTTTCCCTGCATTTAATGTCTAGATGTTTCAAAGGAATTTATCATATAGATTTTCTTTTATGCAGGGAAATCTGTGCCTTGTAGGTACTTAAATTATCCATATGAACTCTCTTATGTACTGTGGATGTGGTCAGTGGCTTAGAATTTCCTTGCTTGCTGCTCAGTTCAGCTACTCTGGTTCTGTGGGATCGCTGGCCAAACTAGAGCATACTCTATTTCAGACCAACTTGATAAGCCTTTAGGTTTTCTTACCCCTATAAAAGGTTGAGATGGAGGAAGCAAAACACGAGCAGTGAATGAATGTTACTCTTCTCTTTGAGTTTTGAAAATATAGGTGGCTTTATTTCTCTACTGTGCTTGTGGGAATTATTTGAAATGTACATTTCAAACAAGGGAACCAGGCTATTTTTGCCCGGCTTTCCTTTGCTTTGTGGGCCTACAACTACCTAAAATTTGTGCTTGTATGGATTCAGCGCCTTCATGTGTATGTTGGGTAGTAGCTAAGAATTGGAAGCTAATCAGCATTTGCAGTTACTGACTGAAATCACAAGCTGGATGGGTTTCATTTTGGCTTTGCCTTTTGAATCTCAAGCAGAGGAGTGTTTAGGTGGGATCCTGGAGTTGTGCCTTTTTTGTTTGTTTTTCCTTATCAAAGAGATCCTTTTAAGAACACCTTTTATGGATAGGTCAGGGTTTTATCTGGAAAAGAAAGGAAGCTTGATTTCCATCTCTTTCCTGCCACTCCCTGTTGTGAGTACATAGATCCCTCCCATCCTACAGTTCCTGAAAGCACCAGGAACTGTTCTTACTTGGACAGTGCAGTCAACATCAGTTCAGTGGTGGTCAATACATACAGAAATGAGTGAATAGACTATTACACCTATTCCAACTGTATTTGGTATTAAGCTTTACACTACACTGCCTGTTGATTTTTATATCTCTTTGATTTCCCCTTTCCCACCTATTTCCAGCAGGTGTATTTAAAATCACCTACTAGTTGTGGTGAGACAAAATACAGAGCAGTCTGTGTTGTGTGATTTCTTTAGTGGTGTTCACTGGTTTTGTCTGTGGAGAGCAGACCAGCTTGTGAGGGAGGGAATGAGAGGGAATGGTAGGATCATAAACGGTTTGGATGGAACCTTCAAAGCTCATCTAGTCCAACCCCCCTGCAATGAGCAGGGGCATCTTCACCTAGGTCATGTTGCCCAGAATCACATCCAGCCTGGCTTTGAATGTCTCCCAGGATAGCGCATCCATCACCTCTCTGGGCAACCTGTGCCAGTGTTTGACCACCCTCATAATAAAGAATTTATTCCCCACCTCCAGCCTGAATGTCTTTCAGTTTGAAACCATCGCTCCTCATCCTATCACAACAGGCCCTGCTAGAAAGTCCTTCCTCTGCTTCTATTCTGCATTATGCCAATACAGCCTCGTGGTGATGTTTCCTTGTGCTCACATTGTGTTCATATCTTCTTCCTGCTCTTTCCCTTTAGTGGAAGGGAACCACCCAACCGATGAAACTGAACACTCGTCCCTCCAACGGGCTCCTCCGGCACATCCTGCAGCAGGTGTATAACCACTCGGTGACTGATCCTGAGAAACTGAACAACTATGAGCCCTTTTCCCCAGAGGTTTACGGAGAAACTTCCTTTGACTTAGTGGCCCAAATGATAGATGAAATTAAAATGACAGAGGATGATTTGTTTGTTGACTTGGGCAGTGGTAAGTGACCGATAACTGAAGTGGATTTTCTTTTTCTCTTTTGTGTGCTGGTTTTTCCTTTTTTTTAAAAAAAAAGAAGTGAAATTCATGCTTGGAAAGTAAACCAGGACTGAGGATTGTGTTACAGGATAAGCACCTTTCCTAGATAATCCCCAGTGATGCTCCCGCTTTTTATGGCAGGATTAAGTAGACCAAGCAGACATCCCAGACACTCTTCCCTGTGCTGATAGGGAAATGTCGGCCTACCAATGCAATAAACCCTTGTTACAGAAAACTCTTGGGTTTTGCTGCTGTTGGCAGTACACTTATACAATATTAAAAATGATGCTTGAAAGATAACAGTAGCAGTTCCATTGGATATAAGGAAGAAATTCTTTAAGGGTGGTGAGGCACTGGAATGGGTTGCCCAGGGAAGTTGTGAATGCGACATCGCTGGCGGTGTTCAAGGCCAGGTTGAACAGAGCCTTGGGTGGCATGGTTTAGTGGGAGGTGTCCCTGCCCATGGCAGGGGGGTTGGAACTGGACGATCTTAAGGTCCTTTCCAACCCTAACCTATGATTCTCTGATTTCTAAGGATTCACCTCTTTTCAGTGGACACACTTTATATGCCTTTCAGATCTGAAAATGGGATTTCTTGACCCTTACCATGCCAATTTGAAGCTCTTGGTGTAGGAGCTGAAGATCAGGCAGGTTTTTTCCCCTTTGATGTACTTTTCAGTGTGTGAAAAGCCTTTATAGTTGGCTTTAACAGCTGCCTTGTGAGACCCCACAAGATCTAGCTTACAATCTGCCACTACATCTTGTGAGGAGGTTAGTGTTTTGAAAGGAAATAGATATTTCTAGTTGGTAGAGAAAGCAGATATGACTCAAGCACATGTGGAAGAGATGTACTGAGTAAGATGATAATGTTGTTTGTTGCTAAAATCTGGTTCAGAGCAGGAAAGGAGTAATAAGAATTTCCCCTTTCACTGGATGGGTTGTAAAGTTTTAAACAAAGTATGTTTTGGTTTTGTTGCTGGTATGATACAGGGCTTTGGGGAGAAATGTTTAAAATGCATTCAGTTGCTTAAAACCAAATGTATTTTAAATTTCAATGCAGCAGGACTGCCATTCCCCCCTCAAACTGAATCCATCTCTGCTCAGAGATCTTCAGTGATATTTCTCATTTCAGTTTTTGACCCTCTGCTTCCTCCCTCAGTGGGACTTAGGTCTGAAATTTCCTGTTTCAGTGACTTATGTCCAGATGAGACATTTAGAAAGGCATCAGACCTCACGAATTGTTTTCTGTCTGGTAGAAAATGTGGGTGCTCACAACTGTTTGTTCAGGAAGGTTGAAGATCGTATCTGAAGCCCTGTAGTGCTGTTGATTAACAAGCTCAAATGTTAGACGCCTTTACCTGCTATCATCAGAAATAAAATCAAGTATCCCCACTGTCATCTTGGGGGTGGAGCAACAGCATTAAAATTCACAGCCTGAAAAGCCTGTGTGAAAGGAATGGTTTAAATTCAGAACCTTCGACTTTTGTAATGTTTGGTTTAAATTAAAACCCAGAGAAATAGCTGTTGACTTTGTACTAAAGGAGTGAACTTCTTGTATATGGTGATCCATGCAGCACCGAGTGCAGTGTAAATGAAAACACTGTCACAGCGTGTTATTTCTATCAGTAAATTCAGTGTCATTCCAATAACTCCATGTGTGCAGCAGTGGCTGAACCGCAGGGCTAAACCCTGCCAGGATGCTGTGGCTGTGCTTGTTAGTGTTGTGGGATGCCAGGAGGAGCTGATGGAGGTATGGATCATCACTGGTCAAACTCAAATAACAACAGAATTGAGCTGTTGTAAAAAGAGAAGCCAAAGACAAGATTAATAACTTCTTGACCAAAACCAGGGCGCTTCTGATGCTCTATCTATCATGTGATGTCTAAAGATGCAGTATGTTCTTGATTGTTGTTTTCCTCCTTGCTCTTTAAATAAGAAAGAGCAAACCAGTTCTGCCTCAGACCTTTTGATTGCTCCTGTTCTCCCCCCTGCAGAAATGTGCACATCTATATTTGCATGTGAATCAAACCTGCATGCATATGCAAAATGGGAATTGGCAAAAGAAACCCCAAAAACGCCAGAAACCCCCAACAGCAAACCTCCCTGTCAGCACTACAGTTCTCATTGTGCCAGACAGCATTATAGTGATAATGGTTTACATGCAGGAGTTCCACCCCTTCAATTACCAGTGCTGCTTCCTGCCGGGATGCAAACCAGCAATATGTTTCCATGCAACTAGGCCAACCTCTTCAGCTCACTCTCCTTTCCCATGTGGTCATCTGCAGAATGATGGAGTGCACTGGTGAGACAAGAAAAGGGGTTGTGTTAGTCAGAGACAAAAAGGGATGCATCAGCCTACTATTGATGAATGCTGGATGGTTTAAGAAAGAACATCTGAAGTGACTGCTTTAACAGATGTGGAGTGACATTGCTTTAGTGTGTGCTTTGTGTTTATCCAACTGCTTGTTCAATTACTTAGTTAAATGGTGAATTACAGTGTAAAACCTGAAGATTTGGTAAAATGCATATCAAATTTGTGGACAAAACCTGTGTGAATTTGTAAAACTGAGCCTATAATAGTTACTAAAAGTAGTCGTTCGCAATTATCAACGCAGACATTGCTGTGAGTGCTGTAGCCTGATGCCATTATCATAAGAAGTACTCAATATATTGAAAAATGTAAACCTCAGAGCTACGATGCTGAAAATTCCTTTCTGGAAGAGCAGTGTAATTGCTCTGTTTGCTTTCTAGTTAGAATTTAAAGCCTTTTTCCTGAAAACCAGCTTCTTAGTATTTCACATCTTGGAGGGAAATGGGACTGGCTTTTATAATGGCTGGTGCCTTGAATATGCTTTTCACTTGAGAGTTCAGTTCACATGGAAACTGTCAGACACAAGTAGGACTTGAAATTGTACCCTGAAGTCCATTCCCACACATATCCTGTTCTTTTTCCTGTTGCCTTTCCCAGTAAAAGCTCTTCCTCCCCTTGCAGTGGTTTTCTACTGAAACTTGTTCTTTGCTGTGGTTTTTGCCTGCAGGTGTGGGTCAGGTGGTGCTTCAAGTGGCTGCAGCCACCAACTGCAAACATCACTATGGTGTGGAGAAAGCTGATATTCCAGCCAAATATGCTGAGGTGAGGTTGGTTTTGAAGTGGGTTGTGCGCATATGTCTTATTTGAAGGCTCACTCTCTGGTTCTGGATTACATTTAAGTGCTGTGCAGGAAGAAAAGCAGAGTTTCATTCCCAGTTTATTTTGCTTCTTGCGCCCAGGAGCTGTTCAAAACGAAGTGTAGTCATATAAACCTGCACTCATTTTGTGTCTGAAGTGACTGATACAGGGCTTCCAGAGACCATGGCATTAAGCAAATGTAGGAATGAATTCACCCAACAAATGGGTCTTAAAGATTTTAAGTTTCTGCTTTTGACAGTGATGCCCCTTTTTGCTGTCCTAAGGCTGAAGTTCAGCTTAGTTACTAAACTAGTGTAGGCAGTTAATGAGACCCCTGGTTACAGGATGTCTGGTTAGTAACTGCTCAGTAGGCCCCAAAATGAAGTCTTACTATAAGAAAACCAGAATGTTTAGTCAGACAGGCAGTTTTCTTCACACTTCTAATTCTGTGGCAGTGGGGGGACACAAAGATAATCAGTTCCAAGGCAAACCTGGAAGACAAATGAGCTACGGGCAAACAATAAAGGTTAGTCATGCCTTACCATAAGAAGTTTACTTTCTTCAGTAGACTGAGCAGTAACATATGCTTCCGTATTGTTAAAACAAGCTGACTCAGTCTGTACAGGCTAGGAAATTATACCTTCTGAAGGGAGGGGAAAGGAAGTAAATCCTTGATCCTCTTTTTCAGTAGTGTAGGCAAAAATACATGAGCACAGTGGCAAAGAGGATCAGACAAGGATCTAAAACTCCATTTTGTTTGCCCTGCGATGACCCAGTGGAAATTTCCAACTGGAGCACTCCATGAGCGTTCTGGTTTCATTAGGGAGTCACTTGCAAGGCCTGGACTCCTGTCCTCGCTTGCACAAGTACCCCTTTATGGCATTGTGCAAAAAGGGCTTTAAGTGAAAATGGGTAGCAAACAAAAATCCTGCCCGCAAATTGAGTGTTAGGAGTATTAACTCCTGGAGTACCTTCAGCCTCAGAAGTACACCAAGATTTCATAAAGTTATGGGATGAATGAACTACTCTGCCTTATTGTGGTTATAGACACTGTCCTGTCAGACTTAGCAATGACACAGCTGCTGCAGTGTCAGAACACGTGAAGCTGCCTGTGTTCAGCTCATCTGCCCTGTGCTGTGTGTCACGCACCAGTTTTCCTCCCCATCGCTCACAAACATTTGTGGAGGGGATTGGATTAAGTTTCTGGTTAAGATTGGCTGTGGCCGCACATCTCTGGTTACAATGCTAATGAATGCAGATGACTTTGAAAAGCTTCAGCTACAGAGAAAGTGTGTGATGGATTTGTTTTAGTGAAGTTGTCTGAAATAACCCAGTAAAATATAAGCACATACAGCATATGAAACTATAGGAGATTTCTCTGATTTATCCTGCTAAGCTTTGGAGTGCTTTTGAAACGTAAAGAATCCTAAACCAGAGCGGTCAACACTGGTTTACTTGACCTGCTGATGGAGGTCTCTGCCATCTCCAAGATGTAAAGGCAGAATTCCTGCTGTGCTTCTCTCCCTTGTCTCTTTTCCCTGCTACCTCCAGATCTGAGCCCTCCCATATGTGGAGTCAACTCCTGAAGATGCAGAGGTTTTTCAGTCTTCCAAGGCACTTGAGTTTCATTTTTAAATGTGATGTATAGGTGTAGCTGGACCCTCACTGCCACTCTAAAGCAAAGACTGCATGTTGTCACTGTATAGAGAATGGGACAAGATTTTGTAACTGTGAAGATGCTTTTGTAAGGCATCAAGCTGTCTCCATGTCTGGGTTTTTTGGTTCCTTTCTGCTGTATTTGGGCAGTGGAAGACTGGTGCCAGCTAGCTGGCTGGCTAGTAGCAGCCTTCCATCCTCTGCAGCCCTGCTCTGTTTGGATGTAGTTTCATAGAAAATCCCAGCCTGGTTTAGGTTGGAAGGGCCTTAAAGCTCATCCAGTTCCAACCCCCTGCCGTGGGCAGGGATACCTTCCACTGGAGCAGGGTGCTCCAAGCCCTGTGTCCAACCTGGCCTTGAGCACTGCCAGGAATGGGGCAGCCACAGCTTCTCTGGGCACCCTGTGCCAGCGCCTCAGCACCCTCGCAGGGAAGAACTGCCCAAGAGCTCATCTCAGTCTCCCCTCTGGCAGGTTAAAGCCATTCCCCTTGTTCTGTCCCTTCATCCCTTGTCAAAAGCCCCTCCGCAGGTTTCCCCATAGCCCCTTTAGGTACTGGAAGCTGCTTGTAGTTTGAAGCATTCTTCCTGGTTGCTCCAGCAAGGGTGATGCTGCTTCTGTTTGCTGTTGCAATACTTTGCATGCCACTTTCTGCTTTCTCAATCACCCCAGCAGACCTGTCTTTACCCTGTTTGTTCCTTTGCTGTCTGGGCTTAGGCTGGGCTGCATTCAGTGCCTCCTACTCACTGTGGATTGTGTACCACAACATGGGAGCTACTTAAGGTTGTGCCACTTTCAATGCTGAGCAGCGTCAACTCAGTTTGCCTTATTTTTAACATGTAACTTTGATGAAAAGAGGGGAGAAAAGATGCCAGCTTTGACTTGGCCCTGGTGAAGCAAAGGTTTTAAGGAAAATATACTACAGTAGTTGTCTGTCTGCCTCTCTTTTGAGTGTTAATGGTAAAGAAAACCCCAAACCAATGGGTGCTGGGGGTTTATGAACACTGTCAGATGCATCTCCTTTTACTGTGATGTGAATGGTAACACAAGATGTCCTAATAGGTGGTTTTGTTTTTCCTTCCTCTTCTAGACGATGGACAGAGAGTTCAGAAAGTGGATGAAATGGTATGGGAAAAAACATGCAGAATACACAGTGAGTGAAATTCAGCTGAAAAGCCTTGTGATCCATGCTGATGTACAGAATTTGCAAAGCCCTCTTCAGCCTTTCACCAGCCAGTATGAGCCAGTATGAGTCAGATGTGCTTCCTGGCTTTTAGCTTGACCCCCAGGCTGGTGTTCTGCAAGACACCCTCCCAGGCCCCTCTCTTTGTCTCGCCTGATGTGGTATGGTGTTATTTGGAACACATTCAGGTCTTCTCAGAAGCTCTGGGAAGATTTATTCTTCTAAAACGTTATCGTTTTAACTGGGGCTGCCATGTGTCTTTGGTTTGTATTAAATATCCTTTCGCTTCCCCTCCCTGCTCTCCCCATTGTGTGGAGGTTCTGCTGGGCAGACTGTTGAAAGTCACAGCTCCTCCTTGGGTCTCTGAAATCTCCTGCTAGAAACAAAAGGGGAAGATGTGGTCACCTGGTGTTGGAGGGGATGGGAGGGCAGTGGTTTCAGCCATGGGGAGCATGGGGTTGAATTCTGGATGAATCCCAGCATGCTGGAATTAAAGCAGAGAGCTCCAGGACCAGTTCAAGATAAATGGTTTGTACTGGGGGATAGGGGGTGGGTTGTGGGCTCAGGAAGGATGGTGGGTGGTTGGTTCTGATGTGAAAAGGATTGCAGTTGGGTGCTCTGCAGGTGGAGTTAGAGCAGGGAGGAGTCACAGGGCATCTCTCTACTTGGGGCTGGGGACACATGCTGAAATAGCTTTCCCCTTCTTCCGAATGTTACTTAATCATTGTGGATGTGCTTTCTACACTGTAATGATAGTGTGAAGCATGTGCAGAGCTCCCCCCCCCCCCCCTCTTAAATGTCATTAAGAAAATCTGCTCCCTAGTTAATCACTTCCCAGTGGGGAAATGTACATAGTTATAGTACAATAGGAACCCACTTCCTAGTGGTCTAGAAGGGGCTGGATGGATCAGGATTGTTCCCTAATTGCCCGGAGAAGTTGGGTCACTTTCCTACTCAGAGTCAATGAGTACTCTCAGCAATGAGTACTGCAATAAGTACTGCAATGAGTACTGCAGCTCAAGTGTGAGCAAGTGCTTGGGGAACTGTTGCTTCATTTCCTTTTTGCACAGAGCCATTACTGCTCTGTTACTGGGATGGTTTGAACCACATGGCGTTCCAGCAGTGCGGGATCAAATGGCCAGCCTTTATTTCCCAGTTTTCTGTGTCTTCTGGGATCCGTGGTGCTCTTTACAGGGCTTATCTTGTAAGGACGGTTGCTACGACTCTCCCTTCAGGAAGCAGGCTGGAGAAGGTGATGGTGCCACCTGCCCTTTGCGCTTTCTTCCTGGGATACCTTTACTGAAGAGCGTGATTCTCTTCAGAGGGATGCTGGGCCTGCTGTGGACTAGTTTGTAGCAGGATTGATATTAGGCTGCTAACTCTTTCCTGCTGTGGAAACACTGCAAACGCTTTACTTTTCATGAAGTGGCCATATGGCATTTTTCCATTGTGTCACCCAGCTGGCATTACATGAAAGGAATTATTCCTGAAGATACTCAGCTTATGAGCTGTGTAATTTAAAGAGTAGGATAGGAACTTGGACTAAAATATTGAAAGCATATTGATTGCCGTAGGCAGCGAGCATTTCCATATTGTGCATTCCAAGTGACAGAGTCTGGTACTATGGTGAAACAAAGCTATTTATTTTTTGCTAGGTTCTTTGGCTTTTATAATTCTGTTTTCTGAAAAGGGTTTAGAGTAAAATTTCTCTTTTCTGCTTTTCTGGGAAGAGTTGAACCCTTGGAGCACTTCTTGTCTTAAGAAAAGTTGTTTCCAGCACCATGTTGTAGTGATGCTTGAAATAGGTTTTGGTTTCTTCCCTGTAGACACACAGGGCAGATTTTACTTGGTTTTTATTGCTCCATCAAACACCCAAGGCTTTTGCCAAGCAGTTTATTTTCTTCAGTAACTCTTTAGATAACGTTTTCTATATGTGGCTATGGTTAAACAGAGAGCAAACATAATGCAGCTAGGAGACACTGGAAGGCATGAAATTGAAAACTTGGTGTCTTTATCTTTCTGGAAAACAACTTTGTTCCTTCATAATGCTTAGGGGAGTCCCAAAATTCCAAATGCTGTAGACCAAATAAGCATGAATTGAATTAGTCTGTCACCAGAAGAGCTTAACTTGTGAATTCCACTCTAATGTTTTAGGCAGTCATAGAATCATAGCATGGTTTGGGTTGGAAAGGATCTTAAGATCGTGCACTTCCAACCCCTCTGCCGTGTGCAGGAACATCTCACACTAGGCCATGCTGCCCAAGGCTCTGTCTAACCTGGCCTTGAACAGTGTCAGGGATGGAGCATTTATCGCTTCCTTGGGCAACCTGCATGGAGTGTTGGAGGAGGGAAGCTTGGCCTAAGTCCTGTGGCAAGAAGGCTTAGAACCCACCTGCAGCTTTGACTGAATGATGTGGATGATGGTTCTGACTTCCGCATGTAACAGCTGCCTTGCTGGAAAGGTTGCGGTACGTACAGCAGCAATAAATCCTGCTTTGGGTTGTTGTTTCTTGTAACAGCCAGGAGCCTTCTACAGATTTCCAATGCAGATGGATTTTTGACTTCTTACAGAAAGGGGACCAGCTACTTGTCCAAAGTCTTGTCTTTCAGCTAGCACTGTTCTGGTAAGGGAGCAGTTGATTGCCCTTATCAGCTCTGTAACCATCAGAATCACTTCCTTGCCTTTCCCACCAGGATATGCTGGAAGTTCTGAACTTGGACATGTGAATTCTGATGAGCAAGACCCAGTGACGACATTTAAAATAAACCCTCCAGGTGTTTTTCCACTCTACTTTGTCCACAGTCACAGAAAAAAGTCTCTTTTGTGACATGGTTCCGTACAAAATATGCAGTCACATACATGCAGATGTCTTCAGTAAAACAACTCATCACTGCGACTCACTTTCAGATGATAACAGTGTGTAAAACTTCTCCAGTAGCTTCTAGCAGAGGCTCCTGAGGCAGGTTGGATACCTGAGGCTTCTGCAGAGCTCCAGCCGCTGGTAATGGGTCATCATGGCAGCTTTGGAGTGAGAAGATCCATTTGGGGCATGACAGGAGTGGGAGGCAGGTTGCTCATCATACATTGGCTTGTAAGTCTTCTGACCTCTGGCTACTGGAGATAGCTGTATCTCATAATCCTGTTAAATGAACTGGGTTTCATTTTAAATGAAGAGCTGTTGAGTCTCATGATTCTAATTGGAAAAGAAAAACCAAACTAAATCAACAGAGTAATGCTCTCTGATAAGAATCTTTCTCAGGTTTTGCATTCAATGCTAATATTTCGACTTGTAAGTATTTACATCCCTGTGCTATGGTCATGTGGCTGTTGATGTCTAATTCCTGATGGGTTAGGGATAACCATATTCTTTGCTAGTCTTCTACATTCAGATGGAATGAAGTGTTTCAGGGCTTTTTCCATCATCATCAACTGCTTCAGCTTTTTGGACTAGAACGTCCCACTTCCAGCACCCAAAACTTGATTTCAACTCCTTTGACTGTCTTGTTTCTTTCTCCATGGAACTGAGAAGTTTCCAAGATTAGCTCTACCCCATTCTTTTCAAGAAAACTGTTGTCTGAAGGAAACAGGAGACTTCTCAAAGGTTATTAGGCCGAGGTAATGAGAGAGGCTTTCTTGGGGAATTTCTGCACGTGTAGTCAGCCAATTATAAAGTAGTATCGCAAGAGGCAGATGGGTTTTCATGGTTTCTAATCATACATATCCTCATGTGGTCTCAAAATCAGAGCCATCTCCAGGTATCGAGGGCACAATGCTGATTGCCATGGAGCAGGAAGTGCTTAAGTGTTCTTTCAGGGCTACCCCTGGTGAAAGCTGTCAGTGTGTCCTCAGTGCCTATGGCCTGTTACGCTCTTCTGCTGGGATTCTTCCAGTTGTAGGTTAGAGTAGGTCTCCGCAAGGGAAGTTGGCGGTAGCTGCAGTCACGCGTTGGACTGCTGATGACAAGGGTTTGCCTTGGTATTGCTTACTCAGGTTATAGCAGAATGCCTTCCCCTGTTCCATAAAAGCTTGTTAAAGCAGTCGGTGGAGATCATCCACACATCTACAAGTCTTCAAAAGAAGGGCAGGAAACCCCAGGTCAGCGTTGCTAAAGGCTGGGATTCCTGCTGGCTGGACACCTGAGACATCTGCTGCCTGCTCAGAGGAAACCCCAGTAGCTTGTAATGGCTGCAGATATTCCATGGGTCAGCCCACGGGTTGGAGGTGGGTTTTGTTGTGCAGCAATCAACAGAAGCCTGGCATCTGTAAGCTTGCAGCCTTGTCTCTGATTGAGTTTGGGGTGCTCGATCTGGCTTGTTTTTCTGAGCAGAAGCAGTGATTTGGGTAGAAGTTGTCTCCTGTTGCCTGATGCCAGCTGCTGCTTTGTGGGGATTACTGGCATTACCTGTACTTAAAAACTACCACTGCTCACCAGTCACTGCAGCTCAGGAAAGGGCAGGGAAGCTGTTTGGCCCAGATAGTTTTGAATGCCCTATTTCAGCGGGAAAGTCCATGTTTTGGTATTTGAAAAGCCCTCCAAATGTCCCCTGTGGCTTTGAAATGATGCCACATTTTGGAGGTTTGGATTCATGCCTCCAGTTATTTTTGAAAAGAACAGGAACCTAAAAATAACCCTGTGTACTTTTCCAGGCAGAAATGAGTGGGTTTTGTGAGCCAAGTGTTTGCATGGAGGCTGCTGGAATGAGGCATTCTGCGTGTGAATTTATGGCTTTGTGTAACTGGTCAAACAGAGCCATTACCAGAGAGATCCCAATGCAGTGCTGGGCTGGGAGTGCAGCTCTCCTCCATACCACTGAGGCTTGACCTTCAGGAGCTGGTGCTCTGCTACGTGCTGAATGCACCCGCGCTGGATCAGCACCCGCGCTGGAGCGTACCTCTTGCTGCTTCCCCCAGGCTCTGACCTGCCAGTTTTCTTCGAGTTACAGGAAGAGCCACAGATGCTGCTGAGCCTATTTCTGCAGTCTCTGTAGAGCACATTTAGCTGTTAGAAAAACCTGAAGAGAAACCTGTTTTGGTTTCTAACTTTAGAGCTAATGCAGGCTGGCAGCTCTGTGAAGCGGATTGCACTGAGCTAATTATCCTTTTAGATAAAGCACGACTCCTGCATTGTCTAATCAGATGAAAATATCTGCATTACAGATGGTCCCTTCCATTCATTATTCACTAAGGAGATTAAGTTTCCCCGCAAGAGGAGCAACAGGATGGGGGTTGGGACACTGGTGGGAAGAGATTGAGCATGTCCCTGTGGCTGTCACCTCTGCTTTGCACTGGCATGCCACCTTCTCCATCCATGACCATAAGGGACCATGTTCTACTGCTTAGCTGTTGCAGCCCTTGGCCTTGGAGGTTTCTTACCAGTTTTTGTTTTGCTCTCATAATTACTGTTAAGCACAGGGTTGACTGGGATTTGGAGGGAATTTTGTTGGATTCCCATTGTCAGTTGATGGGGAAGGTCCTATTTTCCTCTTTTTACTCCCATCATTTATTAATCACTGCTCCCCGAGTACAGTAAGTGGAGAAACTGCTCATCAGTAGTAGCCAGTCAGGTAGCTCTTGTGCTCTGGTTTGATTTTAGCAGAGCACTGATCCAGGAATTGCTGTCTTCCTTCCAGAAGGGAGAAAATAACCAATTTTCTCCCAGCCACAGTTAACCATCTGGTTATTGCTGTACGCCAGTATTTTTCCTGGTGAGATTTTCCCCTCAACTATTGGCTAAGTATGAGCTGGGGTAGTGTTCCAATACAAAAATAGATGGGTTGAAAGAGGGCTGTGGTTCATTTAAATTGTAAAATGCTATATCTTGCAAAAGGAGACAGAGGAAAAAGCATTCGGTTTCCACGTGTTATATTGGGTTAAAGCACAGAGATTTTGGTTATAACGTGCTCTTAACCACACTGGCAGGACAAATGTATAGCGTGACTGGATCCAAATAAAGCATAACAGCCATTTAGGTTAGATTTCAAGACCTTTATATGAAGCTTATGATTTCCAAACAGTTTCAGGTTCCGCTGGTTCTTTGTTCTCTTGCTGAACTATGGCTTTATAATCACACTTCCTTATTATTGTCCAATATCTTTGCTTTCTCCTGTTGGTGTTTGAAAACCTCGTGTAGATGTTAGAGACCAGTGGTGGGGAGGACTGCAGTAGAGCAGCTGACTTGGCAAAAATGATTGTAAAATAAATAGAGTTGCCTTACATGTGGTTTTTTTCCTACTGTCTCTTGGTTACTCAGCTATGACACTGTTTACTACAAGAGAGATAAGACTTTGAGACAAAGTTATCTCATAAACAATCTAGAGATGGTCTCCATTCACAAACAGGGCATCTAGAGCTCCAGAAAAAATGTTTTTATATATAAGGTGGGAAAAACTCAGTGTTCTTCAGAACTGTTCTGATGTTGCATTGAGTTTCCCCTTTGGAAATACCTAGTAGGTCATCGTTAGGTTGGATCTCTGTTTGGTCTCCAACATATGCTTTGGTTTTACTGTAGCAGGGATTGCAAAGCATGCATCCCCTACCAGCAGGTGGGAGAACACAGGTAGTAATTCTGGTTTAAAATCTGATTTCAGCCTACCTGCTTGGCGGAACGGGTAATTCTGAGTAACTTCAGTTATTCTGACCTGCTGTTTTCAGCATTAGTTTCTAACAATTAGGGCTCTTTGTGAAGTTCTTGATCTCTTGCCTGAGAAAACCTCGATACTTTCCTTAATCATAAAATCATGGAATGGTTTGGGCTGGAAGGGACCTTAAAGCTCATCCAGCTCCAACCCCCTGCCATGGACAGGGACACCTTCCACTGGAGCATCAGGCTGCTCTGCTGGGAAGAGGAGGCTACAGTGGAAGAAAGCAGGCTCGAGTGCTTCTCTGGGACAGGTATCCTGGCTCAGCCAGCAGGGTTTAGAAGTTATTGGAGCATGTCTGCATTGCAGTTCTCTTTGAATTGTCACTAAACAAGACTAAGTGCTGGCATGTGAAATGCTCCCTCCTTCCCATACAGAAAAGGGATTCCAGAGCAGTCACTTTGTGTTGTTGTTTTGATGTTCCTGAGGTTCTGATATAAGCCATCATCTTGCCTGTCCCTTCAAAGTATGTCATCATCATTAATTACACAGCTGCATATTGTTTCTTCTCTCCTCCTCTTATCTTCCTCCCCCAACCTTTCTTCTGCCTTACTTGTGGCGCAGCAAAACAGCCCGTAGATTCCTCTGTCATTTCTTAATGTCATTGACTCTGTCATTGACTTAATGGTGGAAAGGCTGTGGAGTTGTGGGGATTAACCTGGCCCTTGATGGGGTTTCATCAGAAAGGTACTGAAGCCATGACTAGAATTATTTTCGAATAAGGCCTTTATGTTACTTGATTCCCAGCCTCAAAGTGTTCGAAGCATGTGAGATCTAGATTTAGTACCACAGGAAAATCAGAGGTTGCCTGTCTGTTGCAGCAAGAGCCTGAATTCCAAGCCAGGGTTTGCAGCAGGCACCATGCCATGGCTCTGTGCTCTGGTTCCCACTCTGAGGGGTCTGGCCGAACCACAGGGCTCAGCAGGGACTTGAGGAGGTTCTGGTTTCTGCTGCGGGTGCTGTATGGTATTGCTGGCTTCTGCATGGAGCACAGTCCTTGTAGGGCATTGGTGGTACCGGGAGACCATTCCCTGTTCATCCCATGGCAGGGGAACAGATGAGGGTGGGAGCAGAAGGGGAGGCCACCTCCAGGACCTGAGGAGCTGTGGGTGCCTCATCTCCTTGGCATCTCCTAAAGCCTTCATTTGGCCTTACTTTAGTAGCACCCCTGAGTTAGTACAACATGTTTGCTATGGAGCAGAAAGGAACAATGTTAACTCCTGTGTGTGCTTTTGTGTTGTCTTTTTTTCAGCTGGAAAGAGGTGACTTCCTCTCAGAAGAATGGAGAGAGAGAATTGCAAACACAAGGTACAGTACAGCAGTTGAATGCTGCTTTATGAACTGAATATCTGGGAGTTTGTATAATGGAAATTGGAGGCTGGCCAGCTTTTTATATAGAATTTCCATAGCAAATAGGAGTGTATCTGCCAAGTTTTATACTGGCCTCTTTAGAGCCTGTTTTCTGACTAGAAGAATGGGTTTAAGTGTCTGTCCCATGATATTACATACAAGGGTGTATCCAAGATAAATTCTGGTTCTACAGAGAAGTATCAACCTCTTGCTTGTTTTGCATATCCTTGTAGTTCAAGTCAGTGATTCTGGCAAAACACTGGTAATTTTGGCTATTGGTGCATACAGTGAGGCTTACTTTCCATTAAAAAAAGGCAAAAGACCCAAGTGAGTGTGTTCTGACTTAAATTGGGAATTCATTTGAGCTGATTGTGTTGAAGGTTTGTTTCTGTGAAGATCTGTACAGAGGATTTGACTCCTTTTTGAGGTAGCAAAAAGGGAGTGAATTGGCTAAAGCAATAATATACTCTGCATTTTTAAAGGCTTTGCATTTTCAGCCTTATGGACAGAACAAAAAAGGTCTTTGTGTGACCTGGGCCACCCTGTTGTGTGGGGGAATGAAGACTGTTGTCCAAGCGGGCTCTCTGAAAGTCCTCAGCTTTGTGGCAATCTATGGATTGCTTCCAACACCCTGTTTGAAGAGTACCCCATCATGCAGGCGTCTGCCTGGCTGATGACTTCTGCAGTGCTCTCTACCTCAGTTAAACTTCTAGAGGTGCCTTTTAATTTGTGGACAGGCTTGGCCCAGCTATGCATAGCGGGGTTTTGCTTTGTTGCTTGTGATTCCAAATCCACACTCCTCTGCTGTCTGTGCAGCTTTCCTTGGAGCAAATGGAATTTGGTTTATTTATTTTTAGCTGAAGTACATCTAACTGCGTGCAGAAATGCTGGTAGATGTTTATTTTGTGTGGTGTGCAGCTAATGGTGTGCCTGCTGATCCACAATCACTTTGCTCTGTGATGTAGAAGTTCAGAAGCGAGTAGATTATTGCTCACAACTGGTAGGTGTTGGTGTTTGTTCCAAGTGTGCCAACTGCTCAGCGTCTGCTCCATCTAGTGAGATGCAGATTGTCTGATGGGTTCACATTGGAGCCACCCAATCATAGACCCACAGACTGGTTTGGGTTGGAAGGAACCTTAATGCTCATCCAGGTCCAACCCCTGCCACAGGCAGGGACACCTTCCACTGGAGCAGCTCCAAGCCCCTGTGTCCAACCTGGCCTTGAACACTGCCAGGGATGGGGCAGCCACAGCTTCTCTGGGCACCCTGTGCCAGCGCCTCAGCACCCTCAAGGGAAGAGCTTCTGCCTCAGAGCTCATCTCAATCTCAGTAAGCCAAGAGCCGCCTTCCTGTGAGCGTGCACCGGTGGCCGGGCTCAAAGGATAGGCTGGGATTGTACCAGGACAGGCTGTACGTGCTTGAGTGCTGCCATGGAAGCTGTGCAGTACGCAGGATTCCTGCAGGAGCTGTCCCTGTGGCTTAGCAATACGTGCAGAAATGAGGGCTGAAGGCGAGGTGGACGGGGGTCCCCTGTACTTGTGTCCTGTGCATACAAGTGTTGTGCCAAAATTAACACTAAAAAAATGGATCTGGCAAGCTTTATCTTTTTCCCTTCCTTCCCTGGATATTTTCTAGTCCCATTAATGTGCTTGGCTCTTTTGCAAGGCCTCATTTTTTGGCAGAGGGTGGGAAGGAGGAGGAAGAAACCCCTGCTAGCCTTACTTGCCAGGCAGGGTTTCCCAAATTTCCAAGAGCAAGGCAGAGCAAGAATAACATTTTCTTTTTTTCCCTTCATGTAGAAACATTTTTTCATCCGTGGTTTTTAATAGCTTTGGCTGCCACTCTTAAACTCCCTGTCCTTGTTGAACATGTTTCATGTGTGGAGGCGCTAGGAGGGCAGTTTTCAGACAGGCCTCTTGCAAAGAACTTAGTTCTTTATGTTGAAAGAATCTGCCAGAATGGCTTTGGCACTTTGCATGTGCAGGATGCTCCACAGCTTCCAAGAGATGTTGAGGGCTCTTGTTGCAAGCTGGTAGCGATAGGACAAGGGGTGACGGCTTCAAACTTAAACAGGGGAAGTTCAGGTTAGATCTAAGGCAGAAGTTCTTTACTGTGAGGGTGCTGAGGCGCTGGCACAGGGTGCCCAAAGGAGTGGTAAATGCTGCATCCCTGGCAGTGTTCAAGACCAGGTTGGATAGAGCCTTGGGTGACATGATCTGGTCTGAGGCATCCTTGCCCATGGCAGGGGGAGTTGGAACTGGGTGATCTTAAGGTCTTTTCCAACCCAAACCATTCTATAATTCTGTGGTAGGAAATGGGCACCAGGGACAAGATATTTCTTTTTTAATCTATGGTGTGCTCTGTTTCTTCACCAACCATTTTATCATTTGTCTGATTTTGCCTCTGGGCATGTTTCTTCGTTGCTGTATGACTGGGTTTTTTTTCAGGAACAAATCCCCTTCATTGGATTTCCTAACCCAGAAAGACGCGACTCCTCCATTGTAGCTTAGGATGCAGTGCTGGGTTTAGGCTAGGTAAAATGTGCGGAGGTGTCTGTTTGCATTAAGGGGTAAATTTATGGCTAGAAGGGAAAATGCATTTTGATATTTTGCTGTAATGGTTAAAACGCACGTGAGGAGGCACTGGGATGAAAGGTGTCTGTTGTGTTGGAGCATTGCTTTTCATGTGCGAATTAACTACCGCAAGTTGAGCTGTTTGATCTCACCATGACAGAGGGGTGAAAACATTTTTGCACATTGTTTTTATGCTGAAACTTCTGGTGCAAACTCAGCTGTGTGCTGAGAGGAACACAGAGCAGGATGCCTTTAACGTCTTTTACAAGTGAAAGCTAAAGGTAAGGTACTATATGCAAGAAGAAAGCATTTTATTAGCTGGAAGCGGCTGTATACAGGGACAAGCAGCACTTTTCAGTTCCAGAAGAGGCTGTAAATGACTGTGACCTGTGGTTGTGGGGGCAGGTAAGGGTATACTTGTGCCATTTGCTTGTCCCTCTTCATTAACTGTACTGTTATCTTGCAGTGTTATTTTTGTGAATAATTTTGCCTTTGGTCCTGAGGTGGATCACCAACTGAAGGAGCGATTTGCAAACATGAAGGAAGGTAACAAAGAACTTCAAACCTTTTTCCATTGCTTTCCTGCTTGCTATAGGAGCTGGTGGTGGCGAGGCCTTAGTTAAAGAAGCCAGGTTGGTGGGTATTGTTCTGTGCCTTGCAGCAAGCATCTGCACCCCATGGGTATTTCTTGGGCTGTTTACTTCCCATTTTAATATCTACTCTGACCTCCCTGATTGCTTGGAGGTAGCTCTGTGTGTGAAGGCTCTGCAGAGCTCTGTGGGGTGGGAGGAACTGCTGTGCTATCTTACCTGTTATGGGAAGTGACAAAACATGCAGCAGCCAAGCCAGGACTGCAAAGCCCTTGTGCTATCACTGCAGTCCCTGATGAAGGGCCCCTCTCCAGCATCCTTGTAGCCCCCTTCAGACCCTGGAAACTGCTCTGAGGTCTCCTCCAGGCTGAACAGCCCCAGTGTTCTCAGCCTGGCTCCATACAGGAGGCTGAGAGCCCTTGAGCATCCTCTTGGCCTCCTCTGCACTTGCTCCAACAGCTCCCTGTCCTTATGTTGAGGACACCAGCACTGCACACAGTGCTGCAAGTAGAGTCTCATGAGAGCAGAGCAGAGGGGCAGGATCACCTCCTTTGACCTGCTGCTCACAGTCCTTTTGTTGCAGCCCAGCATACAGATGGCTTTCTGTATCTAATGCAGTATTTCTGTAGCTGCATACTGGATGCAGTTCTTGGGTTATCCTATTTAAAGCTGTCACACTGAGTACTGGGTATTCACTAATCAGTATTAAAATGGGAGCACCATCACTGGGTGTCTTGTGTGTCTTTAGAGAAAGAGAAGGCTCACTGCAGACAAAAGTGACCCGGGATGCCCAGTAACCCCACTGTGACCCTTAGACTGCCTGAGGTGTCTTTTTTTCCTTCCTCTTAACCACTTGGATAAGTAACAATTGTATTTGGTTATGGCAGAAATAACAAAAATTACTGTTTCTGAGAAGAAAACTCTGTGGCGTGAATAAAGAAGCTGTGGCTTCCCCTGGTACAGCTTTGTGCTGAAGTGAAGAATGTGACTTTTGGGCTCTGTTGCAATCTGTAAACCCCCCTAACTTAAGCTGTCTTCTTTAGTTTTAGTGGGTGATCTTTGTTTTATTGTAGCTGCTGTTTAGAGGTGGCTGGAGAGAAATGGCAAGGTGGGGAAGGCTTTTTACCCAGTGAAGACAGCTCAGTTCTCTTCCCAGAAGGTGCTGGGGCTCTGTGCTCTGGGCTGAATGACCCTGGATAGCTGCGAAATGGAGATCAGCAGCCTTTTAAATAAGAGGACTTTGGGGACTTGTGTATAAAAGGCACCAAATGGGAATGAGATCGTGGTGTTCCTAATTGAAATTTCCATAGATTGCCACTGAGAATTAACGTTCTCTTTTTTTGGAAGTGTTTTAAGATGTGTCATTTTGTAGTGATCCCTGAGGATCCCCTCCCAGCTACCCAGCAGGCCTAAGAGATTGACTTTCTTGCATGCTACCAGAATGAGCGTTAAGTCATTTTCTTTTGGCGATGATATACAAGTGGTAGTTTGATTAGAGCTGCTCTTTAGGGCTCTGTGCTGGGGCAGATTTAGTAAGTAGTTATTTCTAGAAGAAACAGGAGCTGACTTTGCTCTCTTTTTGGTTTTCCTCCTCTTTTCCAGGTGGAAGAATTGTGTCCTCAAAACCTTTTGCACCTCTGAATTTTAGAATTAACAGTCGAAACTTGAGTGGTATGATTGCCCCTTTTGTTGTTACTTTGCAGTTATGGTGTATTCATTATCTGGACATGTCTGTAGTGGGGTTGGGTTGTGTTTTAAAGAGTTGTGTAAGTAGAAAAATGCTGTTGCATTATGATAGCACACATGCCAAAGTGACATGTATTTAAAATCAACCAACTCCCCCCCCCCAACACTGGAACAAACCACCACTCTTCTACGGGGTTCCTCCTTTAGATGTAATGACAATGTTTCCCTGGCTGGGCATCTTTTACAGTTGAAGAGGTTGAAATTAAGTGTTGAAATAAGGATTTCAGGAGCGTGATTAATGTCTTTAACTACAAATAGTTGCAGTGATGAACTTGCTTGTGAGTTCCTTATACAGTAGCTGTCTGAATTTGGGCAGGTTAATCCCACCAGTCATGATTTGTGAGGCTTAGGAACTGAAATGTTCAACGTTGAATGCCTTGACTTCTACGCTGTAAATCCGTCAGACCTAGCCCATAAACACCCGATTGCTGTGTCTGGTTTATTGCCAACAGAAGTTCTCCTTCCCTTCTGAATCTAGTAGACTTGATACGTGCCAGCGTTGCCCTTTGCAAGCATGGGAACTGCTGTTCAATGAGGTTTGGGGATTACCAACACCCTGTGATGGTGGTTTTTTCTTCTGACCTTTTTTCAGCTTTTATTGTTGAATTTTGTCAAGGAAACCAATGGTCCAAGTTGGGTTTTATGTATTTACTGTGTCCAGTGCAAATGTTCCCTAAATTCAAAACCAGCCTTACTCCCCTCCTTATGCAAACATGGCAAGTAACACACTGAGTTACAAATCTCAAGCTGTGTTTTCTGTGCTTGGCCTGACACTCATGGCAAACTGCTTTTCAAGAACAGTAATTTGAAGACTGTCATTAAGGCATTCACTGAGGTAGCCCCATTGTGAGTTATTTTTATGAAGCTTGAGTTGCTGTGAATGTCCTGTGCAGCAGACATGCAAACCTGCCCATTTCCTTCCTGTTTGATACTCTTCTCTGTGGCATTTGATTGTTGGGAACCTCATTAACCCTTGGGTCCTGGCTTGGCAATCCTTTGTAGACATGGACTTGAAAATAAAACGAGTTATAAAGGTGGAATGGTAATCCTGGAAACCCTCAAACCTCCAGGGAGCTGAGATCAGCCTGTCAGTTTGCTAACGAGACAAAGAGCGCTTAAGTAAAGCTTCCTACCTTTTGTACAGCACACTAGAACTAGATGCAATACAAGAAGGCACTTCTGAGGCTTCATTTAGGAGTCCTGGTGATGTAAATAAGGGGTTTTGGCTTCTCAAGCCTTTTTTTCCCTGGCTCATGACCATTTTGCTATGTCTCTCTGCTAGGTGGGGAAGCAAAGGGGGCAAAGTATGCTACTTCTCACCGAATAAAAGCCCTGATTATGATGATCAGTTGAGCCAGTTCTTTATCCTATTTGAGCTTTCACCCCCATGTGGAATGTTTTCTAAAATGCTGAAGTTTTATGTATCAATATATATTACATGTTATTTAATGCTTAATGGAAATGTTGATGTTAAAATGGTATAGAGATAGCTAATGAAGATCTGAGTGAAAGAGATTGCTTACCGTAAGAGTAGATAATAGCTTCCACTAACAAGGAATGTCTTCCAGGGATTCAGGTAAGAGGTCCCGAAAAGAAATTACCTTTGTATGCTACAAGTAATGAGAGGATATTATTGGAATAAATTTTAGGTCTTAATCCCATTCTGTCTCATGCTGTATTTGGGATGTGCCAATATCAAATGAACATGCATGGGATGTGCTAGACCTGGGACTTGTTCTGGTCTTAGTGGCCTCTTCTAAGTGACACTTTCAGGGAATGTCATCCACTTAGACCTGTGGATCCAGTATCTTCACATGCAGGGAGGTGATTCAGTCTCCTGTGCCAGCTTTATGCTGCTGCCCTACAAGGGTTTTAAGAATACTTTTATTCAGTGGGGTTTTTTGGTGCCCCAGTAGGATTTGAGTCTCGTGATTTTCCTGTCTATCTAATGCTCGATCTAAAGTCTGACCAGTTAAATAATTCATAAAGTATAGTGGAAAAGGGAAAACTTTAGGAAGCAGGCAACCTTTTTTCTCAATACCATTTTTGTCCTTGGTTAGTCCCATCTGGAAAAAGAAATGGAAATGTGGAAAGAGCCGGGACAAACCAAAGCAAGTATTAAAATATGGTTAAAATAGCAGTGGAAGTTGCTGAATCCTAAACCTTGTGTTTTGATTCTTCTGGGTAATTTCTGTTTAATTAGAAGTGTGCCATAACTTCTTCTACACTCACTCAAGTGTTCAGTGGTTATGGAAATGCTTAGGCACATCCCATACGTATTAATTCTAGGGAACAAAACAAATATAGGCAAGAAAACAAAATAGAAACCATGTTTGTCCCCACTCCCAATATAGTACAGTTACAGTTTACACGGGTTGGATCTAATGATGTTCTGTTGCCGGTTCTATCTAATTAAATCCTGTCTGTTAGCACAGATGTCTGGTCTCTGGGTTCCTGGTAAAGTTGTCTCTGAAACACAGGGAAGTTCTGTTTATTAAAAGCTTGCATTAGAACAGTTTTACTCTAGAACGGCTCTGAAGAAACATGCCTTACTGGTGCATGGCTTAGCTTCAGCTGGGTAGAACTGTGTGCTAAACTGGGTGAGCTTTGCTTCCCTAACTTGATTTTCTTCCTGCAGATATTGGCACTATAATGAGAGTTGTGGAGTTATCACCACTGAAAGGGTCTGTGTCATGGACCGGGAAACCAGTTTCTTACTACCTGCATACTATTGACCGAACCATAGTGAGTATCAATACAGGCTGGTGACTCTCTGGCTGCTTTAGCTGCTCTGGAGTCACCATGCCAACTTCAGTTCCTTGTTCCTGGGAATTGTTTTCATATTTCCTTGCGTATTTAGATCTGTAGCACACATCATTGGTAGCCTTTGGCTGCTTCAGTGCAGCGTCTCGCACAGTGTAATGATGGACAGTAGTCTGGCAGTCTGTTAATTCGTTGAAGGTCCATAGCTTTACAGATATAATTCCTTCTCATGC
The DNA here is from genome assembly GCA_017639245.1 of Myiopsitta monachus. Classification (NCBI taxonomy): domain Eukaryota; kingdom Metazoa; phylum Chordata; class Aves; order Psittaciformes; family Psittacidae; genus Myiopsitta; species Myiopsitta monachus. The sequence goes on along the minus strand of CM029937.1, from coordinate 2,653,534 downwards.
TCCAGAATACACAACTATGCAGAATCATGGTCTTCTTCTATAGCTTCCCCCCTGAGTAAAGACTCTGTGGGTCTTCAATTCCTCAGTTTGCTTTGTGGTATACAGAGCGTTTTGTTTGATCATCAAGCAGTAAATCTTCATTTTAGTTAAACTGTCAGTTGCTGTAGAACCAGCCAAAGCTTCATAACAATACTGATGCATTCACTGGGTTTGGGGTTTTTTTTCAGTTAAAGAAAACAAAAACAACTCTATAGAAATGTCAGCTTTTGTGGGGAAATAGTTATTCCCACACTGAGGTTTTTTGCAGTATGATAATAAGACTTTTTTTCCTAGTTTGCTGTAGTCTAATAATGCTTTTGTTAAAAGAATAACCTAAAGTGCAGATAAATATTTTAGTGGCGTATAAGAGCGACGTAGCTTCATTGAAGATAACTTTCTGCTGAGTGCAGATACATGACATAAAGCTTTAAAACAAGAATAGGCAGCGGTGAAGATGGTAAAACCTTGCTGAAGCTTGGATTGCGTCCTGCCGCACAACATGTCTGTCGTTGAAAAGAATGAATGTAAATGGCTTCTTGCTGTAGCTTATCTGAAGGAAACCAGTTAGAATTGCTGCAGTTCTGTGTTTGTTTTATGCTAATATGTTGTATTCATCTCTTGTGACTTTGAAAACGACTGTCTTATCTTTCTATTTCCAGCTTGAAAACTATTTTTCTAGTCTCAAAAATCCAAAACTCAGGGTAAGTTTCAGTCATATTTTTTTTCGGTAGAAAACTCAAAATAAGCAGGGCAGCCGCTATGGGGAATTCGGTCACTTGTTAAAGATGTAAAGAATTGATAGAAAAACAGATTTTCTTGATAAGCAAGGAACGTGGGCATGGAGCTAGTTGAAGTGGAGCATCACATGCCATCAAGCACTAATTGAATCATGTTCAAGAGCTTTCTAATAGAGAATTAATGGGACAGCCAGAGGTTTTCTTACCTTGCAGTGGAGGTCTATGACGATTCGGAGAAAACTCCTGAAACAAACTTGCCAGCAAAGTTTTCAAGCTGACAAGCAGGTATCCTTTACTGCAGTGCTGGGAGACACGGGGGATAGCTCCTCCTAACCTGTGTCACCGTCTTGCCACACAGGCCGTCCTTATATAGCCACTGGGCACCATACATATTCACGAGGCTACACATGAATTACATCATTTTCCAGAAGGTTTCCTGCATACATACAAAAATGTGATGGTGGTCTTTGAGTCCTTTACTTCTTCCAACAATCTTCATCACTGCTGGCAGTCTTTGAAGTACCAGCTTGATTAACATTACAGACATAGCAATCATCCTGCCCTTCTACTTATCAGTTAGTTTAACTGCTCCCATCCTGGACATCTGCTAGTCCCAGATACTCCCCAGTAGATGTCTACACCAGCTTAATGGGTTCATTAACACCGCAAACATAGCAATCATCCTGTCCTTCTACTAATCAGTTAGTTTATCTGTGCCCATCCTGGACATCTGCTAGTCCCAGATACTCCCCATCCCCAGGTCCTGTTTTCCTGTTGTTTTTCTTACCCTTTTTGTACTAAGGTCATAAAGACCTAAAACTATGTCAACTGCCTTCAAGCACTTCAGTTATTTTCCATTACAAAGCCATCAGACTTAACTTAGAACTGATTACATTTTGTGCTTTTGTGCCTTGTTGTCTCAATAAAGAGCAGTTTGCTCATTAAAGAACTGAAGTTAAAGAAAGAAATGATAGTTTCAATCTGTCCCAGTGTTCAGCTGCATGAAAATGAAGCTGAAGAGTGCTCTGAGGTGTTACTTTTGGGGCACACTGTTTGAGACATGAAATCTGTGGTCAGTTGCTGCAGGCTCCACTGTTAAGTGTGGAATTAATGTCAGAGGATTTTTGATACTGTGATGGGCTGTATTAATCTGAACTAAGCGATGGGGCTGCTATTCCCAGTTACGAGAATTAAGTGAAGCCACTTAATTTAAAACTTGAGGTGAACATTTGTCTTCCAACTGACTTGCTCGGGAATTGTTGAAAAGAGGTTAATGGGAGCTTTGAGATGGGGTTAGTTCAGGCTGCTGAATTCAAAGCTGGGAGAAAAAAAGACTTCTCAAGTGGCAACCGTGTACTTTGGAACTTCCCTGCTTTTAATGGTGAAGAAATGGTGCCATTTATACCTCTTCAACTGAAGAGGTGATGGAATTGCCAGAATTGTTACGCAAATGAAACCTCCCCGGCAAGGCAGGGAAAAGCTTTAAATGAGCTCTTTGAAATACCCTGCCCCTACTGATAACTGAAAATTACGCTTAAAAGTTGCTGCTTTGGTTTTTTTTAGTCTCTTCTACAGACTTGGCTAAAGTTGAATTAGATGATGTTTAATGGCTTTGCCATTTCAAGTCATGCAGGATTTTTAAAGTGATTTAGCAACACATGGAATGTTGGGGATGTAGGGAAAGCTATTGAAATATTTAATAAATTAACCCCCCAAACCAACAAAGCACCACCATCACCCCCTCCAGACCAAACCCAAACCCTGGAACAGCAGTGTGTGATCTATGGGATGGGATTGGGAGGATTAGAATAGAGGAGGAGGTTTGGGCTTAATCTTTTCTGCCCTATGGCTGCGTGTTTGAAACCCATTATAGAGGGTAATGCAGTACAAAGGAGTTACTTGCTCTTATCTTTCCTTTCCCACTGAGTGTTGCCTGAGGCAGGGGAAGCTTTTTCCCTTGCTGGTGAGAAAAGTTTGAGGTGGTTTTAATTGGGCACTATGTGCCAAGAGCCTTACACCTGGCTTTTGGGGGAGGCTAAGCTGGGGAGCACTGTGGTGTGTATTCAAAAGTGAGAAACACAGGAGCAAATGATTATTCTTTTCAATATTTTGTTTGAAAACCTCTTTCCAGGAGGAACAAGAGGCAGCTAGACGTCGACAACAAAGAGAAAACAAGAGCAACACAACTACTCCAACGAAGGTTCAAGAAAATAAGGTGGGCGTCCTGCATTTTCATAGAGAAGAATGTGTTTTCTCTTCAGCTGTGCATGAATTCATCACCGGTGTCAGGAAAAACCTGATTCTGTGGGAAGTGTGTTATCTGAGTGGGTAAACTGGTATAGCTGTTGCCGTGGACACAAAATATGATGGAGTGACTTAATAAAAGCTGTACTTGGGTATTGTACCACTAATTCTGGAGAAAAGGTACTGCAAGATGAATAGAACAGTTGGTGTCCACCTGCTTACCTTCAGCGCCAGCTTGCAGAGCTCTCCCTGAGTCATACCCGTTGAATAGAATTCAAAGTGTGCTGAGTCTCTCCTGCAAAGACTCATTTCCTTTCTCATTCAGTTGCATAATGCTGTTAGAAATGCAGTGACTGTTCATGCACAAAAATATATTGAGATTTTAATGAAATTCACTTGAAGAATATAATCAATAATCAGCTTTTCTTAGACAACAGTTACAGATTTCCTTTTCTGCTATAAGTCCAGATGGGAATGAGTACAACTCCTTGGGTGTTAGGGACAGCTCTTACCCAACCAAGTCTACTTCACTGGCCAGTTATTTAACTACAGTGCACCAGTTTCCTTTCATAAAATTATCAAAGTTATTAGTGCTTGCTTAAAAGGAGTGCTGTGCATGTAGGTAGAAATGGCTAAAGAGCTTTTGGCTTCCAAATGTCTTTTAGGATTCTGGTGCTGAAGAAGAAAAGGCTGCAGCAAATTCTGTTAAAAAGCCATCTCCCTCTAAAGCCCGGAAGAAAAAGCTGAGTAAAAAAGGAAGGAAAATGGCAGGCAGGAAACGGGGACGTCCCAAGAAAATGAACACTGCAAACACAGAGCGCAAGACCAAGAAGAACCAAACTGCACTAGAACTTCTGCACGCTCAAACTGTTTCACAGACATCTTCATCCTCTCCTCAGGGTGAGTTCAGAGTTGGCAGTGGAAGAAGCCTTCCCCTACCACATGAGCCTAGAGAAGGATCTGAGGCTCTGAATGCATGCTTGAAGGTTATTCTTCCTTTATTGTTCGATTTTGTGTCATAACTTCTCTCTTGCCACCAAAGTAAAGCTCCCTGTGAGATGATGGTGATTGAAGCTGCCTGTAGGTACTTGGCCAGAAGCTGTTGCTGAGCTGTGGTCTATAGCTTGTCTCTGCTGCTAATGTTCCAAGGATAAATTGTAGATGTCCTTCTAAACAATCTATTGCAGTGTGGTGATCTAGCTAAGTTACTGGATCTCGTGTTGTAAATGATGAGCTCTCCAGTGCTAAAGTGCCAGAAACACTCAGTCTTTCATAATCTGAAAGGCTATCTTTGTTTCTCCAGATGCATACAAGTCACCTCATAGTCCATATTACCAACTACCTCCTAAAGTGCAACGGCATTCATCTAACCAGCTACTGGTGACACCTACCCCACCTGCACTACAGAAGCTGCTAGGTGAGACCGCAGTGTTGTCACTTGTTTGGTATAGGGAACCTCTGCTGTGAGGTTTGTGAACATGAATGTGTGGTTTCTAACCATGAACATCAAAGGGCTGCTAATAGAGAGCCGCTGTGGAAAGCTGTATATTGAACAGGAGAGGGGGTTAGCTTCTTCCCCTTGTTGTCATCACCACAAGGCCTCTTCTCTTGCTTGCTGCTGAAGCTGATGTCTTGGTCTGTATTTGTTTTTTGGCATTGTTTCAGCTCATATTTGGCACAAAAGGGAATAAGCTTCGGGTTTAGCAGGAATTAAAAATAACTTTAAATGGAAGTGTCTAGTCAGAAGTAACTATTTTAAATGAAACCATTCTCTTAAATCTTGGGGAACATCTTGCCATTTTCTCTGCATAACTTAGAGGAAGTATATGAGATCATGCCTGAGTTTGAGGTCACAAAGGTGGTGTGGTTGGAAAATACATTCCATGTGCAAAAGCTGATTTGAGGAAAAAGATTGAAGAGTGTTTTTTTGGGACTCCTGGTCAGTGATCTCCTAAACTTCTCTCTTGCTGTGGTGTCTTACAGTTATGACTGTATTCTTATTGTAGAGGAAAAAAAGTGATTTAGAGGAACATTTTATGTTGGTGTATGTATGGGAACAGGGAAATGGACACTTGTCTGGAGTAAACCTTGCTGCAAAGGTCTCTCTACCATCCATTACCTGTTCTGGCTGCCTGTGATTGCAGCAGCTTGGACTTAATCATGTGGTTGGCTTTATGATGATAAGAGCCCTAGTGGTGAGGACTGGGGACAAGGGAGGTTCCTTGTGTAATTGGAGACTGGAGATAGGAGGACAGTGATAAGTGAATGCTCCTTGGAAGGTAGAGTGAATGTGGCTGTAGAGCTTGTCATCTGTGTATGGAAGTAGGAGTACAGCAGGCCCTGTCCTTGTGAAGCTGGGAGAATGAGCCCTCTGAGCTGGGGGCTGGTTTTGGCTTTTACAGCTAATCTCTTTTAATGCACTGTAAGTAGAAACAATGAAAGAGGTTAATCTTCTCTTTCATCATGTGGACATCATGAGCACTCATCCTCTTCCTCTTGTTTCTGAACATATTGTCATGACTTCTGTTGGGATACCTATTAGAAGGAGCTAATGGATCCCTGAGTTCAGCTGACATCAGAGAAGGGATTTTCAGCATGCTCTAAATTGATCTTTAATGGCTTGGTCTTACCTACAGTCCAGATAAAAAGCAAGAGGGGGCAAAGTGGGGAGAGGTGTCAAGGGAGCAAACAGGGGTAAACAGGAGCGTTGTACTTACTTTCTCTTGTAATGTATAATCTCCTTATTTATTTTGCAGACTCTTTTAAGATCCAATACATGCAGTTCATGGCATATATGAAAACTCCTCAGTATAAAGCAAGTCTGCAACAGTTACTGGAGCAGGAAAAGGTCAGTCTCATTTTTAACATTTCTGAACAAAATTGCCAGACTACCGGATGCCTTGGATGGGCGTGGAAAATACTGGGGATTGAACTGTGTGCAATAACACCAGTTACAAAGACTCTACCAGAGTAATGCTTAGGCTGAACGTGGGGAGTTTATTGCTAACTCGGTGTGCTTAAATTTCACATCTGCAAAGTGGGAGAGATGCACCTCCCCTCTTCCCTCTCGTGCCCCTCCATCTAATAAGACTTACTTCAGTATTTCTGGTTTTTCCTCTGGTTTTGACATGAAGCATGTGTTCCTATGCAGGAAGCTGGTGTCTTGAACCCTGTCCTTTTCTCCCACTTGGGATTGGCAGCTGCTTTTCTTCTCTAAATGTCTCAGGGGAGCAAGAGGTGGTGGTCACCCCCCAGCAGTATGTGCTGCCTGAACTCATCCTTATCCTCCACTTTGAGGGGCTTCCCTGCATCCTGCACCCTGCTTGTCAAACTGCTATTAGATAATTAAACTGGGTTTAATCTAGCCAAAGATTGTAGCAACTTTGAATGGGGACTGTCTTGAATAACACACAGATACCCATTCATTGGAGCTGAATTTTCTGCTTTTTGACATCTATTGTTTTCCCACTGTAGGAAAGCCTAAATGAGTTGAGAACTGCAGCATCAGGATGGCTCATTAAACTTGTAATAAATTGAATTACGGGATTAAAAAAGCCCCAAACTGTCATCACTGACTTAAGAGACTTAATGAAGCATCCTTAGTATTGAGAATCTTAATGTGTTAAGATTGCACTGGTGGGCAGAGTGTAAAGTTACCAAGTCATGGGCTGAAGTACATGGAAAAGCAAACAAACTCCTGCAGCTGTGAAGTGTGTTTGGCTCTGCTATGGAGCCATCTCCCCAGCAGAGGGAGAAGATTTCCAGCTAAACTCCTTTGCTGCTTGTGTTGCTTTGCTTCAGTTCTGAATAATGTAGTTGCTTTATAAGTTAGCCCTGATGAGAGAGACTCTGCTGCTACTTCTGTGGAGGAGCGTTTCCCCATAGAACTCAACAATAACCTCTCACTCCTGTCCAATTCCAGCTTCCGGTAGTCCCCCTGGAAGCTTTCCTTTGCTCTGTGACCTTTCTGAAGGTGTCAGCATAAAGCCATAGCCTTGTTTGATGGAGTTTTCCATAGGGGAACTCTTTTCTTCCAGATGACAGAGGCTAATTTGTGCCACCCCATTCATTACGGACAGTTGATGCTGATGTGATGTTTATGCAGACTTTTCCAATGGTGCTTTCCATTTGTTTTCACTGTCTAACAGCACTTTGAATTTTCAGCTTTTTCCTTAAGCTGTGTAGTTTTCTGCTAACAAAGGTTACTGGTCAGGAAAGTCAGCCTGAAGTTAACTGATCTCCTTGCCCAGAAAATAGCATGAGAAATGATAGTGTGCAAGTACTGTGCCATACACTGAAGGTGTAAATTGAGTGTGGAAAAGTAATCACTTCACATTGGTGTCTGAGAGTTGTTGCATACTTGAAGACATTAAAATGAGGAATTAAGCATAAGAATTATGGCAAGTTAAACTTCACAAAGGCAGGAGCAGAACTTTGCTGCATGAGGTGCTCTCGTATAGACTGTTCAATGACTCTCTATTACGTGAAGGTTTTTCAAGTACAAGAAAAATGTTTCTGTAATATGGTTTTAAAATACACAAGATGAATGCTTCGTTCCTGGCAGTGTTCAAGGCCAGGTTGGATGGGGCTTGGAGCAAGCTGGTCTAGTGGAAGGTGTTGCTGCCTGTGACAGGGTGTTGGGACTGGATGAGCTTTAGGGCCCCTTCCAACCCGAAGCAGTCCGTGATTTGAAGACGCTGTGGGGATGCTAGTTCACCAGATTACCCTTAGATGGAGCTGTCAGCTCCTGCTGCTTGCGATGGCTGGATGAAATAGCCGCTGTTGACAGCCTAAAGGCTTTTTTTCAGCATCACTTGGGGCAAGCTGTTTAGCATTGCAGTGATTCGGCTGTTTTGCATTGCAGTAATTCAGCTGCTTTCCCAAGTCCTTGGCGTGAGAGGCAGCACGAGCTGTATGCCAGGTCCTGTGTGTCCTCTCACAGGTGGAACTTGCCAGCACTGTTGCTCCCCTGCTTGGAAGATAGAGGTGCTTTTTGCCCTGGTCCTCCATGTTTTCTGGAGTGATGGCTCAGTTTCTGCACGATTCCCATTTGGCTTCAGCAGCAAAAGTTGGAGAAAAGTGTCAGTCTCCAAAGCTTGCTGCTCTTGCTGCGCTGATCTTTCATCTGTGTATGGAATAAATGAGGCTCTTCAGCAAAGTGCTGTCCTTGCCCTTTGCTGCTCACAGTGCATGACCACGACATGAGTAAGGAAGTATCTAGTTAAGGAATGTTACAGGCAGGAAATGTTCTGTGAGTGGAAGGGTCATGTGGCCCACTGGAGTAATTCTGGCATTGGAAATACAAGTGGTTTGGCTTATTGATGACTTTCTTCCTGTCTCTCCCCACAGTGTGTTTTAAGTTACTGTGTGCCTTCCACGAGCATCGTGTGGGATAGGCTCACAGATACTTGGGGCAGAGCTAGATTAGTTCATACAGTTCTCCTCTGAGCTGAGCTTCATTTCCAATTTGCCACAGAAACTAGATGTCATGGTTTCATTAAGAGGGACCATGCTGCAACTGGTGCTAAAAGTGTATTTTCTCACTCTTCTCTCTTGCAGGAAAAGAATGCTCAGTTGCTGGGGACAGCACAGCAGTTATTCACCCACTGCCAGGCACAGAAAGAGGAAATCAAACGTCTTTTTCAGCAGAAACTTGATGAGGTAGCCCAGATCTGGTGGAAGTGGATGCTTGTTAGTCATCTGCATGCAGACAAGTTTGGTAAAATAAGACCAGAGTAATCTCAGGTCTGCAGCCCTGGTTTGCAGCAAATCATGCTAAAGAATGTGGAATCTGTGTGACTCTTTGGTTGTGTTTTGTCTTCATTGTTGAAATTGTTGTGTCCTGGGGCAGGGGGTGACAGACTATAAGCACTGTGGTATTTTGGTGAAGGGTGTATTCCCTGCTGGTGGAACAAACTCTGTGTTGCCAATGCAAGTTCAGAAGAACAGAAGGAAATGTGGTGGCTCTCCACAAAAGCAGTGTTCTTTTGGCTGGCAAGAAACTAAAGGCCAGTCTTCAATTTGAGTTACTGGAGCAGCAGCTCCAAGCGAGTTACTTTTGTCCTTCCTTGTTATCTCCTAGCAATGACCAAGTGCCTAGGAGAGTGCTGGGGGAGTTCCTCTAAGCCATATAAGTTCTACAGATCTCCTCAATGTCACTTCTGAATGTGCAATCGTCTGGAATTAGGATGTCAAAACCTTATTGAATGATCTCTTTCTCCTTCTCACTCTTCATTTTGTAGTTGGGAGTTAAAGCTCTAACATACAATGACCTGATTCAGGCTCAGAAGGAGATCTCTGCTCACAATCAGCAACTGAAAGAACAGACGAAACAGCTGGAGAAGGATAACAGTGAACTCAGGAACCAGAGCTTACAGCTGGTGTGTACAATGCTTGTGTCTGAGTAGCAGGGTGATGGTGCCATTTATGTAAGGAGGACAGGTCAGGAGCCCAGTGCTGTTGCTGTCTTCAAGGGATCTTTACAATTGATAAATCATCTAGCTGCCATAGCCCCTCTGTAAGAGGGAAGAATGATGGGGGAGAGAATGTCGGTGGTCCTTTTTTGATTTCCCTCTGAGTGCTGAGGTGACAGTTAACCCTGGCCTCAGCTGTGTCCTGTAAACAGCTTTGCCCGTGTATGTTCTTGCAACTGAATCTGGACCTCTCTGGCCAAGAGGTTTGTCCAGTGCTCGCTTTAACTCTTGCATTGTTCATCTTGGCAACTCAAACTGTTAAGATAAGTGAGGGGGAAATCTGGATATGGAAGTGGTTAGGGAGGGTGGGTGGTAACACTTCTTTTACAAAGAACCAGGTCACATCTTGCCACATTATGTAGGGACCACAGGTGGTGTCTGGCTTAAGCTGAGAGGAGTTTTCAGTGGGTTAAGAAGCTTCTTGCTTACATCCAGTTGGAAGGTGCATGGCTTTCAGCTTGCACCTTGGGTGGTGTGGAGAAAGTTGTCTTTTGATCTGTTTATCCTGTGTCATTGCAGCTTAAGGCACGGTGTGAAGAACTGAAGCTGGATTGGTCAACATTGTCACTGGAGAACTTGCTGAAAGAGAAGCAGGCATTGAAGAACCAGATTTCGGAGAAACAAAAGCACTGTTTGGAATTGCAGGTAGGGGGCAAGAAACAAACCTAGAGCCACCAACTTGGGGTAGCTCTTGAGCAAGGGGCAGTTAAGGGTATACGACTAAGTATGATGTTAAAGGAGAAGATAGGTGGTTTCCTCCCGCCCCACATTAATCTTTCTATTAGAGTATATTAGTCAACTTGAAAAAGATATGGATAACTTTTAAAGGAAGTAGATTCTGTGACCTGATTCCTTGGTAATGCTGTGGGAGAAGGAACTGTGGTTTACCATGAAGTATCATGTAAAAGCAGGTCTTGCTTGTTTGCATGTGTGCTCTGATGTCTTGATTCAGGAATCAGTTCCCACAGAACGTCACTTCCCATAGTGAAAAGAAATTGCACTCCTGTGTCTAAGAACTTTTCTTTTGCTGTGAGGTACTTTGACATGGAGTGACTGTTTCCTTCAATGACTGGCAATACGGAGTTACTCCATACTGTCTGTATACTTGGAGATATTTTATATTTGCTTTTAAGATCTGAAAGGTGTTTTCTGAGAAGCTCTGAGCCCTTTCCTGTGCCTTTTGGTCACAAGCTCAGGGCAGCGTCTTGAAATCTGTTTCTCGAGTTTTGGGTCTGTTGTTCCCAGAAATGAGGCTGCTTTTCCTGAGAAACATATGGAGGCAAAGCTCCATAATGTGCTAGAATTGCTAAGTGTGGTCTTTAATCATTGTCTTCTTCGTTTAAAGATCAGCATTGTGGAACTTGAGAAGAGTCAAAGACAGCAGGAGCTTATGCAACTGAAATCATACACGCCGTCTGATGAGTCCCTGTCAGTACAGCTACACAATAAAACCCATTTGAGCCGTGATCCGGAGGCTGATCATGGCAGATTCCAACTGGAGCTGGAATGCTCCAAGTTTCCTATGCCCCACATCAATGGCATGAGCCCTGAACTGTCCATGAACGGCCATGCTACTCCATATGAAATTCACAATGCCTTCAGCAGGCCCTCTTCCAAGCAGAACACCCCTCAGTACACAACCTCTCACCTGGACCAAGAAATAGTTCCGTGTACCCCAAACCACAGCAGCAGACAGAAGGCAGACAAGATGACAAGCTTGTCCTTACCTGACTATACCAGGTTTTCCCCAGCTAAAATAGCACTAAGGAGACACTTGAATCAAGACCACGGAGTCAATGGAAAAGCAACAGCAAATGAGATACAGAGGTGAGAGTGATCACTTCCTAGGTTGGGAAAGGAGGGGTAATTGCTTGTTTTAATTACAGTGGTTTATTGGATTTGTGGAATAATATGTTTAAAAGTGAAGATTAATAAGCTATTGAAAGTTTTGTTTCCGGAAACCCAGCTGATAGGGAAATAAGGTGATACTGAGTGCCTGGAGTTTGGTACAGGAATTCCTTACAAAAGAGGAGTCATTCACTTTTGTAGTCTAATGATCCCTACATCTGTGTTCCAGAGCTGACCATGTCAAAGAGAATGGCCTTACATACCCAAGCCCTGGTATTTCAAATGGCATAAAGCTGAGTCCACAGGAAACTCGGCCCTCTTCCCCAGCGGCCTTACCAGTTGCAGGCGAGAAGGTGAGAGAGCTGCTTGTGCTCAAGTGCAGAGATGTTACACCTGGTAGAACAAGGAAGAAGTTGGCCAAATTAGGGAATGCAGGCACCCTCGTTTCTGTGCTCTGCTTGGCATGGGAAATAACACAAAATGCAGTAGGTGTGATACAGCAAAATATTGCTGGCCAGAGGAAGAGAATACTGTGCTCATGGAAGACATGCTTACCTCTGAGCTACTGGTTTGTAGATAAACTGCAGCCAGTAATACTGTAGAACTTCTTTCTGATCTGGTGTGTCTCTACTTGGACTTGCAAAGTAGTTTCTTTCATGCTTATAAAACTAGAAATAACAAAAAATTGTCCATGTAATTGCTCCAGCCGTGAATCATATTGGTGCTTATTTCAGAGCCAGCAGGTGCCCTCTTATAGGAGGATACTGTGGAAATGTTTTTGGCTACTACATTTTCTGTGTGCAGAGGGCCTCAAGATATGAATTCTGCTTTTCACAGAGCTCTAACACCACCACTAGGAAATGAGCTTGCCTAAGCATCTTTTTCCTTATGTTTGGGGCCAGCAGTAGCTTGAATTTGCATACTTCTGTGCTGTTGGATGTTGGTAACAAAGCTGCTCCATGCATGCCCTGTCGTTGCTATGTAGTCATTGCTTTTCATCCTTTAATTCTTTAAAAGGGGGAGGGGATATAAATGAGCAGGTTACAGGTAGTTTAGAAAGTCTTTTAGTAACAGCATGTGGTTAAGAATGTTACTTTCTCTTTTGCATTTGCAGGTTTTGAGAGAGAGAACCTCTGTGAGTAATGGAGAAACTATCACCAGCTTACCTATCAGTATTCCTCTCAGCACAGTGCAGCCCAATAAACTCCCTGTTAGTATCCCTCTGGCCAGCGTAGTCCTACCTAGCCGTGTTGAGAAGGTGGTGAGTAAGGGATTGTCAACACTTTCCATCCCTAACTAAAATCACAGTGGGGAGTAAGGGGATGCCTGTGCACCAGAATCCTTAGTGGGCTGTGATGCTTTGGGGGAGGCTGCTGTTGGGATGCATCCTCTTGGCTCTTGGTCATTCTGTAGGTTCTTCCTCTCATGTGACTGTGGGGTGGTGGTGTTTGCCAGGAAGGAAAGTAAAGTACCTGCCACAAAGTGATCCTAGTCTTAGATGTCCAGCTGGTTGGAAGAGGCACAGAATCTGAGTGTTTGTGGCAGTGAAAGCAGAGAATCACACATGTCAGTTTGTTCTTAACCCCTGCCTTCTTGCATGGCCCTGGGAGGCAAATCCTTCTGCCTAGTTTGGTCATCTTAAAGCTGCCTATAACAGGATGAACTTGAGTAGCGCCTTGAGGCTGCAATACCTGATGTGTGACAGCTCTGTAGCTGCAGAGCAGATAGAGAACTTCTGGGGCATCTCTGTTTGAAATCCTGCTACATCTGTACCACTCAGTGGCAGAGGAGTTTAAAAAAGCCTGGTCCAGTTTCCTCCAGATGTTTGTCTCTAAAGTGTTACAGCAGAGAGCTGAGAAGCGTTTGCTGGTTTCACAGTGAGCATTGTGCATCTAGAATCCATCCACAGACGCTTGCCTTATGATCCCATGTTTGGAAAGCTGGAGGTGCTTCATAGTATTGACTCCATTATCTTTTTCCAGCTGAAGACTTCTAGTTGTAGCAGAACTAGAGTCTGCCCAGCTGTGAGCAGAAGTTGTGTATCCTCACAGACAGTGTTAGCTCTGGGTGGTGTCTTTCACTTCAGCGCACAACTTATTCAGGCAACCATATCACAGTTGTTTTGCCTGCTTTAGGAAAACCCTGCTTGTGTACCAGAGAACACAGCCTGATGCATTCCACGTTCATTTTGGGGTTGTTTTGGGGAACTTCAGTGTGCACTGGCTTGGAGACGTGGTACAACCATTTGTTTCCCTTCTGGCTGCCTGTGAAGCAGTGAACTCTGCAGCGCTGTCCAGAGTCTCAAGCTTCCTGGGATGATGAGCCTGCGCTCCCTCTATCTGCATGGTATCTGCTGTGTGCTAGATACTGTTGCAGTGTAATTAATCCCAGCATAATTTTTTTGTCCTGTAACATGCTGACTGATGCTTTTATCAAAATAAGCAAAATCTGGGCCATTTAGGGAGTAAAAGCACTTGGTCGATCTACTATTGCATGTGAATTTGGTTTAAACTGTTGACTTTTGAGTATACTTCCTGTACTAAAACTCCTGTTTCTCTCCCCAGAGAAGCACACCTAGCCCAGTTCACCAGAGTAGAGACTCATCGACACTTGAAAAGCAGATTGGTGCTAGTTCTCATAATGGCGTAAGCAATGCTGCTGGAAACAAGCCACTGGCTTTGGCTACCTCAGGTAACAGCCTTACCTACACGCAGGTGCCCTGTCTGTGGGGACAGCACACCCGAGCATTTCTTGTCAGGTCACTCCATGCTTGTTTTGTAACAAGACAGCATGTGCCTACAGCTTAGATGCATTCTGGCATAAGGGATTGGTCTGACATGCCTTTAACTGACCTGCAGCATCTTTCAGTGTACATTAATAATTGCTTTTTGCAAATTCTTCTATGTGGATTAAGATACCTTTAGGATGTGGCAAAGCAGTAAAGTGTTATGTAGCTCTGCTACGAGCTGATGATCTGGCTTGAGAAGTTTTATTCTGCAGAGTGAGGTTTCAAGATCAAAATTAATTTTGTGGTGCAGGTCACACTGGTGCCTTGTGAGCAGTTGTAAAGGCACAAATATCTGGGTAGGAAGAAAGATCGAATGGGAGAGGATAGAGATACCTTGAGTGCAGACACTGCTTCTGAGCTTGCTCATCTGATGAAATTGTGGCCTTTAGTTATTCAGGATATGGCAGGAAAAGTAGGCTGTAGCATCCAGGAGTTACTGTACAGCTGATTCCTCATCAGAAAGTGCATGTGTTCCTGATGTTTGCCACCTCAAGGGGCTTGTGTTGTTTCTAGCATCTGTTTTGCAAGGGAGGGCTTGGCTGCAGTTTTCTGTACAACCAATGAAGTGTTTAAAAACCCATTTGTTGTAAACCAACACCATGTTCCCTTCTGCCCCTTCTGTTTAGACAGCCTTGTCTAAAGAGACAGAGAGCTAGAGACAGGCCTTGGTAGAGCACTGAACCCATTTATGATACACCACAACAAATACTTCATTCCCTTTCCAGCCTTCCTCTTGTGGCATTCTTCTGCCACAGTGTCTCTGAAGATCCCCTGTCACTTCCTAAGCCACAGCCTTTTGTTTAGTTTTGAGGAGGTGAGCTGTATGGATGACCAAGTGCCTTCTTTTTTTGGGGAAGGAAACAGACTGAATTTGGCCATCTATTTCCTTGACAATAGGAAGGAATTGAGAGTAGAGAAGCCCTGATTTCAAGAGGTGTAATAGTTCAGCTTACGCTCGAATTCCCTTTTAAAAAAGAGGTAGAGCATAGGATATCTTTACGTATCACATGAATTTTCCCAAACTGGCAAAAGAGTAGAGCAAATCATTAATCCCTAACTGAAGCCACCAGTCCACAGAGCCACGTTCTCAACTGCGCTGTGTAAAAAGCAGCTTTGAGTTTCCTGTGTCTGCTGATCTGGAGGTAGAGCTGAAAGCACTCCCAGAAATCTAGCACTGTGAACTGTCGCTCAGCAGAAGCAATGATGTATACTTTCCCTTCCAACAGGTTTTTCTTACTCTTCTGGCTCCGTGGCAGTCAATGGAAATCTTACAAACAGCCCAGCCCATCTTAACCATAGTGTTGATCAGGCAGCTCTGGACGACTCTGGGAGTCTGTTTAACTCAGTAGGGTCTCGGAGTTCTACTCCACAACATCCTTTGCTAATGATGCAGTCAAGGAACTCGGGGCAAAACTCCCCTGCTCACCAGCACTCAACAAGCCCCAGGTTAAATGGCACATCCCAGAGCCTGGTAGGGGTATTGCAATATGCAGATGCTCAGAAGATGTTTGCCGAAGGAACAAAGGGGGATCTTCAGTCTGATGCAGCGTTTTCAGATCCTGAGAACGAGGCCAAGAGAAGAATCATCTTTACAATCTCTCCTAATACAGGACATGTAAAACAATCCCCTTCCAACAAGCACAGTCCTCTGCCCACGAGCGCTCGGCTGGACTGTGGCCAAGCACACGCGCAGGATGGGAAGAAGCGAGGCCGGCGGAAGAGATCCTCCACGGGGAATCTCAGCGGGAACTCCGGGGTCTCCCCTAAACGCAAATCCTTACCTACTGTGTCTGGACTCTTTACGCAACCGTCGGGTTCAGCCACTCAATATCAACTCCATGGTAAGGGCAGAAAGGAAGAACTCTAGCAAGAGAGAAGGGCTTGGGAAGGCTCTTGGATTTGGAAATAAGCTTCAGCTATTCTTTGGTGTACTCCCAGGCTGTTATAGTAGCTAGACCTGGTGTGAAGATCCTGTGTGAAAATGGCCCTTCTGAGAGGCCAGGGAATTGCTGAAAAGTTGGGGAGCTATTTCTGTATAGGTAGAACATCTTCAAGGAGTTCTTTGCTACCAGAGCCTTGAAAATTAAAAGTAATATCTTCCCTTACGACACAGACCTTGTTTCTGCAGAGAAGTTGATTTTTTTTAGGCTCTAGGTTAAATATTTTGAAAATAGTTTAAACTAAGACTGACTAAATAGCTTACGAGTGCCAGAAGCATATGGCATTCTTGCATAATTAAGCCAGCTATACAAGTTGTGTTCATCTGGTCCTGCAGTGGTGGTTTGAGAAGAAATGTGATTACCCCGTGTTTTCATTTCTCTGTTAAAACACACCAATCAAAGAATGACAATTAGCTGGTTTTCTGCTATATTTAAGCTTTCGTCACAGGTTTTAATGCAGGGTGGTGAACAGCAGCAGTGCTAAACAAGCAGCTGTTGCCATATCTTAAAGCTGAGCAAGTTAAGCCTGGTTTTAATACCCTTAGTAAGATGCTTTGATTTTAAAGGGATGCTCTCATCTGTAACTGCTTTCTTTCCTTCTTGCCCAGGTCAATAACATTAACCAGCCTTTAGAAATAACAGCCATTTCCTCTCCTGAAAACTCCCTGAAGAACTCTCCTGTTCCTTACCAGGACAATGACCAGCCCCCGGTACTGAAAAAGGAAAAGCCCCTGCTTCAGACCAATGGCATTCATTACTCCCCTCTAACGTCAGATGAAGAGCAGGGATCTGAAGATGAGCACAACAGCAGCAGGTGAATACCCAGGGAAAGGTTTCAGGATGAGATTTCTCTGGGAGCTGATAATGGTGCTCTATATGGAGAGGTGTGCTAAGCCACCTTTGGTCCCTTTGCTTGGAGGCTGATTCCGTGATGCCAAGCCTCTTATGTGGCTGAAACTGTGAATAGGGAAGGTATTTAGGAAGTAGTGCTTGAATGTGGGAGCTGTTGCTGTGTTTGCAAGGCTGGCAGCCTGGCCTCTGAAAGAATTACTTTAGAAATGCATTTTTACTACACTGCTTTGTGGCAGTACTGAGGCTGCGTATGTAATCTTTAACTGTGGGTCTGTCCCCTGCTTACTCCCAGTTTCAGCTTGATTCCAGATTCTTTACTTCCTGCCCCAAACTGCTGGTTAATACATTGCTCTGCAAACTGATTATTCATCACCCTTTGCCTGCCTGTGGGGCGCAATTTTTCCCTTGTTTAAGGTACTGGAAAAGTAACCACTTTTATAGAAACAGGAGCATCAGCCTGCTTTTGTTGTGAAAGAAAAGCAACAGCGAAGTGCTCCGAATGTGCACTAATCTTGGCAAAGAGCAGTAGTTCTGCAATAGCTTCTACTTAAAGTTTGTGGTGGATTTTTTTAATGCTTTTAAGCTCCTTTAGTAACATAGAGCTATCTAGATGACTTGGCTTTTTGTACCCTAACCAACTGTTAAGTCATAAGCATGAGGAAGACACAAGAGTGGATGTGCAACAAAAGGTCTGCAGCGAGCGCTATAATCTTTTTCTTTTCCCACTAGAATTGAGAGGAAAATTGCAACAATCTCATTGGAAAGCAAATCTCCACAGAAGACTGTTGAAAATGGTAGGTGTGAGGAATATTAGTTGTTGTAATGGATGGGCTTGGGCATGGGTGTCTGCCTCTGACTGAAGTTGTCAGTAGCAGGAGTGTCTGTGCTCTGTGCTGCTGAGCAGAGTGCAGTTCTGCCAGGGCAGATTTGGGATTAATTCTTTCTGTAATCACAAGTCCCTGGAGCTCTGAGCAGGGTTTTTCACTGACTGAGGGTTTGGGAACGGATCTGTAATACAAAGGTGAAGGAAGAAGTAGTTCAGCCTCCCATGTGGCATCGAGTTTAGTGAGGAGGCACAGGTACAGATCTGGGACATGATTTCCCTTGGCTGGGGCAAATCAAAGATTTTAATGGCTTTAACCTGCCAGAGGGGAGATGGAGATGAGCTCTTAGGCAGAAGCTGTTCCCTGTGAGGGTGCTGAGGCGCTGGCACAGGGTGCTCAGAGAAGCTGAGGCTGCCCCATCCCTGGCAATGATCAAGGCCAGGTTGGACGGGGCTTGGAGAAAGCTGCTCCAGTGGAAGGTGTCCCTGCCCGTGGCAGGGGGTTGGAGCTGGAGGAGCTTTAAGATCTGTGATTCCCAAACGTCTTCAGAGCATTAAAGTAGATGTTGAGAACTTTAAGGTGACTTCACAAATCTTTCTGCCTTTGGATGCCAGATAGAATTACAGACTGATAGAATGTGTGGTTGAAAAATTGAACCCCTGTTCTTAATGAGCAGATTCAGTGAATGATGGTTTTTGACACTAACTTTTCTCCCAAACTAGGTGGCAGCTTAGCTGGGAGGAAACAAGCACAAAGCAACGAGAACATGAATAGCAGTAAATGGAAATCTACTTTTTCACCAATATCTGACATCAACCTGACCAAAACTACAGATAGTCCCTTGCAGTCGGTTTCATCTCTGAGCCAGAATTCGCTGTTTGCCTTCAGGCCCTCCACTGAGGATAGCTTTGCCATGGATGCCAAGATCACGGCACACCCCAGGAAAAGCATTGCCATGCCCTCCTCCGGGGCAGACGGGCTCAGCCCCAGTACAAACTCCACTAATGGATTTCCATACAATGGCGGACTGTCAAGTGACATGGGTTTACACAGCTTTATCGATGGTGCTTCTCTTCCACATAAGGCTTCAGATGTGACAACTTCCAACTGCACCCTGGGTTTCCAGTCACAGCGAAGCAAAGATGTGGGGGTATCGGAAACGAATCCTTTCTTGAACAAGAGGCAACTCGAAGGCCTCAGTGGCACGAAAGGAGAAGACTTAAATCGGGCAGGGGTCAAAGGCAAAGAGATCAGCGAGATCAGCATCCGCACTGGGGGTTCTTCAGACAAAAACTCTTTGCAGCATAACGGAAAGGTTGGCAAAGGACGGGACCGAGATGTGGAGTTTAAAAACGGCCACAACCTTTTCATTTCTGCTGCTGTTTCCTCTGGTGGCCTTCTGAATGGTAAAAGCCTTTCTACTGCTGTTTCTTCAGCAGGCAACCCAGCATCTTCTGTTCAGACGCACCATCCTTTCCTAAACACTTTGACCACTGGATCACAGTTCCCCCTCGGCCCCATGGCCTTGCAAGCAAACCTCAACTCGGTGACAAATTCCTCAGTATTGCAGTCCTTATTTAATTCAATGCCAGCTGCTGCCAGTCTGGTCCACGTGTCATCAGCTGCAACCAGACTGACTAATTCTCACACTATGGGGAACTTCTCTCCTGGGGTTACAGGTGGAACAGTTGGAGGTAGGCAGAACTCTTTCTCTGGTATAAGACAGGGCCTAAAGGAAAGTCTGACACTGCCTCTCCAGGGGTGAAACCCTTTCATTTCTGCAGGATGTGAAGCAGATCTGTCCCACATAAGCAGTCTCTTCTGTCTCTCGGAAATGCTAGGATGAGTTCAGTTCCCCACAGTGAAATCTCATGAGCTTTGTCTACTAGATGAGCTTGTTGTATCACCTTTAATGAAACAATGCACCCAGACTTTGTGATTTCATAATGTATGCTTGTTCAGATGTTGCTGTGTTGGAAGCAGCTTGGGTCTGCCTGCAGGTAAAAGATTTAACTTGTCGTGGTACCAAGTTGGGGATCTCTAACTTGACAACTTGAGTAAAGGTTGAGATTAGGCCTTGAATGGAATTAGCATGATCCAGGAAGAGCAAAACATCAGTACCTCTTCAGAGGAGATGGTGTTGGGAATTGCGTAGCATTCTGGCTCTTGAATGGACGTGAAGAGCATTTCTTTGCCAGGAAGGGCAATGCCATATGCACCTTGCACTTCTGGGATTCTGCACAGGCTTGGCTTCTGTGGCCCAAACCGGAGACAAGCTGGCAGGACTAGAAGATAGTCTGAGCCTGCCGTTACTAAGTGTCCAAGGCAGTTTTTCTTACCTGTCCATAATCATTCAGGCACCATGTCGGGAAATCCTAACTCTCACATCTCTCAGCACATAGATTTGCTGGAAATACAATCTCCCCTCTGCTTTCCTGTAAGTGGGAAAGCAGGAGGGTGGGGAGGGAAGAGCAGCAATTTGAGTCTCCAGATAAACAACTCTAAAGACCACGTAATCTCATCAAAAGTCTACCTGTGTGGTATAGAACTGACAGTTCTTGGGTCTGACCATTTTTCCTCGTGGCATTTAGAGGTTGGCAGTAGGAAAGGTAAGTGAAATCTTTTGTACCTCCTGGCCTGCACCATTATCTCTCATTGCTTGCTACCTTCTCATGCTGCATATTTTTGTATGGGGCTGTAACTATTTTGATTTTGCTTTTTTTCCTTTTTGGTTTTGTTTCTCTTGTCACTTGAGACTGTACAAAGCCCATCTGTTGAAGCTGAGTTTTTCTCTCCTGTTTGCAGGTATTTTTAACCATGCGGTGCCTTCTGCCTCCTCTCCTCATCAATTTGGAGCCAGTTTCAGCAGCAGTGCTGTCTCTAGCAGCACAGTGCTAAGCTTAAACCCTCTGCAGGCTGTTGCCAGCACCTCATCCTCATCCTTCCCATCCCCTTCCTCTAATATAGTAACATCTAGTGAGACTAGATCTGCTCAGCACCTCAACAGAGCGCCAGTGCAATCTGTTTTCCATCCCTCTCCTAACGTTTCATTGCCCCCACCTCCTCCATTGCTCGCTTCTAACTCCGAGCCTGTGCTTCTGCAGAACCTGCCATCCATCCCACCTGGTGAAGCCTTTTTGCCACCCTCTTCTGCTGCTTCTGTCCAACCTGCTAACGCTTCTTTGTCTATTAAGCTAGCTTCTCTCCAGCACAAAACCTCCCGCCCCTCCTTTACAGTCCATCACCCGCCTCTGCCCCGTTTGGCGCTGGCACAGTCCGTGCCCATGATCACGCAGTCCAACGCTGCTGGCACGGCCGCTCTGTGGGTCACACTTGGCATGCAGCCTCCTTATGCTTCGCACCTTTCTGGGGTTAAGCCACGATAAAGAGCTTGCTTAGCTAACAGTTCTTATTTTGTAAGGTAAGGCTAGATCAAACAAAAGAGGAGTTTTGTACAAGATGCTGAATGATGCTTCTTGCTTTTCAGAGAGAGGTTGGGGATGGGCTCTGGGAAAGAAAAGTCTCTCACATGTGGGAAGCAAATGATCTGATGGCGGAGGATGGAGAGTCTTAATGCTCTCTGTTCTGGGAGTCAGGATTTCTCGACAAGGAGTGCTCACAATAGTAACTCTGGTCTGTCTTGTCTGACATGAGGATTATGTTCAGGTTGAGATCACTTCATGAAAATGTTTATTTTGAAGATCAGGAATCCAGAGGAAATGTCTATTTTTAAGTATGGTTTTATACAGTTACTGGAAGTGGTTGTTGTCTGTTCCTCCCCTCCCTTCTTCTTGCCTTCCGACACAGACTGTTGCATCTCCCCAAGTCCATGTCCGCATAGCGTTAGGCTGCCTGGTGGTGCTGCTTTGTGCCTCTCTGTGGCAATGTGGTGGTCTTGGGTTTACTGCCACTCAGTAACAACTGCTCTAAATAATCACAGAGTTAAAAATCTCTAGTTTGCGAGCTGCAGCTTTGTCTTGCAGAGCAAATGCACTGATCTTGCATCGCACTTAATGTGCCCCCTGCATCAATGGCAAACACAACCACAAGTAGCAAAGGGTTGTGATTTATCTGTGTGCTCCCACTTCATTGGGCTTGCCTGCCAGGGCTGAGAGTCACCAACTCACCAGGTGCTCTGTTTGTCCTCACTTGGCAATCACTGGCTTAACTGAGTACACTGTGAATGAGAGCACAGGGAATGTGCAGGGTTAACTGTGCTCCGTGCTTCATAAAGGCTGGGGCCGCAGAAGAGAGGAGGGGTTCTGGAGACTGTGTGCATTTTTACCTGAAGCACGTATTTAAATGTCTTTAGAGCGACTCCAGAATAAAGTGCACCACTACAGAGTTGGGTACTGTTAATGGAAATACTCTGTGGCATCCTGATGTAACAGCTTGTGCTTGCAAAGTGAAATCAGTCTGTTAGGCCCCAGGGCTTGCTCCGTGCTTTCCTTGTAGGTCTTTATATGTTGTGTTGTTCTCTGATACCAAAGCTACGTACAATTTATGGTTGGATACTCTTTGCCACTTATAAAGCATATGACTCAATTACAATGTATACCTGAGAGATTCTTTTGACTGTGCCTTGTGTATAGTGTCTTCATCATCCAATTGCTCCACAGACACAAACAAATCCTCATTAGGCTTTTGTGAGGTGTGTAAGTATTAACTCCTCCTTCTGTACAAGGAAGTGAGGCTGAGGAAGAGTTTTGAGTAACGTGGTCGCTGCGTGCCAGCAGAGAGCAGCAGTGTGATGTGGAAGGGGCTTGAAAGACCCCAAATAGAAATGAGATGGGGGAGAAGGGGCAAGGAGGGGTTTGTATCTGTGAGACTCAGGTGAGAACAGCCTGAAAGCCTTGTGCTAAAGCAGTTGTCTTACCTGGAACTGAGGTTATACTTGGCTAGACTCTGCCATCCGTGTGATGGGCCCTATCACAAAATGGTTCTGAGCAAACTAAGCAAGGCACAACAGTGACGTATGGAGCAAAGTAGCTGGATGACAAAGCTGGCTTGTGGAGCAAAGCAACAAAAATACTGCTACCAGGAGATGGTGTGTGACAGATGGACCGTAGCTGTGGTCCTGCTCAGTGTGACTCTTGAACGTAGGTCAAACACTTGAGCAGTTCATTGACTTTGATGTGATTACTGTGCTCAGAGTCCTTGGTGAGCCAAGGCTGAACTCTGGGATTGGGACTAAACTGCTTTGCTTCTCAAAATGCTTCTCTCCCAGGGTAATACAAAATGCAAAGCAGATTAGTGTGTGCTAGGAAAAGGTGAAGTGCGGGGGGGGGAGGGATACTTGCTTTTTCAAGATACAGTGTGCTTACACTGTTCAAGGCCAGGTTGGACGGGGCTTGGAGCAAGCTGCTCTAGTGGAGGGTGTCCCTGTCTGTGGCAAGGGGTTGGAACTGGATGAGCTTTAAGGTCCCTTCCAGCCCACACCATTCTGTGAAAGCTTAAAATGTGCTGTGGGGCTGCGTGTTGCTCCTGGAGGCATCCTTTCTGTCTAACCACAGCTGGGACAAGAGTTGCTCCTCCTTTGCTGCCTGGCAAGGTCTTGGAGCAATGTAGAAATGATTGACACATCTAACACATGGTAGAGTTTTGTCTTTTATTTAGATGAGTCTCTTCCTCTCCTCCTGTTGTGCAGGTAACTAGGATTTCTACCTCAACCCAATGTGACCTATGCAAGGACAACGTGGACCAACTTCACTCGGCTTCCACTGAAAGGTGCTCACCTGGCCTGTGCAGGGGTTTCTACTCTCTTACTACTGGACAAAATAAAACCATAAAAAGACCTAAACGACAGAGAAAAGATTTACTGTGAATCTGAGTTAAAAAAAAAAGGCAAAAAGACAAAAAAAAAAGGCAAAAGAAATGCTTACAGCTCCAGTTTGTATTGTTGATAGTTTAGAGAAAGTATTTATCTTTTTTTTAAAGCGAAAACAATTTTGACTTATTTTATTCCACCTAGAGTCATAAACACAACTTATGATTAAATTGTCTGATTAATAAAGGACTGGCACACCAGCAGAGATGTAAAGAGCCTCCTCTCGGTGCTATTTCATCCGTCAGAACTGTGCCTCTAGTTTGAATCCTTGGTGCTGAATTTGGAGGGTTGAGCAATGCCAAACCCAGTTCTCAGAAGGGTCTGCAGTTTATTTATTCACCTTGCTCTGTTCATATACCAAAAGCCATTTGGTCTGCAGCAGTGGGAGCTACAGAGGAAGGCAGGCTTCTAACTAAAGCTTTGTTTGAATTGGAACTCTGTTCACTGGGGGGGGTGTAACTGTCTTCATTACCAACCAGAACTCGGGCTCCCCTCTGGGGTGGCAGCTGAGAGTCTCTGGGGTGGCCCAGGTGGGCTCCACCAGCTCAGACACCTTTGAAAGGAGGAGGAATTCCAAGTCCTGCCCCATTCAAACTACTTCACCGGGCCATTTGCCATTGCTGGTGCCACTCAAGTCACTGTGAATTTTGGTAGCTAGTCTGGTACCTCGTTTTGGGATGTCATTGGCATATGAACAGGGTGTGTGATCACTGGTGTTGGTCAGGCCCTCGCTACAACGTTGGGAAGACTGAACATAGGGCTTCTGTCCTGGTGCAGGTAGCAGATTTTCTCGGCTTGCTGGTTTTTGTTCCAAGTACAATGTTATTTTGTTAATAGGGTTTTGATACTTGAGTCAGAGATGGGTTAGCCGTGTACATTGATGGAGAAAGTGCATTTTGCTTTTGTATTTCCTTGCTTTAAGTAGGTCTAAATGGTAGTTCACAAAAACACCCCGATCTTGCCTACGTGCTGCCCCACGATCTGGCTGGTGCAGTTCTTGTATTGTGACTTGGTGTTCTGTGTACAAAAAGGGCTGCTCCGAGCAGCAGCTGTATTTTATAGAGATGTGATGAGAAGAATATAAATTTCATATACTTTTATTTCACTTATTTTTAGATTGTACAATGCACAGTAAACTTGTACAAACTTATTTATTCGAGTGCACAAAGGGAGGAGGAGGAGGATCCATTCAGTAGAGATCACACTGGGCTGTGGTTCTGACTGGACCGGGTACCACTAAAGGAAACTACAGTCAAGGAAGGGGAATTGCAAGAGCAAAATGATGTTTAGGCTTTGGGGAACATCTTCCTGCCAGCCCCGTGCTCCGAGGGGCAGCACTGACTGCTCTGCATCGGAGTGCTTGCTGTCCTGGAATCCCATCCGGGTCTGCAGTGCTCCCTGTGGAGTCTCCCACCTCCAGCAGTTGGGCATTCCCCTCGGCCTCGGGCTCTGCCAAGGCCAGAGCATCCCATGGTCACAAAGAACATGTTCATAGCTGCTTAACTCCTGCCTCAGGGTTTGAAGTCAGCACGAGACCTCTGCCCTGTGCGCTCCCTTGTGTGCTTGCTCCTGCTGCCTGGCTCCACAAGGAATGGCTGCAAGCACCGTGCTGGCATGTTCCAGAGTGGTCCTTGACTCTACAGGCTCCCACAGATTTCAGTGAGGCCCTTTCCTCTGTACCTCATCCCTGGCAATCTTAGTAGAGACCTAGGACAAAGTGCAGTTATTCTGTTGATTCCCAAGTGTGTCTTCCATAGGCAGCCTTTGTGCGCGGAGACTGTTGATCTGAGTGCGCGCCGCCTTACTCGCTGGAAAGGGAAGGGATTGATAGCCCTGGAAATTAGGGATGTCTTGGAATCGTTTCTGCTTTGCCTGTGGGAGAGGACTTGACAGCGGTGCGCCCTGCTGAGTCACGAACAGCGGGATGGAAACCTGGAAAAGGGCAACGATGCTCAGAGGGTGAGAGCTGAGAAGCATCCAGTAGCTTCTAGTAGAAGCCATACACAGTTTAAGTCCTGGAATCCAGGAAGACAATGTAACCCAGATGTTTTGCAGCTGGGAGTTGGGCAGCTCCAGCTTCTTCCAGCTCCTTGGGTGACTGGGAGTTGCAGAGCTGCCTTAGCATCCTTCCCAGCAGGTGGCATTGTGCTCGGTCTCTGAAGGCTTTAACGTGATAGGCTGTGCCTGAGCAATTGCTGGAGGGGCAGCGCCTTAATTTTGTCTCCCCCCTATCATTTCTATCCCTGCTGAGAAAGATGAGGACATCCAAGCTTTGAATTGCTGCTTTTCAGATCCGTTTCTGACAAGGGACCAAGTGCCGGTGTTCCTTGGACCTTTCATGCTCCCCTTCAGCTTTGCCCTGAGCTTTGCAGCAATTCAGCGATCAGTATCTGGGGAGGAAGATGGAACTGTCAGGCGTAGTTACAGCTGGCATTGTGTCATTGCATTGTGTGGCAGCTACAGTCTAAATCCCTGTAGTAATCCCCACTGGGATGTGCTTCCAGGAAGGTGCCTGATGAGGTAACGCTGGTGGGGAGCAGTGCTGAGATGGGAACCAGGCGGGTTCTGGGACTGCTGTCTTAGTGTTGTATGATCTGAGAGGTGTTGCCAAGGGATTTGTGGTGTTGTCTTCCGCACTCCCTGATCTTCTCTCGCTTTGCCATAAACTTGGCCAAGTTCAACCTGTTTCTCCTCTGTCTGCAAAAGGGGAGAGCATTTACCTTGCTGTGGGGCTGCTGAAGGAATAGCTTTGAGCTGTTAAGATCTGATCCAGCTGGCTACAAGAATAAGACCCTCGTGACCCTCCTGTAGGAATGCTGTGCCAGCGGTCTGGAACCTGTTTTCAGTAACTGGAGATACTTGTGAGAAGTCAAAGCCAAACAGCCAGTTCCAAAGAGGAATTCCTTCTGCGTTACCACATCCTGCCGGT
This sequence comes from Myiopsitta monachus, assembly GCA_017639245.1. Lineage (NCBI taxonomy): Eukaryota > Metazoa > Chordata > Aves > Psittaciformes > Psittacidae > Myiopsitta > Myiopsitta monachus. The sequence continues at coordinate 2,627,033 of CM029937.1, read as the reverse complement.
CCACTCGTCCAATGGCTGTCACACAAGTTCCTTCTCCTCCGTGCCGCTGCTGCCAGGGACTTGTCAGGAAGCTCAGATACATCTTGGAGCACGTGCGTTGGCAAGAGGAAAGAAGGAACTTCCTGAGCCTTGTGCTGAGCAGAGCCTGCGCCCACTGCTGACTGTCAGGACCCAGCCCTGCTCTTGCCTGGGGATTTGCTGCCTCTGGCTCAATGCTCGCCTGGCTCAGTCCCCCGAGATCCACCAGGCTGGGAGGCTCCAAAGGCACCAGATCTCAACGTGCTCTTTGCTGTGGGTTCATCATTCAGCAGCAGTTCCTCCATGAGCTGGAGGATGAGGGCCACCAGCAGTCCCATTGCTCTGCTTGTCATGTGGGTGAGGGAGAAGGTGGGAAGATGTTGCTGGAGGACATAAAGGAAGGGGAAGTTGCCAGCATCAGGGAACGCAGCACATCCTGGATGTACGTGGCACCATCTCCAGCTAGCTTCTTCCAATAGCAGGGACTCGTGTCTCCTTGACCAGAGAAAGAGAAATACTTTCTTGTGCTTCCATCTCATTTCCTTCCTTCCTAATGCCAGCAGCCACTTCATCTTCCGATGCCTGGTTTGTGCTCACCCTGCTGCTGGCTGGGGTTGGGCTGAAGCTGGATTCCCCTGTGCCAGGACTGGCTGGTGGGGTGTGCTTATGGGGATGAAGGTCAGCTTGTAGGGACTGAACCTGTGGTTGCACCTACAGTCGCCGATGCGCCCAGGCAAGGAGCTTGCATCACTTGAACATAAAGGGAGCCACCGGTCACTGGTTTTGTGAGTCAAGAGGTTTCCAGTCCCCAGCTTGACACTCCTCAGCCTGAAGCTCACCCAGCCCAGTTACTTAATCTCTGTATTGAGTCGCTTACTTCTTTCTTTAGCCCAACTTATACTCAAGCAGGTAACGTCTCCGTTTGAAATCTGCGGAGCAGAGAGGTTTCAGGCTTGGTGAGCTCTTCCTTTGCGTCTGAATCACATTACAAAATGCTTCAGTGTCACTTGGCCACGGGGCCGTGTGTGTGTAGGTGCCTTCAGGAGGTTCCTTTTGAGAGGTTTGGTGCCACTTCTTCAACCTCCTTCTTCAGGGGTTGGGTGAGGTGACCTTTAAAGGTCCCTTCCATCCCAAACTCCTCTCTGCGGTTCGGAGGCCTGGGACCGGAGCTCGGGCTCAGCTCCAGGGCCCCGGGTGGTTTCATTCTGCGGGGATCTTGTACTTAGGAAGCAGCCTCTGCTCCCCTGACCTGTTCTGGTCTCCACTTGGAAGGGTCCCAGCAGAGGAGTGGCTGCGGGGCCAGGGAGCATCCGCGGGTGCAGAGCTGGCATCTGCCGCGGGGTGGGTGGTGGTCTTGGGGCGCGGTGGCTGTGCTGCAGCCCCTCTCCTCCAGGCTCTCCATGCTCTTTGTCACCCCGCAGTCCATCTCCAGGCTCTCCAGTGCTCTTTGTCACCCCTCAGTCCATCTCCAGGCACTCCATGCTCTTTGTCACCCTGCAGTCCATCTCCCAGGCTCTCCAGTGCTCTTTGTCACCCCTCAGTCCATCTCTTCCAGGCTCTCCATGCTCTTTGTCACCCCGCAGTCCATCTCCAGCCTCTCCATGCTCTTTGTCACCCCTCAGTCCATCTTCCAGGCTCTCCATGCTCTTTGTCACCCTGCAGCCCATCTCCAGCCTCTCCATGCTCTTTGTCACCCCTGCAGTCCATCTCTCCAGGCTCTCCATGCTCTTTGTCACCCTGCAGCCCATCTCCAGCCTCTCCATGCTCTTTGTCACCCCGCAGTCCATCTCCAGCCTCTCCATGCTCTTTGTCACCCTGCAGTCCATCTCCAGCCTCTCCATGCTCTTTGTCACCCCGCAGTCCATCTCCAGGCTCTCCATGCTCTTTGTCACCCCGCCCATCTCCAGGCTCTCCATGCTCTTTGTCACCCTGCAGCCCATCTCCTCCAGGCTCTCCATGCTCTTTGTCACCCCTCAGTCCATCTCCAGGCACTCCATGCTCTTTGTCACCCCGCAGTCCATCTCCAGGCTCTCTGTGTTCTTTGTCACCCCTCAGTCCATCTCCAGGCTCTCTGTGTTCTTTGTCACCCTGCAGCCCCTCTCCTTCAGGCTCTCCATGCTCTTTGTCACCCCGCAGTCCATCTCCAGGCTCTCCATGCCCTTTGTCACCCTGCAGTCCATCTCCAGGCTCTCCATGCTCTTTGTCACCCCGCAGCCCCTCTCCTCCAGGCTCTCCATGCTCTTTGTCACCCCGCAGTCCATCTCTTCCAGGCTCTCCATGCTCTTTGTCACCCCGCAGTCCATCTCTCCAGGCTCTCCATGCTCTTTGTCACCCCGCAGTCCATCTCCAGGCTCTCCATGCTCTTTGTCACCCCTCAGTCCCTCTCCTTCAGGCTCTCCATGCTCTTTGTCACCCCGCAGTCCATCTCCAGGCTCTCCGTGCTCTTTGTCACCCCGTAGTGACGCTGGCACAAGGCCCTGCAGGACCTGCGCCCTCACTCTGCCGGCGGCTCCCAGCCCTGCTCCAGGAGCTGCTGGAAGAGGAGGCTCAGTTCTTGGGTGCTGGTGGTGACCCCCTCCATACCCCCCATGGTCCTTCCTTCCTCAGCCTCTCTGGAGCTGGTGCTCACCTCCAGGCACGGTAACAAATGTGCTTCCCCAGCGCGGGGTCACTGTCCCTTCCTGTGGCAGATACTCCTTAGGAGTGATGTGATGCGATGGGAGGAGGCTTTGGTGGATGGAGTCCTCGGTACAGTCCCTTCCTGTGCTGAATTCCGCTTTTAATACAGGGTTTGGAAACCTGAACGTTATGGGTTGCGTTTATTTCTTGGAGGGAGTTATCCCGACCCACCCGGCTCTTGCCAAACTCTGCTTTCCTCGTTCTGCCTGAGCCTAAGGCATAAAGAGGATTAAGGGGTGGGAGCTCCAAGCAATGATTCCTTTGGGGAAGGTGTGGATGTTGTTGCAGCGGACTGCAAACCAACACGAACGTGCTTGAAACTCACAGTCTGGGGAGAAGAAACTATTCAGTTTTAGTGGTTTTGAGACCTCTCCTTGCAGCACGGGGAGACACCACAGGGAAGGGGTTGGGAAGCTCAGCTCTGTGCTCCCCGTAGGAGTTCCTCGCTTTTCATGGCTGTTGCAGAGGTTTTCCCTCCTGTTTCTTTGCTCCATCACTTCGCATGCCAGGTTTTCACTGAAGGATGGGTCGCCAGGTTTAAAGGTGCTCTTGTGCCATGTTTTCTTTATGCGTTATATAGAAGTACCTGTTTAGACTGAGTACCGCAAGAAAAGATGCCATTCTTGGGAACTTCAGGGTTTCAACCTAAGATACGAAGGGAAACCCTTCCGCAGCGCATCTGCTGTTCGCGACCCTGTTTCTGAAGTTTTTCCTGTTTCAAACCAAAATGCGATCTTCAAATGCTGAGTTTTGGGCTGCGACCCCTCAAGTTCTCATCTTTGGGACCCTTTGGTTTGCTCGAGGCGCACCCACGTCGTTGCTGGTGCAGCCCCATCGCGTTGCAAGGTTCTGTTTGTGGAGCTGAGGAGGCGGAAGGGGCTGAGCCATCCTTCTGGGACCCCTTCGTCCTGGCAGCCATCAGTCTCGAATGAAACCCCAACTGTTCAGGTCTCTGTTCTACTTCGAGATGGCAGGAGGGAGAGCTGCCCCTGCTGAGTGGGCCCTGGATAGGGAAAGCAGAGGATGAGGAGGTTGCTGTCGCTCAGGAATTGATTCGTTAACTTTTAACTACTAATGAAATCCATTTGGCAGTGGATTTTTTACCCCCCCTCCGCCGTTTTCTTAGGGCAGTGATATGGGATGTTTCCTAGCGATAGGAATTAGTTTATATAATTTTAGTCTATTAAATTGAATTATTTAAAATTCAAACTTCCCCTAATTTATCTTTTCTTTTGTTGTTGTTGTTGTTGTGTTTTTGTTTTATACCGCTCGGTTGTCCTCTCATTCCTTTCATTCTTCCATAGAACTAGAATGAACTCTTCTGCTGTGTATATATGTATGTATAATATATATATTTCCACCCTGCCTTTCTAATTCCCCCCAATGTAAGCGTTAGGGGCTTTTTCCTTTTCTCCCCTCCCGCCACTTAATTTCTTGTGTCTTTACCTTGATTTGTAATTGAAACGATGCTTTGAAGTTTGGTCTTTATATTAAAGTGTCTGTATTTTAATACACCGTATTGTTGTGGCGTTTCACTGCTTCAGCAGGGCCTCTGCCAGCATCCAGCCAGGAAATGGGGGCTCTGGCTGTGGCTTTATCTGGTGGCAGCAGCCGTGCCCCCCCCCCGTGTTCCCCCCACAGCCTGAATTAGTGCCTTGAGCTGCAGGGAAGCCAAGGAGAGCCCAGCTCATGGGGTTTAATGTGCCGGTGCTCTTTTCCTGGGGTCCCTTTGAGCCAATGATTCCACCAGTGTAAGGAAACGGATGTTCAAATGCTGTTGACGAACGGCCGGAGCAGCCTTCAAATGAGCTGCAAGGCCCGCTGCACCCAGTGCTCAGCCAGCTCCCGGCCTGAGATGGGGTTTTAGGTGCTGTGAACAGGCAGCAGCAGCACCCAGCCCTGCCTGAGCATGTCTGCATCCGGCCCAACTGTTCCCCGGCACTGCCAAGGCCACCACTGACCCACGGCAGGGACGGTGTTCCAACGCCCCTAAGAGCAGGGCTGAGGGCAGAGCTCGCTCCAGGCCCCCCCCCTCCCTGGGGAAGGTTTTGGTTTCTCAGACAACCACCAAGGTTAAAACAAAGTGTTTATTGGCATCGTCGCTGTACAGCAGAAACAGCTTCAGGACCCCATCGGGAGCCCGCACAGCACTGAAACACAAAAGCACAGTGACCAGAGTAGGAAGTGACCAATTGCCTATAAACCATAAGCAGTCGATGTGATCTTGAGGTGTCGGCAGTACCATCCTCCTGAAAGCTCACCCAGTCTCCTACGCTAGTCTAGAAGTGGATCCGGGTCACCGGGCCGGCCACTGGCCCACGGAAGGCTTCACAGCATTTGTCTCACATTCAGGTCAGAAATGTCCGTAACTCCTAACGAGGGGTTGGGATTATCTCCTGCGCCCCCAACGGTTCCCGCTACATAAAATGCCCATTTTTAGGTACAGTGAAGGGGGGGGGGGGCAGCTTTGCCAGGAGCTGAAAGGCACAGGGTTGAGAAGGGGCCGTTCCTGAGCTGCCGCTGCGCCGCCGCCTGAATGTGGCAGAATTCCCAGGGTATGGATGGACGCTGTGCATTGATGACTTCATGGATGCTGAACCCCGGGGGAGCTCAGTTTGGATTCCTGCCCCTAAAGCGGCGCTGCATCCACCCATCCGTGCTCGCAAGCGAGCGGAGGTTGTGTCGCAGTGAAGCTGCTGCGCACCCACCAGCACGTCAGGAACGTGCCCCTGCACTGAGGTAAAGCAGAGGCTTGTGAGGATTAAACGGCGCTTTAAAAGTCAGCTGAGGACACCAATTCCCTAAAGCACAAGCTTTGTGTTCCTGCCTTTAATCCCTCACTGCTGCTTCCACTAGAGCTGCCATCTGTCTTCAACACCGCCCTAGGTTCTGCTGCCACCGCATCATGCCCTCGGCTTATTGTGCAGGCCAGCTGCCCCTCAGCTTGTTTTGGCAATTTCTGGAGCGAGCACCTGGAATGATGGAAAGGAAAGGGAGTATCTGGGGAGGGAAAGGAACAACCTTGGCTTTGAGGTTGAACGGAAAGCATCAGTGACATCTGCCACTCTCCCGGTGCCCAGCAGCATGAGGTGAGGGCAGGCCAGGTCACTGAGGCTTGCACTACAGCCTCTGGTTTCTGCATCAGCTCCCAGCCAGAGGAAGAGACTCAGAGCTTCCCTTCAAGCCCAGCGCATGGCACAGGCTGCCCCTCGCTTACCCTGTGCTGTTCGCTGCAGCAGCGTCCCTGCTACCCAGGTGAATCCCTAAAGTTCATCTTGTGCTGCGTCTGCCCAAGTCGAATCCCTTCTGTCATCAAGGGCCTGACAATGGTACCAGGGACCTTCCCAGGGGCTTCCTGGAGGTTTTCCTGATCAAGTTCCAGGGCAGCTGCTGCTGAAGGCGCAGAGCCTCGAGGAGGGAGGGTCCCTGACACCCCCTCACTGCAGAAGCCCCAGGGATGGCAGCCCTGTTCCTTGGCAGCTCATCATGACTGCGGCAGTGCCTCGGTCTTCCAGTGCCCGTCTTTCTCTTCGGATGCTCACAAAGGGCTGGAATGCTGCAGCAGCTCAGGGGATGAAGGGTTCCTGCCCAGCTCCCACATGCTCCCCAAGATGAACTTCTGCAGGGCCCGAAGCCACAACCTCCAGCCAAAGTGGAGCAGTTCCCATCTTTCCAAACCTCCACCTGGCTTCCTGCTCTTGGACGCTGCACAACTGCCCAGCGAGGCCCAGCCCAGGCAGGATCCCGCCGTGGGTCTCAGCCCGCTCTCTGCTCCCTGTGCTTTCAGCTTTGCTTTCACATGCATTTGTGGAGTGCTCTACGCAGGCTGCAGCGTGGGCTCCTCCAGGAATTGAAACAACTTTCCCAGAGGAGGGAGAAAGAAGAAAACCACTCCAGAGGCCGGTGCTAGCGGCTGCCTTGACACAGGAGATGTCACCCCCTGTCACCTGTTGTTAGTGGAAGGCTTCCAGCTCCTCCGCTCCATCAGGCTCGGGGAGCGTGGAATGGCTTTGCAATGAGCAGGAGAGGACGTGACAGGGTTAACCCTGCAATGCCATCAGGTGGAGCATCCTCCAACCCCAGGAGACTGCAGGAAGATCCTGAGCCGGAAAAGCTGAGTAGCTCCCTGCAGGAGAAGGAGGGGAGGAAGAGGAGGGCTGGAGCCGGCTCGGGGCCTGCCCCAGCAGCAGAGAACAGCGGGTGCTGCAGCTCTGGTCAGCCCCTGCCTCCTCTGCTCTCATCGCACGGCCGCAGGCAGTTAAGCCAGGCTGCCCCCAGAGCTGGGGCAAGCGGGAATGTGCAAAGAATTCCGTGTTCAAAAAACCGGACAAAATTATGTGGCGAATAAATTAAAAAGTCCCTTGGTCACTGCTGCAGGGAACTGCTGCTGCTGTCCCTGGGGAGGGGAGCCTGGGGCCAGGCACCAGTTCAGCTCCAGAGAGGGGATTACTGCCTGCGTGTTCCCAGCTGGAAGCGGGCTTCCTCTGAGATCCCATACTGCTCCAGGGGGTCCTGCAGCAAGAGCAGAGGGAAGGCACCAGTGAGACACAGACAAGCGGGGAGGCCAGGACTGTCCCTCAGCCATGCTGCAGGGCTGGAGGTACCGCAGCCCAGGACACAGGGAACAAGCACGCATGGTTCAAGGCCACGCTGGTGCAGGAGCACACAGGTGAGCTGCAGCCACCTCCATCACCTCGAGCAGGGATGCACCCAGGAGCCCGGCAGGGTGCGAGAGCATCTCGAGCCACGCGTGCTGGGACCCCCACCACTTCTTTGGAAGAGTTCACAGGCAGCTCTGGCCAGACCTGAGCGACGAACCTCGGGCCACTCCACCACTGAACAGGGTCAGAGCTGGGCACGACGCAGGCTGCTCAGGGGAGGAAGGCTCAGGTCTGGCTGTTGAGACCACGGCTTCAGGCTCTGGCTTACTATGGGATCTTTCATGCCCATGGCAGCAAAGAGCCCTGTGCAGGGCAGCTGCCAGCAACACCAGGGACTGCCGGCCCTGCTCCAGTCCAAACCCATCATCACCACCTAAAAGCCGACTTCCAGGGACTCACTCACCTTCCCTGTCATTTTCTGGATCTCATTCCGGTAGAAGATCAAGCTCCTCCTCATGAACTCATAGCTGTAAGACAGGAACAGAGCATGAGCAGGCTGAGCAGGACAGGATGTGCTATTTAGAGCCAGAAGGAAGCTGGCCTGGGAGGAGACAGCCATTTTACCTCCCTGGGCTCACCACAAGCCCATCCCAGAACACAAACAGCACAGAGCACAGCAGGCAGCCCTGGCGCTGGGGGCTCAGCCTACCTGGCTCGCTTGAGCGCCTCAATCCACTCCCGACACTGCTCCTCACTGTCGCATTCGAAGCAGTATTTCCTCTCGGGCTCCTCAATGAAACCTGCCGGGGCCAAGGAAAAGGCTTCAGGGAGGTCCTGGCAGTGCTGCCTATGCTCCACTGTCTCTCTGACAGCAACAGCCACGTCTCTGTTCAACCAAGATGATCCGTGACCAAGCTGGCAGCACAGGCCTCTGGCCCCTCTCCCTTACCCTGGGTGGCTCCTGGCTGGCCCTGGGCCTCTGTCAGCAGCCAAAGACTTGGGAGAGGAAAGAGCAACGTCTCCCACTGAGAGCAGCAGCTCAGAACTGAACCAGACCAACGCGGCCATAGCTGACTGCAGCCCCCTGAGCCTCCTCGCAAACAGTCTGCACAGATTCAGTAATCCAAGTGGAAAATGGCCCCAGGGAAGCAATTTTGGTCTATTCAGAGGGCAGCCATCTGAGAAGTTAAGTGTACTCAGAGAAGGCACTGACCTGTCTTTGCTTGAGGCTTTGGGGAACTTGGTACTAAGCACAGCAGAAAGCGAGTCCCTGTGCAATTCCTGTTCCTCACCAAGACAGAATCAGGACATCTAATTAATGACATTGTCCTCAGAGCTCTGCTCTTCAGTACACAGTCCACAGAGATCCAGGCTGCTGCTGAGAAATAACTGGGTCAGACTGCACCTGACCCCTTAGGGCTGCCGTGCAGGGACACAACCCAACCCCAACTGCATTCGGCTCCTTTTCCAGGACCCCTCATTCACCAGTTCCCAACAAACCCAAGGAAATCTGGAGCTGGTGCTTAGAGAGATCAGCACGTTCAGGCTGTTTGAGGGTGCTTTGCAGACAGCAAGAACACCACCTCTCCCCGTGGAAAGGGGAGAGAAGGCTCTGCACAGAGCAGCAGCTGTGCCTGACAACCAGGCCAAAAGATACAGGGATGGCCTTGGAGAAACATCCTGTTATTTCTGCCACATACCTCTCACACAATGATTAGTTGTTGGATGAAAGACTGCTTACAAAGGACGACACACTACGGGCCAGCTGGAGCCGCGGCTATCAACACAAGGACAACGAGCGTGACGGGAGGACTGGTGCTAGATTAGCCTGGCAGATGGTTTAGCTGAGGCTGACTTGTGTTTTGATACATGCACAGAAGCAGCAATCTGTCAGGACCAACCCTTCCTAGAGAGGGGCTTCCACAAGCCATGGGCTGTTTTGTCACTGCTTCTCTCCCCACAAGCAGCTGTGCAAGTCACACAGACTGCTTCAGCCAGCAACCAAACACTAATGGGGGATGGCAATGCCAGAGGAGTAACTGGCAGCTGCGGAGGAGGAGAAGGGCTGAGGGGCATTGGCCCTACTGTCACCGCAGAGAGGGAAAAGCAGGAACTAAGCAGCAAAACCTCTCCTTTTACACAGCACTATTTGTCATAAAGGAGCCACAAAGGAGATGCACAGACAGAACTCACTGATCGAGAAGACGTTCTCCTCCTCTTTGGTGATCCTGCAGTGCTCCAGCAGCAGAGCTCCAATGGGCTGGAAAAGACCCGGAGAGAGGGATTAAGCCACACTGTCCACCAGCACAACAAGTGCTTTGAACCCACAGTTTGCTGAGTGCCATTTAAGTGAATTTCATAACCTGATGCTACTTTTAAAGTAATTCACCCCAATGACATGGAAGTTCCATGTTTTTTAACGAACCTCTTGGTGTTTGCAGACACGCCTCACTGTGCTAGTCCTACCTGGAACACTCCGTGCACATTATGAGGTATTAAACATCTCTGCGTGCTCACATTTAACACGGGCTTTAGCACTGTTTGTGATGGGAAGCCTCTGAAGACTTACTTCCTTGCTCAGTAAATCAAAGATGAATATTTAACATGACAGAACAACTCACACTGTACTTGGTATGGGCAGTCCTGGAGCCCTGCAGGGGGTTAAGAACAGAGTGTGATGAACCAGAACAGCTCAGGATAAACAGACAAAGGGGAGCTGCTATTTGCTTGCTAGTGCACAGAGCAAGGACACGGGAACCAAAGGGTGATAAAAGCCACAAAAGGCAACCCACAAAAAGCAAATTCTTCTGTCCAAGCTAAACAAACTGTGAGAGGCAAACAAGGCAGCAGGGAAGACATTGAAAAACCCGGTTTAGTCTCTATCGCACTGGTTTTACATTAGCAGCCTCCACCTATCTGCTGAGCTCTTTTGATCCATTCAAGAACATCCTCTCCCCTCCATCAGAGCACACACACACGTGCTTACAAATCACCACCAGGAAAAGAGAGCAGAGCAGCGCTGGTGGCAGTGGAGGAGATGGGCTCTGTCCTCAGAGCCTCATCCTGCAGCAGTGCAGGAGCCAGAGCTGAGCCTGCACAGGGACACGTGCCAGAGGCTGCTCAGCACCTCCACCTCCCTGGAGAACGGCCGCTGCAGCACCAGTGAAGCAGTGGCTGTGCTTGGGCGGAGAGGAGGACAGGGCAGTGCTGGCAAGCGGAGCTCAGCTCTTATGAGGGTGAAAGTCCTGACAGACTAAGCCTAAAACCACCACGCACACAGCGCTTCCCTTCACGCGCCTCATTTTGTACTACTTCTATATTCATTTTCCAACAGAAGAATCTTAAGCAACAGTTTTCAAGGGATTCACTAAAAATCACCAGATGTCAGCAGTGGCAAAGCTGGAAACAGAACCCAAAGGTTACATCCCACAGTGCTATTTTCTTCTAGAGCCAAGCACGGCTTCTGCATGCCCAGGAAACCAGTACTGAGAGGGTACGGCCACCAGGAACAGTGAGCACTGTGTGCACACAAAACTGCTGACACACAAAGCAATGCTGAATGCTTTTTCCCAGGAGGGCAAAATCTCAGCCTCCCCTCACAGCCCGGCAGGACAGGGCACAGTCCTCCCAACAAACATCCCAAACTCCACCTTCTGCAGCTCCGGGACAGCAGTTATGTTGACCAGATTCATTGCAAGCTCACAGGAGAAGCACCTGGGAGGGCTGAGATGGAAGTGCTGCTCCTCACCCCTACGAGTTCTCACTGAGTTGATGGAAGAGGAAACGTGGGTGCTGTGCCCTGGCTCTGGCAGCCTCTTATTGTACTGCTGTACAAAACCCATGCAATCAGCTCACAGAGAAAGAAGAGAGAGGGAGGAGCCTTTATAAGGTAGATAAAGATCACTCATAAGGACGAAGCTGTTCCCTGTGAGGGTGCTGAGGCGCTGGCACAGGGTGCCCAGAGAAGCTGTGGCTGCCCCATCCCTGCAGTGCTCAAGGCCAGGTTGGACACAGGGCCTGGAGCTGCTCTATGGAAGGTGTCCCTGCCCGTGGCAGGGGTTGGAGCTGGAGGAGCTTTAAGGTCCCTTCCAACCCAACCCAGGCCGGGATTGCAGGAAAACAAACGGGAACACAGCGGATTCCCTACCTCCGCTTCGTCCGTCCGGAAGTAGAACAGAAAGTTGACAACAAGCTTCACGAGGCGTTTCTTTAACACTGCAAAGAAAAAGGGTGCTGAGGCGGGCAGAAGGGGCAAGTGCTCAGCATGATGGGCCACAGGGAAGCCCTTCCCACCCCCGCCAGTGCCCAGCGCGGCGCCGGTCCCACCAAACCCATGGGGAAGCCCTGGTACAGCCCAGACCTTTGCTCCCAGAGGGGCTCACAGCACCCAACCTCGGTGAAAGGGTCCCTCCCGAGGCTGAGCTGCAGCCCCGGGGCGACAGAATCTCTCCGCGGCTTCTCGAGTGGCTCCTGGGCAGGCAGAGCGCCCAGCACCGTGTCACGGACAGGCACAGGATGCAGCCCCCCGGCCTGCGGCCGTCAGCACTGACAAAGCCCGCCAGGTCCCCAGGGAGAGAACAACCCGGGAAAAGGAGCGATTCGCAACGCTCCAGCGCTGCTTTGCAAGGAAACCCGCTGGGATATTCCAGGGAAGAGCCTCCTCCTCCCATCCCCTGCCCCATCACGGGCCCTACCATGATGCCCCCAGCCTGTACAAGACGGCATCAGCCGCACACACCAGTCCGACCTCCCAGCACCCCCAGTCCTGCCCACACAACGCACCCAGCGCTCCGTGTCCGACCCGCCCAGGGGGTCCCGCTCCCCTCAGCCCCCTCTCACCGCTCCCCTTCTTGGGCACCCGCATCAGGATCTCGGCCGCCTTCTCCGCGGGCTGCCGGGCCAGGGACAGCAGCTCCCGCTCGTTGTACCTCATGGCGAGCCCCGCGCCTCTCACGGCCCCCCCATGGCCGCCCCGGATCCGCTCCCGCCCGCTCCGGAACCGCTCGCGGCGGAAGGCGGAGCGGGGATCGCGCATGCACGGAGCGGGAGCGGGAGCGGAGGGAGCCGGTACGGGCCTGGGGGTCTCGGAGGCAATGGGGGGGGGCGCTTTGGGTGTCTGTGAGGGGCTGTGGGGGGGTTTGACCCCTTGTTGAGGTGTTGGGAGGCGCTGGGGGGGGGGGGGGTTGGCCTGGGGCTGTTCGGGGGGAATGGGGGGGTTTGACCCTTGCCAAGGGGTTGGAGGGTGTTTGTGGGGGGGCTTTGACTCTCACTGGGGAGCGCTTGAGAGGGACCTCGACCCCTTGAGTGAGGGGTTGGGGGGTGTTGGAGAGGGGCTGAGCTTTGCCGGGGGGTGCTTGGGGGTGACTTTAACCCTGCTGAGGGGCTGGGGGGTCCCTGCAAAGGCCTTACCAGGGCTGGGGGAGTCGTCTGTGGCGGGAGGGACGTGGCAGGGGGGGCCTGGGACCCCATGTGGGCGCTGGGGACAGTGTGCAGAGGCCTTGGCCTTGCTGGGGGGGTTGGAGGCCTTGGGGCTGCGTAAGGGTGGCTCTGGGGCCTTGGGGGGTGTTGGGGCAGCGCTGTGCCTATGGAGAGGGGCTCTGGCAGGTTCTGGGGCTGTTCACCGTCACGGAGGGGGCGGGAGGCTCCTGTTTTGGGGGCCTGGAGGGGGTTGTTGGTGGGGCTGCAGAGCTTCGTTGGGCCCAGCTGAGCGTGGGGGGAGAATGCACAGAAGCAGTGGCTGAGAAGATGCAGCAGTCTCTGGAGGCTTTGTTATAGAGTCCTGGAATGGTTGGGTCGGAAGGGACCTTAAAGCTCCTCCAGCTCCAACCCCTGCCATGGGCAGGGACACCTTCCACTAGAGCAGCTCCAAGCCCCTGTGTCCAACCTGGCCTTGAGCACTGCAGGGATGGGGCAGCCACAGCTTCTCTGGGCACCCTGTGCCAGCGCCTCAGCACCCTCACAGGGAAGAGCTTCTGCCTAAGAGCTCATCTCAGTCTCCCCTCTGGCAGTTAAAGCCATTCCTCCTTGTCCTGTTACCATTTACCGGTGTCCAAAGCCCCTCTCCAGCTTTCTCATAGGCCTCCTTTAATATTTAACCAATATTACGTTGTTATTCTGGATCATTTTACTTCCCCACTTACTGAGCCAGTGGTACCAGACCTGCTGTGGTTAACACTGCACAAAGTGGCAAGTGTCTAGGGCATGGTTTGTTGTGCTCGTCTCCCATCCTTGCTGGTGGGTCTAAATAGTGGGGAGACCTCCAGGTTGGGAAATGCATTAGTTATCACTCACATTGCTTTTCCTCATATTTTCCTCATCTTCCCAGACTTTCTCTATAAGTAGCTGAAGCACAAAAGTCCCCATCATGGATTTTCAGCATCGGCCTGGAGGCAAAACAGGCAGCGGAGGCGTAGCCTCTGCCTCAGAAAGTAACCGAGACCGCAGGGAAAGGCTCCGGCAGTTGGCTTTGGAAACCATTGACATCAACAAGGTGAGCATTGGCCTCTGTGTGTGTAGGAAAGAAAAGACATGGGGCTCCTGTCGTGCAGGCTGCTGTGGGGAAGCATTTAGGGCTTTACCTGAGTGAAATAGCTTGGAGGGTGTGAGATTTAGTGGAGGTTGTGGATTGCAATGAAGTTTTTCCATTTCTGGTAATGTGGGAGATGAATGAGGAGCACTTGTGATGGGGCTGATCACAGAGGTGCCAGCACTTTGTGTTCAAGCTGCTGTTGCTACATTATGTTCAGTCTTCTCGGGACTGGTTGGTGTCCTGCCTGCAGTTGGGTATGCTGTCACCAGTTAACAACTCTTTCTGTTTTCATAGTCCTAAAGCAGTATTGCGGTGGTAATTTAAATCTGTGAACCCAGTTCTTCTAGTGCAGGAAAAGGTTGTCAATATTTTGGTTATCCTGTTGTTTTGCCATGCATTTTGCTTGTAACTTTTGAACAATTCTCTTCTTAGGACCCTTATTTTATGAAAAATCACTTGGGCTCTTATGAATGCAAGCTCTGCCTGACGCTGCACAACAATGAGGTGAGCTGAGAGGCTGGCTGGCTGCATCTTGGCACCAGGGATTTTAGTGCCTGATGGCTGAGTGCTGAGGAGATGCTGGGGGGTGGTGGCTTGTGTGTGCTCAGCCTGACTGTTCATGCCAGTTCAGCAGTTGAGAGCAATCCGTGATTTTTGTGTACGATTCCTTCTCTGCTAAGGATTAAAATACCCTTGTCAATGTGTGATGTTGTCTCTCCTCTGTGACAAGTATCTCTCTGTGGAGGATGTGCCTTCATTTAACTTTCTTATTCCTTGTTTTTTATTGCAGGGAAGTTACTTAGCCCATACCCAGGGGAAGAAGCATCAGACCAATCTGTAAGTAGTTCTCCAGTGTAGCTTTATTCTCCGTTACTGAAGCGCTTTATAACTTAAGTGGTGCACATCTACAGATCTTCAGCTCCATTATCCAGTAGCACACTGTGCCTGAATGTTCTTTCACTGTGCTTGTTTCCTAGGGAACAGCCTGGCATTAGCCAGGGGGGACAGCCTAGAACTGCTCCAAAACATGACAAGCTCCATTTCGAGCTCAAGTTCAAAGCGAGTTTTGGGATTTCTGAACGAAGGGGGAGCGAATTGTCTGAGTGTAGTTAGAAGGATCTGGGTTTGTGAATACGGGCTGGGAGAAGTTTGTAAGTTGTATTTGAAGAAATACAAAGTTTGCTTTGGTTTAGATGAGTAGCTTGTGTGGTTTTCTTTTTTGTTTCAAGAAGTCTTCTCAAATCCAAGGCTAGCTTGAGGGAGGATAAGATAAATGAGATGACGGCCTTTAGGCGGGGGGGGCATGGATACAACTGGCCTGTAGTGGTGCATATGGAAGAGAAATAGCAGGTTTTCCTGGCATGCTTTCTGTGAAGGACTGAATCTTCCATGGGAAGGGATTCCAGCTGTTCGTGGTGCATCCTTTAGAAACAAGTGGGGCTAACCTTTTCAATTTGGCGCATGTCAAATCACTCTGCAGGGCCCGTCGAGCTGCCAAGGAGGCCAAGGAGGCCCCTGCCCAGCCCGCGCCGGAAAAGGTCAAAGTGGAAGTGAAGAAATTCGTGAAAATTGGAAGACCAGGTTATAAAGGTTTGTCGGGGGGGGGCTGTTGTGGGAGGCACCCAATGTCTGCCCGAGCTGATGGAGCGCGCTGCTGGGGATGTGAATTATTCATTAGTTTTCGGGGCAGATCTGGCTATGAATAAGATATGGGCTGATCTCCTGATGTCTGTTGTTGAAATTGCCATGGAACGTCTCTTTATTGCTGACAGTGGAGTGAGAACCATTTTAATAATAGATTGGTATGTTTCAATCAGCTCTTAGTAGAAGTCATGCAGGAGATAATGATGTTTCAGTCTCCTCATTTTACTGTGCTGTGCTGTTATTCAGTAATGCTCATAAATCACTCATTACATGTATAGCTCAAGTGTTTTCTCTGAGCTCCTCATTGTTTTGGTTTGGCCTTCAGCGCAAACCTTGGCTTCTTTACCTCCCAGCTTTGCTCTGCAGTGCACAGTGTTTGCCCTTCAGCAGCTGAATTTCAGGAGAGATCCTTAGTAGAATCACAGAATCATTAAGGTTGGAAATGACCATTAACCTAACACTGCCAGGGCCACCACTAAACCATGTCCCGAAGTGCCCCATCTACACGCCTTTTAAACACCTGCAGGGACAGTGACTCCAGCACTTCCCTGGGCAGCCTGCTCCAGTGCTTGACAGCCCTTTCAGTGGAGAAATTGTCTCTAACATCCAGTCGAAACTTTCCCTGGCACAGCTTGAGGCCGTTTCCTTTGGTCCTATCATTTGTTACCTGGGAGAAAGGACTGACCCCACCTCACTACAACCTCCTTTCAGGTAGTTGTAGAGAGCGAGAAGGTCTCCCCGGAGCCTCCTGAACAAACGCAGTTCCCTCAGCCGTTCGTCGTCAGACTTGTGCTCCAGACACTGCCGCATTGTTGGACCTGCTCCAGCAGCTCAGTGTCTTTTTCTTGTGATGAGGGGCCTAAAACTGAACACAGACTTTGGTTAAAAACAATGTGGCATTTTGTTTGATAAATGGGAGAAAAATGTTGTAATATTTTGTTGCTGAAAGCTTTCTGTGTTTCCTAGGGCAGAAATAATGTTGCTCTAACCCTGCTTTGTTCACTGAGCTGTCTTCTTTTCTTTACAGTGACCAAACAGAGAGACCCAGAAACAGGCCAGCAGAGCCTTCTCTTCCAGGTAAGGGCACTGTTAAATTCTTGGTGTCAGCATTATCTGAGTAAAAGTGCTGCTGAACAAACAGTTCTTGGCATGCTTCATGAAATTAATAACAATGGAAAAAAAAGGACCTTGTCTGCCTGATGCTCTGCTGCTGATTGTGTCAGGCAAATCCTCATTGTCACTGTCAGGCTGTTTCCTTTGGTGGCATCTGTTCGGAACTGATCTCTCAATATGCTTCACAGTTGAGGGATTTGTTTTGTACAAAGGTGGGATGGAAGGGGGATGTCCTCCTGTCCTGGACATCTCCTTAATGCTGCAACAACACCCCAACAGATTGATTATCCAGAGATTGCAGAAAGTATCATGCCTCGTCACCGGTTCATGTCAGCCTATGAGCAAAGGATTGAGCCCCCTGATAGACGCTGGCAATACCTTTTGATGGCAGCAGAGCCCTATGAAACCATAGCCTTCAAGGTAAGATTTAGGATTAACTGATTGTTGGGGAAGTTCCCTTCTTATGTTTTTCAAGGCAGTAATTCCCAGTGACCATTATTGCAGACTTCTGTTCTAGCCTCCAGGGGGTTAATGGAACGGAGAGGGGGTCAAGAAGACCTGACTGGAAGTCATTAAAGCCTGCTGAGAGTCGGTGGAAGACTCTGGCCTGAAAATTAGGCTGTGTGCTGAGCTCTGGGGAGCTGTTGAATTCTCAGCGCAGAAAGGAGCCGCCTGGGCTTTGCTCCTCAGCCTTTGTGCAGATGTTGAGAGAGGGGGTTTTGCCAGCGCACTTGTCCTTGACCGATAGGGATGTAACTTAATTCTTTCCTGCCCCCATCTCTATCTAATAACATCCGAGACTAGCACAGCTCACAAAGGCCTGGAATAACTGCGCTTATCTTGCAGGCTCTGGGGCTAAAAAGGGCCATTGAGCTAATCTGGTGGTGCTAATAATAGCTTCTTGTTCTTTTTTGCTGCAGGTGCCAAGTAGAGAAATCGACAAAGCAGAAGGAAAGTTTTGGACTCACTGGAACAGAGAAACCAAACAGGTAACTGGAGCAGTGCAAAAAGGTTGAAGAGGGATGGCAGAGCAGCTTGGGGGGAAAGGTGGTGCAGGAAGAGTGTGCATCAGTTACATCCGTGCTGGCTTTGATGCTTTAATCTTCATTCCTTCTAGGCCAGGTTGGATGGGGCTTGGAGCAACCTGCTCCAGTGGAAGGTGTCCCTGCCTGTGGCAGGGGGTTGGAACTGGATGAGCTTTAAGGTCCGTTCCAAACCAAACCATTCTCTGATTCTATGAATGCAGCTGTGCAGTGACAGCTGCTGACAGAGGAGTCTTTGTGAGAAATGAACCAGGGAGGCAGATCCTTGGTTGCTGCCAGCAGCAGCAGAAGGGTGCCTAAACATGCAACACCGTGCCCACTGTGTGGCTCCTGGCTGCAGGTCTGTGGTGAGCCTGTGGTGTGGATGTACTGACGGGGGCAGATGCAGAGCGGGGGATACTGACCCATCACGGAGAGCTTAGTGCTGAGAACATGTTTCAGAGGAGTTAAGTACTAGACAAGACCAGTGCAAGTCAGGAATGCTGCCACTGTGGTCTGTGCAGCTACCGGGCCAGGAGAGGCGCGAGCTGTGTTCCTGGAGACAGGGCAGCTGTCTTGTGTGATGGCGTAAAGCTGTCCTGAGTATTAATTGTTCCCTTTTCTGCTTTCTCCCCCTCTCCAGTTCTTCCTTCAATTCCACTTCAAGATGGAGAAGCCCCCAGCTCCTCCAAACCTCCCTCCAGGGCCCCCGACCGTGAAGCGGCCTCCTCCACCTCCGCTGATGAACGGCTTGCCCCCGCGGCCACCTCTGCCTGACTCCATGCCACCACCTCCTCCAGGAGGCATGACTCTGCCTCCTATGCCTCCCTCTGGACCGGTGCCACCGCCTCCAGTGCCGCCGCAGTTGCCACCAGCCCCCGGTGTACCCCCTCCTGCTCCTCTGCCACCCATGATGAGGCCACCGCTCCCCACAGAGGGGCCGGGCACTATCCCCCCTCCGCCTCCCTCCAACTGAAGCCCCTCCTGGACTCAGTCCTGCTGGACTCCTCCAGCCCCTCTCTTTTTATATACAGCTCATGACTGATTGAGAGAACTGTTTCGGGTTTGTACACCTGCAAATTTGGCTAAATCCTGTAGGTTCATTAAACGCTTTTCAAGTTTCCTTTCTCTTTTCCCGTGTTTTGGTTAAAATATTGCTATGTGTTCACTTCCTTTAGCCCTTAGGTCAAACATTCCCAGTCTGGTTTCATGTTGGAAATTCTCCAAGGAAGAGACAAAGGATTGGAAATCTCAAGGCACTTTGCCTCCTAACTGAAAAGCTACAGCACAGCTGTGGCTGGATGTGTATCCCAGAAATTCCCAGCCAGTGAATCAGTTGAAATCTTTTATTGAGCTGCTTGTTCAGTGATGGGAGACATCTCACAGGCAGATGGGCAGGATTCCGTTACTGGGTCACCACTGATGGCAGTGATGATCACCACTTCCTTTGGAAACTGCCTTTCTCCCCCTGGTGCCGGAGCACTCAGGTGTTGCCGGCTAAAAGCTGGAACCCTCTCCACCGAGGCAGTCAGTTTGGATTGCTTCTCGGGAGTCCTTGAGAAGCACCAGACAAGATCTCAATTGAAGCCAGATTCCTCCCGTCCGGAACGCAGCTGCAGCTCGCTGGAGTGATCACACCAAAACGGCTTCCCAAAGTGTCAGTGCTCTGGTTCGTGGCGGTGGTGGGGATCTCTGGGAATGTGTAGTCAAAGAGCCGCAGTGATGTTCAATCTTAGTTTATGATTGCAATTCATTAAATGTCTGTACCGCTATGAAGCCCTTGCTGCCACGTGTGGTTTTTACTGTACCTGTGAAATGTCCCACTGGCAGGCTGGTTGTGACAAGGTTTTGCTCTCTGGTTTTAGTTATCCTTGATGTTTCCTTCAAACAACCATTTGGCTTGCCATTTCAAAGTTGAATTTGTGAGGTTTTTCCTCTCTGTCTCTTCCAGGATCCGTTTCACTGAAGTGGGGGGGCACTGAAGCAGGGCCCGAGTGCTCGGTGGGGAGCAGCAGCGCTGGGGACTGGGCTACTTGGCCTGTCCGTGCCATTGGCGAGCGCCTGGCTCGGGGTGACAGGCCCTGGGGAGGCTGAGCTTGCCAAAGCCCTGCCACCACGTGCCCCTTTGATGGGAAATCAAAGTCGTCACCCCTTCTGGCCTGACACGGGTCCTGCTCAGTCCCACCCTGTGTGTCCATGCTGGATTCACCACCGTGCCGGATGCTCTTTGGAGCTGAGCTGGCCTGATGTTTGAATGGGCTCGTGCAGGTCCGCCCTTTGCCAGGCGCATGTCCCCTGCCGCAGCTCCGGTAGAGGAGGGGGCTGCCTTCTTCAGCCTTGTGGTGGGCGCCTTTTGCCCCTCTCCAGTTCAGTTCAGCTGCGTGGTCTGTTTGTGATGTGCTGAGCTCTGAACTACAGAGTCGTGGGAACGCAGGGAAGGCTCTGAGCATGTGCTGGGACTTTCTGGCAGGTACATTTCCCGTTGCCCTCAGCTGCCGAAAGAGATACCCTGGGGGGGATATGTTTCACTGGGGTGGGTTAGGTCAGTGGTGTGGATAACCTCAACTGTTAAGGGAAGCATTGGCATCTGAGAGGGAAGAGCCCGTAAGAGAGGTGTGTTGTGAGACTTCCTAAGTCAAAGTGTTAAAAGTCATCGGGGTGCTGCTGCACCCTATGAGATTCTCCTTCAGAGGCTGAAGCAGCCTGGGCAGCCTCTAACCTGCCGCATGTGAGGTACCAGCGAAGAGAGAACACTTTCCATGCAGGTACTTAGTTTCTGCCCGTTCTCTGCCTCTATCCCCCTTCTCCTGGTTAATTCTTCCCTCCTGGTGTTTCACCGCTGATGGGAATGCTGTGTCCCAGTCCCCAAGAAGATCCAGGTCTAGACAGCCATCCTCCTTTAGAAAACATCTGAAGTCAAGGACGTGCATCCCTACAAGTGGGAGAAACAGCTTTCCTCTTCTTTTTGTTTACATTTCCAATATGGATGCAACCCCAAAAATAGAACAAAAAGGTTTCTTTGAAGCATCCCTCCCTCCTCTCCGGCACTTTGAGTTCCTCAAGGGAGGTGCGTTGTGCATTGTCAACTCAAGGCCACCGGCTCTTAAAAGGGAGATGCCATCCTCCCCTCCCGCCCCAGTGTTCTGGATGCGTGTGAGCGGCTCTGACTGTGCTGGAGTCGCTGAAGCGGGACCATGACGGCTGCTCTGAGGGTGCTCTGGCTGTGCCCGGTGCTGTTGCTTCCCTCTGCAGCACTTCCAAGAAAGGGGAGCGCGGGAGAAAGGCTTTCCCCAGTTGACCAAATGGAGCTGAAGCTGCCGGAGGAGACGGGACTCGGAGCCGAGGAGAGAAAGAGAGAAAATGCAAGTTTCGAGGACAGACTGAGACCCAGCTCGATGGGGAGCCCAAGGCCGGCTGCTGCTGCTGCTCGCCCCTTGGCAAAGCCTGGCCCAGGAACACAATGCCTCCAGGGGGTGGCTGAGGATGGGGGCACCAGCTCCAGCCTGCACCCTTGGCCGCTCGGGGGGCTGGAGGGGCCCGTGTGCAGGGTGACAATGGAGCAGGACGGGCTAACCCCGGGGCCGCTGGAGGTTGTGGGGGTTCTCACCCACTACGAAAGCAGCTTCATCAAGCTCCTGAGACAACGCACCAGCTGGGACCAGAGCTCTCTGGAGACCTTCGGGCTGTGCCCGGATGGGGAGGCGGGTGCTGCTCTGCATCCCCTGAAGCACATCCATGCGCACGTGCTGGAGCCGGGGCAGGACCGCTTCCTCGTGCTGCATCTGGAGGAAGGTTGGTGGGAGATCCCTGCATTAAGGCTGAGCACGGGGCTCGGGGGGGCTGATGCTGTTTGCTTGCCCTGAGTCAGGGATTTAGGCACCAAATTGTGCGTGCGGGGTTGGGTTCCTTTTAAAAGTAGTGAATAGTCATATGTCTGGTGGAAGGCGCTCTGCTTGTGGTGGGGGTTGGTGGAACTAGATGATCTTTAAGGTCCTTTCTAACCCAAACCATTCTGTGATTCTATGTCTTCTTGGGTCCCTTTTTAAGAAGCTTTGGTAGTGATGATGGCTTGTGTCCCTGCCTGTCACTGATGCCCGGGGGCCACACTCTTGATGGCTTCTATGCTTTCGGGATCACAAGTGTTTCTCATTCAGGTTAGGATCCCATTGCAACTCTGCTTGAGAAAAGAGAGGAGAGGGTCAGAGGGAGCCCTGGCTGCTCTTGCTGTGCTGCGTCCTCAGCTGATCTCATGCTGGGTGCTGCTGAGGGGCCTTGGGCTGGCTTCAGCCAGCTTGGAGCTTCAGCCTCACACCAAAACCGGGCAACTGGGAAGTGGCTCTTCCCCAGGCAGTGCTGCTGCCTACCAGCGGCCACAGAGTCCCCACGCAACGAGAGATGGCCCAGGAGAAGAGTTTTCCATGGGGATCTGCCCATGAAAATCTGCCAGAGCCACTCCGGGAGGGGGGCAGCCCCTGCTGACACCTCCTGAAACTGGGAAAGGGGGATCATGGAAGTCACAGCGCGGTTTGCTGCGTCCCTCCACCCCATCAGCTCCTGCCTCAGATGCTACGGCCACCGCATGGGCCGGTGCTTGGTCCCGAAGCCCCTTCCCCACGGGAGCTGCGCAGGGGTTTCACCGCTGCCTCTCCCTCGCAGTGCAGTGGGAAGCCGCGGCGCAGCTCTGGTTCAAGTTGGTTTTCCAGCCGGAGGTGGCCCGGTCGCTGGGGGCCCTGCGCTTCGCCGTCCTCCTCTTCTACCTGGGCCCCCGGCAGCGGCCGGGGCACCGCGAGCAGCTGCTGGCCACGGGCACCGGGCTGGAGCGGGAGCAGGTGGGAAAGAGGGGACTCGGCTCTGCGGGGACAGCGCCTTCACCATCCCCTTCCACCCCCTTTGCCAGTCCCGCATGGGCCCTTTGCCATCCCCTTCAACTCCTTTTCCATTCCCTCCTCCCGCCTCCCTTTGCCATCCCGCTCCACTCCCTTTGCCGTTCACTCCCAAGCCCCTTTTCCATACCCGCCCAGTCTGTTTGCCCCTCCCGGTTACTTTCCCCAGTTCATGGCCATATCCTCACCGTCCCTTTTCCATCCTTCCCCCCTCTTCTCCCTCCCACCCCCTTTTCCACCCCCTTCCAGCCGCTTTTCCATCCCCTCCCAGGCCCTTTTCCACCCCTTCCCGTTTTGCCCCCCCCCCCCCATCGCTCCCTCCCGCCGGGGCCGAGCCGTGCCTGCAGATGGAGCTGTTCCCCCGCCTTGTCCCGGGTCTCCTCCGGTCCCGTCCTCGGTCCCCGGGACCGCCGCTCTCTCCGGGGCTCCATCGCGGGGGTCCCGAACGACCCTTCCGCTGCTCCCGGGGCCACCATGGGAGGGAGAGGGAGGAGTCCCTCGGGTGCCCCCCCCGATGTCTCACCCCTCGCGCAGAGCCTCTGCCTCGGCGGGGACACCCGGTACCTGGCCCTGGGAGCCGCCGTGGCATCCGTCACCCGCACCAGCGAGCAGCTCCGCTTCAAGGCTTCCCTGGCCCTCAGGCAGCGCGGAGCGGGAGGTAGGGACACGGGACCCCCATGGGGGGGGACAGCGGGGTCTGTGCCCTCCGTGTCCCGGGACGTGCCCGAGCCCGTCTGACAGCGGGCGCTGGGGACACACGGGGGACCCCGAGCTGTGGTCCTCACCGCTGTTCTCCCCACCAGGTGCCCCCCTGCCCCCTACAGAGGCCCAGAAGCTCCTTTTCGGCTCCGATGACAAATGCTTCACCAGGATGACCCCCGTGCTGCTCCTGCTGGCCAAGGCACGGCACAAGGAGGATGAGGAAGTGGCTTTGGCCCCTTCTTCCTACCTCTCTGCAGATGGGGTGGTGGACGTGGCTCCATACCCACAGCTCAGGTCCGTGACCCTCACTGCAGCCATGGCACTGCGAGCCGGGGGGGGGGGGGAGAGGAGCACCCGCAGCCCCTCTACCATGGGGTAGGGCCTGGCGGGACCCTGTGACCCTCTCTGCGTTCTCCTCACAGCCCACCCCAGGCCGGGACCGAGGAGCTGCTGCCCCCCACTGCGCCGAGCCAAGGCAACGCTTCATCCCCCGCGCCCGGCGGCAGCAGCCAGTTCCTGGGAATTCTGACCCGGTTCATCCACCAGGTCCTGAGCCCCTCCGGGGAGCCGCCCGCCCAGCCCAGCTCCCACCACTGGCTGGACTTCCAAGTGATGGAGACCCTCCCGCACCAGCTGCTCAACCTGTCAGAGGAGGCAGCGCTGGAGCGCCTGGTGCGGTCGGAGGAGCCCTCGGTGCTGCTTTTCCCCCAGGACAGTGGGGTGGTGCTGGAGCAGCACCTGGGGGACTGGCAGCCGGAGGGGACCGTGCTGCAGCTGCTGCTGGGCAAGCTGGAAGCGCTGATCCAGGAGCTGAGGGACATCCCGGCTTTCCAAGCTAACGCGGGCCTTTTCCAGCATCTCCTGAGCTTCTGTTACTACCCCCCGGGACCGGGCGCGGGTCCAGGCCGGGAGCAGCCGCCCGGCTCGGGGAAGCTGCACGCGCTGCTGCTGCTGAAGGCGCTGCAGACGGTGCGGGAGCGCCGGCGGGTGCTGCGGCAGAACCGCAGCGCGCGGCACCAGGCCCACTGCCGCCTGCAGGAGCTGACCATCGACCTGCGCGACCGCGAGTTCATCGTCATGCCCACCGTCTACACGGCCAACAACTGCGAGGGGCCCTGCAGGCTGCCCCTCTCCACCCGCGTCCCCAGCTACTACTCGCACACGGTGCTGCTGCTGGGCATGCAGGAGCGGGGCTCGCCCCTCCGGCGCGCTCCCTGCTGCGTGCCCGTCCGCTACTCGGACCAGCTCATCATCAGCCTCTCGGCGGAGGGGCTGGAGGTCCGCAAGTTCCCCAACATGGTGGCAGAGGAGTGTGGCTGTCGATAAGAGGCACCCACCCGCCCTCAGCCTATTCCCCACTCCCCGTTTGCCTTTGCCGGTGCCTCTCCCTGAGATGGGAGCTCCCTGGGCATCCTTTCCCCGTGGTTTCGCTCTTTAGTGTTGTTCTGGTTGTGACTTCAGCCGTGGCTGCGCTGGTCCCTGGGGGCTGCTCTGCAGTCTGGCATGTCCTGTGCCTGCTCCTGATGCTGGGGATGCCCCAGGTGCCAAGCTGCAGCGGGGCTCCGGCTCCGTAGTGGGGTTTGGGCTGGATACAGGTCACCAGGGGATGGCAAAGCATGGCAGAGCCAGCTAGGATTATGCTTCGTTGTCCCTTGCCTTGTGTTCCTATAGCAGCTGGACAGGGCAGTTGTTGCCTCCTCAAGGCCTCCCTCGCTTTGCAGCATCCTCTGGCCCATCACTAAGCCCTCGCTGCCCACACAGCTCCAACCTGCGAAAGCAGAACACGAGGCAGAATCCCCTCACAGGGATCATCCTTTACCTGGGACCCGTCCCCGCGTGCCCTGGGGCCACGGGGAGGCGCTGGCAGAGACTCGGGGCTCTGCATCTGCGCTGACCCCATCCTGGGGTGAGGGAGGGAGCGATCCCGTTACTCCTCCTGCCTGCCCACGCCATTAATGGCAGCGGGCACAAGCGGCTGCCGAGGCACCTGCTCCGCGTCCCCACCAGCGTCAGCACCGAGAGCCCGGCTGCTCCCAGATCATCTTCCCAGCTCAGCCTGGATGGGGCTGTCCAAGGGTCCAAACCCCCGGGGCTCATCCCCTGCAGCGCTGCAACCGGCCCCATCCTGCAGCCCACGCAGGGACCTGAGTTCGCCCCAAGCCCATGTACGTGGGGATGGGGTCACAGAAAACACACAAACATAACCAGCGACAGGAGCTTTTCTTGTTCGGTTTTCTCTTGTTTGAAACGCCGTACCTTCTTAGAAACGAAAATAGTTTATTTTAACCTGCACTGATTTAGCGCGTACCTAATCCCGCCATGGGTTGGGGCTGTGAACGTCTCCTGTAGTTGCTACAGCGCTGCGTGATATTGCACTTGTGTTTCGTTCCTAAAAGCGACTCTGTGAAGGCGAGGCCTGAAGGGACCCCCGGTGATGGGCTCTCCAGCCCTGGTTTCTACCAGCAAAGCTTCGCGCCACCCTGCAGCGATGGCACCGGGGCCCGGCGAGGTGATTGCTCCTCTGGCACCTCTCTGAGGATGCCTTCCTTCACCCAGAATGTAATTTCTCTCTCGATTTGCTTTGAATAAAACCATGAACTAAGAGCTACAGTCTGGAGACAAACTCTGTTCACTGGGGTCCCTGTGCCCACTGTGCTGCCTCGATGCCTCTGGACCACGAGGGAAAATGGGCTGCAAGAGAGATTTTGGGTGGGGATGGAGAAGTCGCGCCAAGGCCGGGGGGGGGGGGGGGGGGGGGGAGAGAAGCTCCTTCCCCTGCTCCTTTCCGTTTGCCTTTGTGCATCTAACCCGGGGGGGGCCATAGTCCCCAGGAAGCTGGTGCCAGGCTCCAGGGCTGCTCTGCTGCTGCTGGGTGATCCTGGACCTGCTGCCCGTGCCCAGGGTGTCTCTGCAGAGCATGCAGGGAGCAGCAGGGTGCAGTGCCGGGGTTGGATCCCACTGGATTCAGCATCACCGAGCCCCTTGGTCGCCCCGGCCTCAGTCGCGCCTCTTGCCCTCCCTGGGCCGGGCTGGGCCATCTTCCCAGGGCTTCCTGCCCTTCTGCTGCCGCCAGTCCCGCTTTGGGCTCTCCCGGCTGTCATCGGCCCTGCCGGGACTGTCCCTTCCACCCCTCCCTCCTGGGCTCGTCCCGCTCCCGCCGGCTCTCCCTCCCCTCCCGGCCCCGCTTCTTCTGGGGCCGCTGCTCCGGTTCCCGGGGGGCCCTGGGGGCTCTGCTGGGCCTTTCCCCCTGCGCCCGGTCCTTGGCTCGTGCCTCCCTCCGGCCGCTCCGCTCCAGCTGGGCAGCACGGGCCTCCCGGGCCTTCTCCTCCTTCTTCTCCAGCTTCTTCTCCCGGCTCTTCTTCACCTCTGTCACAGCTGGTGTCACCTCAGGGACATCCATGGGTTCTTCTGTGGGCTCTTCATCCTCATCCTTATGCTCATCCTCATCCTTATGCTCATCTTCATCCTTATGCTCATCCTCATCCTTATGCTCATCCTCATCCTCATCCTCTGGTACTGAGCGGCCAAACCACTTCTTGAAGATCCAGGGCTCTGCCTGGGGTGGAACAGAGGGGACCAGGCACTGGTGAAGCAGCCCAAGGGACAGGGACCCCTCTCTATGGTTCCCCATATTCTCTTCCCGAGTTGCTCCTTCCCCTCCCTGGGAGGTGTCTGAAGATGCTCACCCCCCCAACCCAGACCCGTACCAGGTTGCTGTCAGCATCACTGTCATCATCACCATCATCATCACCATCATCGTCCTCCAACATGCTGCTCTCTGGCTGGACAGGTTGGGCAGTCACCACTTCCGGGACCTCTTCTTCCTTGGTGGTGACCACCTCTGTGAGGGGAGGGGAACAGACCACCGTCAGCAGGGGACGGGGCTGCTTGGGCATCATGTCCCAGACACGGGGTTCCCAGAGCCACCCCACTGTGGGACATGGCCCCATCTCAGGCTGGATCCAGGGGATTAGGGCAGCACAGAGCATCCGAACCCACCGTGAAGGGGAGGTGGCGGTGGGTCCTGCCTGCCGCGGCTGACTCCCTCCCTGGAGCATGGAGCTGGAAGAGAGGAGGGGAGAGGAGGCAGGAGGTGGCAGCAGGGTCTGACCACCCCATCCCCTTCCATCCCGCTCCTGGCTCACCTTGAAGCACCTGGAAGGTGACGCTGAGCAGGGCAATGACGGAGGCCACAAGGATGCACTTGTTGAGGGTGAGCCCTTCCCAGAGGAGCGGCTCCTCCGCGGGGTCCAGGCTGGGGGGCTCCACCTTCCTCTGCACCGGGAGGCTCTTGGGGACTGGGGAGCACAAGAACAGCGTTACTGAGCAAAGGGCTCTGAGCTGTGCGGTGGGAAGGGCTCTTAACATGCTTCTGCACAGCCCATCCAGGGCAGCACAGGGGCGGGAGCTGCAGAGACCAGCACAGGAAGGTGTTTGCACTGCAGAGGTGGGGAAAAAAGGGTCATGGGGGCCCAATCCACAGTGTTTGGGCCCTGGTAGTGCCACAGCATCCTGGGGCTCGAGCGGGAATACCTCCGCCCATGCTCCTGGCTCTGCTGCTCCCCTCCTAAGGAGCAGATTAGGGCAGGGCAGACAGGAGGAGGAGGAGTTGGTCCCATTGTGGCCATGGGGGCCAGGCTGACCATTCTGGGGCAGAGAAGGGCTTCCCTGCACGCCTACCTGGAGGGCTGGCAGCGCTGCCTTTGGCTCCCACCTTCTCCGCCCGCTTCTTGTCCACACCGAGCGGTGCTGGCTCGGGCATGCTCAGCTCAGGCTTGTCCAGATCCTGCTCAGAGACACCAAGCCGGGTCCTTGCCTCCTCTAGCCCCTGCGGGGAGGGGTGTGAGCGTGGCTGGGGTTGTCAGAGCATCACAGGGCCCCATGGGGAAAGCAAACAGCATGGCCGGGATGGGGGACACGGTGCACGTCCTGTGCCGGGAGAACAGGGAGTGTACGACGCGCGGGGGTCTGCGTTTGGTGCTGCTTGGGGACAGGCGCTTTGGTGGCCAGGCTGGCTGCTGGCTGGTGCCATCAGAGCCATAAGGGAGAGCTGCCACCGGCAAGGACCAGTGCAAGTGACAACTGAAGGATGCAGCCTTCGGTGGCACCAGGATGTGCGCTGCAGAGCCCTCCTGGATGGTGCTGTGGGACAGTGTCCCCCCCCTCACCCCCCAGCCCCTGCACACTGTGCACTCACATGGGCTCTGCCGCTCTCCCCGTCACTGCTCACCAGTGCGTCAGCATCTGTTAAAGACAAGCACAATGTGGTTCAATCGGCGGTGGGTTTGGGGAGGGGGCCAGGGGCTGGGGGTGTGTGGTGTTCCCGCTGCCACCCACCGGCCCGCAGAGCGGGGACATCATGGCCATGGTTGGACAGGTCACCCGCGGAGAGAGCTTTCGGAAGACAGGCAAAAAGCCCCTTGGCCATCATGGCAGCAGCTGGCGTGCTCAGGGAGTAAGAGGAGCGCTGGGCAGGTCTGGGGCTGCTGAGCCCAAAACGTCATCGTCCTGGATATCCCAAGGGAGCTGCAGCCAAAGGGGGTGGTGACATCCCCTGCCAAGGCGCCCAGCGGGGACAAACATCCCACAGACACCCTGGAAACACACGGCTGGAGGCAGCTCAGGCTACAGCCTAGAGAGCAGGACAAGCTCCAGGTACCATGCAGTAACCAGACCTCAAAGAAGACTTCAAGTCACCCATGAAGCTCAGGGATGGCTCTTGGGGCTCTTCCGAGATGGGAGAGAAAACCAGAGTATCCCCAGTGGTTCAATGCAATGAAGGGCTGGGAACGTGCTCCCTGGGGGCTTCTCTGCCCCTGGGTCTGGGCTGAGCTTTGGGGTGAGGATACACCAATAGGGTCCCAAAACCAAGTGGCCTCAGTACCTCAGCATCGCTGAGCACAGCCCTCTCTGTGCTGGGATCTGGCTGCCATATCCTTGCAAGGCCTCACTAGAAGGAGGAAGTTTTTGTCCCTCTTTGAGCCAGATTCAGTTTATTTTCTCCCAGTGGGAGAATGAACGTGGAGAAAAGATACCAGTTCCCAAGATGAAATCTAAGACACGGTATTGGAAGCAAAACACAGGAATAAGAGGAACCTTCTTGGCTGGGGAGCCATGGTCTGAAAGGTCTTTGCTTTCAAGAGGAAATGAAAAACCAAAGCCTTTGGTTTTGTTCTAGTGATAGTGAGTCTGATCCCTTCCCTGCTGTGTTGGCTTGGAGGGCTCCCAGCCCTGATGAAAGTGCAAAGACAGAGAACTTCTCCTTAAAGAGCTTTTCCCCCCCAAGTGCCTGATGTGGTTTTGATGTACACAGCAATTCACAAAGATGAACGCAAGGAAGATGAAGGAGGGCAGAAGCCTCTCTGCTCTTCACCCTGGCTACTGCCAATGTCCCTGCAGGGTCAGTGCCACACAGGTGCCCCTTCATGTCCAACATCGCCCCAAGAGTTGATGGTGCTATAAAGAGCCACCTCTGCCAGGCTGAGCCCCCCATTTGGCACCTCCTGGCCACTGCCTTGCAGTGAGGACAAAGGTACCTTTGCTCCTGTCCTTCCTTGGCTGCCTCTGAGTGCTCACCGCCTGCCCGGGCAGCTCGTCGGTGGCCTTGGGGCCTCCAAAGTCTTTCTCCTCACTGGGACCTGCTGCCATGTCACTAAACCAAGAGGGATAAAACAAGTGGGCAGCAACCCTGGTGCTGGGCAGCAGTGTCCCACAGCACACAGCATCCCACCACATCCTTGCTCTGGTCCCCAACCCTCATCGGAGCTCAGCTCCCATCATGGGGTGCTGAGATGGTGCCTCCATCCCTAGGGCATCACCTGGGAGGAGGAGCCCAAACCACCTCCAGCCCCAGGGCACATTCAGAAGGGCTCTGTGACAGTGACATCCATGCTGTGCCCAGGCAGGCAGCCACTCACCCCCTGTGCCAAGCGCCCCACGGACATTAACTCAGCCCCAGAGCTGACCACCTCCGTGTCTGGGTCTGTCCCTCTCCTGATGGGAGATGGGGGTCCATGCCCTGGCATGACGATGCATTTCTCCTGGCAGGAGATGGATGCATTTCGGAGCTCTACAGCCCACATGGGATCCTCATCCCCAGCCAGCATGTCACTTACAGGAACAGGCTTCCCAGCAGTTCCAGTTCCCAGCACACAGCCACTGCCTATGCCAAGCAGAGCAGGGAATGCCACCAATGCCAGGGACATTTTGCCCGTGGCAGGGCTGGTCACTGACAGCCACAGAGCCCAGCTCCAGCCCTTGGCTCACGCTGTCATCCCATACAACAGCTCGACCCATCCATCCCTTCCCCGGCTCTTCCTGTGCTCCCACTCCCCGGACACATGCTCCGCGTGCGAGATCCTCTCTTAAACGTACAAAACTGCAGGTACTCAACAAATGATCAGCTCTGCGCTGCTGCCACCGGGGCTGATCCTGCACCGGCTCCTGAGGTTGCTTCAAGCGCTGACTCACATCAAAGAAGCTTCCAAAAATAGTCCCCTCGCTCGCCCTGCTCTCCCTGTGCACACTGGAATGGCAGCACCGGGACAAGCCCCGGGGCCCTGGATCCACTGGGCTGAGCGCTTCCTCATGGGCTGTGCCCAGGGGCTCCCCCATGTCCCACCAAAAGAGTTAAAAGCCACCAAAAGTCCTACCTGGGGCTCGCCACCAGCGCTGCTCTGCCTCCAACCCCGGCTGGCCCCGGCTCTCTGGGGTAATATACAGCAACAGCTGCCCAACGGTGCCGGAGCAAAATAGCACCCAATCACCGGGAACCCGAGCACCCACCCTGCTGCAGCCCCACAAAAGGCAGTTGAGCCCCAAGCACCGAGAGCAGGGGCTGTTTAGTGAGGCTGGAGGGGGATGCGGCTCTCAAGGGCATCTGGGACATGGCTTGTCCCTCTCTGAGCCCCCTTGGAGGGCGCAAAGAGGGGAGAAGGGGCCGTTTGCTCCCCAACCTGGGTTAGAGAGACGGGTGCTGGGGATGCAGAGGCTGAGCAGAAACCTGCCTGGCACGGTTAAGAAGGGGCAGCTGAGGAGCAGCAACCCCCTGGCCCAGCAGTGCTGGTGAAAGCCACCTTTGGCCAGTGGGTTATTGCTCTCTGATCCCTCCAATTTTCCTGTGCTACCTGTTCCTACAGCCAAGTCCCCAGGAGTCCCACGTCCGCAGGCACCCCTAGGGGAGGCAGGGAGGGATGTGGTCCTCACTGCGGCTTCCCTCTCATGGGAGGTGGTGAGGAGGTGAAGCATCCCTCTTTTGGGGAGCTGAAAAGGACCATTGGGCGCAAGATTACCCAGATGGTCCTTACCTGTGCCAGCCTGGCACATCTTGGAGGCATTCTGCTTTGAGGACGTCTCTTATGGAGAGCCACTTCTGAAAGGCTTCAGGTTAAAACACCCCCGAAATTGTGACATTTCATGCCTGCAGTATTGCCATTTTCATTCAGCAGAGGTGTGAAAGGTCTTTGACTGCAAGATCTAAAGGAGCAATAAAGTGGGCACAGGCATCCCCCAGGGGATACAGCCTTTTTCCAGGGCTCTGGACAGCCGGCGGGACTGTGTCGTGGTCCTGCTTTAAGACCACGCAGCAAATGAACCGGGGAGCAGTTGTCTGCTTTCCAGGGCAGGGATTTCCCCCCTTTGGCAGACACAGGACCCAGCACGCCATGAACCCTGCTGCAGTGTAAATAACGTGGCTGCAGAAGCTGAATGCAGATGGAGGGAGGGATGGAGCTGTAAACATGGCCCCCACACCATTCCAGGGCTGCGGACACACACGCCAAGGGGAGTTTTCCCGGTTTCATTCCCACTCCTGTAAGGTCAGGGCTGTTACCTGGCAAGGCATGCTTGCTTTATGGGGATGTAAGGAAAGCAGGAAATCATTAACAGGCCAAATAAAACCCCCTTCTTCTCCCAGTTAATCATGCTTCCCATGAGCTTGCAGGCTCTTCAGCTTTCTCCTGCCTCCCGTGGGTGAGCTGATCCTTCCTAGGTTTGAATGGAAAACATCTGCATGCACAGGGCTCAGGGAAAAGTCCTCTCACTCGGTCCCTGCATGGGGCCACAGGACAGGGAGCACTCCTCACCCTTTCCAGGGCCTTTCATCACGTAGTTCCTGCAGTGGGGAAGGGCCAGAAGTCTTTTTGCCTCCACATGTTTAACTCTGAGCAGCTTCCCACCAAGCTGCAAAGCCTCCATCGGCCAACTTATCCCAGGCAGATGGAGGAAAGAGATTCCCAGAGGCAAATTCTTTCCTAATTCCTTCAACCCCCTCCCAAAACCCCGCTTCTCCCTTGCCCTGAGACTGATAAAAGTGTCTCTGGGATGGGGTTGGCTCAGAGAGGGGGAAACAGGATCCGCTCTGAGACCAGGAGGGGAGAAAGCTGCTGGTGACGGTTGGAGGCTCGGCTGCAGATGGGCTGTGCTCAGTGTCCAGGCTAAATACTGACTCTCTGGCTTTGGCTTCATAACACGAATCTCTCTTTCCTGACTTCCCAGGCTGTCAGGTCGCCTTGGATTCACAGGGATGTATCTGTCCACAGTGCACCGGCCACCCCAAGGCTCTGCCATGGCTTCGTGGTTTGTGATCCACACGGACCAAGCTGTGCTGCAGCATCCCCTCATCCCCTCGCTTCTATGGCAACGCTCATTTATCCTCCCACCAGGACACAATCTTCTTTCTCCCTGTCTTTAATAACTTGCAGTTAAAAAGCAATCATAAAGACATTAAATTAGTCACTGATTATTTTTGGCACAGGTTAGTTCTGGGGATGAATTTCCCTTTTCCCTGTGCAATTCCCAACCTCCCCAGAGTCCTTACTGCTATGGCAGCTCCAGCTCGACTCCATCTCCTCCTGCCACAGGTACAGCGGGAGGCAAAAGCTTAAGCTGGTTGTGCAGGTGGGCTTCCCACTGTCCTGGCTCTCAGCTCAAACACATTGGCTCCCTGGGCTGGCTGTGGGTCTACCCCCTGGATTTCATCCCTGGCTCCACCAGACCTACCCACCCAGATTCCCAAAGCCTGGGAATCCAAACCACACTTCCAGGCCTTGAAGCTTTCATCTTCCAACCCCTCACATGGGCAGGGTTGGGCTCTTGATTTTAGAGATGAGAGTTTGGATGCTGTCTGCAAAGCGCAGGTTCTCTGGGCAAAGCCTTTCTCTGTAGGTCGGTGCCTGCTTCAGCAAGAGCCCCATCACTTCCATGCTGGCACCATCCCTTCACACTGCTGTGGGTAGCACTGGGCCCTGGCTCATCCAGGGCTACATAGGTGAGTTCCCCCCTTTCCTGCTGCCACAACGTGCTGCCTGGCAGCACCGGCACTAAACAAATACTGGAGATGCACGTGGCGCTCAGGCCAGGCATTGCATGGGCTTGTTGTAGGTGCTTCATGTCTTGGAGCACTCCACCCTTCTCTTAGATGTGGTTGGAGGTTGCCACTGGGCTAAGATGCGATTGGAGAGGGGGAGCAGGGCTGGCAGCTGGAAGAGAGGATCACAGAAACTCCATTTCTTGGGGAAATGGGGTGAAAGAGCATCCAGATTCCTTGCAGGATCAAAACCTGAAAGGCACAAATGTCCCCATAGCAACCTGGCCACGTCCCAGCGCTGATAACAATATTCTGCTGACCTGAATTTCCTCTTTCAGTTGGATCCAGCATACATCAGCTCTTCCCATCCTGAACAGTTGTGCAATGGCTGTGTGTTGAAACACAGCTGCTGCCTCCTTACCTCGAGGTAGCAGCACATCGGCATCAACCGGAGGGATCATTTCCCCATGTGACTGCAAGAACCATAGAGCTTTACTGGTAAGGGCATTACGAAGAAGTGATTGGGAAGTTACAGGAAGCAATGTCTTCTCTTTGCCAGCTGCGCTTCTGCTGTCAAATTAAGATCTGTCATCACAGGAAACGTTAGATACGTTGAGCTGAGCAATCTCCTTGTGGAGGTGCAGCTAATTGAAAGCCTGAAGCACTCTGGAAGCTGGATGCTCCTGTGGCTTCACACCACCAGGCTCTGCAGTGGGGTTGGGTAGCGCTGCCCGTGTCAGAGGGGATTGGAACTGAATGATCTCAAGGTCCTTTCCAACCCAAACTATCTGTGACTCTATGAAATAAGCTTCACAAAGAGCAGAAGCAGCAACAGAAAGGGTGCTCGTTGCTGTGACATCCGTGTGTGAGCTGGGACGAGCACGGCACAGGGATGTGCTGCAGGCAGCATTCCCCCCTTGTGGAAGGCTCCAGCCCATGGCTCTCAGTGCAGCCGCTGGGACCACACACGGGTGAGTAACACCCGTAACCCACCTCAGAACCCCAGCACCTCGCTGAGTCGTTGGAAACACTGATCCCTCTGTGATCTGCATTCAGAGCAGCTCTGAATTAAAGCCAAAGCTGATCACACTTTAATCCACGTGTGACCTAAATACTCGGAGTTACCAACCTCGGAGGTTTTCACTCCCTTTGCCTGGCAGAAGGAGCAGCATTCAGGTCAGTGGGAACAGAAGATGCTGGATCCCATTAAATGCTACTTTAAGTCTCGGCTGCTTTCAGTAATTGTTCCATGATCCATTTTCTCACAGCCCTGCACTGCTTAAGGCTAATCATTATTGTCTTTGAAGTTTTACAGCTGTTGGTACCTCCGAGGAGAACACAAGTACGTGACTGCGTTGGAACATGACATTTCAAGCGAACTGTCCTTGGAAGTGCCATCTGGGAATGGGGAAATGTTTGTCCCTCAAAGGGCCACTCTTGGGGGTTGGTGCTCTACGAGTCTGAAACAGCCACATGAGGGTAAACTGATGCCAAAGGAGCTTAAGAGGGAAGTGAAGCTTTGGGTAAGGGGTGCTGGAACAGCCTGGGGGTAATACCACAATGGTCGCAGTCTTTCCCTTTCTGGTTTTCCTGCAGGAGGGCAGTGGCTGGTTCATTAGTGCCTTTATCCATTGGGCCTGAGACGTTTTGTTGCAGGCCAGGGGTGTTGCTGGTGTAAATCCAAGGCAGCTTCTCTGAACCCAGGGGGTTATGCTCGATCAATGAGGAAATTATGGAGCTGCAGCTCTCTGCCACCAAGAGGGCCTGTCTTTGGGACTGATGCTCCTTCACAGCTCCCTGCCATCACCAGAAGAAAGCAAATGTCCTGGAAAAGCCAGGCTGCAATCACCAACTTGCCATGATTAACACAAGCTTAGGCAGAATTTCTGAATGAATGACAGAGCGGAAGATTCAAGAAGGAGCCTTGAACGCACATGGGCTCCTGCCCACTTGGCTGGGGAAAGGTCTTTGAAGGGACTTGGACAAGCACCTCCACCTCCCCAGTTAAGCAATCATTCAGCCTGCAGCACTGCTCTGCTTTTCATGCTGTTTTCTCAGCAGCACCACGTGGGGATGTGAGTACTGAGGCTTGTCCTGACTCTTCTCCCTCCTGAAGAAACCAAACAACCTCCTCCTCCCACCGCTTTCAGCAGCCCGTGCCATGTTTTGGGCCAGGACGGAGCCCTCCATCATCATGCCATGGATCACAGCAGCGGAGTTTGGCACAGACTGAATTGGTTCCCATGATCGTCTACGCCACCAGTCTGGTATTTCTTGGCAAAAAGGCACAAAGGAATGAAATGGGGTAGGTAGGTGCAGGGACACGCACGGGAAATGGCAGCGTGCCCATGTTTGTTTGCGTGCGCAGCCGGCGAGGACTGAGGCAGGAGCCTGCAGGCTCTGGTAGTAACAGCTACTTCAAACGACGATGGGATTCCTGAAGAATGGCAACACTGGTGCGTGAGTGGGAAGAAGAGCAGGAGATGAGCGGCTCCACAGCCTTGTCCCAGCAGCAAGGTGCTCAGTGTCCCCGCCAACCCATCTCTTGTCTAGGGGGCTCCTCCAGTGACCGCTGAAGATGGTGTGACTTTGGTTGTACATCCCAACTAAAGGACCAGGGACTCGGATCCCGGTGTAGGCTCCATCCTGGGAAGAAACCCCAGGCAGGGAGCTGGGCAGGAACTGCCTTGTCCCTTTCCTAGCTCTGGGGCAGGGATTTGACTTTGAAGCGCGGCTGCCCTCGAGTGGTGTCTCAGGGGCAGGAGTGAAGCTCATTAAAGGGATGCAAACGCCTGGGAGACAGCTCCAAGACAAATGTTGAAACACAACTCCCCACAGTTTCACCAGTTCCCCTCCCTCCTCCTCGCCACACATGTGCCCAGCCTGCCTCTCATTGGGAGGTAGGAAAGCAAAGCCAGCTGAGTCCTTCTGCTCTGGGCTTTTTTTGTTCCAGTGAAACACAAACAACAGCCTGAAAGAATTTCCTCCTCAAGCCCCACGTTAGGCCCCAAATTGGCCATTCAAAACCACGAGGGTTTTCTTTCCATAGGAAATGCCGCAGGACTCTCAGCGCCAGCAGCCCCCATCTCCAAACACGATGTTTGCTGTGCTCAGGCCACTCTGCATCTCAGGAAGGAGTCAGATCTCATCACAACAGAGTACGGTGTCCAGGTCAGCCTCAGGACTCTGCAGTGATGCAGCTGATTCCATATTCTGACATATCTATTCTATTATATCACCATATCTATTCATATAATGGTTCCATATTCTAGACATGCAGGGATTTTAACAGCAAAGCAAGGAGAGCAAAAGACACCTTCAACTACCTCTGCCCCTTCACAGATGTGGGATAGAAGAACCATCTCCATCCCCATTGGCCTCTTGTAGTGTTGGATGGACCCCACACTCTACTAGAATCCAGGTAGACCACGCACCTTGAACAACCCACTGGTATTTTCCAGCCCTACGTATTGCAAGGGGGGTGCTACAGAAATGCTGGTGGGGGCAAAGAGGCAGCCCCCCCCTTCCATGCCCACAGAAGCTATCCCCATCTGGGGGAACAACCACCCCCAAAGTGCTCTACAGTCACCACTGGGCTCTTCTCTCCTACAGCGACCAGAACCAGAGACAGAAACAGGTGATGAGCAAGAAAATGAGGAAGAAGCCTGGAGAATCCAATCAGCCCACACCAGAGTCCCATTTGGAGTGTTTTGCTCCTGCACTTGGAGGTGAATGATCTCATTGGAGAAGCATCAAAGGCAGCAAAGCATCTCTGCAGGTGAATGAACAACAGAGCCAGGCTGAGAGCTGCGGGACAAGCTGAGGCAGGTTGCAGCGCAAGGCAGAGCCGGGGTTTGGTTTGGAGCCCTGGGCTGCCTCGTGGGAATTTCTTTTAAAGTCAGGCTGGGGAGGAGCTTTGGTGAGTAATTGCTCCATGGCAGGTCCAAGAAGTGAATAATTTTCCAAGAATAAAGGTTAAAAGCCTACAGACTCCGATGAAAGGTGCTCTATAAATAGGACTAAGTAGGCAGAGCAGTGGGAATAACGGGCAAAAACCTGATATTGAAAGGGGATGGAAATGATCTGACACCCACGTTGGGATTGGACGTGTGTGGTTGTCCCTGCCAAGCAGATGCTTTACATAAGCTAACACTGCAAAGAGCTTTGCTTTGGTTTTGGCTTTTAAAACAACTTTTAGACACCTCCCTGAGAACACGTCTGAAACCATCCCACCCCAGTGATACGCACTTGACTTGTCCTTGGACCACAGCATCGTGCTGGCGCATGGCACAAGGCACCAGGACAGCAGCTGAAATTTGGCGTTGCTCAAACCATCCCATGGGATGACTTCTGCTGTGTCCAAGGAACCGGAGGAGCTTTCCTAGCAATTTCTGTCCCTTATCCCCCCTCCCCACTGCCCTTTCTGTTCTCACTGGGGACAAGCAGGGTGCCCTGGGCAGGGTGTAGGACGAAGAGATGGAGCCTTGATGCTGACATGGGCATTGCATGGTGGAGTTCTGCCTGCCTGCGCAGATGTGTGGACCTGCATCTCCCTGTTTCACTCAAACACTCAAACATCCATTCTGGAGACATTGATCCTTTCTTCCAGTTTACCTTTTGCTAGTCAGTGCTCCCTATGGTTGTTAGTAAGAGGGGTGGGGTGCCAGACAGCATGATCACGTACACTCTGGTTCTTTAAAAAGCAATAATCTATTGCAATAAGAGGCATAAATGAATCATAGAGTCATTGAATGATTTGGATTGGAAGAGTCGTTAAAGCTCCTCCAGCTCCAGCTCCTCCACAAGCAAGGACACCTTCCACTGGAGCAGGGTGCTCCAAGCCCCTGTGTCCAACCTGGCCTTGAACACTGCCAGGGATGGGGCAGCCACAGCTTCTCTGGGCACCCTGGGCCAGTGCCTCAGCACCCTCACAGGGAAGAGCTTCTGCCTAAGAGCTCATCTCAGTCTCCCCTCTGGCAGTTAAAGCCATTCCCCTGTCCTGTCCCTCCATCCCTTTTCCAAAGCCCCTCTCCAGGTTTCGTGCAGCCCCTTCAGGCACTGGAGCTGCTCTGAGGTCTCCCCTTCAGGAGCCTTCTCTTCTCCAGGCTGCCCCAGCCCAGCTCTCTCAGCCTGGCTCCAGAGCAGAGCTGCTCCAGCCCTCGCAGCATCTCCATGGCCTCCTCTGGCCTTGTTCTAATGAGCTAACACGGCTCAGGGATCTTACAGCCGCTGTAGATGTAACTGTGCAAATGTCAACTCAGGGTTTACAACAGCAAAAAGGCACTTTCGGGAGCCGCTGTGACTGGTACAGAGTTGATGCTAGAAAAACCCATCCTGTGGTTGCAGGTATCCCCTGCGCACCCATATCTTGACTGCCGACAGCAGCTCAGGTCACCTCTGAAAAGACACAGGTATGTGAGACGAAGGGCTGGGTGTGGGAGCAAAGAGTGCATATGGCAGAGCTTCCACATGAGGAAAGACGGAGAGGGAAATGTCAGCTTGGAAGAGAGACAGAAACCTGAGAGAGCTCTGGAGTGGGAACAGCTCTCCAATTCATAAGGCACAAAAATTGGGGTCCCAGATGTTAACTAGCAAGTGACAGGCTGCAAACCAGCACAGGTCTTTTGCCCAGACACATAAGGGAGTCATGGGCCTCACTGCCATGGGATGCAGTAGGAGACAAGTGAAGACATGCTTTGGGAAAGGGTTTCAAAACCTGCCTGGAGGAAGGGTCCATGCTGTCAGCCTCAGAGCAGTGGCGCTGCCTGCTCAGCCTGGCTGCAGTTGCAGGGAAGATGCAAATCCAGTAAAGTCAGATGATTTACAGGAGCTTTGCAATTGTGTCCAAGGTTAGAAGCGGGGCCCAGATCTGCACATCCAAACAGATTTCCCATTAATTACTATGGTAAGGCTTTTCATAAAAGCATGAGGATTCACGAGGAACCTGTAATGTTTAATTAAAGGGGAGAAACTGATCCTGGTGGGAAAAACTTCCAGATCTCATGCCAAGCTCATCATTGACTTAATTTACAGGACAGAAGCAGGCCAGAAAAAGGCATAAGCAGCAAAGTCATGGAACCTTTGCCAATTTGGGATACAATGGCTGTGCAAAGGGTGATTTATAAATGAGATGGAGGCGGAGGTGTAGCAAGGAAACAGTGAGAGAACTCCCAGCAGCACAGGACGGGAGGATCTAACCTATACTCTGCTCCAGCTGCTCTTCTTGCTACTGCCCCTGTTCCTGCCTCCTGGCATGAAGGTCACTGGTCTCATACAACCATGAAATTTCTCATTAGCTTAAATTACAAGTGTCCTTCAGGCTCCTAACCCGGGATGTCAAACTGTCAAGGCTGCCACGTCCGTGACGTAGACACAACTTCTGGTCTAACTCCAGCAAAACTGATAGGATTACTTTGGATTGATACCAGTGGCACCCCCTGCTCCCACCCGCTGCCAGGGAGCGTTTCTCCAGTTTCCCTGGAGGGGCCTCGGCTTTCTTGCCCTGTGCAAGCCTCTCGGTGTAACCATGCCCATGGTGGGATGCAATGTGTGCCCTAAAAGGGATTCTTGGTATTATTCACGTGGAAAAAATGCTGTGGGATTGCTTCCCTTCACGTAAGTGACTGCTCCCATGACCTCAGCTTCATGACTCTTGATTTCTGAGTGAAATCATTTCCAATACTGAGAAGGGAGAGGCTGCCGGGTTTGCGGGGAAGGCAGCGGGGAGGCGAGTGAGCAATTGCTTGCAAAAGAGGCTGGCTTGGGAGCCACACCTAAGACGAGCTTGGCTCCAGCCCTGCCTCCCCACACCAGCTTTCCCGTGCCGCCTTAACAACCATGAGCAAACCAGCGAGTTGGGACCCTGAGCAATATTTAGGAGCCACAGAACCAGCAGCTGGAGATGCCTTTGGTGGGGTGTCCATCAGTTCCCAAATACTGATGTGGAAAAGAGGGAGGGGAGGGATTCAGAGCTAAGAAGGGACAGGAGGTCACTGCAGTTACTCGAGCTCAGCTGCAGTTCCACAAATGCTTTGAGTGTTGTTCCCTTCTGTCCTGGGCAGCCCTGAGAAAACTGAAAGCTCAAAGTATTGGGGGAAAAAGGAAACAAATAGAGGGGAATGACAGGAGCAGCTCCCTGATTGTACAAGGAGATGCCTCCAGCTCCCTTCATTCTCTCAGTTGCTGGAAGAACCAGGATTTTGCAACAAACCTGAATTTGAGTACTAGAGAGTGAAAGGAACTGCAGTGGCATCAGGTGGCTCATGTCACATCCCTGAAGCATCTCATGGGCAGCCCCAGGCTGCAGTGCCACAGGTAAGTACTTAGGATGAAGCTTCTCCTATGGAGCCAGGCTGAGAGAGCTGGGCTGGGGCAGCCTGGAGAAAAGAGGGCTCCTGAAGGGGAGACCTTAGAGCAGCTCCAGTGCCTAAAGGGGCTGCACGAAACCTGGAGAGGGGCTTTGGACAAGGGATGGAGGGACAGGACAGGGGAATGGCTTTAACTGCCAGAGGGGAGACTGAGATGAGCTCTGAGGCAGAAGCTCTTCCCTGGGAGGGTGCTGAGGCACTGGCCCAGGGTGCCCAGAGGAGCTGTGGCTGCCCCATCCCTGGCAGTGTTCAAGGCCAAGTTGGACACAGTGGTTTGGAGCACCCTGCTCCAGTGGAAGGTGTCCCTGCCCATGGCAGGGGGTGGAACTGGATGAGCCTTAAGGTTCCAATCCAGACTATTCCATGATTCTATGAAAACCAGCCTGCCTCCTGCTCCTCCCCCATTGGGAAAAAGGCTCTCACCGTGTTTCAGAAAGACACCAGGCGCACAGAAGGGATTTCAAAGCAGAAGAAAACGAACTGAAAAGGCAAAAACATATGCAAAAAAGCCCAACCCAAGACTCTTGGGCGCAAAAAGCATTGCTGGTGCCAGGAATACGTATGCAAGGGGGATGTTTGAAGATAAGCACCAGCTCACACCACAGATGAGAGAAGATCCACCTGTCAGGGCAGCCTTTGCATTCCTGCAATAGGATGGGGCTGAAGTGTGTAGGCTGGTGAAAATCATGCAGGAGGGTCTGGGGCAGAGCCACAGGCTGAGCGAGACTGAGCACTGAGCCTGGACCTGCTCTGGGCTCTGACCAGCAGCAATCCCTTCTCCTCGAAGTGTTGCAGCTTCCCTTTCTGTCAATAGAGGGAATAGTACTTGCTGTGCACATGAAAAGAAATGTCATTCACTAAGCTGGGTTGTAGAAAGTCCTGGGTGAGTTTTCAGGAGAACTTTGGATTTTTGTCACAAGATTTACCCCTAAATCCACCATCCACAACCATATAACAGTATCTTCCAGAGCCGCATTCAGTCCAGCTTCCAACAACAGGTTTTTCTGTTGTCTCAAGATACGATCCACTGATTTGCTACATCCTTTAACCAGAAATCCTCCTGGACACCCAGCCTAGAATTTCCATGTATTTAGCTTAATCCCCTTCGCAACACATCATCCGTGCTGCTGCCTTCCTCCTTTGGGCACTCATCACTTGTGATTGGCAACAGCAGCAATTTCTCAGTTGGCCTACAGCATCTGCTCCCATCTTCCCTGTTTTTCTGGGACAAATCCAGCACAGGGCCAGGTCCTGTGAAGGTTTCTGCCCTGAGCTTTCCCATCTCCATTCCCACAGTGTAGAGAACTGGAGGCAGCTGGCGGGGCCGGTGCATGTCTCACAGCACAGGGATCAGCTGGAGAAGGGAGCACAGGGGTAATGCAGGGCAGTGAGGGAAGGCAGGGTTTGCACAGGGAATTAAAACAGTGAGCCCAGGCAGCCCTGTCTGCCAGTGAAAGCCTTTTCTTACACCTGAGAACATTATCACAACAAAGAAAATACAATGAGAATGAGAGCAGGAGTTAAAGAGGGAACTTGGGCAGCACTGGGAGTGGAGGGAGAGGGGAAATATAAAAAGGAGAAGGAAATGAATCAAGGATATAAGTGAGCAAATGAGCAGAAATTTGGGTTAAAAAAGGCAGGATCTAAAAAAGGCAAAGAAAGAAACAAAAATGGAGCACCATGGCAAAGTAAATCCATGGGGAAAATGCAGGAGGAGAGCACCTGGTCAGCCCCAGCGGACAAGAACTGTGAAGGGGATGGATGGATGGATGGATGGATGGATGGATGGATGGATGGACCCACACAGCTCTTGGGGCAGGTTCACGGGATAATCACTGGCACCAGTGGTGCCCATGGCCAGTGTGTCACCCTGTGCCCAAGCATGTGCCCCATGTCCATGCCCAGGGAAGTGCCCCCGCTGCAGCAGAGCTCACGCCCGACGGGTGCTCAGGGCTGGACCGCAGCCCTCACGGGCAGTGGGACCAGCATCCTCTGCCACAGCCACCTCTCCCATCTGCGTTTGCTTGTGCCAGATGGGAAGGGGAGGGAGGGAGGGATGGGGGTTGGGGCTGCATTGCTGGGATGTCAGGGATTCGTTTCTATTCTTTTCCCGGTGACATCTAAATGGCTGGTCCCAAAACGCTTGCTGATTGCTGTGTTTTTCCCAATGACACAAAGGCGAGAGGCTTTTGGAATAAATAATTTAGAGGCAGGAGAAAAAAAAATATATATATATATAAAGCAGATCTGACCCCCAAGACACATTCACCTCCTTCTCACCCTCCCCATAAGCATGTTTTGGAGCTGCTCAAGTAAAAGGGGAGAGTGAGCAGGAGTAATTTTCCACGGATGCAGGGAACAATTGAGCCCCGCATGGTTTTCATCGTTAAAATGCTTACCTCCAGCAGTTTATGTTCATCCCCACCAGACAAAGGCGATGTGCATGCAGAGACCAGTTTAGTCTTGCTCCACCCGCCGTTAGTGAGGAGCCGAGGTGCGGGGTGACAGGGAGGAGGAGTGGGGGATGAGATGCTAAAGCCACGAGGTGGGATCCGCTCCAGCTCCTCTCCCTGCAAGGGCAGGGGATGGTTGAACCCAGCTCTGAGTCACCCTTACTCAGCCCCGGCAAAGCCTCACCCCTGCCCAGGTACATGGGCTGGTTTGGGGAGGGAAGAGGGGCACAGAGGAAACAGGCATGAGGGTTTAGGGGGAAGCACCCAATGCTGCTGGTGTGGCACCATCATCTCTGCATGTGGACAGGAGGATGGGGGAGAAAGAAGGTCACGTTGCTTTGCAGTGGTGCCAGCCTGGCACTGCTTCAGCCAAGGCATTTCAGCCTTGTGCTGCCATCCTGGCTTCACCTGGGATCCAGCCCCTCCACTGACACAGCAGCTCCAACCACCCTACAGACATGGGAGAGCACCTTCTCCATCCATCCATCCATCCATCCATCCATCCATCCATCCATCCATCCTCTGTGCAAACACCAGGCAGCAGTGGGACTATACCCTGCAAGAGAGCTGAGGATAGATGCTGGTACCATGTTCAAGCTGAGAGACTTCAGAAGAGAGCAAGTGGACATGAGCATCTTCAACACTGTCTCCCTGACAGCACAGCCCAAAGAGGGCTGAACATGTCTGGAAGCATGAGACTGGGGAGTGGAGCCTGAGCCCTAAAGATCCCCAAATCAAACAAAGCCTCACCATGATCCTTTTTCCTCTTTGTCCTCAATTCCCTTGACATCTCCACTCCTTTCAGGTGGAAGAACATCCTTCAGTCAATGGCAAGGAGCTCCCTGGCTCTGAGCATCACCTGCATCCCCCGTGGGAGGAAGGAGGACAGGGTCTAAGCCCCATATGTCCTGTACTCTGATGTCAAACCTACCCACAACTATGAAAAGAACAACCTGTTTTTATAACACAGATCTGCACAAAATAAGAGCTCCAGGCTTTTGCAGCTACAAGAGCTTTTAAATGGCCATCTCTGGGACCTGCAGGAGAGCAGGGTGCAAGTTTGTGTCTGGCAGCTTTGCTGCTCTTGCATCTCAAGACACAGCATCGTTTCTGAGCCCCTTTGGCACCTCTTCCCTGAGGGGTGCCTACCAAACCTACCATCCTCAGAAACCTGCTGCTTGCTAGGGAGGCAGGGCTGAAGGGGCAATACCACCAGTCTTACGGGAGCCATGTCAAGAGGACTCTAGCTCTGAGTGCGAAGAAAGACTTAAAGTGACCAGTTTTCACCCCTCCAAAAAAGTTTCTTAGTTCCTTACCAAAGATCCGCACATAGGAGCTAAACTCAGGCCCAGACTC
This sequence comes from Myiopsitta monachus, assembly GCA_017639245.1. Lineage (NCBI taxonomy): Eukaryota > Metazoa > Chordata > Aves > Psittaciformes > Psittacidae > Myiopsitta > Myiopsitta monachus. The sequence continues at coordinate 2,582,360 of CM029937.1, read as the reverse complement.
CTGGTGGCAGATCTCTAAGCAACATTTTTGTGGTGCAGAGTAAGGTTTTGCCAAACTCCTTCCACCTACGTACTACCGAGCCAGTGGTTTAGACCAGTGCTGGTTTGCAGCGCTCTGCCAGACCACTGAAGAAGGCTTTCAACAGAACATCAAAACATAGACCCAAATGAATCACAGGATCCAGTTGTGATGCCCCAACAGCCCTTTTGTGAAGGCCTAAGCCCAAACTGTCCTCATCAAGTTACAACCCCCCAGTTAGATGTGCCAAGCTTTTTGCTCCCTGTTCTCCTTGAATGTGTGTGCTTTTCAAGCTCCTTTCCAATACCCATCAAATGCATTTATAAATAGTTGGGTTTTACCTAAGAGGTGATGGCACTTTTGTGGTCATGGAGAGATGCTTTACATATATAGCTTGTGTGGGAAAGATTTTGGATGGCTCCTCAACAAGAAGCATAACAAGGAGAAAGGCAGTTTCTACAGAAGATGATCTCATGGACCTTAGCCAAACAAAACAAAGGCCAGAAGGGGTAGGATTGCTACACATAAAAACACCCCAGAGAGAGCTGAGCTGCCTATTTAAGCAGTAAGGACAATGCTGGCATGAAACCAACTGGGAAAAAATCGCCTATGAGTAAATATAACTGGGATTAAAAAGGAGCTTCATAACTCTTACAGCACTCCGCATGGGGGATGGCCTTGCAGGGGACACACTGGAGACTGTGAGGATGGAGCACTGTACCTTTACAAACAGAATCCTAGGAGCACGTGCGGACAGCAGGTCTGGATTTGATGCAGAAGATCTCCCCTGGCCCTATGCCTCCATCAGTAAAGACATCCTACAAGTCTCTGAAACTGGGAAGCTAAACCCAGCCCCAGCACTCAATGTGCCCACAAAGCTGTGTCAAGAGCTCTTGAAATCATCCTAGATGAAGTCAATCCAAGAAGATACATGAGCTGACTTCTCTTGAATTGTGTGTGCCTTGAGACTGGTAACTTTTCAAAGAGCTATAATGAGCACGGATCTTGGAGAGCTACAACAATAGCTTATTTTCAAGGAAAATTAAGAACAGCTTGTTTTTTCTAATCTTACAGCTTCCTCCAAACAAATGTGTCACAGCTGTTATACCTGGAGGTCATGGAAAAAAGGTCTCATTTGAACTGCTGCAAGAAGTGTTTTGGCCAAAGAGCTTGAATGCATCCTGTCTGAATACAATGAGAGACTGAAGAGAAACTGTTATCTTGTCCACAGAGACAGAACGATGAATAGCAGTCATGAATTCAAGGGGGAAAAGCACAAATACTTTGTAGTAGCGAAGACAGAAGAGTACTGGAAGAGATTGTCCAGGGAAATGTTGGCCTCTCTGTCACTGAAGGGTTAGGATTTTATGAACGGGCTAGAAACGTGTCAGGAGTGATTCTGGAAAAGCTGATCCTTTTCTGGGGCAGCAACATGGGTTATATGGCCTTCTGCAATGGCAACTAACACTAGCTGCAATACAAAGCTCAGCACCAAGATGAAGACGACAGAGACTTCTTGATGGCTTATGTTTAAGGCTGGACTCAGAACTACTGCTACCTGTCAGCAGGAACCTCCACATCTTCACATGGAGACGCCAGTCCTAAAGCAGTCCTGAACATCCCAGGCCTGTCCTGTGATGTCACAGCCTGAATTGGAACAGTAAAGGCTTATAAATTATTAACTTTATTTGCATTGCTTTACACGTGAAGCTCAGGAAAGGCTCATTGTTAAAATGCAGAGTTTTAGAAGGCCCGGGGACACAGAGTGGTGATGCAGTTGACTAGAGTTTCGGTGTCATCACACTGGTGTTGCTGGACAAAGACCCAGGCTGCAGTGATGATGGTCAGAGGCCCAAGGTGGGGTTTGCATCAATCAATGTCCTAATGGGAATGATGAAATTAAAAAAAAATACAGCTTTGTATAAATTCATATCTTGTGGCCACCTCCAAAAAGGCTCATGGGGAAAAGTATCCAGTTACAACAAGCAAGGGTTTTTCTGAACCTATTTAAAATCTTAACACCGCAACACATGAATCTAACAATAGCAAATGGCAAGACATCAGGAATCCATTGAAAGAAAAGCCCAGTATAATAGAAAAGAGAATTAAACATAACTATTGCTGCCAAAGAATAATCTCTCATAAATACTTTTAAAGGCAAATGAGGATTATCAGTGAGAGTTGAGACAGGAGAAGGGCAGATAATTTAGGTTCAAAAGAACATATTCGGTATTTCAAAGGTACATTAAGGAGACTTTTAAAAGTGACCTAACCTCCCCAGTCTATTTTCCATAGGGCTCAAGGTCAGAGGAGGTAGCCTAAAGGGAGCAGAGGTGAGTGACCTCTTCAGCTCCCATCCCAACTCTGTCTCTGTACAGCCTGAGGCTGGTCCTTTATCCCACCTCAGTTTCCCAATCCACAACTGACACAAGTACTGTAAGTTACAGCCTCCAAAGGGAGCAGGAGGGCTGCAAGGACTGAGAGGTGACCTTGGAAGCTTAAATATGTAAAACACAGCTCCTATCTTCCCTGTTTAGTGAATACAAGTGGTCACAGGTATGGTGCAGGATCTGCAACCGCACTCTGGTCTCTGCAGGGACCAGTTTCAATGTGTGCGCTGTAGCCCATTAAGCTCGTGAGTTGATTTAGAACTCCAGAGCTGCTGTACTGTGCACATTGTTCTGACAGCTGTTAAGGACTGACCTGCTGACTCTCACTGCTTCCTGCCACATCCTGTTCCTTGAAGGACAGCTGATTACCTTTTCCTCCCTAATGAGTTCAATGAGTCTGAAGACAGGCTGAGGCTGTCCATTTGCATAGTGCATGATCTTTGGCTTCCTCTGCTGCCTGATCTTTGCCAGCAGTCAGAGATCGAAGATATGTCTGTGTGTGAAGCCAAACACGGAAATGTCACAGGGAACAAGGAACTGTGAGCTAAGAAATTAACGTGCTGTAGGACAAAAGTTCAAGGAAGCACCAGGAAGGCAGAGCACCACTGGAATCTACACTGCAATTGCAAAGGACATATCCACTAGACAATCTGAACTGGAAACATTCTGACCCAAGGAAGAGCAAACATTTATATGGGGAGCAGATGTCTGGAGGAACAAAATAGTAGCTAAAATACTCCTCCTCTTCCCCCCCCCCCCCCCCAAATTTTAGAACTAGTTCTTAACTCCTGCCCAGCCAGTTTATTTCCTGTAATCCCAACTGCTCCCTTTCTTTGCACACACCTCTGAAGCAGGTTTCCAGATCATCACCTGAAGTACTTGGTAGAAGTCACTTTAAGCAGGAAATCAAACTAACTAGGTCATCAGTCCAATCCTCAACAGTAATTTCAAGGTTTTTTGCCCTCCTTACACTACCTCTTTATCTTCTAGCACCTCAGAAAACCTACTGGTCTTATTAAGAGTTATGAGCACACACTTAGCTCTGTGTGGAAGTGCGCCCTTGCACTCCCCAAAGATTAGGCTGCCCTTCCTCTGCAGTGGGAAGCTCTGTGGGTCAAGTCTGGGTAGCTGTGTGGGATTGCTGGGCTTACACACAGCAGGACATGTGGGAATCAACAGCTCCTCTAATGCCTAGTTACTTCGACAACACTGGGACAGGCATTGAGATGCTCTTGGGAGCACGGCTGTAGAAGTGATGCTGCTTTGCAGTGGCTCACACCGTTCCAGCAGGGTAAGCAATGAACCCTTCAAATCTCAGCTTCTTCTGGAGTTAATAACAAACAGGAGACAGGGTAAGTTAATGTGTAACTAAAGCAGCTTTAGGAAAACTGGAAAATTCTAGTAATGAAATAGAGCTGCCTTCATTTTAAAGCCTCCACTCCTAACTGTGTTGGCAGCTTGGTGGCTTACGTGACAGCACTTTGCTGTCAATCCCTTCTAGATATCATGATAGCACTGGTTGTCTTTAGATTTCGGTTTGTCACGTACAAAGCAAGCAGTGGGGAGATACCAAAGCCTGCACACCTCATGGGTCCTCTCCCCGTCCCAGGGCTTTTTCTGGCTGAAGAGACGCAGTGGGTGAGCAGGTCAGAGTGGGTGTGCTGCAGGGGAAACTTGTGCTGCCACTGCTCTACCTGCTGTGTGGGTTAAGGCTTCCCAGAGCTGTCAAGCTGCCACCTTTCACCAGCCTGAAATTAAAGAGTATTATTTAAGTAAACAACCCGAGCTGCTAAGCTGGTCTGATAGCCAGGTCCAGCTCCACTCTCACTTGGAGGGATTGCTGATTATCTCAGTACACAGAGCCATGAGTAAATATTGGTTCAAACACAGATAACTCGTGGGCAAAAGCACAAGGCTGCATGCAGCTCAAATAAACAACCTGCAAAAGCAACGTCTGCCAGGCCTGGACCTCCCCATCCCTCTTGCACACCCCAGAGGCTGTGCTGGCTGTTAGCACAGCTCCGCATGAGCTCTGCCAGGGACTGTGCTAAGCACTGAATCCACAGGGATTATACCCAAAATAAAGCAGCATGCAGCACAAACATACAGCTGGAAGAAACCCTACTTGGACCATTCTGCTGGTCAGAGGCCGTTGTCGGGCTTGTTCTCAGCTACAGCAAAGAGGTGAACTGGTTCCCTTATTCCATAAAGGACGAGTGTGGGATATAACTTACTGCAGGCTAAATAACCTTTCTTGCCCTCGAGGCTTGTTCATTTTATTTACAGCAAAATATGCTTGTTAATGCTCTTATCACAGGAATGATCTAATCTGGAGGGGGGGAAGTCTCCTCTGAATATATCCATTTTAATGAGCTGCTGGGCGAAATGTTTAGGCAGGCAAAACTGACACTGAGCTCGTTTCTGACAGAGCAGATTCTGTACAGGTCTTAACGTTCATCCTGCTGACATCTGTTTGTTTTGATAACATTTCCAAACAAAATGCGGGGTTACAAAAGCTGAGCTGTACTGTGCACTTCCTCGTCCCTAAGGTTGGCTGATCCAAGCACAATAGGCACTGGGGGAAAATAAGCCACGCCGTCCAGCTGCCTTCCCGACACAGAGGCTGTGAAAGTGGCCCATCCTGCAAAGAAACATCAGATTGTGCTGAACAAGTCTGTAGGAGAAAGGGGAAGCTAAGCAAAAAATATATCCATCTACTACACAAAGGCTCCAGCAAGCAAGGGAGGGAAAGGGGTCAGCAGAGAAAGAAAACGCTCGTGGAAGAGCTCCAGCAAGCCGCTGCATGCCAAAATGCCAATCACAATGTGACCACAGAGGGGCTTGCTTTCTCAGCACCCCACTGCTCTCACTCAGTGCTCAATCTCCCCTCGATGGCACTGAACCCTTTGCAAGAGCCTCCATCACCTCTCATCAACGTGGAGAGGGAAGCAGAGGGAGAGGAGAAGATGGAGATGTGAGCTGCATTGGGCCCAATGTAAATGAAACAGAAAATGAACTGTGGAAGCGAGGATGTTGCAATGTCTCCTGCTATTGTTTTGTAACTACCTCGGCTTTCCTCATGACCATATGTTTGTAACCCAAAGAAAAATCAACACAAAACCTAAGCTTGTGGAACATTATTCTTAAGCTACAGAAGCGTAACAACAAACTGCTCAGGCACACTTCTTTCCCCAGAACTCTCAAGGTGCCATCCTCTGACCACACCTTGGGCCTCCTGCTGCTGGCTAACCCACTTCCTACCTGACTATATTTCCTGTTCTTACTTCTGACTTTTCCCTTTTCCCCCACATTATTTCTCTATGGAAAGTGAACAGCAAAATCCGATGACTTTGATCCTGCAAATATAAAGAAAACAACTCAGCACTTATCAGGTGACAAGCACGATGTTGGATTGCACCCCTGAATCAGGTAATGAGACTTTAAATCATTTTAAGCATGTTATCTCATCTGTGATCGATATATAGTCCTCTTCATGACAGCTGGTTTTAAGTGGCAAAGCAGAGATCCAAAGTTGCTTTGGTAAGAAGTACAGACATTTGTTGGCCTGACAAACTAGTGACTGCTTTCCTTTAGTTTAATATCTCACAAAGATCTTGGAAAATAAATTCTTCCCTGTGCTGGTAAACATCTAAGAATTCTGGCTTAACTTGGCAGTGGCATGCAGGATCTCTTTCCAGCACAAGTGGGTCTGCAGAAAACCTGACCTTCAAATCAGATCATTCTCACTTGGGTGACAATGAAAACGAGGAGAGTTTTCCAGCTAGAAGAAGTGTTCTAATTACATGTCCCACAAAGATCAGAATAGATTCTAACACACCAAATAGTGATCCTTTTTTTGTGTGAGGGGAGTTTTTAAAATTAGGTAACTGGTAGTTAACTGTTACCTGTAAGGAAGGGAACCAAAAGCTCTAAGGAAGGAGATGGGTTGACACAAGAGCCCTGCTTTGCAATGCTTGTGAACGACAGGTCTTACGAAGTTTAGAAATAACACTGCCCAGTGTTCTGATAAAGACCTCACAAACTTCTGCTGTGCTTCATCTCCACACAGAGCTGACCAAGATGAATGTTTAAATTACTCTGGGACTAAAAGTGGCTAAATTACAGAGTGGGGAAGTCATCACACACTGATTTCTGTGGAAACACATCATGATGGACATCTCTGACTCAGTTTCTGTTTGGTTCTGGTGCATGGCTGCATCTCTAGATAACTCTTGCAACTGTAAGAGCAAGTAGAGTCTTTCTGGAGAGGAAACAGAGAGAAGGGGCCACAAGGATGACCAGGGACTAGAGCACCTCCTGTATGAAGATAGGATGAGAACACTGGGGCTGTTCAGCCTGGAGAAGAGAAGCTGCATGGAGACCTCATAGCAGCTTCCAGTCTCTGAAGGGGGCTACAAGGATGCTGGAGAGGGTCTCTTCATCAGGGACTGTAGTGACAGGACAGGAGGTAATGGGTTCAAACTTAAACAGGGGAAGTTCAGTTTAGATATAATGAAGAAGTTCTTTACTGTGAGGGTGGTGAGGCACTGCGACAGGTTGCCCAAAGAAGTGGTAAATGCTGCATCCCTGGCAGTGTTCAAGGCCAGGCTCCACAGACCCTTGGGTGACATGGTCTAGTATGAGGTGCCCCTGCCCATGGCAAGAGGGTTGGAACTGGGTGACCTTAAGGTCCTTTCTAACCCTAAGTATTCTACGATTCTATAAAAAGCAATCAGAAGAACTGATCGTCTGGCTCAATTGATTTCTTGTTATTTTTTACCATTTTTGGGGAGCCACTAAGTGTGTAATGGTATGTAAGGACTGTGTACATACTTTAAAAGAGAGCTCATGTTTTTCTTTCTGTTGTACTTCCCTAGTCAGCAAATAGGAGACAGCTTAATTCCCATGATACTGCTAAATGCCATAAACATCTATTTCCACATTCAAGAAGAGCTATGACAGCATGATCCAGCCAAGCAGAAAATACACAGGGAGTTCTGCTACATGTCAAATATCTTTTTTCTTCCCCCATTCACCTTCACTGGAGCTTTGTTACTCCTCTAGAACACGGACATGGGAGCTGTTTCAACAACAGCTGCAGCAGCCCCCTTTCCAATCACCTCCTCAGTGGCAGAAAAACACACAGAAGCACCAACATTTGCAGCCATGTCATTTAGTTATGTTTTAATCAGCTAAGCAACAGAACAGTTTATCTTTCCTTCTCGAAATAAAAGATGTGATACAACCATGGTATCAACGTGCAGGACTTCAGAACTGGCAAGTCTTACGAGTGTTTCAGGTCCTCTACATCTTTCTAAGCACTAGTTTCGTGTCATCTGATCACAAACACTTGCAAACCTGGAAACACACAACGAAGAGGAAGGACATTCAGTTTCATTAACCTGCCCATTTCTTGCTCTAACATCTGTTTACATCAGCCATCAGTTTTGAATTTGACATCAACTTACTCCTGTGCTGCCATAAAGTCTTCTTCCGATCTTTAAGAAAATAAAAACATTAAAAACTTGACAGAGAATCATTAACTGATTGTGACTAATGTTTGAGACCTCTTTTGTTAAAAGACACTGAAAGTTAAAAGTCACTGAAATGAGCTAAAAACCGAATTTCTAGAAAATTAAACTCCTTCGGCTTCCTTAACCCGAAACAGGTTCAGCTTGGATTCAAAACATGGAGTTCAGTTGTGCTGCTGCTTCTGCACTTTCTCCACTAATGGGTCCAGTTATTGAGTAACTTGGTCTGTATAAGATATTTTCCCAGGTTGTTTCATTCAGCCTAATTGCTATGACCTGCTTGTGTAAGAACACTGAACAACTGGGACTCGCTGCCTGTCTCCTCTGAGGAGTTCAGTAAGCAGCTCAGGAAAGAACTGCTGTGAGTTCCCTGCTGCATCTCCCACTTTGGGAACTATGCTGGTTCTGTGAAACATCTAATTTTCAGAGATGGGAAGGCTGTGGTACTTCAGAGCCAGTGGAATAAGGGGGCCTCTGGAAATTTATCTGCAGAGACCAACATGGGATTTTGGATGAACCTCAGGACTTTGATGGATGAGATTCTCTGCCTCTGTGTTGAAAGCTGCTGTGCCACAACTGACACAGGCAAGCAGGAATTGATGCCCACACATCAGCTATTAGGGTTCACTACCCAGTGTGAACCAAGAATTCACTCAGGCCAGGGCCTAAGATGGATTTGGACTATGATCATAGAATGGGTTGAGTTGGAAGGGCCCTTAAAGCTCATCTAGTTTCAAGCCTGCTGCCATGGGCAGGGACACCTTCCACTAGCTCAAGTTGCTCAAAACCCTATCCGACCTGGCCTTAAATGTCAAACCAGGGATGCAGCTGGAGTAACTAAGACACTGATGTGTAGTTACTCCTGTCTACTGCCATGGATAGGGGAATCATGGCAAACCAGAGGTAAAAAACCAGCTGGAGATGGCAACATCTCAAACTTCCTCAGCTGGTAATCCTGAAATCGTGAGTCAGAGGCTTCTCTGTGAGGGTTTATGAATCACTGTCACTGCTAAACTGGAAGTCAGGCTATCTCAGCAAAACCACAGCTGGAACTAATCCCACACCATATTTAACACACAAAAGCAAAACAGGTCAATTGGGCTTTTTGCAGACTACAGAGCACCACAGCATCAGCTGGATCACTCACTGAAAAACAGATGATGGCCCATGGAGACAACAGGTATACAAAGAGCAAAGCTGTTCCCAGTGCCACAGTAAAGAGGAAAGCAGCTGCAAGGGTGATTTCTAACGCAGTTCCATTATAAGGAATTACAGTGAGATTACTACATGAATAATAAATGCCATTATTAGAAATAATGAAACAAAATGCTCAGGCAGTCCTTCCACTGACTAACACATTCATTCCCCCATCAGGAAAACCTTTCTAATACAACACCCAAGCCATGAATTGCTAAATCTTCTCTGATATGCTTCATTTGGTCCGGATATTCCTGAATTGCAGCTCTCCCATTGTTTCAAACCGGTCTCTGGGTAATGCACTAAATGGCAGCCAGCTTCCCCTCCATAAATCAACCACCAAATCTAGAGCGCGAGGTGAAAGCAAGCACTAATGTCTCAGTTATGTTGTGTTCTGGGAGCTAAGTGCATGTAGCTGCAGCAGGAAAGGGATTTTTCTCTCATACCTCTTACTTACCACAACTCCCAGACTAGCCACTGGCTGCTGGCCAGGCTCAGCTTCTCATCTAAGCTGTAGGAGAACAGAGAGTGTTTTCTTTCAGCAATACACTTTGTTCCATCATAGTCAATCAGAGCAGTTTCAGGACACAGAAGGTGGGTTGGGATTTAGACACTTATCCTTGTGCAAAGTGGAACCAATCAATGGACTCAGAGCTCCTGGATGGGAATATTTTAAAGCAAATACAAATAAGCAAAATAGTAAAAAAAAAAACCACAACCCTAAAACATAATAAAATGCCCAAAAGCAGCTGTGGCATCTGAAGGCAATAAAATAGGTGTGCCCAGCATGGGCTGAATAAAGCAAAAAGAAATACAGTCATCTACATTGATTTTTTCCTCTTTAGAAAACCACTGTTTTGAAAATCACTACAATGTTTCTTTAGTAGCGTTCTTCAGCTCCACAAACACCTTTCCCCAATTGATTTACAAGGCACACCTGACTGCAAACTCAATTCACTATCATTTAAACCAGTATTTTGAGCTTTCTTTCCATATAGGCTAAGCTGCGCTGTTAAGGATGTGCCCTGACTTCTGTCATGTGCTTCTGACTTGGTTTTCAGGCTGAAATGTTCAGAAATGGTGAAGACAAAGCTCTCCTGTCACAGCAATTATAACCTATCATACCCCATTTACCTTTTGCACACATCCGCTGCTTTTAAGATGAATTTTGAAGATTGACCCCCAGCCCAAAAAGGATGAACCTGTGTTTTCACCACTATTATCCAAAAGAGAAGCAGAGCATCCAGCTTCCAAACGCGCATCCTTTCCGCCACGCTTTGCTCTTGCCGTGGGGGTGTGGAAAGACCCAACTGTGCCCCCAAGCCTTGGATTTGCCAAATCCTTGCAGATGAAAAGCAGAGCGCTGTGTTGTATTACAGCCCAACTTCTGCTTCGTGAATAGCCGGGATTTGCTTGCTTCTTCGTGAAGGTACAACACAAAGCCCTTCTCCATTCCAAAGGCAACCACCAACCACTCCCCAGGCAACCAAAGCTCTAAATTACTGCCCCAGGCAGCACAACACACAGGCCAGAGAGAAACTGCCCGTTGCGAGCGGGGGCACGGCCACAGCACAAACCCTGCACCCCAAACCCCAGTCACAACTCGGGCCCTTCCTTTTAGGGCCCCTCTCCCGCACTCGGGGGATCCTCTTGTATTGCTTTAGCCCAAGTTTCTCTCAGCATCTTGCCCACAAGCCCCGAGTGGGAGCCGGGAGGGCGGCGATGCCCCCTGCTCCCCACAGGAGGCCCCCCACTGCCGCCCCGAGACCAGACCGCCCCGAAGCGATGCGCAGACCCCGGCCCCCACCCCCTCGGACCCCCCAGCCCCGCTCCTCCACAGCCACCGGCCCCACGCTTCCCCCCGCGCATGCGCGGGGCCGGAGCCGCCCCAGCCCCTCCCTTCCCCGCGGGTTACCTCAGGCGGGCGCGGGCGCGGGACTCGAACCGGCGGCTCTGAGGGAAGTGAAGGCAGCGCCGCCGCGCAGGAGCCTCGCTCGGCCGAGCGCCGCCAGGCCCCGCCCACCCACGGCTGGTGCAGCCAATCAGAGGCTGCCATTTCCCCTCTCCTCTCCGCCCCGAGACCTTCTAACCAATGCCGAGCCCCCTCACGCTGCCAGCCTATAGAGAAAGAGCTCAACGATTCGCCCCGCCCCCGAGCACCCATCAGCCAATGGAAAGGGAGACTTTGCGAGGGACGTTTCATCGGATTGGAGCTCTTCACAGTCGGAGGCGGGGCGACGGCGACAGGCGGGACCTGCGGAGGGTATATAAGGTCCCACTTGGACGGCGGGGCCATTTTGCGTGCGAGTGCCTGGGGAGCGGCCGGGGGAAGGCAGCGGAGGGTTTCGGGGTTCGGACCAGAGCGGCCGGATGGTGAAATCCTCCCTGCAGCGGATACTCAACAGTCACTGCTTCGCTAGAGAGAAAGAGGGGAATAAAAGCACCATCATGCCCGCTGTGTTGAGCCTCAGTACCGGACAGAGCAGGTGAGGGGCCGGGGCCTCCCTCAGCCTACGCACCGCTGGGCGCTCGCCGCCTTCTCCTTTCCCCTCAGGGCCCACCCTTCTCGTCCTGCGAGCGCCGGTCGCCTCCCCCGTGGCTGGGGGGAGGGGTGCTCCGTGGCGGCAGGGGGAGGGGCGGCCCTCGCCGCCTCAGTGCTGGGCGCTGCGGCCTGGCCCCCTTCCCTCCTGCCTCCCCCCAGAAAAAGGAGGGAGGGAATGCGGTAAGAAAAGGGCTTATTGAACGCCTAAGGCGGCGGCAGCGCCGGGTGCACCCGGGTTCTGTGCGCCGTCACCCGCCACCGTGCTGGGCGACACGTCCTCCCCTCCCGGGGGGTGCCTGCGGCTGCCTCCCGCCCTGTGCCACGTTAACTGCCTGCGGGAGAGCTCCCTGGAGCTGTCATAGCCATGGGAGGAAGCCTTGGAACCAGCTCGCTGCCCTCCGGGTAAGCGGCTCTCGAGCAAAGCCGACGGGCCGAAGGGAGTCTGCAGACAAAGCCGGGCCGGAGGCAAGGCCTGTAGGTGCTTTCTAACCCCTGAGGGGGGAAAAACCCAACAATTAAGCAAACATATCAAAGGATTTGTAGTTCTTATCCCCTTATGTAATCGTAGATATTCTTGAAACGTAATCGAGGGTGCTGAGCCTAAAGTAGAATATAAGAGCGTTAGGAGAGCTGCTGGTTTAAGACTCAACCAAAAGATTAAACAATCCCGACAGATGCTGGGGTGGAAATACCTGAATCTGGGTGATGGACACTTGGGACATCGGTCTGCCTTGTATGAGGGGAGCTGGGATTATGTAGACTATGAAATGAGTTCTGGCATTATTTTTAGAGGGCCATTTTTATACTTCACTGCTGTTTACAGCTTATTTTTCCTCGAAGAGGTGTAGGTGCGCGCAAGCATCGCTCTGAAATGCATTATTGATTGCGAAGTGTAGGCAGCCTGCATTATGCACCACCCTTCATTGGGGGAAAGGGGAAATTGGCTCAAAGGCTGCCGCTGCACACTTCTGAACTGGGGTTCAGAAGTAAAGGTTTATTTGTAAGGTAATTGGGAATGCATGGCTCTGCGGTCATTGTGAGAGAAAACAAGTACCTAATGCTCATACTAAGAGGAGGTGTCTTTTGACCCTTTCAAAGAGCAGGAAATAGTGCATTTAATGTTCCTTTAATAGTGTAATTTAATTTTTTTTTAATAAACCTTTGCAGTTTCTGTGCTGACTAACGTTTTCCCGCGTATAATATTTCACCTATATGGACATCCAGTGCCTTTCTTATGCAGATTAATTAATCCCAGATCTGCAGCTCATGAAAAAGAGGAAACTCATGTGAACTGTGCAAAATGGTGGATTATTTGGTACATGTTTATTCTGATTTGCAAATGGCTGCTGGCTCTCACAGACAGGATGATTGTGAAAATTTCCCTAAGGGCCTCGATTGCTGCATCTGCTGAGATGACGCAACTCAAGAGTGAGCCTGCAGGGTGAAGGATGGTGCAGAGGGAGGGGCCAGGCACCATGGCTCTTGCTACAGTAGCAGGCTTATTCGGTTAAGCAGGCTTATGTGGATGGTGTGAAACTTAGCATGCGTACAAGAAATAGGCTAACAGGATAACATTCTTAACCTGAAAGACTGAAGGAGTGTGAAATTGCTCTGAGGATTTCAGTAGAAAGGTTTGTAGGTTTGCCAAATGCTCAGGTATGGTCTCAAAGTGAAAAGTGGTGATTTTGCTTCGGAGCATGGTGAAAGCATTTGAGGTAGTGACATCTGGGAGGCTATTCCATGTAGCTTGCTGATCCTTGAGCTGAGTGTGCTGGTGCCAAGGTCTGAGGTGATTAGGGACATACATTGCAGGGGAAGATGACCCCTGGCTTGCTGGGGCAGTATACTGGTGCCAACTCTGAGAGCAAGGTGGGGGAGAAAACGGCATCTTGTGTATGTGACAGTAGAATGGTTCCTCTCTTGAATTCAGATCAAGCATTCTGCTGCCTTGGTATCAAGATACACACCCGTCTCGCTTCAAGCTAGGAGTATTTTCATCTCCAAGTTAGTCTTTCCCTCAAAATACTGCAGTAGCTAGTTTTTGATCAGGTCTGGGTGCATGGCAGCAGTGTTCCATCCCTGGTCTGGAGGCTCCTTTGTCTTGCCACTTGCTTAGGTCGCAGTGGGAGGAGTTCTCTTGCCCTGGGTTGGGTTTTATTTTCTAAATCTTGCCATCTGATCACTGTTTAAAACATCCAATTCCTATAATCCCTTTGTCTAACACTCCATTTTTGCACCTCTGACTGTGCTCCTTTTCTAGTTCCAGGGTTCCCTTCAATTGCTGTAGTAACCTGGGTCCGGGGCCTCGGTGGTGCTCCTGATGTCCCTCACCCACCCCTGAAGATCCCAGGTGGGCGAGGGAATAGTCAGAGGGATCACAATCTTTCAGCTAATTTATTTTATTCGGTGAGTATCAATAATAAGCAGCTTGCTCTGGTGAGCTTGAATGTGTTTCTTGCCTCAAGCCTATCAATGGGATTACCCCTTCTCCAGACTGAATTGGAAATAACCATGCGCATCTTACTGCTGCAGGATAATCGGCTGAATGTAACAGAAGAACTAACATCTAATAACAGGACAAGAATTCTGAATGTCCAGTCAAGGCTTACAGATGCCAAACACATTAGTTGGAGAGCAGTGCTGAACAACAACAACCTCTACATTGAAATTCCTAGTGGTGCTCTGCCTGAAGGGAGCAAAGACAGGTGGGTTGGCTAAAATGCAGCTCTGGTTTAACTTGCCTCTATCTTGAAGGCCTGTCAGAGTGGAATAGCACTTCACTGTTGTTGGTTTGCCTTCATTGTTCTGAAGTTTGAAGTCTTAATTATGGTGCTTGATCATAGAAACAGCAAATGGTTTGGGCTGGAAGGGGCCTTTAAGCTCATCCAGTGCCAACCCCTTCTGCTAGAGCAGGTTGCTCCAAGCCCCTGTGTCCAGCCTGGCCTTGAACACTGCCAGCGATGGGGCAGCCACAGCTTCTCTGGGCACCCTGTGCCAGTGCCTCAGCACCCTCACAGGGAAGAGTTTCTGCCTAAGAACTCATATCCATCTCCCTTCTGGCAGCTTAAAGCCATTCCCCTTGTCCTGTCCCTATAGGCCCTTGTCCAAAGTCCCTGTCCAGGTCTCTTGTAGCCCTTTTAGGCACTGGGAGCTGCTCTAAGTTCTCCCTGGAGTCTCCTCCAGGCTGCCCCAGCCCAGCTCTCTCAGGCTAGCTCCAGAGCAGAGCTGCTTCAGCCATTGCAGCATCTCTGCGGCCTCCTCTGGCCTTGCTCCAATAGCTCCCAAGTCCTTACGTTGCTGCCCCAGAGCTAGATGCAGAACTGCAGGGGGGGTATCCCCAGAGCACAGTAGAGGGGGAGAATCTCCTCTGGTGGTCTTGATGCTCTTGTGTAAGAGCCTGCAGCTGAAGTGATCCTGCTTTGAGGACCCCTGTTCTGTCAGAACCACCCAAAAGGTCTGTAATTTCAAGCCCTTCTCCCAGGTACTGGGTGGCTCCATCTATGCCCTGAGAACACCAGCCTGGTTCTGAGCCTGTCCCTGCAGTTCTCTGTTCAGCTGTCACAGTAAAGCATGTTACCTGTGTTACTGAAGATTTCTGAGTTAGCCCTGGGGCTTGGGGATCTCCTCTGGGTGCGAGTCTCCACCCCAGCCTCTTCCTCAGGCCTGTAAATTCATGTGCCGATGTCCGCGGGGTTTCACTGTCTCTAAAGGAAGTGTTTACTTGTATGTGCTGACCATGCAGTATTTGTCTTGCAGTTTTGCAGTTCTTCTGGAGTTTGCTGAAGAACAGCTTAGAGTTGATCATGTGTTCATTTGTTTCCACAAGAACAGAGATGATAGAGGTAGGTGTTAACTCGCAGCACTGTCTCCATTGATGGGAGCATTGAAGCTGCTTTCGGTGGACACTTAAACTGTTGTACGTCATCACTGAATGAAATGTTTTCTGCTTTTTTTCCTAGCTGCATTGCTCCGGACTTTCAGCTTTTTGGGCTTTGAGATTGTGAGACCAGGGCATCCCCTTGTCCCCAAGAGACCAGATGCTTGCTTCATGGCCTACACGCTTGAGAGAGACTCATCAGAAGAAGACTAGATTGCAATGTTTGCCTCTTAGAGCTTTCTTGTTGTCTATAAAGATGATTCTGTAGAAATTTTGTCAACATCTGTTACAGTACATATATAACTCTGTATGAAATGTTGTGACCAACTGCTCTGGTGGTGAGATGTTGAAAATTTCAGACTCCACATCTTTCTCTGGATTTGTGCGCATGTTGTGGTTGTGCAAATAAATGCTCCCTCCAAATTAGCAGTATATTTCTTGAAGTTTAATATTGTGTTTGTGATACTGAAGTATTTGCTTTAATTCTAAATAAAAATTTATATTTTACTTTTTATTGCTGGTTTAAGCTGTTTTAGACTCACGCTCTGAGGAGGTGGCTCTGGAACTGCCCCCACCATTAAAGTTGCAGGTATGGAAAGGTGTTGGTCATTCTTTTGCTTGTCTGGAGCTTGTGGCTGTGGTCTGCCAGGGCTTGGAGGAGTTCAGTAATCCTCTAAAAGCCCTACTTAGAGTGAAATAATGGTCCAGTTCCAGTGGTAAATTGGGATGCTGCATCTGTGCTCTGTCACTGTTTCATTGCTGGGTCACTGGCTGGGGAGACCTCAAGGAAGGCGGTAGGTGCAAGGTGTTTGCTGATGGCCTGCTGGGCCAAGGTAGAAACAGGCTCAGATGTGGGGTAGGCAGAACAGGCTTCTGTTCACCCCAAAGCATTATGCCACCTTCACTCCCTTTGGGTCACTGGTTGGCTAAAGTTAACCTGCTGAGCCATTCGAAACCTCATTCAGAGAGGCCAGCCTGAGAGTGTAGTGATCTGTATGGGGACGGCATGTCTTCTTTAATCCAAGAAGAGCTTCTGACTCAGAGCTCATCTCAATCTCCCCTCTGGCAGGTTAAAGCCATTCCTCTTGCTCTGTCCCTACAGGCCCTTGTCCAAAGCCTATCTATAGGTTTCTTGTAGCTCCTTGAGGCACTGGAGCTGCTCTGAGGTCTCCCATTCAGGAGCCTTCTCTTCTCCAGGCTGCCCCAACCCAGCTCTCAGCCTGACTCCAGAGCAGAGCTGCTCCAGCCCTCAGCATCTCCGTGGCCCCCTCTGGCCTCTCTACATGTCTGTCTTGTGCTATTGCCCAGAGCTGGACTGCTCCTGGCAGAAGGGGAGGGGGTTACCAGAAGCCGGGGTGCAGGGGATGCTCGGAGGTGCACCTCCGCTGGGCTGGGAAGGCTTTGTCTTTGTTTCCCCGCCCAAGGTGGCTTTGGGCAGGTCCCCGCCGTGCCATGGGCTTTACTGCCATCTTGTAGCCGTGCGAGATACTACAGGAGAGTTGGTGGGGACGGGGCTGGGGCTCACCCTGGACAATCCCTCCCGCCTGTTTTCGACCCCAAAGCCCGTACTGAAATTCGAACAACGTTTCTGTGGCCCGGCTGTGCTCGGGTGGTGAACCCTTCCGGGTCTGTGTGCCCAGAGAGCTTGTTTGGTCCCCCTTTGGAGGCTGCGCTGCTTTGGGGAGGAACAGTCCCCCCAAGTCTTAAAGAGAGGTGCTGTGGTCTTGGCTGGGTCTTCAGCCCCAGGTGATGAGGCTGCTGCCTGCCCATGCCCCATGGGCAGAACCAGAGGCAGAAACCCATCAAATGATGGAGCAGGGAGCATCCTGCTCCGTGGTTTCACCTGGGGGGTTCATGTGTCATAACTGTTTTACTGAGGGGTTTTGGGGGTTGTTTTGATCTCATGGACTCCTAGGAGGAATCCTCCCCAGTTCAGCCATGCCACAGGCTCCCATGGCCATGGGCACGCTGGGGCTGCCCCAGCAGTAGCTGTGGGGAAGGCTGGGACAGTCCATCCTGCTGTGTGCACAGCCCATGGGGGATGCTCTTGAGTGGATTAATAATTTCTTAATTAATAATAATTGGCATGACCCAAACAGGGCCTTGCATGGAGCTTCACTGTGACAGTCACTCATCATCCGCATGGGTTTGGGGACCAGGATGTGGATCCCACATGGTGCTGCATGTTTCATTCCAAGCATCAGATGCTACGGACCTGCCGTGGTGCAGCCAGAGACCAACCCTGCAGCCTGGTCTCCGGTGCACCAGCCATAAACTGACCCAAGCTATTTACTAGACCCCATTGAGGCCATTCTGGTTGATCACCACTGGGCAGGGGAGTTTGGCTTTGTCTTTCCCTGTGGATACATTACTGGTGTGTGTAATGCTGTCAGAGAAGCACATAAAGGACCAGTATTTAAGAGGCTCTGCTCTGGGTTTTATTGAAGCTGTGTGGCTGCTGTATTCCCCCCTTTAAGATGTCATTAATATTTGTGACTGTGCCACAAATTGTTTCTAAAGCAGGTTGTACGAGGTATTTATTGCATTTCTCCTTTGCTAACGGTGCATTCAGGTGAGCTGTAATGTGTGCCTTTGAAACAGTGAAAGCCTCATGGCCGCAGGAGAGGTCTGAGAGGTGTTTGTGCAAAGTCTAAGCCCCATAAACTCTACTTGGGAAGTGGCACTTGATGCTCTGGCTTCTATCCAGTCATCTTTCCTGAGATGCTCCGATAAACTGGACTCTATCATATAAAAACTGGTTGAGGGTATAAAAACAAATCCTGCTTTGTGGGAGCCACGGGTGGGAGTTTGGTCCCAGCTTCATCATTCTTGTGCTGTGGGGAAAGTGGGTTTGGAAACAGACTTTACCCAGCCAGGATCAGCTTGGGTTCCTTGTGAGCTTTGGCCAGGTCCTCGTGGGCTTTTGGCTTTGAGAAGACCTTTTGGGTGGGCTAAACTTCAGCTTGCCTTTAGGGAGTGTAGAGATCCTGGGTCGCTTGGTACAGCGTATGCTCGGTGACCTCCTGGAAGTACTGGCAGCAAAGCCACTCCTGGAGGCCAGGGCTCCCCACTGCCCCAGCCGAGTTCTCCACAAACCTGAGGAGCAGCAGTGCCCTCTTCACCTCCACCCAGCTCCGGAGCAGGGTGAGGGTCTTCTTGGTCCTGGCAAAGAGCTCCTGTCGAGGCCCCCAGAGCAGGACCTGCAGGATGCTCCTTGCCTGCTCAACAGAGGCCCTCTTGCAAGGATCTCTGTGGAGAAGCAGCATGGCCAGACGCTTGAGTCCCGTGGAGTAGATGGACAGGGAGGGGATTTCAGGAAGTCTGTTGCTTCTGAACCCCGAGGTGCTCTCCAGAGAGATGTCCACATGCAAGAGCTGGTAGATCAGCATGCCTACATTCAGCTCATCTGCCACCAGGCAGGATGGTGCAGCAAGCCCCTCTGTCCAGTCCTGCTCTTGGCTAGTCGAATAAGGTCTTTGCTTATCTTTAACCTTGAAGAAGCTGCTGATGAGCAGCCTGGGAAGGGAAAGCCCTGGGGATGCCTCCTTGCCTCGCTGGCTCTGGGGAGGGTACGGGCACTGCACCAGCAGCAGGTTCTCAAGGCAGAGATCCCCTTGCTCCACGTTCTGCGCTCGGAGGTGCTCCAGCCCCATGCACACCTGCAGGAGGAGGAGGCAAGCCAGGCGTTCGTAGTGCCCAGGGCAGGTCCTGTGCAAACCATGGGATCCCTTCACGAAGTCTGCCAGTGTCTGGTAGGGAACCTCAGGGGAGATAAGGACCTGCAGGACAGGATGAGCGGCAGGACGGGCTGGCTCCTCTCCGGGCAGGGACCGACTCTGCTCCCCAGGGCTTCCTGGGAGCGCCAGCTCCCAAGGGAGGCGGTCGGTGAAGCGGCCGATCACCCGCTGGATGCTGCAGTGTACCCCAAGGGAGCTCTGCACCCCCAGGCTGGTGCAGCATGGCTTGGGGACCTGCAAGGAGAGACAAGGCATGGTCAGCTGCAAGGATGGAGCCACGGGGTGCCTCATCCAGCACCTCAGCTCAGGGCCACCATCACGCTGCTGGGCTCCCCTTCGCCCTCCCAAACCCACTGGCACCCAACAGGATGGCTTTGAGCAAGAAATGGGAAACAAGGTGGCGTGTAACCCCGAGGTGAGCTGCAAAGCTGCTTTAATGGGTCTTATCCTGCACTGCCTGAGGAGCCAGCTCTGCTCCATCCCTTCCTTTGCGTATGCTGGCCCCTCAAGACCATCTTCCAGGGCATCTCCCCCGCTGTCCCTTTTCCTTGACGTGTTGTTTGGGAGCTGTCACCCTCCCTGCCAGTGCTGACAGCAGTCTCGTTTAGCAAATGCAGAAGTAGGTGCAAAAAGGGGAAGCATCAGCGTGGAACAGGCAGCACTCCCGGCTCACACTTGCGTGCAGCGCCGCAGCCCCTCCAAGCCACAGGAGCTTCTCCCTCTGCTCCACCCGGGCCACCTTCCCTCAATCCCTGCTTACCTTGGCTGCACACACCACCTGGGTTTGCTCGAAACTGAAGCCCACCGGGAAGTACCATGCATCCCGGCTCTCGCAGCACGGCGCCCGCTCCAGGATGCTGAGCGCTGCCCAGCCCTTCCCTGCCAGCTCTGCCTGCAGCCGCCGCTGCCGCTCCTCCGGCCCCACCAGCTCCTCGTGGATGCGCGCTGAGAGCCGGGCCAGGGCGGCCTCCTGGCACCTCAGCACCACTCTGCTCACCCTGTCCGGGCTGTCCAGGAGCTGCAGGAGCTTCCCCAGCTCCCCGTCTGCCATCCCAAACGTCAGCTCCGCCGGAATGGGCGATGGGCATGTCTGCAGGCTGCTCCGGGCCACCGGCTCCCCCAGGCTCTGGGACTTGGCCAAGCGCTTCTTGTGTCCCCAGGAGGGTCTGTCCAGTGAGGGGATGGAGCTGGGAGCCCCCTCCTCACGCTGTAGATGGGGCTGTGGGATGCTGTCGCCCCACGTTGTGGGGTCGCCCCGACAGTGCTGGGATGGCCCCGGCTCTGGGAGGGATTCTGCTCGCTGGAGCTGCTTTTTGGGCAGTGGGGGAGGCACGGGGGTCCCATCGGGATGAGGGGGGGTTCTCTCAGCTCCTTTCCCTCGGTAGGCCTTGCGGGGGGTGAGGTGGGCCCTCAGCTCTCCTGGGGAGGGAGGAACAGACACAGTGGGTCTGAGACCTTCCCAGGAAGGGGGGAGGAGGGGAGAAAGTGGGAGATGGGGTGGGGTGGGAGTACAGACACGTTATCTGCTTCACTGCACATTTCCAGCCCCAAAGAGATGCCCAGCACCAGCCTGAGGGGTTCCAGCACTGTATCCAGCACTGGGTACCAGTGGAGGAGAATGGGGACAGCAGTGGGGTTCATCCCCATCACCCCAGCTGGGACGTTTTGGGGCAGGAGGACAGCGGGGTCAGGGCATCACTCACCCACGTTGCTGTAGATGAGGGCTGAGTTGGGGGGCCGGGGTGGGTGGTTCCTCGAGGTGTCTGGCATGGGGGTACCCAGGTCCAGGCTGCTGCTGCGGGCACGCACACTGCCCTGTGCCTGCATGATGGCCCTGCATGGAGCCTGGAGTCAGCAATCACCCCCCCGGGGGGGCTCTGGCTCCTTCCTGTGCCGGGTCAGGGGAAGGATAAGAAGAAAAGGGGAAGCAGTGGCCTGGGGAGCCCTGGCTGCATGGTTTGGGGGCAAAAGGCAGCGCATTTGGTGGCCCAGGGACCCCAGGTCCTGCACTGGAGGATCCTGGGGGTGCTCTGGAGCGGTGGGGGATACCTCCGGGTCTTCACATGCTGGTTCAGACCCATGCGTGTCTGTACACGCAGGTTTATGTCTGCCCTGCGGTCCCTATTGGGTGGCCGCGAGGAGGACACGATGGTGGGAGAGGTGTGGATCAAGAGCAGGAAAAGCCTTGGCACCCACAGCCCGGGTGCGTGGGGCAGGATGGGGACCTGTGAGCGGGGCAGGAAAAGCAGGAGCCCATGGGGAGGAGCTCAGGGGGAAGGAGCCCTCCGCAGCCGCGCTGGGGTTTCGCTTCCCTGTTCCGATGCTCAGTGCAAACCGGCGGCCCTGACCCTGCTGCCGCCCCCAGCGGCACCAAAACCACAGTGGATGTCTTTAAGAGCTCCCTTTCTCGCTGCGGGCACTGCGCACCTCCAGGCTTCGTCCCAGTCTGACCCAGCTCAGCCCTTGGTACCCACTGGGGAAGTGAGGCTGTCTCCCGGCTCTGGCACGGGGCAAAGCGCAGGGCTGAAGCAGCCCTGCGGGTGCTGCGGGAAGCTCCTGTTTGGCCCCGTTTGCAGAGCGGTTTCGTTACCTCTGAGTTTTCCCCGGCAGCGGCGGGGGCCTGCGGGGCTCCAGCTCCACCTCCCGGCTCCGCAGCGGCTCCCGCTCCTCATCCCAGGCTCCCCCAGTGCCGGCCATGGCACCGCCGGGGATCTCCTTGCACCGCTCGCTGCAGCCCCGCTCGCAGGAGGATGCTCTTTCAAAACCTGCTTCTCGTAAGGCTAAAGGAAGCAGGAGGCTTGGCCTTTGGCGCAACCTGCTGCAATGGGTTTGTGTGCCCCCCAAGATGCTCACGGATGCTTTGCCCTTCTCCAGAGCTGTTTTCCACACGGCATCTGCATCGAAGGGGGGATTTCCACAGTAAAAGCCCCCAAACTACGTAGTTAATTCCCAGCTCTCCAGGTTGTGATGGATTGGAGAGGTGGGATTTGTCTGTTTTCTTCAGCGGTTTTGCTGGGGTTTCCTGCAGCCATTGCACAAGAGGAGCACTGTTGTTAGAACCCACTTCTGTCTTCATCCGAAGGCTTTACAGGTGCTGAGGCAGCACAAAGTGACACAACTCAGCTGCTGAACTCCCCCATCTGTGTCTGTCCCCTTTAGGATAAAGTCACTCTTTTAACACTTTAAAACACCCCAAAATCTTTTAATACCTCCTCCCTTCTGTTCAGCCTTTGAGCTTATCAGCAAATAGCTCAGGGAACTGGTTAGCAATGGGCCTGGGGGCGTAGGTGCGCCCCTCTGCGGGAAGCCAGCTTCAGGGATTTCCCCTGGGGATGAGCAGGCTTTGGGGGACATGGATTTGCATGAAGAAGGTGGAAACATCCACTGTGTTCTCACCACCTGCGCTGGACTATGCAGTGCCTGTGGGAGCAGGCACCTCTCCAGGGCTTTAGGGGCTTGGTTTGGGGCTCAGTGGGTGCCTGTGAGTCTAAAGCCATGTCCTGAGAGACCAGGATACGGCTTCATAGCTTCCTCGCTGTGTGTTTCGCAGTCTGTGTTTCCCCGCCATCCCCAAGCAAGCCGGGAGGTTTGTGCCTGCTGGGTCATGGCGTGTGCCGGGGGCTGTTTCTGTTGTGCTGAGGCTGCGTGCTAAAGCTGATAAAGATATGTGTTGGGGCTGAGTCATGTCTGGATCTGGCACCAGCTCGGGGAGGATGTGCAAGAATCTGGGAGAGGACACCCTGCGCGGGTCCTTCCTACGCTGCCGCCTGGCCCATCGCTGCCGGCTTTGTGTTGTTCTCTCAAGTGTCCATTCCCGACACAGGGAATGGCTTTCACCTGCCAGAGAGGAGGTGGAGATGAGATCTTACGGATGGAGCAAGCTGCTCAAGTGGAAGGTGTCCCTGCCCATGGCATGGGGTTGGAACTGGATGAGCTTTAAGGCCCTTCTGGCCCAAATCAGACTGTGATTCTATGAATATAAATGGAGCATTTAAGATTCAGCAGGATCCTGGGCTTATTGATGGTGCTCAGCAATGGGGTCAGTGTATGTATATCCCTCATCCCAGTAAGTGATTTATGTTAATGACTGCACTATAAACTGTTTTAAGCAACGGAAAATCATTAGAAACATCATTATTTTCCCCTAATGAGTAATGTTACCTTCAAGACCATTAGGAATAAACCTGCAGAATTAATGCAATGAGTATGACCCCACCAGGCTAGAGAGAGGGGGCATGAGCCTGGAGGAGCCCTGCAGTGGGCAGGCAGGAACTGCCTTTTGCAGGAATATTAGCTGCAAATTTCCTGATGCCTCTTAATAGAATAAAGGCGACGATCCCAAGTTTAAAAGCAACCCAAGCCCTTTAAAACGACTGTGATTTTACACTGCTAAGCCCTGCAGAACTGGGAAGCAAATGCTGATTTGCTTCTCCAAGCATCAGGGCACCCCTGAATCCATGGGTGGGGTCCTTGTCCTATCCAGGGGGATAAAGCAGCAGCAGGACACTGATGGCAATTGAAGTCTGTGGTCCAGGGATTGTGGAGCCGTTTGCCCCCCCCCCCCCCGAGCTGCACAGGGTGGGATCTGGAGAACTGATGCAGGGGAGTTTTATTTAGCTGAAATCGTTTTAATTTGTAAGGAAATTGGTTTCTCTTCCCAGTGGGAGATACGATCTTTAAATGCACCCACTGGAAAATTGTTTTTTTTCCTAATTGGCTCCATTTTTCAGTGTTTTCTTCCCCCTCTGACATTATTCTCAATGCGTGGCTGCTGCAGGGATGCTCATGCATCCATGAGCTCCAGGTAGCTCAGGGTGATAACTTCCGGCACTGCTGGGCCTGTCTGAGGACAGAGGGCACTGAAACCACCTGAACTGGTTCCTCAGCATCTTCGGTCCTGGCACCTCTCATCCCTCAGAGACTGCTGAGGGTGGGCTCAGCCCTGGCTCCCATGGGTGTCCCCGAGGCCACAGTGCACCCAGGCCCTTCAGCACTGGCCCAGACTTTAACCCCAACCATTCACCTCCTGGCTGCTCTTGTGCCATGGAGGAAATTTCATGCAGGAAATGAGAAAAAAACCCCAATTTCCTCTTTTACTCCCACGACCGCTCTTGCCATGGTGGCTGCAGGAGGTGCAGGGCACCGGCAGCACCCAGTTATCTCACAACCACCCCCTGTCGTGCTGGTGAGGCGGGTGTCTGAGCCCCGCTGGTCCATGGGGAGCAGTGGGGTGTAGAATTTTGGGGTGCAGAAGCTGGGAACTGGCCCAGGGCCCCCTTCTCCTGCAGATGGAAACGTTGCGTTGCTTCCACCATCCCTCAGTCTTGTCCATGTTGGACAAGCTGGGATTGGGGTTGGTATGGGGCAGGCCAGGCACGGAGCCTGGCAGGAGGGAAATTTGGGTGCTGGGGAGATGTAGCCCTGTTTTCCACTCTCATCGGAGGGGTTTGGCTCTGTGTGTGTGTGTACATGCGTGTGTGCTCCTGTGTGTATGTGAATCCTTTTAACCCTCCAACCCCATTTCCCTGCAAGCAGGAGGGGAGGTGATGGCTTTGCACTCTCCAGCTTAAGCGCTTCCTTATAAACACCCTATTAGTAATTAATAATAGATTAATAGCAGGGGCGGTTTGTTAACATATGCGCATTAATCATTTATTAGTTATAAATAGGGACTTCAGTATTGTCTGGAAGACGGTTTATTAAGGGGTTTGTGGAGCTGATGGTGGTGATGACCAGCCGATGGGCTGCACATCCCAGCAGAACTCCAGGGGTTTAACATCTACCTGGATCCTTGGACTCCCTTGGCTTGCACCAGGCAGGAAAGCACAAAAGCACCAATCCCGCATGTGATGCAAGTGACTCCAACTGCCCTTTCCATGCTCTGCCCAGCTCCGTGCTTGCTCCCAGCCCTGCTCGGGCTTTGTCTGCTCATTTTGGCTTTTCTCACTTGGGAACAAACTTGGGGAAAAAACCAAACAAGCCACAGAAGTCCTTTTTTCCCCCTCTTTTCCCCACAAATACAATTCACATGCTCAGTACATACAAAACGGTGCCAGGTCTGCACTGCCCAAACCTGCCTCTGCTCCTGGACATAAGGGTCCATCCCTGACCCGCTTCCCACCCCTAAACCCCCCAGCTAAAAAACCCAGACACCAAACAAGGGCATGCGGGTGAACCCACGGTGGGACACAGCATGCACGGCTCGGGAGCGGGGGGCACCGGGCATGCGAAGGGAGAGATGGGCAGCATCCCCCCCTGTTTTGGGGCTGGATCCTGTGAGTGACCAGCGGGAGCACCTTGGAGAGGAGGGTGGGTGCTGAACCCACTGGCTCCATCGCTCCACTCCCCCCTGGGGCTCCCATTGGTGCGGGAGGGGAGCATCTGAGCAGCACTTGTGCGGCAAAGTCCTGACCCCTTGGGAGGCCCTGCCTCCAGCACAGCCCCCAAAGCCCAGGGATGCCCAGCAGAAGATGGGCAACTGCCTTCTCCAGCTCGCAGAGCCCTGCATCCAGGTAGGTAGACGTGCCCACAGGAACGGGGCTAGAGGTGGGATGTGCAGCAGCTCCCATGGGTGCACATGGGAAGAGAAGAGAGAGGAAGAGGAGGAAGTGATGGGCTCCTTGACCCACCTAGGTCCCATCCAGGCCCTTTCTTTTTATCTTTGCCAGCTCTGCTCCTTCTCCCACCCAAAATCCTATCCCTGAGCTGAAGCCAGTGCTGCTCTGGGCAGAGGTGGGATAGGAAGTCGGGAACAATCCCCTTGGCAGCAGGGAGCTGAGCCCAGGAACACGGACCCATGGTCCTCTGCGCTGGAGGGTGCAGGATCCGGGCGGGCACAATGGAGGTGCCAGCCGGGTCCTTCTCCTGGTATTTGCTTTTGCTGTTGGTTCCTGAGCTGCTCATTCCAAGACTTTCTCTCTTCTTTTCTGGGCTGTACGGTCCCCCCTGCACAGGACGAGGCAGCTCCTGCTCTGCTGCTGCCTTTGCAAGCCAAGGAGAATGGACCCAAAAGCACCTTTTACACTGTAGGAATCCTGACTCCCCCCCCTGCTGCTCCCACAGGGGCTTGGGCGGAGGCAAAGACCGGGCCATGCATCACCCCAGGGCTGCTCCTCCTCATTTAATGACCTTGGCCTCATTTTGCCTTTTTTCCCCCTTTCTTTTCTTGCTGTTGCCTCTTCAGAGCACAGCCTTGGGTGGGTTATTATTGCTTGGGCAGGAGCATCCCTGGGCACCCACATTTGCAGATGCCGTGTCTTAAATTTGCCGATGGGAAGCTCTCCAGGCACAGATGTGCCTTTGGGGATCCAGCTTTACCAAGGGGCTGGGGGGCACCCCGACTTAGCACAATCTCCCCCAGTGCCTCTCCCAGTCCCGCATCGCCAGGGAAGACTTTTTCTCTTGGAAATTCATTTAAAAAAAAAATCAGTGGACCAAAAAACCCCCAAAACCCAACAAGAAGAAAAGAGAAGAACCAGAAACAACCACCGGAAAGTTTTCCAGAGTCTCTTAAAAAAAAAAGGGAAAGGGGGAAAAAAAGGGAATCCATTTTCTTTCCCAGGTCCAAACGCTGCTGATTTGTTGGCTGGAGAAATGCATAGTTGGTAGCAAAGATGTTGGCTACATTGGGAGCGCCTGGAGCCGGGATGGCCCCTGAGCCATTTGTGCCCCTGGGGCTCACCATGGGGCTGGGGTCATCGCTCTCCAACCCCAAGGTCCATGCGGTTCTGACCACGGTTCTGGCCATGTCCCAGCACAGCGATGTCCCATCGCCAGCCCTAGGACATCATCAGTGCTCCCACACATCCCGGCCTCATCCTCCTGCGGCTGTGCCCATGGCCAGGCAGCAGACAACAGTACTCCACCAGGAGAGGCTCAGATCATCTTCATGTTGAACTTCCTGGCTCCTCCTTGGCCGGTGGTGGTGGTGGGACCATCCACCTTGCGGAAGGAGTACTCCACTGAGAAGTTGTTCTTGTGCTGCCCGCGGCCCCGGCTCCAGACAAAGAGGAGGAGGAAGCAGAAAAGCACCACGCCAAGGAAGGTGATGCAGCCCATGGCCGTGGAGACCAGGATGGTCTTGAGGTCCAACGTAAACTTCAAGAAGACTTGCGTGTCATTGTGAGAGGTGTCGTTGAACTCATTGAGGTACAAAGTCCGGTTGGCATAGTGGGAGCCGTCATTCAGGCGCCCCTTGACTGTCAGGGTGGCGAAGTAGGTGTCGTTGCCACCGGCGTTGCTGGCGATGCAGATGTAGGTGCCGCTGTCCTGCATCTGGGCAAAGCGGATCTCCAGGGTGCCCCCAGGCAGCACGGTCACCCGCCCCGTGCTGCGGGTGGTGATCATGCGGTGCTGGGGGGACACCCAGGCAATGGAAGGGTCTGGCTCCCCATCCGCCCGGCAAAGAAAGGACACGGACTGTCCTTCCCGGGCCGTCACGTGCTGCAGCTTCCGATCCTTTATCTTGGGCTTCTGGCAGGTGAAGTACTCAAAGAGCACGGAGTCCGGGAAGTCACGCAGGGCATTGCCCTGGATTTCGGGTGGTGAGGAGCACATGGGCTGCTGCCCGTCAAAGTTGAGCGTCTTCCGCCGCTGCAGGATCCAGAGGAGGCGGCAGTCGCAGGCCAGGGGGTTCCTGTCCACCCGCAGCGTCTCCAGGGTGTTGACGGAGTGGAAGGTGCTCTCCTCCAGTGTGGAGAGAAAGTTACTGGAGAGGTTGAGCAGCCGGATTTGTCTCAGGCCGGAGAAAGCCTGTGGTTCCACAGACATCAGGAGAGCACCCACGATATGGAGCTCCTGGAGCCGGATGAGGTCCTTAAAGGAACCCTTTAGCACAGTGCTAATGGGGTTGTAGGACAGGTTCAGGTACCGGAGGTACACCAGGTTCCTCAAGGCAGCGGCGGGCACGGCTGTGATGTTGGTGTAGGTGATGGAGAGAGAGGTGAGGTTCAGGCCCTGAAAGCTGGTGGGGGAGATGTCTTCCAGCAGCGGCCAGTTGTCGATCTCCAGCTGCAGGAGGTTGTAGAGCTTCTTGAAGTTCTGGTCCTCCAGCGCAGAGATGCTGAGGTGCCGGAGCCGCAGCACCTCCAGGTTCTGGAGGTAGGAGAGCGCCTCGGCAGAGATGGAGGTCAGGTTGCACTTCTCAATGGTCAACTGCTCCAGGCCGAGCAGCCCTGAGAAGGCCCGTTGGGAGATGTACACCAAATCGTTATCACCCACCTCCAGGCTCTTGAGGTTTCGCAGGTCCTGGAACATGTAGTCCAGCAGGATGACGAGTTTGTTCTCGCTGATGTCCAGGAGGGTGAGGTTGGTCAGTTTGGTGAAGACCCCCGGGGGAATGAGCTTGAGCTGGTTCCCCCGCAGCCGCAGGGTCTGCAGGTTGAACAGGTTGCTAAAGGCACCCGGCTCCACATTGGAGATGATGTTCTCGCTGAAATCCAGCTCCTCCAGCAGTGGGTACGGGGAGAGGTCCCCCGGGTTCAGGCAGCGGATGCGGTTCTTGTTGAGCTCCAGGATCTTGGTCTCGGTGGGGATGCCCTCGGGGATGGAGGTGAGCCGCTTGCGGTGACACACCACTGACTTGATCTGCGGGGCGCACTCGCAGCGGGCAGGGCAGGCAGCTGCCCGCCGGGGGCTCAGCAGGACCAAGTGGAGGACCAGGACCAGGAGCCAACATCTCATTGTGTAGAGCATGGTCTTATGGGCTCATGACCATTCTCCCATGCACCTGGAGGAGGGAGAGATGCAGAGTCAGCAGCGAGCTTGGGGGAGGCCAACAAAGTCCTGCCCAGCCCCGGATCACCCGTGTGGGCTGAGATTGGAGAACTCCCCCCAAGCCGTGTCCCAAGGTAATGATGAAGTCCCAGCCCCCAGCAAGAAGCCATTCAGGACCCTCAGCATCTAAGGTGTGACCCAGTGACTGTGCCCTGTGCAGAGCTGGGCTAAAGGAGCCTCAGTGCCTGCATGTGCTGTTAGGAGAGCAGGGAAACTGAGGCAGGGGGAGAGACCTGCAAGAGGAGACATGGAAGCAGACTCACATCCCAGCCCCTGCCCCCTGCCTGGCTCATGCCTGCTGTGCACCACTGACAGTGAACACACAGGCATGGGGGCCATGAGTGCCCCAGGATAACGGGGGACACAGACTCTCCAGGGCAGTGTAGGAGCAAAGAGATGCAGTCAGAGGCCCTGCAAACTCATAACACAGGTGGGATGCTACATCCCCTCTGCTCCCTGTCCAGGTCTCATCCAGTGGCACAGATCCTTTCCAGGCCTTGGGCTCAGTGAGGTCCCGCAGGACATGGGGATGCTCAGCACTGCACAAAGGGACCTATCCTGTCCCTGTCCCCAGCGTCGCCCTCTTGGAGTGGAGATTAAAGCATCCATGGGCACAATCTTCTCAGATGAGGGATTAGCACCGACCCTGCTCGGAGCCTCGCTGCCCTCCTTCCCAGGGATTAGCACTTCGCTGCTGCTTTCCCTTTTCTCTGCTTCCCTTTCCCTGTTTCCTGTGCCCCAGATCTTCCAGGCTGCCTGGAAACACCTCTTAAGGCCTGCAAACTCCTCAGCTGCCTTTCCATAACGAAGAAGCACTGTCATTAACCTAATTGAGTGGCAGAGCTGCTTGGCTGGGGTGCTGCGGGGTGTTTCTGAGCCCAATAAAGGCAATTTTGGGGTACAGAGGGCAGAGGCAGCCACCCCTGCAGAGGTGATTGTCCTCACTGCCCAAAAGCTTCTGAAAAGGCCAAATGTAAGGTGGTTGTTGCTTGTTTTAGGGGGTGATGGAGGGATAAAGGAGGAGCTGCTGCTCCACACCAGGAGACACGGTGGGAACTGCCGGGGCAAGCTCACAGCAGGAAGAGCATAAGGCACCACTTCCACCGAAATCCCCCATCCTTGTCCCTTTGCTAAGACACCATGGAGGAGGGAGCACAAAGGGCCACCGGGGTGGTGGGGCAGACACATTCCCCTTTCTCTTCCAATAAACCAAACCAAGAGGGAGGTGTTACCATTCCTCTCACAGGGAGGGGTTCTACAGCTGGGTGGATGCAGCATCATCCTTCCTTGCTGTGGGACAGCAGTGTGGGACCAGAGATCCCACTGCTGCCCCTGCCACACAACCCAACCCCTTCTTCCCTCCTCACCAGCCACGCAACCCTCTCTCCAGCACTCCTCAAGCTTCACCCCTTCCACCCAAACCCCCGTGTCCAGCAATTGGGGGTCCTCAAATGACACCTGAGGACCAGAGCTCCTTGCTCTGGAACTGCTCGGCAGCCTCTGCCTTCAAGGAGGCTGCTCACAGCTGTGCCAAGGGCCATTTTGCAATGGGCTCTGCCTGGCTGGTGGCCTCAGGAACCTGAGCTGGCTCAGGATGGGGCTTTGCTTGGTTCCCCTTAGTTCAGAAGCCTCCACTCGTGCTCTGCCACGGGGCTGGATGGGAAGGATGCAGGCAGGCCCAACCTGCAAACTCACACGGAAAAACCTCTCTCAGCTTCTCACAACGCTTATTAAGTGTCTCTACACTAAGCAAATATGCCTAGGCACAGCTGCCAGGATAATGGTCTCCCATGCTCGGCTGCATCCTGTCCCCTTCACCTGCCTGCCCACGCTGCTGTGCCAAGGCAGCCCGGAGCACGCCAGCTCTGTGCTGTGTTCATTATGAATGAGCCCGGGGTAACCCTATTCCACTCTTGGTTACTACTCCGGCCACCTGATCCCCTAAGCAAAGGTCCGAACCTGCTGGCGCTGTTTTACCCAGCAGATGGGGAGGGGGAGCCGCAGCCCTGGGCTCTCCTTCCTGCTCCGCAGCTGGAGCAGAGCATCGGCCACCCCGGCTGCCCCATGGGTGCTCCGGTGGAGCTGAGCACAGCCCTGACACCCCCAGCAAAGCCCATGGGGGGAGTAACGGGCATTGCATGAACCCCCTCCCAGCAAACCCAGGCAGATATGAGCTCCCATGAGCCAAGGTGGTGGATGCCAGCTCTGACCACGTGGGTCTCTGCCCGCTCCAGGACATAGAATCATAGAATAGTCAGGGTTGGAAAGGACCTTAAGCTCATCCAGTTCCAACCCCCCTGCCATGGACAGGGACACCTGCCACTAAACCATGCCACCCAAGGCTCCGTCCAACCTGGCCTTGAACATCGCCAGGGATGGAGCATTCACAACTTCCCTGGGCAACCCATTCCAGTGCCTCACCACCCTTACAGTAAAGAACTTCTTCTTTATATCCAGTCTAAACTTCCCCTGTTTAAGTTTGAACCCGTTACCCCTTGTCCTATTCCTACAGTCCCTAATGAAGAGTCCCTCCCCAGCATCCCTATAGCCCCCCCTTCAGATGCTGGAAGGCTGCAATGAGGTCTCCACGCAGAGAAACCACCTCAGTGACAGAGACTCCATGTTCCCTGCAGTGACAACCAGGGGGATGTGATCCCCATCCGCTCCAGGCAGAGCCGAGCTCAGAGCTGTTTATTAATAGCTCATTACCCCGATAGTGCAGCTTGGTCCCTGGAGAGTGAGGCCAATTAAGCCTCCAGTTGAAGGCTCAGATTGAGGCTCTTCTTGCATTTAATTCAGTTTTAAAAATAACACGCTTGCTGCATGCAGGGCTGGGGAACGGAGCCGGGAAAACCCGAGGGGCTGTGGCATGGCAGGGGGGAAGCCTGGACCACCTCCGACCCCTTCTGAGCCCCTGGGAGCAGCGCCTTCCCCCCCTCCCTTCCCAGCAGGATGTGAGGCCACGGAGCCCAGTTTGTCCCAGCCACCGGCAGCACGGTGCTTCCCAGCAGGGAGGGGTAGAGCATGAAGGAACTGGTGCTCTTCAACCACCCGGCTCTGGGATGCTCAGGCACTGGCTGACCCGGTGTGCAGGTGGGGTTTTGCTCCCTTGCGTCACCATGTTGTAGTGAAAAGGAGGGAGCAAGGTCTCTTCCACCCCATTCAAATGGCTCCTGCTTTGGTGCACGTGCTTGGCACAATCACCTCCTCTAAGAACAATTGCTCCTCAGCTGCCATTTTCTCCCTTTTCCTGAACAAAAACCGGAAAATAAGCCAAGGTTGACATTTCCAGGTTCCCCTCTTTTGACATTGTGCTAGTACAAATACTTCAGTCATAGCAACGTCTTGGTTTATTCTTCCTGACTTTCAGGATGTAAAATGGTCCTGCTGAGACCTTCTTCAAGAACCCACTGCTGCTGCTCGAGGTCAAGCCCATGTCACCCTTCTGCAAACGGCGCAGTGATCTTGGGACCCCCATGCCTTTTGGAAAGGCTCATCCTCAAAATACTGATGGAGGGATAATATCAGTGCCCCAATGCACAGATCCCCAATGCACAGATCACAGGGAGGTGGCAGTGCCAGTGACTCGCACCAGTGCCAGCACGTCCCCAACTTGGCACGGGACACGAGAGGGCTCCTACAAACACCAACAGCAGCCAAATGCTGCTGGAAGCACTCTGAGTGATGCCCATTCAGTGCTCAACCCTGCCCTGGCAGCCAAGTGTCCCAGTTGCTGCCTGCATCAGGCTTAGTGCCAGCGGCTCGGCAGCAGCTTGGCAGAGGCAGCCACCTTTACCCCAGCACTGCCAAGGCCACCACTAACGCATGTCACTAAAGGTCTTGCCTACACGTACATGTACAGCTCACCAGGATTGCTCAGGGGAAAGCTTCGGACTCACCATCAGCACAAGCTCCGTGTGCCCCTTGGTCCTGGGCTATCAACCAGATGAGATCTTGATTACCAGGAATGGGAATACAGCTGCATCAAGTATGCTCCATGGCTCTTCTGGGACTCAAATCACCCAGAGCTGTTGGAATGGGCTTATAGTGGAGGATGGGCACCCTGAACATCCCAATGGTGACCTGTGCTGCACCTCCGAGGTTTCTTGTGCCATCACTCAAAAATAAACCTGCGGCTCCTGCACCTTTATTTAATCCATTGCCTTGGGTCTGCAAAACCAGCAGGTTTGTGGCCACACTGAGCTTGGAAAAGCTCTGGAAAAGACCAGGGGCCATGAAGAGGGTGGAGGCGACAGGGAGGAGGTGAAGGGGCATCCCTAGGACCTTTCCTGGGTCCAGGAGTTACAGCAGCATGTTTTTCCCTCTTGGAAGACATGACCCATCTTATGATGGGGAGTGGAGGGGGTTAAATCAGAGCTGAGGCATAAATAAAAAGCAGCAAACTCAGAGGGTCAGGGGAGGCCAGTGACGTGTCTGTCTCATTCCAATGAGGCTCTAGAGATAAGGCAATTAGCAAACCAAGCATGAGAGTAATCCGGCTGAAACGGGGAGAGGAGGAGAGAGCTGGGGCTAAGAAGGAAGAAAATCAACCACCAGACCTAATGGAGAATTATCGAGCAGAGTGTTATTCCTAATCCCATCAGAGTCTTTTTGGGAAACAAATTCCCCCGGCTCTGCTGCTCATGGTGCACCCAGAGCACATTCTTTTGGGTCAGTTCATTGTCCTGCAAAACCAGGCTGGGGCAGGAGGAGCACAGGGGAGAACCGTCAGCTCGGTTGGTGGTGGGACACCCATGGTGGCAGGAGGACACCCGGCAGGCTCCGGATGATGGGTCCCCTGCTCATTCCTGGAGAATTCCCTGATGCTGCGGCTCCCTGGGGCATCATCAGCTGAATGACTGCACCCAAAGCCATGGAAGCAGGGCTGGGAGCTGCGGTGACCCTGCTCCTGACAGACACCTTTGTGTCCCTCTTGTGGCTGCTCAAACAGAAACAGATTTTCCTGGCAACTCACAGAAACAGGGAGAGAAAGCCTGAAAGGAGAGAGGTGTGTGAGGAGACAGCTCCCGCTGGGGCACTGCAGAAAGTGTCCGAAGCATGACTGAAAGGCATTGCTTGAGAAACATGAAAACCTTCCCCAGAAGGGAGTTATTTTGGTGACTGGCAGCTGCTACATCTCACGCATCAACCCCTGCTCAACGGCCCCAGGTCTCGGGGCCAGCCAAGATGATGCTGGAACAGGAAGTCTGTGAGAGTTTTCAGCAGAGGGAGGATTTACCCTTTCTACCCAGCAAAAGCCATGACTGACGTCTTCATGGAGCCGTCTTCCCACCCCATCCTGAGTCTCCGACAGCCACGACCACTTTCCTTCCATGTGGAAATTCCCAGCCCTCACAAATACCGTGAAAACCCAGAAACAAGGATTCCCTAATGAGCTCAGATGCCAAGGAGACAACTCAAAAGAAGCCACCGCTTATTTTTAGAGACAACCTTATGATTCTTGAGCACATGGCCCAGGCACTACTGCGCAGGCAGCCACAGATTGGCCACAATCTGCTTTTCTTCTTGATAGACATCACGTCTGAATCTCTATCTCCACAAGATGCTCCCAGGAGAGAAGACATTTAGATACGACCACAACATTCAACATTTCTAAAAGGTCACTGCATGTACCAGGGAGTGAGGTGCAGAAGACATTCATCAGCAACAGGGGCTTTGGGGAGGTATTTAATATTCCATGAGCATCTTTATTTCTCTACCAAGGTGAATAACTCCTCTAAAACCAGGGAAGGGGGAGCAGGACAAGTGCGTGCTCTACTCTTACTTCGACCCAAGCTGCTGGACTGCACCAGCAGCCAGATCTGAATCTCGTCTGCTACTGGGAAATGTTGGCTGAGAGCAAACCTGACCTGGATCTCAGCAACTTCAGCATCTGCTGGACCACACGGGAGCTAAGGCTGAGCTTAACTCCCTGTCTTCAGCTGCACCCAAACCCACTTTGTTGCCAGTGAGTGTTCCACTAGCGCCCGTCGGAAACACTTGAGCTGAACTTGGCTCTAGGCAGTGGCATCGGTCCCCACATGGGCACTCGGAGTTATTTTGTTGAGGTTTCCCAGCAAATGGAAAAGTTCACAGTGAGAACTTTGAATCTGCAGAAGCCCATTAACATCATGGGCAGGACAACGAGGGTCTGGAAGGGAAATACAAGCTTGACAGCCCACATCCTCAGGACTTCCCCCTGATGTTTTGCCATCACTGGCTGTCACCAGGACCGGCTGCTGGCCACAACCCCCTTGGTATCCTTGTCCATTAGTACTCACCCAGCTAAGAGAACACCCAACAATGAGCTCAGAGGCAGCCTGGGTCTAGGAGACTACCCCTGTAAAACCACCTTCCTCCTTTCCCACCAAAGGGCAGGAGACAGCCCAGGGGCTCTGGGCTTTGCAAAGCCCCCCACCTGAAACAAAGCTCTCAATGCGAACCAAAGCTCCCCAACTGAACCAACCCAGGCCCAAGGTCTGCCTGCACTCAGGTTTCTGCACCAGGAGCAGGGAGAGGGAACCTGAACCCCTGGGAAGTGTCCTCCTGGCATCTGTCTGTTTTGAAGCCCACACCACAACGTTGCTGAGAGATTTACAAAACACGAGCCCGTAACAGCCCCGGCCAGTGCGGACGTGACCGTCAGGCACGCACGTATCCTGGCTACGAGCAGAGCATCTTGGAAAACAGGGCTGTGCTCCTGGCAAGGGCTCCTTCCCCTACGGAGACACAAATAAAGATCATTAAATGAGAGAGGGGAATTTGCTCCTTCTCCTGCAGCTGCTTCCCCCTCCTGCCTCCCGCGGTGCGTGGCCGATTTACGAGCTCATCACTTAACACGGCCTGGGAGCAAAACCGTG
This sequence comes from Myiopsitta monachus, assembly GCA_017639245.1. Taxonomy (NCBI): domain Eukaryota; kingdom Metazoa; phylum Chordata; class Aves; order Psittaciformes; family Psittacidae; genus Myiopsitta; species Myiopsitta monachus. The sequence goes on along the minus strand of CM029937.1, from coordinate 2,546,434 downwards.
GCAGAGAAAAGCACTGAAGCCGACGGTGCCCGGGCGGGAGCCATGGGGAAGGGGACAAAGGGAGCTTGCTGGAGTCTGGCCAAGCAGTACAACCCCAGGCAGAGCACTGGGGCTGCTGTGGGGGGACACCGCACACTGTCCCCCCATGCTGGGAGCACCCGTGTCCTACAGAAACCAAAGGCGCAAAGCCCTAGAAGGGCTCCTAAGCAGCATGGAACGTGCCACCTCGGCACATGAAGGGACCCTGCGCCCACACTCCTCTAACACAGGCAGCTCTGTAATAAATGAAGTACAGGAGCAGGATGATTAATAATCATAACAGAAAGGCATACGCTGTAATTAGCCACCTTTCAGAAAGCTGAATGATGACACTGCCTGGGGCTATTACGGGCGCTTGGGCTGGAGCATGGGCAGAACCCTCTGGTCCTGGCCTGGCTTAGCTCCCCTGTGCTGCTGTTGGAGCTCCCATGCTGCAGTCTGAGAGCCAGATGCTTCCTGCAGGCTCTGCCCCAGAATGACCTCATTTGTCCCCCTGGTCCAGTGCGCCAGCCCTCATACAGTAGGTCGTTGATCAAGCTCAGCATCTCGGTGATGCTGGCCTGAGCTCCTCGGGGGCTGGCACATAAATCACACTGTGGTCGATTCCTGCGGCTGCCAGTGCTGGACCTTGGATGGCAAAGCCTACTCTTGATCCCTTACCTCAGGTCTGCTCTGAGGACAGCGCGGGAGAGGCAGCCATGGGTGGAAAGCCACCCAGTTCTGACATGACTGCTTGGCTCTCCAGAGGGAAAACAAGCTTGTAGCTCTGTGAGCAAACCTCTGCACATGCAGAAGGGTGAGAGGGGCAGACGTGGAGGCCTTGAGCTGCTGGAAACCCTGCTCGGAGCAGGAATCCCACAAGGGGAGCCACAGCCTTCACTCCTCCTTTCAGCTCTGCTCAGCATCAGTCCTGGGCTGGATGCACTTTTTAAGACGAGCCTACAGCTGCCGCATAGGAAATTTTATTGTCAGCCCAATTATGATCATGGGAGCAGTGAGCAAAGAAAGCAAAATGCCGTTACAGGGTGGAATAACGTTTGACACTGCAAACCTGTACCTTGTGCTGCAGGTGGGAGTGAGACCAACCCTTGAGGGCAGGGGTACAGGGGCTCATCCGAGCCCTGCCCAAACCCTGTGCAGAATAGCCTCACTGCTCAGATTTGGAGAGGGCCAGCCAAGCCCGGGGGGGGGGTTCAGCTGCAAATCCCCCCCCCCCCCCCCCCCCCCAGTCTCCTCCAGGCTGGAAATTGCAGCAAACAGTGACATTTGGAGTGAGACACACTGGTGCCGGTGCACACATCTACAGCTTCAGGGCATCAGCTGTGGAACCAGGAGAGCATCTCCTTTCCCATATGCAGTCCCAAAGAGGTTCCCAAAAGTCGTAAGTCTCTGTGGTGGGAGGGTAAAGGGATGGCAGGGTTGGATCTCTTAACTCCCTGACTGGCATCCTGATAGCAGAGCAAGGGCAAAGTCTCCAGAGCCCCTCTCCCAGGATGGAGCTGGACTCTCATGTCCAAACCCTGAACCGCTGCTCTTCAAATGGATGCTGCTCACGCATCCCAGTGCAGCCAAGGCTGGGTCCCCACTGCTGTCTCCCAGCAACCTCGGAGCGAGTACCAGAGCTAAACACCCCTGAGCCTTGCATTATGTCCCCACTTCAGTTACTTCTTGCTCATTTTGGGATCATGGCAACAGGCAGGAGATTTCTCAGCTGTTCCATGGGATAAACCTCTGGCTCGATGGTACCATGCTACAAAAGGAAGGTGGGCACAAGGAGGGAGCTAATGCCACCAAGCAGGGATGGCCATGAGTTAATAATGAGCTGGGTTTCAAGCATTCAAGCGCACAAACCCCATGGGGTGCAACGGCAATGATGACACTGACCCTGCCTCACCCCACTCAAGCCTAGGGAAAACTCACCGTTCTGCAGGCCCAGGGCTGCACCGACATCTGGGTCTGCTGTGGCATCCAAGACCAGGAATGTTTAAGTAGCAAAGCATCCAGCGCAGCCAATCTCAGCTCCTCTGGACAAAACAGCACAAGGAGACAACTGTAAATCCCCTCTCCACAGTGTCCAGCTTAGAAATTCCAAATAAATGCCCCCAAGCCCCAGGGACATGGCACAAAGGCACCTCCCAGAGAGGGGAAGCATCCTCAGTGTTGCTCCAGCCTGACGTGCAACCAGACCATTGCAGTTTGCCTGGTTTTATATCTATATCTATCTATATCTATATCTATATCTATATCTATATCTATATCTATATCTATATCTATATCTATATCTATATATAAAATTATACAACAAGAGATTGGGACCCCAGAAGCCCCTCAACAACAACCCAAGTGTCCAGGGTCTGGCCAGCCAGTGTTGCACTGCCTGGTGTCTGGGAGAGTGTAGCATGGAGCAGTAAGCCATAGACTTTTGCTCATTAGTGTAATTACAATCAGGCTTTTAGCTGGCTGGGCTTGCGCTTGACCTTTAGCTATTGAAATATGAACAATAAAAATGACACATTCTTGGGGTGCCACAGGCTGCTCATTTGAAGTCATCAGTGAAATCCTCTCTCTTAGTGACATGCCCTCAAACAGCATCTTTCTGAAAAAGTAAAAGGAGAAAAGACCTGTTTCCCCGCAGTCTTCGGAAAGTGGGAAGCCACTGGGCTGACCCCAGCATCAATAGGTCCCAGTCCAGCATCAAGCGATCCCCACACTGGTGACTCTGCCCATGTCCTGGTGTGAATCATAACCCACAGGCCAGCAACAGCCAGGAGCCAGGGAGAACTATAGGGAAATCCATGGGAAAATAACCTGGCAGCCGTGACAGGAGTGCGTCCGGTGATGGATGAGACTGATCCATCAGATCACAACCCCATTTGCCACTGCAACAGCAAGCACCCTGAATTTCCAGAGGTTGTCAGATGTTGGTGCAGGGCTGAGCAAGGCAAGGAAAAGGCTGCAGTGTCGAACCCCAGCAGGACATTCCTTCAGCTGGAAATTCCTTTGCCATAAGGCTGGTGCTTGATGCAAAAAAGTGATCCTGAAGGCAAGAAGAGAAAGTACCCCTTGAAGTGATGATGGAGCACCTTGAAGTGGTCCAGCCTCCAAACTCACTCCTGGAGCAACATGCTGTTGGGGCATCGGGCATGGAGGGATATCACATCTGCACCTCCCTGGGAGCAGAACAAAGGCTCCAGCTCCATGTCAGCCCTGAGCACCAGGACTAATGAAGGCAGGATCATTCCCCCCTCATTTGTCACACCTAGTTAATACTCCTGTTTATGGAAAAAGGTCACAACTTAGATCTCATTCATGTCACTTCCATCTTCTGTTTGCAATTGCAGGGTCCTGCTCCTTTTCCATCCCCAATTAGCATTCAATTATGGGGGCCCTGCTCCACCTCCCCACCTTGTTGCTGTGATACAAAGGAGAAGAGATGGAGGTCCTGGCCATACAGTCCCCATCTGTGTCTCCAGAGAGAAGACGCCCTGAAAAGGTTGACCCAAGAGCAGCCTTTTTCCTCTGGCAGCATGAAGGGAACCAGATGGACTTTTCTTCAAATGAGATTTAAATGGAAAAATACAAAATAGCTCATTCTGCCAATATTGAAGAGTTGGTGCCCAGCTGTCCCGCACACAGGGAAGGTCAGACCGGGTGACCCTCTGGAAAAGAGGCCAGAAGCACCAACCACCCTCATGGTTTGCTCCTCTGGCTGCACCACTGAGCCAGGGTATGGCTCTGGACACAGAACTCAGGGCTGCGCACAAAGAGAAACAAAACCACCAGCCTAATTTGAGGTATTGGAGTATCCATGAACTGGAGTCCCTATGGAGACTTGGCTGATGGAGTTTGGATGGGATGATCAACCAGAGCTGCTTGGCTCTGCGGCTCTGCAAACCTCTGATGGTCACTGACCTGCAAGAAGCATTATAGGGACTATGCTCATGAGGCCTTCTGAAGATGGAAAACACCTTCCCACGCCACCTGGGTCCTGCTCAGTCCAGCCATGGCCCATCCCCATTGGCAGCACACTGATGCTCCATTGACTTTGATTATTTTACAGCTGATCCAGCTGCCCAACAGCTCCACGTTGCAACCAAAGCTCCTGGTGTCGCAGGGCCAGGCGAGTTGGTCCCATCAACCCCTCTAAGTCTGCAAATGAACCATCCCATCCGCCCAGACAGAAAGAGCATTCAAATTGAGCAGGAAAAGCGAGCGAGGCCTCAGGAAGACCTTTCTGGAGATGCCGAAGACGGGAGATGATTTGGAGGTCAGGCGCATCCCCCCGCCCTGCTGCAGGTCCACCGTATCTCTGCTTCTTCCCTCCCCCATCTGCTTGCATTTGCTGCAGAAACAACCACAATGTCCCCACGCTCCGAAACCAGCAGGGGCTTTGCCACCTCCACAGTGATGGGGTTCCACAGCCCCAGGCAGAGGCAGGACCCCAGGCTCACCTCAAGTCCCACATGACCTCCTCAAGTCTGTTGGCAGCACTTGGGCTCAAACGTGCCCATGGCAGTGAGAAGGGCAATATTTGTTTCAAACGTTTCTTCTCTTCCTTTCCTATTAAATATTTTCCATCCTCCTTTCTAAGATCATCCTTCATTTCTTTCTGCCTCCCTCTAGCAACAGTATCTGGGAGAAATAATGAATTTTTAATAAGAGGGGGCGGTGGAAAGAGGGAGACCCTAAGGCAAAGAGATAAAACATTGATCTATTAAATAACCCTCATCATCACTAAACCACATTTCAGGGAGGCAGAACCACACAAAGGACCTCATAGCATCGCATAGGGACTGAGGGGTGTGAGCATCAGCTCATGCTTGGGGTCACAGCCGCCACTTTTTCTCCTAACCCAGTGGCAGGATGGATGCTGTGCACGAACAGGTTGCAGACAGCATGAATCCTTCTCGGAGGGACTTTTCCAGCCAGGCTACATGCTCTTGGCGGGTTGGGGTGTGCAATACCCCAAGCAGGCCATTGCACCGGTGATGGGAACCCTCCAGCTCTCCTCCCCTGCAGCACCATGGCTGGAACCTCTGCAGCACCTCAGAGCTGAGCCATTCCCAGCTCCTGGTCCCTGCATCCCCCCCATATCTTCCCCAGGCTCTGCAGGGACAGGGCTCACCTCCTGCGGTGCCTGGCCCTGCTGCCCCAGCACACGGCTGAACCTAAATATAGTCCCTGGTTCTCTTTCCTTGTAGACACAACCGGTGCTCTGGGTGAAAGTCCTTTCCCATGAACTCACTGTTGCTTAATAAAGCACAAACCCTCGGAGACCCCGATGCTGGGATCTGTCATTTTAATTTTCGGTGACACTTGTTCCTCTCCACTACAGTATGTGGCCACTGCTATTTTGGCTGGCGCATTGGGAGCCGTACAAGGAGCCGCAGTGCTCCAGGCCCAAGCTGTTAAGAGCTGGGACACAGCTTTAAAAAACAAGCCCCTATGATGGATGGGGCTGCAAACAGCGGTGGAGCTCAAGGTGGCATGAAAAATTCAGGGGGAGGAAAGCAAGAAAGCAAAGAGCTGGGCTGAGTCAGATGATGCAGGAAGGAGGGGGGCATGTGTTAGGGCTGTGGCCGGCTTCACCGCTTGGGACAAGTACCATTTCCCTGCTCTGCCACCCACACCAGCCATAGACCCACATCCTGCCCAGCTTTAGCCACCACCTCCAACACCCCACAGACCCCAGGCATCCCCAGGCCAGCACAGGGATCCAGCTACAGCCCCAAAGCATCACAACCTAAAGCAAAGGGACCAAAAGGAGGACAGATCAGCACATGCCATTGCCAACGGCAGCCCAGTGCATGTTGCCAAAGTTGAGCGATGCTGTGGTCCAGCCCCCCTTTGTCCTGCATCCCTGGTCCTGCATCCCCCAGGCCAGCTCTCATGGAAGCATTTGCTTTGTTTTTCAAGGTAAACCCGACATAAACTTCAAAAACAGCCTCCCAGAAAAGACAACCGATAATGCCCAAAGCACAATCAATTTCCTACCACAGTAGTGAGCCGGAGCGGCCCTCTGCATTCTTTCCAAATACTCTTATGGGGTTTATTGCTTTCCTTCATCTCCTCTCAAATCTGCTCTGAACATTTCTGCCCTCGCCTGTTCATTTTGGGGGTTTTCCAGGACACACAAAATGGCCCTTTGGGCTCCAGCAGCACCTCTGTTGGCAGCACCTTCTGCTCTCAAGCTGCAGCCCCTGGCAGGGGACTAGAGAGATGCTGCAGGATGCCCCTTGGACCCTTCTCAGGCAATGCAGTCATTGTTTGACAGCTCAGACACAGACTAACAGCAGGAGTTTGGCTGACAGAGAGAGTGCACAACCTATAAAGCCAAGCCTGCGGACTACACCCTCTTACAGGCAGGGAAACTGAGGCAGAGGATGCACGTTGGGCTTTTTTACAGCCACCTGCTGAGTCGGGATGGCTGGGGACAAGCTCAGATACAGCCTCACTTGGCCCTGGGGTCCCTTTGCTCTGAGATGTGGGATTTGGCACTTGGGGAGGTGCTGCTGGCAACGCGTCCCACCCAGGCTGCCCACACAAAATGCTCCCATCCATGCTCTTCACATTCCTCATGTTATTTCCAGGGCTACAGCAACAGCTTGTGCCTGTCCCAGGGATGTGAACACAGCAGCAACGTGGCTCCTATCTGCCGGAGCAGCCCAGCTCCTCCTGCCTTATGGCAGCTTCGGGTCCCACTGACGGGCTACCCGCTCCCTGGTGGGATGCTCAGGGATGTGACAGCAGCAAGATAACAACCAGGAGCTGAAAAAAATCAATTCCAACCGCATCAATTTAAAGCCTTTAAACACCAAGTGCTCTTGTCCGTCCGTACCATCAGGCGTCAAATTCAATGTTTAATTTGGGCCCGTGCTGCTGCTTGGAGGGAAAGCGCAGTGATTAGGTTTGGGCTGTGGAGCGAGGGATGCGTTATCTTGTGACGCAGGATTAACACAGCTAATGAAAACAGACATTCCTGAGTTCAAAACGCTAGGAAAAAACATAGGAATAAAGCCCCCGGCCCTACTATCTTCAGCGAGGTACTGGCACAAGCGCATCCCCTGGGAAGGGCTGAGGCTGGCAGCAGTGGAAGGAGGTGCAGGATATGGCCATGCCTGGGAGATAACCCAGCTCTGCTACTGTGGTAAGTCCCTTGCACAGCCGCTTTGATGCAAAGGGGCAGCTTGGAAGAGCAGCCCAAGAGGGGTGAAACGCAGCCCAAGAAGGGTGAAATGCAGCTCAAGAGGAGTGAAACGCAGCCCAGTCCCTCTTTCTCTGCTCCTCCAGCTCCCTCCTCCCAACAGGGCAGGATAAAAGCAAAACCTGCTGATTTTTAAGCCCCAAAGCCACAACTCTTTCAGGAAGCTGCTTGCCTGAGCCATTGGGAACACACTCCCTGCTCTCAGGGTGCTGTTTTTCAGATTGAGCATTGCCATGTTTGAGAGCATCTTCCCCTCAATCTTAGCCCAGCTGAGGACCAAGGGCTTTGGGAAAGGCTGCAGATGCCCAAGTGGGTTTTTGCAGCCTCTGAGAAACGGGTTTTTTGCAAACCATGCGAAACGCTGGGGGGATCAGGAGCCACGTTTCCCAGCTTCTCTGCCCAAAACTCACCTGGCACTGCCAGTCCTCCGGCAGCAAGAGGCAGCAACTCTGCTTCCTCCCCTCCGCTGTAATGAGTGCCACAGAAACGCTGATGAGACAGACATTAGCTCGAATTAAACCAGATCAATCACAGGCTGTCAAACTGGCAGCTCCCCAACACATCTTGAATTATTCTCCTGTTCAGAGGACATGCACCACATTTCTTGCTATGCCCTGGGGTGCGGGGACCTTATCCCATCTCCATCCTGCAGCATAAGGAATGACAAAGCAGCGGCAAAGGGCAGAGCTTTGGGGTGCAAAGCCCCAAGGTTTCCCCCTCCCCTTTACCAAAGGATATCGTGGGGTTCACAACCTGCATTTCTGCATTGTTAAGGCCAACAACAGAATCTGGCCCCAGCTTTAAAGACACATACGGATATAATGCACTGAGCAGCTGCTGGGCTTGCTGGGCAACTCTACTTTTGCGGGGTGTTTTAATTCCTTGTGATGTGATTGAGGGAGACTGTTTGTAGGAACTTTCTGTCTCTGGATGTGGCTTTTCTCCTGGTGTCTTCCCAGCAATGAGGCCGGACCTGGGTAAACCAGCTTGGCCAGGACAGCCTGCACCAGGCAGGACAGCATCCTGCCCTTAGGCAGCGTATCCCCAGGATGAGAATGGGCAGCACCACCCTGGCAGCCAAGACCAAGCCATGAAACTAAGCGCCAAGTGGGAGCTCTTCGAAAGGCCCAGGCTGGTCCCCTCCAGGCCCTGAGTGTCCCCAACCCCACTCTGTCCTCGGAGTTGAGCCTCTCAGGGCATTCTTCACCCCGAACGGATGGGCTGGCGCCCTGGGTGCTGCGGATCCACATCCCAATCCGCTCTCCACCTACTCTGCAGGTGCTCTGCCTGCTTCTCTTACCCTCTACCCTCCTGTCTGCTCATTTCTCCTTCCCCAAAATCCCATCTCAGGGCACGGATTTAGAGAGCAGCTGCTCTTCTGCAGCCGCTCCCTTGCACGAACGCTGCGGGAATTAGAGCACCTTTTGGCAGGTTTTAGCTCAATCCGCTTTGCAAGTGGATTAAGAAACTGGCACAAAAAGTACTCTGGATCTGGAGTAGGAAGAGGCAGGCTGCTCTTCCAGAACAGCGGCGATAGGAGCCGCGTCTGCTTGCTGCGATTGCTGCCTGCTCCATTTCCCTGAGAAACACAACCCCGGTAACATTTGCATTTAAACCAGCCCTGGGATTTTGACAGGAGAATCCACGTAGCCCTAAAATCAAGGATGCTGAGAGGAGGAGGAAGGCAGGGGCCTGGGGTGGCAAGGAGCAAGAACCTGCAGGACTGGGGGAAAAACAGGAGCAACACGACATGGGGGGAAGACCCTTCCTGACGCCTGGTGATGCTCAGACCTCCAGATGCTCATTCGGGTCTGCAGCGAAAGGCTGTGAGCAGCGGCCCCAGCCCTGACTGGGGGTACCAGACCCCCGGGGCGCCGGGGCTGAGCGGCACAGGATGGAGCGGGGCAGGTCCGCACTGGACCCCAGGGCAGCTCTCCGCCTGCTTGAGGCCATTTAAAGCCCCGGTGCCAATCCAGCACGGGGGACAACAGCCCTGCCCGCCACCGCCGCCCTCCCCAAGCCCCCCCGGCAGGAGCTGAGCCCCTGTTCCCGGGCACCACCGGTGGCTGCGGGGAGCGGAGGGGCCTTGCAGCCCGGGGCGGCGGGCAGCGGCCCCGCGCAGCCGGTTTCAGAGGGTGGCCCCATGGGGTGCAGGGCTCCCCGCACCCACGTGCGCGCCCCGCAGGGCTCTGGGCGCCCGGGCCCGGCTGGGTCCGGTCCAGCCCGGTACAACACGACCCGGCTCGGTGCCATCCTCCCCCCCTTGCCCGGGACCCCACACTCACCGCTCGGCTCCCGCTCCCGGGCTGCCCATGGCGCGGCAGCGGCGCGGGCAGAGCCGCAGCCCCGGGGGCGGCGCGGCGCGGCGGCAGCTCCGGACGGACCCCGGCCCGGCGCCGGCCCTTCCCCGGGGGCGGTGCCTTTCCCCGCCGCGCTCGGCCGTGCGGAGCGGAGCGGGCGTGGGGCCGCCCCCCCCCGCCCCGGAGCGCAGTGGGGAGCCGGGACCGGGGCGATGCGCGGCCCCTGTTGCAGAGCCGCGGCCGCACGCGGGGATGGGCGCTGCGGTCCCGACCGCGCTGTGGCCGCAGGGAGAAGGGTCCCTCCGGAAGCCTTCGGTGCCCCCAGCCCCGGCTGCCCGCCAGCGGCCCCCACCCTGCGCCAGCATAACCGGGTCCCCCCTCCTCGACGCTGCCTGGGCTCCCCCAGCGCCACACCAGCCCCTGGCATCCTCCCCGCCTGCCCTGGAACTGGGTCCCGGTGCCCACCTCGCTGCCCTTGGGGGGGGGGGGGGGGTGCACCCCATAAAGGTGATTATGGGCCAGCACGGCCAGTTCCTCCCACCAGCAGAGAAACTGGGACAAACAGCACCCACACGGCCCCCGACACTGCTTTCGTGCCCCCCGCAGCAGGCTCAGTTGTCCCTCACAGCAGTGCCAAGCTCACATGCAGCCACAGTAGGGCCGGGAAGTTGCCAAGCTCACAGGGTAATAATACAGTGAGCCCCACCAGCACCCGCATCCCATGTACAAACTCTGCTCACCATCAGCCATTCCTCCTCTCTTCTCGCCCCTCTCTGCTCCCGCTGAAGCCTCCCACAGGTACAGATGATGTGGTTCATTAGGTTTTGAGGCTGAGAGAGGCCAGCTCCCTCGTTAGGGCTGAAATCCTTCCAGGAGAGAAATGTTGCTCTTCTCTATTCATCACTGCTTGGTCCAGGCTGGCATCAGCCTTGTGGGTCACAGGGCTCAGGGAACACGGGCTGCCCTTGATGCGTTGTGTGACAGCCGACGAGCATCACCTGAACGATTCAGTTACATCTTCTGCATCCGACAGCGGTTTTCAAGCAGGGGTTGGCAGCAAATCCTCCATTTTACAGATGGGGAAACTGAGGGAAGGAATCAGGGCTAAGAAGCAGGGCACAGCACTGAATTCCCGGCTGATTTAGTGCCATGGGCTCCCCTATCTGATGTTCTCGCCTGAACTGGCTCCATTTGTGCAGGATGTTGTCAGGAAAAATGCCAACAGCTCTCCCAGCTTGGGTGCCTTTTCGGTTCCACTTGCAACTTCCACCCCGTGCTGCAGCCCAGCGCTTCTGCTGATGGCGATTTCTGGCTGCCTCCTACTGCTCGTTTGCTCTGGGATGTGGATTTATAATTTCATTGCAGGCACAAGCATCTCAGGCTTTCCCATCCGAGGTTCCTCCCAGCCTCATCTCTGGATCTGCAGTTAAAGCCAGGAGATTTACATGGCTGTGAAGGAATTTCATGGCTGTTTTAACCAGCAACAACTGAACTGCTTAATAAAAAGATGAAAACCCAAATCCGAGCGTGAGAAATGCCACTGGTTTATTGGAGATGTATTTTTAAAGAGGCTTCTATGGGGGAAGGGCATGCCGGAGCAATCCACATTTCCTCTCAATTCCCCAGGATGGAAAGGTGGTTCTGGCTAATTTGAACCTAGTTATTAAGCTGCTGTTTCAAAATCAGAGTCAATTAAGCAGCGTGGCCCTCGCTCAGCAGATCTGCCATGTTATTAATCAGGGGACAGGGGGAATTGCTTCCTTCCTGTGGGTCATGCTCCTGTCGCTGGGAGCCAAGCGCTGATCTGATCTGATCTGATGGAAGATGCTCTGCTGCCTGCTGACTACAGTTAGAGTTCATTGGGGGTGGGGGGGGAGAGTGCTAGCAATGCAGCAGGGGAGCCCAGGTTGGATGGGGCCACCTCATCCTTGTCCCCTCCTGAGCCTCTCACCTGAAAACCATGTTATTTATGTCTCACTCTGCCCCCTTCACACCATTATTTTACTCTGGGAGAAACCAAGGCGCAGGCCAGTGATTTGCCCAGGTTAAGGCGGGTTGTGACTGAAGCCCACGATGTGGGTCTTAGCTTAGCCCTGCTCCCCCTCCGGGTGCACTTGGTTGTCTCCTCCTCCCATTCGGTTTGATGCCTCTTTAGCATCACTTTGGGCTTTAATGAAAGAATAGGATGAAGATGGTGAGAAAAGGCACAAGGCTGAGGTTAATGCTCTGCTTCCCTGAGCAGGACATGAGAGAAGCCCATGAGACCATCTGGGGCCATCTAGAACCTGAACTAGATCTGGTTCTCCAGTTAGTTCAAATTGGATTTAATCATAAAGGACCTTATGCCAGGAGACAGGGGACAGATTGGGCCAGGGGCTCCCTGTCCTGCTCCCTGCTGAGGATGATGGCATCTGGGGTGCTGAGGGGAACACAAATGTCATCTCCTCGTGTCATGGTGTCCCTGTCCCCACAGCTTGGAGGGGAAAAGCACAGAAGTGGCAGGGCCCTGGGGCGGGGGCTGTCCCATGCAATGCTCTGGGGAGGGTCTCTGCCCTTGGAGGTGCTGTTCCACACGAGCCAGTGCTGGAAGCATCTTGATGAGTTTGAGTGCTTTCTGGGGCATTTTCACACAGACTCAGCAAAATGATTAAAAATAAAAAAAATAAGCAAGAGAGAAATAAAAAAATCACAGCTGCTCTGGCACACGCTCAAAATCCCCGTTTTGGGCTGAAATGTGCCAAGGGAGAAAACTATATATCCAATAAACAGGGAGGTAAATTCCCTTTTGCCCCCAGTTTCCCTCCCATTGAGAACTGTGGGAGCTTCCCCCGCTGAGCCCAGGGGCCAGGGTCTCTCCCTGCTTGCCCAAGGCCCTGGCAACCCCGGTGCTGCCGGACACGCTGGTCCCCTGCCAGCTCAGATGCAGCACCCCAGCACTGCCAGCTCTGGTGACAGCCAGTGGTTTCCACCTCCCTTCCTAAGGATGCAGCAGTGGAAGCCATGTGATGGCTACAGGCTCTTGGTGGCCATTTATTTTGACTAATGGAAACCTCGATTAACTCCTAGAAGGAGCCAGTGGATGGCTCATGAGCCGTATGGTGGATGCAGAAGGAGGCAGTGTTTGACCCTGTGGAAATCAGGTGGCTGGGAGCTCCCCAAGCATCCTTTCAGCACTGGACTGATGCTGTGAGTGCTCAGGGTCCTTGCTTGGTGAGTACCATCCCCAGGGCAGGGCTGGAGGGCAGCTTAGACCCCCTTCACTCCCAAATGCCCCTGCACCAGAGCCAGGCAAACCAGAGAGACTGGGGACAGCATGGTCCCCGGGGATTCACCCCCCCCAGGGTGAAACTGAGCCCTTGCCTGGGATGTGGCCTGGTGATTCTTCCCTGAGTACCTGATGGATCCTAAGGCACATGGAGGGGGTTATTCCTTTCCCCCCATGATGTGCTGGTTGGAGGCTTTGCAGAGACTCAAATCTGAGTGGAGGGTGACTGCATGACCTGTGGTAGCAATGCCCCAGGGACAACACCCCACATTGGCCTCTCCTCAGGCTGGAAGAGCAGGAGAAGCCCTGCTCCGTCCGCAGCTTCCCAGCCCGGAGCAATCCTCTGCCAGGGATTTGCCATGTTGGGACCCCACACTCCCATAGACCCGCTCTGGCCAGGTCCCCTCTCAGCAACCCAAAACGTAGCCTCCTCATGTCCCTTCGGGATGACTCCAGCACACAGATGGAGGGACATGACCCATTGCCCCTGCTGCTGGGGTTTGGGGAGCACAGGACGGGGTCGCTGCCACAGCACAAGCAGCGTGTGATCTGCTCCACATGGAGCCAGTGATGTTCCCCCTACGAAGCACATTTCCTCCTGCCCACTCTGCCCTGACCCCGATGTTCCCGTGTCTGCACCTTTGATCTGCTTCAGAGCGTGACCCCCTGAGGGAAGACATCTCACCTTGTATTTACCTACAAAGAGCTGGACACACGTACCTGCCCTGCGAACACAGCCTGAGCTGATGACTAATCCTAGTGACTCTTAGTAACTGTTTGAGAACTACAATGAAAGTTCCTTTGGCCAAATACCTGCTGTCCTGAGCCGTCCCCAGCAGCAACACCACCAGGCAAACGCTTTTCATCCAAGCACGAAGGAGAGGGACCTTTTTTCCCTGTCTGACTGCCAGGGCTTCGGGTGACAGCAGAGAGAAGGTGGGAGCCAGAGGTGGGCTACTCACCCCCCTTTGTTCCCAGCTGCCTTTAGCAAGCCCTAAGAGAGCCCTTCTGCCATGTGTGGGTCAAGGTGTCCCTTCTGGCACTGAAGTTGACCAAAGGTGACAAACTGCTATAGAAGGAGAATTTCCTCTAATTCCTCTCTTAAGATCTGGGGCTCAGTTTTGCAGAGCCACTGAACACCAACACTCATTGGCTTCAGCAGGAGCTTTGCAACGCTCAACAGCCCTCAAAACCAGCACACGTATTTCCTTACCCAAGGAAGGATGAGGCAAATTATCTCCCTTTTTCCTACTGCCACACGATGCTCATGGGGGGGGCTCAGCCCACCCTGGTTCCCCTTTGCAGGGCCACCACCTCTGCTCTGCTGTGCTGGGGGCAGAGGCGCTTGCCCAGCACCCAGGTCCCAACTCCTGCTTGTGTTCTTGGAGCTGATCACTACCTGGCAGTGTGCTCTGGGTGCTCCACGCTCACCTTTGGGTGCTGCTCGCCCCCAACACTTGGCTCTTGGCTCCTGGCTCCACTGCATCCGGCAGCAGAGTGTGGAGCTGCCTCACTGATGATCTGCTGATGATTTATTCCCCTCCCACTGCCCAGCTCATTGTCTCATCCTGGCAGCTGCCAGGTTTCTGTTTGCCCTACTAATCCAGGGAGGTGCTCCAGGTACCAGGATACATTAACAGGGGAATTGCTGCCAGCAGATGCACTCTGCTTCCTGCTTCCTACTGTGATCATCAGCTCCAGAGTGTGGTTTGCTGCTGCTGCCCAGCCTGGCAGGATTGCAGAGCCATCCATGTTCCCAAGGGCCCCCAGCCACTGGCGAGGCAGGGAGCAGCCTGGTGTGGTGGGATTGGTGCAGTGACACTGTGGGGTTGGGGGTACCCGGCAGGGGGGTCCCTTTCATCCCTAATGAGCAGCCTCACGCTGGGATCCCTGCTTGACCCAAAAGCAGTGGAGAGCAGGAAATTTTAGGCTCTAAATCCAGCTCTGAGTGCGGGTGCCCAAAACAGCAGCGCATCCTCGGGCTGCCTGTAGCTCAGGGTGTTTGGGGAAGTGGTGGCGGGGCTGTGGGGAGAGGGCTGGCAGTGAGCTGGGCATGGACGCTGCAAATGCTTCTCCCAGCCACCCGGCTCTGCCAACAAACCCAAACCCCATGTTTCTATCGGATCCGGGGCCCCGGGGATGCCCCAAGGGCTGGGCACACATGGGAGTCAGCATTGCGGTCACTCTGTACCAGAGTGAACATCCCTTCCCAAAGGCTCTGTAATGGCAGGAACTGTGTGCGCTGTCCACTTGGAGGTGGCCGATGCCATCCTTGCTCAAGGAGCTAATTTGGCAGCTGCCCATGCAGCGATTTTCTTCCCATTCCTTGTCCTGGCTCACCTCCTCCATTCCTGGTGTGGCAGAGGTACCGCTGGCAGCTGGAAGGGTCCGAGGCTGCCTCTGCATCCCTGGACAAGTGCAGGGGTTCATGCCGGAGCTGTGCCCAGCAGGATCCCAACGCTCCAAGCTCTGGAGAGCTGGGGGCGGCTGCTCGCTGCCTCCTCCCCTCTCCCCGCTAGGAAATTGCTCCTGGTGAAATTCAGCCCACGTTTCCCTTCACTTGGCTGCATCATGCGAAACGTGCTCCCCACCCCCGTCCCCTCACCCTCCCTCCCTGCGTGCCTCCTGCCTGCCTGTATCTCTGCATGGCATCGAATCCCTCTCAGCATCTCCGAGCTCATTTCCAAATATCATTAGGGCTGCTTTGCAGGCGATCAGGATTCCAGGCGCTGCGGATGGCAAACACGGCATTTGGACCTGCTAGATGGAAACATCCCTGGTGCCCTCTCTGCCCCATGCCCCTGACATGCGTCTTCATGCTTAATGCCAATAGAGCAGGCTCTCCTCTCCTTAATTCATCAGCTCAAGCCCTGGCTGCTTCTGCTTACAGCTCTGGGAGCTGCTGGTTCGCATTCGGAGATGGAGGTGCAGCAATCTTGTCCCCAGCCAATCTGAACAGAATTGCATGAGTGGAACACATAGCACGGTGCCAATAAACCCCCAAAAGTCATAGAATCACAGAATCAACTGGGTTAGAAGAGACCTTTCAGATCATCGAGTCTCTTCATCAGGGACTGTAGTGATAATGGGTTCTAACTTAAACAGGGGAAGTTCAGGTTAGATCTTAGGAAGAAGTTCTTTACTATGAGGGTGATGAGGCCCTGGCACAGGGTGCCCAGAGAAGCGGTAAATTCTCCATCCCTGCCAGTTGCTGGAGCCAGGTTGGACAGAGCCTTGGGTGACATGGTCTAGTGTGAGGCATCCCTCATGCATGGTTGGGTTGGAACTGGATGATCTTAAGGTCCTTTCCAACCGAAACCATTCTATGATTCCATAACCATTTCCCCAGCAGTGCCAAGGCCACCACTAACCCATGGCTCTGAGGGCCTCGTCTCCATGGTGTGTGAACACTGCAGGGACGGTGACTGCAGCACTGCCCTGGGCAGTTCCAATGCTGAGCACTGTTTGGGGAAGGAATTGTTCCTCAGCTCCATCTAAACCTGCCCTGGTGCAGGGACATGTCCCCTGCCACCACCAGGCTTTTCCCCTTGTCTGTGGGAATTAACTCATAGCACCGGTCACACAGAGGAGATCACCCGCACCCGGATAGGGCTCCTTGCCCTCCTCCCTCCTCACTGGCAGCTGCCCGGCCCCTCTCCTGCTCTGCTGTGTCCAGTGGTGACAAATCACTCCTCCGGCCCTTTTCTTCTTGGGGACATTAAGGTTTTCTTCACGCTGCTGTGCTCTGCTCAGCTGGATGTGCCCTTTTCAGTCCCTTTCATGGTCAGGGTCATGCTAATCCTCAGCAATTTTCTCCGTCTTCCCTGTCCTCACATGTACCACGTCCAGAACATGAACTCAGTGAAGAAACTCCCCCAGGCCCTGTCTTTTTCTCCTCTGCTGAGTCCAGCACATGGGGTCTTGCTTTTTTTGGCTGCTTACTTTTGCTCTATATCCTCTGAGTGGGAAGGGAGCTGCTATGTTGAAAGAGAAGACAAATTATGCTCATATGCAGTGATGGTAGAGCTGATTCATAAGACGGGTGGGTCTACAAGGTCTAATTTGGGATGGAAGATAGCTGATGAATTCTTTAGTAACGAGGAGGACTTGGGAAACTAACTTTTCCTTGACAAGCACCTTATTACCTACCAGCGCTGAATGCTGTTGACCTGTCCATCCAAGCACTTGGCTTCTGCAGGACAGAGAAGTGTCATGGCTGGGAAATAGGTTTTAAAGAGGAAATGCTTTAATAAAAAATGGCTGAAAATTTCATAGAATCAGACTGGTTTGTGTTGGAAGGTACCTTAAAGCTCATCAAGTCCCAACCCCCTGCCATGGCTGCCCAGAGAAGCTGTGGCTGCCCCATCCCTGGCAGCGCTCAAGGCCAGGTTGGACAGGGCTAGCAGCAAGCTGCTCTAGTGGAAGATGCCCCTGCCTGTGGCACTGGAACTGAATGAGCTTTAAGGTCCCTTCCAGCCCAAACTGTTCCATGATTAGTGACCACCTGATCCTTTACTTAGAAAGGCCCAGATATAAAGATGCTGGTGCTGTGTATCAGGGGCTGCTGCACCCACCTGGAGGGCTATGAAGGGGTGTGCTTTGTAGGGAGCAGCATCTCTGTTCAGATCACACGAGCCTGGGGAACACATCCACATTGGCCAGTGGCTGGTGACACTGAGCCAAGCTGTTCCTGCTTCGCCTCAGCAGCTCTCTCATGGGCAGCATCACCTCACTCAGCCCCGTCCCTTCCCATAATGAATCCCACAGAGGCTTCCTCCAGTCAAGCCCTTGCATTTGCTGGAAGCCCCCAAATGCATCTCATCAGTGAAGCAGCATCAGAGGTGCATTGCAACTTAACCAAACACCCAAGGAAGTGTTGTCTCATTGCTCTCCCCATATGACAAAAACTACTGAAGCTTTATTAAACTTTAGGAGTAACAACAATCCATCACACCACTGCTATCGTTAATCCTTGATAATTGTTTCTATAATTAAAAGCCACATTGTCTCTTGTCTCTCTAATATGATTTATCAGATTGGGAGCACTCTTGCATGAATGATACATGGCTGGTGGGAGGGCATCTGCCTCAGGGTTGCTTCATCTGCAAGAAACACTTGGTGCCTGCCTTCAATGTCTGCTGTTCCCTCACTGTCCCCATTCCTCATGCGCACCTCAGGCTGTTCAACCCTGGGATGAAATCCCTATCCTTGAGAGACCTCTTTGCTGCCTGGACATCAAGAACCAGGTTGTTTTGATCCTTTGTGGCTCTGATCTGCAAGTGAGCTACAGCCGAGAACAAAACTAGCTCCTGAATGAGAACAAAAGAGAAGCCACCTACTTCCCTGGAATGGCAGGAGGGTTGGCTTTGTTGTCAGCAGATCAGGCTCCTGCCTCTTATGTGAGCTGCATTACAAACTTAAAGCAGGGTGGGAGGACCTACTCTTTGCTGGTGATAAACAAGGTGGTCTTCAGAGTCCCTTCTTCTAGAAACCCTGGAGCTGATGGGGGGACTGGCAGGAACATGCAGTAGAAGATGCAATCCAGGGTGTTTCCTTTGTTGTACAGAGCTGTTCTGGGCATCAAGTTCCCTTGCCTGCAGGCTCCTCCTGAGAAAGCATTTTGGTGATAAAGCTAGGAGCTGCTAAGGTGTCTGGAAGAGTCATTGAGGTCCCAGCAGTCCTTCCTCCATGCTCTGCAAGAACATAGGCCAGGGGTAGGTACCTGCAGCCCCTGGTAGCAGCAAGTGGGGCACAGCAGCCAGGATGAGACAAGCAGAGCAGGAAGTCCACTGGGACCACATCAAGAGGACAAGTCACCCACTGCGGGCACAGAAGCACCCACAGCTACTGATGAGGTCCCCAGGGATAGGATTGGTCAGAGCAAGGATGGGATAGGTGGTGATCTACACTCCGGCCCTGCTGGTACCCAGAACTGAAACTTCAAATGCCCCTTCCCATGCAGACAGATCCAGGGCACTCTGCAAAAGAAACTTGGCACAATCCTTGGGCCCCCTCTGAACTCACACCCAGAGCCACCTCTGGAGCACAGGCACCAGCACAGAACTTACCCTTCTTTACCTCTATGGGGCTGGGATGGGAGCTGTCCTTGGCTCTCATCCTTCCCTATCACCTTCCCTTTTCCTAAGCCAGTATCTGGCAGCATCTTAAATGAAATATGAATAAATACAGTGAGTTTTGGGGAGTGCATGGATGAAGCTAATTGGACCTGAAAATTACTCTCCTTTCTTGTGTGAGTCACACACCTAATGTATGTGCATATTAATGCCCGCAGCACACTCTCCTTCCCGGCTTTGTTTTTGGGAGCTTTCACTTGGGATTTAGCTCAAAAGACACAGAGGAGGGCTGCTGCAGGAGAGGTGCAGCTCATTTCCCAGCTCAGCTGAAGGCAGCCATTAGCAGGGGCACGCCTGGCCTACTGGATCTCACTATTTTCCCACCACTTTACTCACGATATGACATGCAATAAGGATCCAGGCCTCAGCTCTCCGTCTCCTAGCTGGTTGTCAACCCAATTGTGGCATCTGGTAAAGCACCGGTTTCTCCACGCCACCCAACTGTGACCAGCAGCTTGGCTGCGGCTCAAGAGACTGCAATAAAGGCAGCAGCACAAAAATTGGCTCAAGGCCTTTGGAAAACTTCAACATTCAGACTATAAATGAGCCAAAAGTATCTGGCCTGGAAATGGTGCACTTCCTTGGTGCTGGCCAGGAATGCTCTGCCACTGGAGTGATGATAACTGCTCCCACATGCACACTTGGATGCAGCCCCCTTCACAACATAGGGTCTGTGTGCCCAGCTCAGGGCTTAAACATTGCTTAGCTGGTCTTTGGATTCAGATAAGCCACCAGAAGCAGAGGTCAGCCCTGATGAAAAGCCCTTTACTGACAACTACAAAACCCCCACAGGGCAACTCGAGGCAGCCCGGATGGGTTTTACTATGCACATCCCTAAGCAAAGCAGAGCACAGCACCAGCCCTGCCTCCAAACCCCTATGTGCACTTGGGAATCAAACTATGCCCTCAGAAAAGTCATGAATTAATTCCGCGGTCACCCAGGACCAGGCACTTTACCCTTCAATGACGATAGGCAGAGCTTTGCGAGGCAACAGCTGGACCTGATGATCTAAAAGGTCTTTTCCAAGCTGGTTGATTCGATGATAAGCAGGTATGGGGAGAGTTGTTTGTCTCATGGCCATGCAGATGTGCAGCTCCAACAGCAGCTGGAAAACCCATTGGGTTTAGGGCAGCTTCAGCACTTCCACCCTGGCTGCCTGCATTGCAGAGGAGAGCCGGATCCTCAACACAGGCCATTGGCACTACCTGGAGCTTGTACCGCGTTCCCCAGGGGCACATCAGAGTCTCCCTCATTCTTGCATGAAAATAAACCCAGGATTATTGCGGTGAGCTGCTAACAGTTGCAGGCAGGAATCTCGCACAGATGACAGCACCAAGCAGTCATCTGCCTGCACATCTGAGGGCTTGCATCTGCTGTGGACACAGTAGGAGACTGAGCAGGATGGACAGGAGCAACCCCAATTCCCCTTCTGCCTGTGAGGAAGGAGGCGGCAGGTCATGAGAGCTCCTGATGCTTTGTGGGAACTGCCTGCTTCTCCCATTGGAAGGGATACTGGTTTTGCTGGGACAGAGGTGGGACCACACCAGGCACAGCACCGCAGCCCAGCATCTCCAGGGGCTCCCGAGCTCATGCTTTGCTATTCACACAGTGGGGTCGCTTAGAGAAGTTGTTGCTGGGCTGGAAAAGGCAGGGGATTACATTGAGGTGGTGCTCAGTGCCCGCCCCTCGCTGCTGGACTTGTGAGAATAACCAGTTCTAGAGGACCAGGAGATTGAACAGGAAAGAGAAGCCCGATGGGAAGAGCCGTGGATTCATATACTCCCAAGAGGAAAAAATCCTGTAACAGAAATTACAACTCATAAAGATGACTTTGCTGGAAATAAACGTTTTGGGTCTGTGGCAGTTGTGTGTGCGTATGAATGCCTTCTGTCATCCGCAAAGTTACACTTCACATTTAACTTCATCATTCCAGGATGCCAGGGCAGAGGCACCACAGCCCAGCACGTCCCCCCTCCGCAGCCCCCAGGCTTGTGAGGAACAAGGCAGTCACCCCTAAAGGACAAACAGGATAATTTTCCTTCTGCTCTTTGGAGGGAAGTGCAAAATGCTCCTTCCAGCCCTGGAGCAAGGCTGGAATAGGGTTTCTGACCCTCTCCATTACCAGCTTTGAACAGCTGACAGCAACAGCATTTGTTGCTAAGCTGCTCCGCAGGAAGCTATTGCCTCTCTGCCTATCAGCCCCCTCACCCCTGGCAATTCCATTTCTCCATCCTAATTAGGCTCCATCCAGGGCACAGAGCCAGCAGCCCCAGGAGGAGCAGATGCTAATGAGCGCCAGTCCCAGGGGAGCACCCACCACCCTGTTTCCCTGCCCATCCCGCACCACCCAACACCCATGCTCCCAATGACAGACCCAAGGTAACCCACCCCGGGTTCCTAATTGGATTTGCTCATGCTAATTTTGATCATTTTTGCCTCAATTAAGCCATTTGTTTCCCACTCAATGCCCTCATCATAGATCTAGTGGAGAGCCCTTTGCAGGCTGCTTGGTCCACATGTCCTCTGGGGGACCCTGACCATGGGGGTCACCTTCACTTACCCCTTCAGGCTCCCTCCAGGGCCACATTTGTGTATTCATCCCCCTACTACTGCATTAACCCCTCAATTTCTCTCCCTCTCCCCATCCTCTTCCACCACAGCACCTGGCTTGCTCTTTGGTGGCCCTGGCCAAGGAGATGGGACTGGCCCTGGTGTCCACCCACTAAGCCACAGAGACTACATGGACCCCACGGTTATGGGAGGTGCAGACCTTGGCTCAGTACCCCACAGCTCGCATGGTTCCCACCACCCCAACCCCACTGATCTACAGGAAGCAGGGTCATGGCCTGGAAAAAGCAGTGACTGGGTATCTCCAGGGTGTGCAAAGGTGGAGGGAGGGAACCTGCTCCTCACCACAACCCTCCCCTACAGCTCAGTGCCTGCTGCTCACCATGGCCACCCCTCTGCCTGGCTCCTGGCGCTGAGGAGAAGATGCTCAGCAGTCCTTAGCAGATTCTTGCCTTTTGGCAGAACACTCTCCCATCCCTACCCCCCAATGTAAAAAGGGACCAAGCCCTCAAAAAGCACCAGGTTCTGTAATACCACATCCTGGCGAACACTCTGGCTGCCGCACCACTGAACCAGCCAAATAGCCTTTAGCCACAAACCTGCATTTCTAGGATGTACAGTGCTTCTCATACTGCAACTAGACAAAGCCCACGTGCAAGCAGGCATTTCACGTAGCTCACCCACAGCCCCGCAGCACCCATTACCCCCCAGCAGTAGGGACACCTACCAGGCCACCAGCAGCCACTGACACATTCAGGCACCTCCCACAGCCACCTCTCTCCAGTCTGAGCCTTCACACAGTCAGCAGCTCCCTCAACAACATGAACATGCACCACTTGGACTGGATGCAGGATCATGACCTTGGGACAAAGCAGCTCTGCAGCTAGTTCTCACGCCACCAAGCCATTTCCTTCCCCCACGACTCATCTTGAGGATGTGTCTTCTTCCTAAATCAGAGCTTGAGATCTGGGAAGCTTTGGGCATGCCCCTCGTTGCAGCCAGGTGTGCACAGAATTCATTTGCAGGTGAGCTCGGAGCACCAGATTTAGTGCTAGTTGCTTCCTCACTACATTTTAAGGCATAATTGCTCTGCAGCCTGCCACCCAGATAGTGAACAAAGACTCCTCTTTATCTCCACATCCAGCGCTACTAAAGCTCAGGAGCAAGCAGGAAAAGCCTGCATGGATTTCAGAAAGAGCCCTTACCTAGTTATGTACCGCTAAAGGATGTTTTATTAACCTCTGCTTTACAAAGTAGCAGCTGCATAGAATGGGAGAGCTATCGAACACAACCAAGGAGCAACAGAACTGATGCAGAGCCCAATATAATACCCGGGAGTTGCAGCATCAGCTGCTGTATCAATCTTCAATAAAAAACCTTGCTCTTATTCAGCAGTAACGACACCACTGCTATTGTGGCTGCAGATAATGCCAGGTAAGAGGCATACCTGCATTTAAAGAGACACTGCCATGGGGACGGCTGTCGAGCAGCTTTATGACTATGTAAGCTTCATGATTCAGGACTGCTCTGTACATTGATGATGAACAAATAACTGATGTAACCTGGGAGAAAAACGTCTTTGCCTAGGTAAAGACATGTTCCACTGAAGCACAGGTACAAGGAGCCAGGACCAATGCTCTCTCCAGATCTATATGGAGAATATCAACTTTAGAGTGCCAGGAAAGGGGTTAAGGGCTGCAGTTGGAGGAGAGGGGTCTTGACCCAGCCACTTGGTTAGGGAACATCTCTTCCTTTAAATGGTTCAGCGCTGGCCAGAGGAGCCCTTCACACAATCGCTGCAGCCCAGCAGGAAGAGCTGCACAGAGCACAGTGTGCCCCAGAGCTGCTTTTAACAGAAGAAACAATCTCTAATTAGAAAGACATTAGCATCCCTGATCACAGGAGGGCCTGGAGGCAGGACACCTCCATCCTCATTACTGCCCTGCCTTTAAACTCCCTGGGATTTATGGGTTTTAAATCCTATTCTTCCTTGCAGCCCATCTGTATTGGGAAACAAAAGAACAAAACCTCAGGGCATCTCAGCACCTCCTTCCCTTCAGTTTAAGCTTCCTCAGAGGCTTTGCCCATGGCAGAGAACATGCACAGGCATTACTAAACTGGCAGTCAGCAGTGGCTGTCCACTGCCATGCTCAGAGCATGAGCTGGTCTGGCCCAGCCAGGTTAAACCCGCCCAAAACCTCAGCTTGTTCAGTACAACATCCCTGCTGCAGGATGCCACAGTCATTTTTAACACTTAGAGAATCATTAGTGCAAGCTGATACACACAGGCTCATACAGCTCAAGGCAGTTTTGTGTCAGGCACAGCCTCCAGGCGTGCCCCAAGCGACAGCACCGAACACCCCAAGCTGTTCCCATTTTCACACTCACATTTGGAGGAGTTACTGCTCTTTGCAGCTTCAGATACTGTGACTTGTTCCAGGCAGCATATCAAGCGCTGGGGAAGCTCAGTCACCCCAGGTTGCATTCAGGCACTTTCCAATCCCAACCTGACTTTCCAGACACCAAATTGCAGTTTGCTCAGGTCTGTAGGACCCAGAGAGGGAGAAGGCTGCATGGCAAAGCACCCAACCAGAAGGTCTCTAAATGCTCACTGAGCAGCATGGGCTCCTCATGAAGTTCGTGGGTTTGCCCCAAGGGTACAGACTTGCTACCCCGGTATTTCTTGGGGATGTTATGCATGTGGAGGAGGTTATTTTGAGACAACCACCCCATGCCTCTGCAGCCATCTGGGGACCAGTCACTGTGGCCATCCATGCCTAGTTACATGGACAACCAGCTCCTTTCAGCCTGAGCCTCACCTCCACACCCCTCTCCTTCCCATTGCTAAAGTCATCACTCTCCCAGGAGCCACAAAGGGCCTCTTCACAGGAGGGATCAGAGAAAAAGGTCCTCTGGCAGCTCCATACCCTGGGCTCCCAGCAGCAGTATGTCCATGCCATCTGGCGCACAGGCAGAACCTGCCAGCTGCAGATACTGACAGCCAATTGCATCCCAATTAGCATGAAAAATAAGGTAATTTTATTATAAAGTTCAAAAAATATCAATATAACATTTAGCAATCTTACTTCAGGACACAGCTGCCCCAGAGAGCCAGGCACCTGTAGCCACAGCAGAAGTCCAGGTCCATGGATCAGTTTTCCTGCTTATCCTGGAAAACACAACAGATTTCACCCATCACACTGGCCAGCCACTGACAGTGAGTACAAACCAACCCACTGAGCAACTCTCCTCACCCTCCATCGCCCTGCAAGCCAGGGAGCCGTGCACCAGCTTCATATGTGCATCCACCAGTGCTTGGGCAACAGATGGGTCTTGAGCAGTAAAGGACCCCGTGTGAAGTTGCTAATGATGAAGACTCTCCCACCAATCCTCCCCATTTTAAAGTGCAAGAAGATATCTGGGCCATGAAAGGCTCATGGTGACCTGCTGGTAGTGGCTGCAGTGCAGAAGTGGCCACTCTGGGTCCCAGCACAAGATGCTCAACTGGCATTTGGCGGTCCTGGCACACAGCATTGCACACACCCAGCAACATACCCATCCATAACCCATCTCAACAACATTCTCTCTTTGCACAGAGAGAAGAGCTAGAGCCCCTACAGCCCTTTCCTAGCTCAATTGGCAGCTAAGAAAACAGAACTATTTCACAAAGGCTCAGAGCCTAGGAAAATCCTTCCAGGCTGAAACACTTCTGAGCTCATGTCCTCTCCTGCCATAGACTAAAAGAGGATGGGCGAGATTATGGCTCAGCACAGAGGAATCCTTACCCCATAGTGTGACAAACTGCTGCTGTCTTCATAGTCTGCATCAGCTTCCTGCCCACTACCATCCCCACTGCTTATATCTGCCTGTGGCTTCTGGGTATCACCATCACCACTATCAACATTTGAAGCATCTTCCTCACTGCTGGACACTGCTGCATCCTCTGGTCCTGGCTCTGTGCTTGCAGCCAGCAGCTCTGGGGTATCACCAGCATCGGCAGGTTGTATGTTCTCCACCTGCAGAGACAGGGGCATGGTCACGCTGCAAGCTCTGCAGAAGGGCAGCACGAAATCCATGAGTGATCTCGTGAAATTCAGATTAGTCTGAGCAAACACAGACACCTTCTGCAGCCAAGGGAGCAAGGACTGAAGCACATCCTTAAAGCCCAGTATTAGAGTCTACAGCCATGGAGCAGGCATACTCACCCGGAGATCCAATGACTCCTTCAGCATAACAATCCCTTCCTGCTCTTCAAACTCCAGGTCTGTCTCAGTGCTGTTCTGGGACTCATACTCCTCACTATCTGTTTCTACGTCTGAGGACTGGGGAGGAAAGAAGTAGTCTGAGGAAGGATACACTGATCCCATTCCAAAGAATGCAGGTAGCCACAGCCAAATAGCCAAGGATGGCAGAAATGCTGCTTTGCAGGGACACCAACCAAAGGGCTATGGGATGACTGGGGCACCCGCACCTTTCAACCACTGATGTTCCGGTGTTCTTTGGACACCTGCAGCCCTCAAAGGATGTACAGCAAAGGAAACCTCTTTAGAGCTCCCTGCACATGATCCCCTGCAGACCTGTACAGTGACATTCCCAGTCTACCAGTAGCTAAACACAATCATCTCCAAATTGCTCAGCCCCTGAGGAAGAAACCTGCTCAGCAGCCAGAAACTCTTACCTTGTATGTGAGATCTTTAGAGTCATCTTCTAACAGATCCCCTTCCAGTTCCACCAACAAAGACTCCTCCTCCTCCCAATCTATGTCATCCCACTTCCTCTTGTTTGCTTTGTTAGAAGAGTTGATCTGGGCTTCTTGGATCTCTGCAGGGGTTCATAGGAGTCACAATCATCACACATACACAACAAACACACACCTGAGTGCTTCCCGGCTTTCTACACAGCACAGATGGCCCTGTCCCAGTGTGTTTCCACAGCACACGTGGTGCTGGGTGCTTCGTGCTTCTTAACTGCAAAGCCTTCAGGTGTGCCAAAAGGTCACAGTTCTTACCTTTGGGCACATTGCTCTGATCCCAGTCTGCTGGCTGGTAGCCCAGGATGTTCTGGATCCTGGTAGGGACGATGGAGAGGACAAAGCACATTAGTCTCCCCCGGGGCTTCTTGGCAAGTTGTCTGGGCCTGGGAGAGCACAAGGGGTAGACCTTGCTGATAATGGTCTCCACAGGGACCACAAATCCAATCCAGGCTGATGCTTTCCGAAGGACCTTCAGCTGCAGACAAGAGGTACGTTTGGTCATGAGACCTCCCACCTGTTTGAAGTCTCAAGTAAAACCCTGCTTTTTCCCCAGTCTGAAACTGAGATGGGACCAGCTTCAGCCAGGTAAAGCAGGACCAGTCAGGTTATACCTTATCTACCCAAAGACCTCCAACCTCTCCTGGCACAGAGAAGGAGAAAGATGTAAATGCTGCAGCAACCATTAGCGAAAGGGGAGCAAGTCAAGACCAAACCAGGCAGAGAGCAAAAGCTGGAATGGGGGGGAAAGCAGAGGACAAGCAAACACTGAGCACAGGGAAAAGACTGAAAGAAAAGAGAATGTCTAGCAGAGAAATCAAAGGAACTGCCAATCCCAAGGTTTTACCACCCTTGCCCTTGGCCCCACACTCTTGCAGCAGGAGGAACATCACCTACCAGGTACTTGACAGAACTCAGCTGAAGGATCTGGTGCAGGAACCTGATGGAGAAGTAATGGGGCTGACTGCAGACAACTGATCCCCCCTAAACAGAGAGAGGGAGAAAGTCAGGCGTCCTCTATGCCACCTCTGACAGGGCAGTCAGAAGAAACACCACCTTTGGTACCTGAAGGACCTTTGCCTGCTTTGGGCTGGTGCATGGCCCTACTTGCTGATCCATGAAGCCCAAAAGCTTATGCTAGACAAAGAGCCTAGTTTAACCCAGGCTGCAGCCCTCAAGCTATTTGTAGCTACTGGCCCAGCTGCTTCTCATTGCCCAGATGAGTTGCCCTCCTCCCTAATCAGTGGGGCAGCTCCACACCTTCTCATATGCGACACCAACCTCCCTGCTCCTTCCAGCTGAACAGGGCACTGTGGCAGAAGTGACCCTGCAGAGATGGGGACCTGTGTCCAGCATCTGCAGATCTTGCTGGTAACCCTGTCACTGGCCATGCATTTTGGGGCCAGACGTGAGCCCCTCTGGAGCTGGGATGTTTGCGTGTGTCAGGGTCCCTCTCCCAGCCTGTCCATTGCAGGCAGGACCTCCGCTTTCAGACACAGCAGCTTTCCTGAAATGGTTACTCCACAGGGTACATTTGCCGACTGCTCTTAACCAGCTGTGATAAAGCCGGTTCCACTTCATTGACTGTGCTCTCAGAAATTGCTTTTTGCTTTTATTGAGAAGCAGAACCTGCAATGCCAGAATTGAAACGTTCATGGTCCGCAATCCTCTGGGGCTAATGAAGCAGAGCCTCCTGGATCGGCAACGTTGGGCTGCTGCCACGTTCACTCTCAAAGCTCTTAATTCCCAATGAGGATCAGTCCCCAAGGGGTGGAACTGGGAGGGCTGGTCCCAGTCCGGGGCAGGCAGCTGGAGTGCAGCCAGCGAAGGGGGGGGACACAACGGGAGTCACTGAGGTCCCTGTAATGAGACCACGTGGAGCAGGCAGCAATCAGGTTTTGCATCAGGGCCACCAGACAGGGAGTTTATTAACTCAGTTTGACTCCCATCCCTACCGGGCTGGATGTGTGACCTGAGCCACATCCTGCTCCAATGTGGGGACTCGGTTTCCCCCAGCTCTTCAGTCCAGCTCAACCATAAGCTCTTTGCTGGAGCTGCCACTCATAAGGAGGCTTCGCCCAGAGTGTCTGAGCACCTCCCAGGAGCAAGGATGATCAAGAAGCAAGACAAGAGGCCCCTGAGTCCCTGCTCTCCTCCACTGATGCTGCTGAAAGCACCGGTACCCAGAGGACTTCAGTGTTGGCGTGAAAGGGGAGTGGGAACTTTTTATAGTGCAAATTCCAGACTTCTCCAGGCATAAACGCGCCCTCCTGCTGAGCTCATGTCATGGATATTCACAACTCTTTCTCCAGCACAGGAGAATGTGGCAGCCAGAGCTTCTAGAAAGGGAGCTGGGATTGTTTGTTATGTGACAGAAAATCAGCCCAACAGCTATTATTAGGAGCGCTGGCATTAAGGAGCGAGTCAGGGACTAAGGCTTCTGACAAGTTAAATTGATCTCCAGCTCCTGAGGGCATCATCTCTGTTCAGCACTTAGGGCTGAGAGGGCAGATTGAGTTACCAGAGATTAATAAATGAGCAGTTATCAGTTACTCGACTTGTGATGTCTGAACATGCTCATGCTCCGAGCTGACAGGCAAATGTGCATTAAGTCATGCTTCTGTAAACCTCTCTCCTTCTTCTTTTGATGCTTAAGCTACTACATGGCTCTGCCTAACTGCCTCATCATCTTCCAAAGAAAGCATGGGGACAGATCCTCAATGGCAGCTGACTGAAATGGTGAGTCCGCTGTATTTAGCAATTAAACCGGGAGGTTGGGTGCTATGACTCCTGGGTTTTATTCTCTGGTTGGTGACATTCCTGAGCTCCTGGGAACCTTTCTGTGCCCCTTACCTTGTCTACAAAACAGGCAGAAATCAGCTTTGCTTCACAGGGGGATTGCAGGGCTTCATTCATCCTTGTTCACAAGACATTTCCAATGCCCTTGGCAGGATTTCCCAAGGGAAGAAACATTATATGTTATTATTACAGCCTGCCATGGTAGAAGACTCATTTCCTCTGGATGTGCCAGCGTGGGGATTATCAGCCTGAACAGAATCACAGATTAAAGGTTTGTTTAAAATGCTTGTGGTGGGAATTGCTGCGCGACCGAGTTAGGAAGGAAACATCAATTCACTGCCACACAGCAAAGGTGCTCTGCGGTGGAACTGTGCCCCTCTGCCACATTTCTGCTGGCTGCCAGGTTACAGCTCAAGGCATCTCCCCAGCCTGTGAAGTGAGAAGGGCAATGTCTCCCACTGGAGCAACGTGCCTCCGAGATTGACAGAATGTCCTTTCCCTGCAAACCCCGCAGCAGGCAGCGAGCGTGGTACAATGGGAGACGTCACTGATGTGGCAAGAAAAAGTAGTCATTACCGGCAACTGATTATTCTGCCCAGGCCTGGTGCGTTTTCCAACTGCTGTTGTTGTCTGACTCAGATTTCTGTTCCAGCCTCCTGCAGGTACAGACAGCAGAAAAGCTCAGGGCTAATTACCCACTCCTAATCCCACGTACAGCCGGTTCAGCAGCACTAACCACGCTTGGCTCTGAGGAGGTGGAAGCAGAAAAGTAACCGGCTCAAGCCTCCTGGGCATGAAGGGCTGCATGGGGACAGCTCTGAATCCTCAGACACCAGGCAGCTTCCCTGGCACCCTTCTGCAGGTCTCTGCTGCTGCAGCTGGGAATCCTGGTACTCCCACCACACCGTGCCATGGCCTCCCTGGTTGAGATGTTCTCCTGTGATACTGAGACCCTTTTGCCTTCTGTGCTGACTCTTTTGAATGATCAGATGCTCCAGATGCAGGCTTATTTAAAACAAACCCAGCCAAAAGGGGCAGATACCAATGCCTCATTCCTGTAAAGTCTATCAAGAAAATTAAACAGACCTTCCCTCAGTGGATCTAGTATATCTCTCAAGGTCTCCCTGATGGCATTATCTCCTCTTTTCTCTGGCGTTTCCACTGCAACCTATGGAAATCAGGATATATCCCTTTCCTTTTCAAACATCCCAGCTCACAAGGGCAGAGCAGAGACTCCCAAGGGGTGCCAGTCTCTCACTGTTGACAGCCTCAGTTGCCACAAGTGTCACCTACTCCGTGATGAGGGCTCTTCACCATGCTGGGCACGGAGAGCTGTTGGTCTCATGGACACTGGGCCTTTAGCAGCAGCAGGAGCCAGATGGGTGCAAATGAACATTTCTCTGCATGATTTTTATGCGTCGGAGCACCCGGCCTCCCCGAGATCAATACCGAGCTGCTGCGTTTGCCAAGAGGTTTGTAGGCAGTGTCCATGCCTGCTAGGTGAGATAAACCCCCTCATGTGCTCATTAGCTGCATGGCTCCTCTCCCAGCTAATTGGTGCTGGAAAGGTCAAACTCTGGCCGTGAGACAGTCTGCTGCAGTCTGGGGTCCCAGCTTGGGAAGCAGGTAGGCCCACGGTGCCATAGACAGGGATGTTCTTCCACTGACTCCACTGGAGTTGGGAATGCAGTTTCCCAAGTGAGAGGAACCCTGTGTGTCTCCCCAGCCCAGCTCTCCTGCCCTCCAGCCTGCCCACCCCTCCTGAAGCACCCTCCACTTCCCTCCAGCAGCACATGTGCTTTCACCACCCTGCTCCATGCTCATCTGTGGGCTTCGTGAGTGCTTGGATGCTCTGAAGAGAACAACATCATCAGGTTCCGTTTCACCACCTCAGCTGGCAGAGTGGCTGGGACCAGGTAGTGACTGCCTCTGATTCAGCTGATTTATTCTCATTTTTCCAGGGATGGGTTGGGTTCCATTACTGCAAGCATCTGACAGACAAGCTGTGCTCATTCCCTGCATGTGGCGTAGGGAAAAGGCTCAGTATTCCTGCTGGGCAGAGCCATGTGAGCCTCTGCAAGGCACATAGCAGCAGCTGCTCCCTGCTCAGCTGTGCTTGAACAGAGAAACCACTTTTCCACCCTGGCTCAGCAGCAGGACCTCTGTCCCCAGTTGCACTTTGCAGAGGCACAGCTGTGTGAGTGCATCCAGGTCCTTGCTTCTCCCTTCAGGTAATCCTGGAGAGCCAACCGTGGTGAGACTGATCCACTTGTGGGGAGGAGAAATACTGGCTTCCAGCCTCCATGACGTGAAGGTTGTCCCAGGCTGCAGGGGATGTGGGCTACCCCCAGTG
Organism: Myiopsitta monachus; assembly: GCA_017639245.1. Classification (NCBI taxonomy): domain Eukaryota; kingdom Metazoa; phylum Chordata; class Aves; order Psittaciformes; family Psittacidae; genus Myiopsitta; species Myiopsitta monachus. The sequence goes on along the minus strand of CM029937.1, from coordinate 2,515,021 downwards.
CCCATGAGGAGCAGAGCACAACGGCGCTGCAGCCCTATGGCTGTACCCACTGCTCCTCTGTGAACATACTGTGTAGCCCTGCACATCACCATGGTGCTGGAGACCCACTTTCAGCAAGCCCAGGAGGACCAGGGCTGGTCATGGTGCACCTCAAGCAACCTCCTTCCCCGCATCTTCCTGTCATTTGCTGTCACTTCTTCTCCTCCAGAATAGGGACAGTTGTGCTGAGATGGAGCAACAGAGACAGAACATGAACTGCTATGAGAGATGCTGCAGTTGTTATGTTGCTGAGCCCCAGCTGGGGTGAGGAGTTAGGGGGATCCCTCCAGGGCATCTGCGCTGCATCCCAGGCCTGAGGTTTCTGGTTCCCAGCCAAGGAGATGCCAGATTTACTGAGCTGGAGATTTTCACCGAATGCAGTTGCATCCCCGGGTGCTAAAGGGTGACTGCAGACCTGTGGCAGTGAGACAATGGTCAGGAAAGCTATGCAGGCATTCGTAAGGAGTCGCCCGATGATTTTTCCACCCACAGTTTGTCTGGCTGTGGTTTGCTTGGACTCGCACCTGAACGATGTCACTCACTCCTGCTTTAGTGCAGCTTTCAGGCCGCACACCACAAATACTTGGCTCAGCCTCCTCTGCAGTGCCAGCAGTAGGAATGCGGTAGGCAAGGTGGTGACAAGCTCCGCACGAGGCAGTCCTGGTGGTGCTAAGTGACTACCCATCTCCTTTAGCAGTCGCCCAAAGCTGCATCTCCAGAGAGCAGCAGGATGGAGGGTGGTGAACCTGGAGATGATTTCCCACCAGAAACAGCAGTACGGGGATCTCTGACTTTGGTTTGAGGCTTCCCAGGGTAACTACAGAAGATCTCCAGCCATAAGAAATGGCCTGAGAGACACAGGTGATGCTGTTGCTGATGGCAGCACATTGCAAAGGTGCCTCTGTGACAGCATGGCTCAGCAGGAAGAGCCCTCAGTGCCACACGGGCTTCATTACAACAGCACAATGGAAAGCGTGGTTGGCATTAAGGTCCCTCTCCGGGCCTGCTTTCCCACTCACCATGAAGATGCAGCATAGAGTCCGGCTGGCAGGACTCATCCAAGCTGCAACAAAGCTGCTCCCTCTGCTGCGGGCTGGAGTCGGCCCAAACAAGACTGCCAGCTCAATTAGAGGGAGCACACGGAAGCATCTGCAGGGAAAGCTCCGGTTTTCGGCGCAGGGCAGAGCAAGGGAGAAACATTTTCCTCTTGTTTCTGCTAATTACCCATGTAGATGAACCAAGCTGTTAAACTGGGAAACCAAATTAATTTTCTTCCATCTTCCGTTGCCTTCGCGCCTCCCAGGATTTGACCCTACTGAGGAGCAGGGAGCTGCTTTGTTCATTTGTGGGGATTTTGCTTCCTCCTGGCACCTTTTCCCATCAGCTTGTCTTGGACATGGCAGATTCACAAGCCAAAGCCTATTGCTGTGCCCACCCTTGGGAAAACCAGCATGTGCCAGAAATGGTTTTCCCAGGCTTGGGGTTGTTTCTTCCCCAGTGTGGAAATGCTTCCAGGCTCAGGCCAGATGCAGCCGTGCTGGAAAAGCAATATGACTCTCCAAAGAACGTGCGTGGATGTTTACACCGCTATTCGTAGTCACCCTGCAACAACAGAGCATCACACCCGTCCCCTGCTTTTCCATTCCTTACAAAAACCCGGGACTCTTTGCTCCTTCCAAAGCAGCATATTTCTAATCCCTGGAAGTTCAACAGGAGGTTTTTGCCCTGCCCAGAGACGTCTCTTGTCATCATATCAAGTATTTTAGTCTCTATATTAATGCTGCTCAGCCTGTCCAGGGTCACTCTGCCCTGCAAGTCCTCCCTTTCCCCCCACACTTGGCACACTCCGTGGATCCAGATCCATTGATATTTTCCCTCCCTTTGGCAGGTATCTCAGCTGCTGGCCTGCAAAAGGGCAGGAGGAAGGAAGAGGCTGCTGCCACGTTGCTGCTCCATAGACCAGGTCAAGGAAGAAAATCTGTGCTTGGTCATGGAGAAAAGAGGAACAAGGGGGCTGCTGTGTTTCTGCCTCCAGGAGAAGTGAATGCTTTTCAGGATAGAGCCGTCAGGGCGAACCCTTTCTCCCTTCCTTCTTTCCTTTCTTTCCTCTGCCACATTGCAGCTCTGTCCCACTGCATGTAACCTTTCAGAGAGGCACTTTCCTGCAGTTCCAGCAGAGACTCTAAACTTGACAGCGCAGTGAGAAACTGCTGGAGGCAATCAAACTCCCAATCTTCTTTGAGGATTGCACTCTGCAGGAGAGCTCCTCTTGCTCTCCTCTCCTGCGGGAAGGTGCAGTCTGCCTCACAGCCTCCTGCCAATAGGGGTGATATGTAGAAGAAAGATGACTTTAGCTAACATTGCTTATACCTTTGGAGTTGACATAGTACTGAAAAAATGGTTGAATCAAGCTTTTTATTATAGAAGGAGAGTGATGAGAACGCAGAAGCAGTTGCAAGGTCTACCCAATTAATGAGATCAGTCCTATTGATTTTGATGACGGTGATTTACTGGCTTGAGATGAAACAGCAGCTCATTTATCACCTGGATCATGGCCAGACGATGCAGTATCTTATAGGAGCTTCCCCTTAAATATCACAACTAGCTACATTCAGTGCAGGATCTCAGTCCTTTTAGTAGTTCTGGTCTTGAGATTATGTTGGGGGGTTTATCGCTGTTATTTTAGGCAGAGTGCCCAAGAGGGAATCAGTATGATTAATATTCAGGGAACAAATCCAGAGGTAATGTTCCCCCTGAGCCCAGGAACAGGGATGCTGACAGCTCGGTTCTGAGCTGTGTTTTGAATACAGTGCCAGCAACAGTTAGGGATGCATGGGTAGGCCTAGAAATAAAACCTGTTTACCCACACAGCTTGCCATCTCTGCTGAAAGGGACCATTAGCCCTGGCTCTACAGGCTCAGTGCTGCCTCTGGGGTGTCATCTATCACAGGATGTGCAGGTGGGATCTCCCTGCTTGAATGCACCCCGTACCTGTGCCCAGGCAGGAGCCTGTTTGCATAGGAACACCTGTCCTATGAGGAAAAGCTGAGAGAGCTGGGCTTGTTCAGCCTGGAGAAGACTCCAGAGAAATCTTACTGCAGCCTTTCAGTACTTAAAAGGGGTCTATAAAAAAGATGGGAGAGACTTTATGGCTGGGCCTGTTGTGATAGGATGAGGGGTGATGGTTTTAAACCAAAAGAGGGAGATTCAGGCTGGATGTGAGGAAGGAATTCTTTACAATGAGGGTGGTAAAACACTGGCACAGGTTGCCCAGAGAGGTAGTGGATGCACCATTCCTGGAGACATCAAAGGCCTGGATGGATGTGGTTCTGGACAAAGTAATGTAGTTGGAGGTGTCTCTGATCATTACAGGGCATTTGAACTAGATGAGCTTTGAAGGTTCCTTCCAACCCAAACCATTTGGTATTCTATGTGCTTTTAGCACAAGCCTGAATTCAGGCGCCCTTACATCAGCAAGCATCCATCCTCCCAGGTCCACAGGCACATCCAATGTGGCTCACCACGTTGTCCCAGGTGGGACTGCCGGACATGGAGCCAGACACTTCCAGGACTCCCAGCAGTGGAGCGGCGTGCAGCAGACCAGGGATGGGTGCACGCTCAAGGTGCTGAGCTCCAACACCTACATCCTTGCTGGCCTCGGCTGCGGGGGATATGGCCGCACCTCGGCTGCTGTTGTGCAGCATCTGGTGCCCTCCCCCGGCTCTCTGCCGCGCTGCTCACGCCTGATGCCAACCTACATCTCCCATCCGGTGCTCACAGGTTTTCAGCACAGGCAAGAATGTTGCTCCTTGTCCTACATTTTAAATGCCTGTGGGTTTGTCATCTTTGCGAACAGTTCAGGGCCTTTAAAAGCCCCTCTCTAGGTTACATTTCATAGGATCATAGAATGGTTTGGCACAAGAAATGCTGATGGAGCTGAATCCAAACGCATTGCTTGTTCAGGAGTCAGGGAGAGCACCAGTATTTCTGAGAACAGCATTTGGTTTCCTCCAGCACCAGGGCCAGGAGTGACACTGAGCACTGGGCAGAATGGATCCCCTTCCCTCAGGAATAGCTCACAATCCTTGGCACTTCTCTGCAAATGTGATGTTATCTGTTAGCGAGTATCTGACAGGGAGACTGGGCCCTCACTTCTGCTCCCAGGCAGCGCTCGTAGGAGGGGTGTTATGAGGTTGTTTCTTAAAAAAAACCCTAATCTTACCCTCAGCTAAATGAGGATGGGTTTAAACCAAGACACAGAGGGGAACGAGAAGAAGAAAGGTAAGCTAATGATGAAAGAAGAAATTAATATAAGAACACGGAAATTTGGAGAGAAATCCCCCTCCCTGTCAGTGTTCAAGGCCAGGCTGGATTGGGCTTGGAGCAGCCTGGTCTAGTGGAAGGTGTCCCTGCCATGGCAGGCGGCTGGAACTGCATGAGCTTTGAGGTCCCAACCTAATGATTCCATGACTTCCTATGGCCATTCACGATGGTGATTCTCTTCTACCTCCTATAGCCAGTTGCTCCTGCTCATCACAAGAGGCAGGACGTTGGTTTTAGTGGGACATCAGCAGTTTCCAAATTTGTTTTTAACTAACATCTCTTAATGTGTAGCTTTCCATACTTTGTGGTTGGTTCATTGTGGGAATGCAGGGACCTGGAAGAGACAGTCCTCATATACCCATCAGATACTTTGTGTTCCCATGGTGAGGGCAGAAAACAAGCCCACGGAAGATAAATGTCCTGCAGAGAGTTTGTTGGTCCTCAGTACTATGTAAAAAAGCACATTCAGATGCTGCCTGAAAGGAAGTGGCCTCTGAGCAGGAGCCGCTTTGGGACTGTTGGAGGTTCAGACCAGTACAACATGGTGTACATAACTTTGTCAGCACATGCAGCTCTCTGCCCTATTTCAGCTGAACCTACTCCTCCTGGGACTTGTCAAAGCTTTCCATGGTGATGGAAAAAGGGCAGCTTCCACTTGCAGGCTTGCAGCTCCCAGCAGAGTCAGCTCCCATGGGAATACAATCAAACCTTCACGAGCAGGAGCTCAGAAAGTGAGAGCAAAGTTTCAGTGTTTTCTTTGAGCGCAATATGACGACGTGATCTTATATTATTCATTGAACGCTCCTGACAGTGCACACCACACTGGAGAATAGTCTCTGCTATGCTTTAAGTTCTGAGTCTGCCTATGCAAGGGGAATAATAAATAGACTCTTGTAAATGTTAAAAAAGAAATGTCTTAACACTAACTAAACCTCTTTCTCTTTCACAGTTAAAGCAGTTAACATCCCAATAAAAGGCATCACAGGAAAACAGTATGTTTATTCATCAAATGATTTTCCTGAATGGAAGGGCCTCTCCTTTAAAAGTACATGATGAAAGAGCAGATGGCATGTGAAGACGCAAAAAAGCCTGACTGTTGCCCTGTGTGTGATCTCAGAAGTGAGGCAGCTGAACTGAACACCATCATTAATATTTAAGGGAAGAGCAAGACTTCATCAGGATCCAGAGCTGCCTGCTACACATGGATAGTGTAAGGACAGTCCATTCCAGCAGGACACTGTGGTCCTTTGGGCTGGAGGATACCTGCCCCACTAAACAGGAGCCTTCTGTCCATCACCAAGCTGAGCATCAAAAACCTTGTGGCACCTGGTGACTGAAAAGGACCAAAGCCCTTCACTGATGGGTGGTTGTGGTACCCAGCCTTTGCAGTGATGGCAATGGCCTCACAAATAGGAGGTCAGTGATGAACGGGGTTCAAGGTCTGCCTGGGTCTGCCGCTCAGCTCCTGCCCAGGATCATGCTGACTGGTGCTGCAGAGCCAGCAAGGGCTGTGTCCTCTGTGGTGTCTCAGCAGGACAGGCAGCCCCATACTAGCTGGACAGTCAAGCAACAACTAAAAGGTGAAGAGATGCAAGAATCACCTGCATGGACCTCCTGTGCTGGGTTGCTGCCACTACAGCTGCACAGTCATGGCAGGGTGAAACAAGCTTGCCTCATGTGTGGAGATGTCCAAAGCCATGGGACCTGGCATGGGAACTACTGGAGCAACTGCTCCAACCCAGACAGGCTATGGAGCACAGCACAAAGAGGTCAGATGCTCATGTCCAGGCAACACGGTGCTCAGTGCCTTGTGAGCACAAGAATGCTCTCTAGCAGACCCTCCTCCTAGCTCTCAAAGTCCCGGTATAGGAGGCCATTAGCCTCATTGCAGGTCTTTCCAAGGATGTGGAACCAACAACATCTGACTTCAAGAGCCTGGAGTAGAGGTGACCTCCACTGGCAAAAGTGCTGACTGAAGCAGGACCGTGCCTGCATGCTGCCTGCATTGTCACCTTTGTCGTGCTGCATCCCTCTCTGAAAGCTCAAAAAGCCCAGGGGAAGGCCAAGCAAGAGACAAAGTCAGCAAACGAAACATCTCCACTCAGCCTTTTTAGCAAGGACACAAGTCTTTGAGAGATGAAAGGTGCTTCATGCAGTGGCAACTTCCAAACGATAGACATGGCCTGGAGGAGACTGGCTGTTTGCTGCAATGTTCCTACTGACCTGGGTAGGAGATTTGGTCAGGAGGGAAAAGGAGGAGATGAAGGGCAGACCCTAGGAGCAGCAATGAGCTGCAGTGTTTCTGGGGGAGCAGAGTTGTGAAAGGAATGAGAGTGGAGGAAATCATGTAAGTACGGAGAGCTGGACATTAAAGAGCCTGAAATTTGGTGTACCGGAGGACGAACGTGGGACATAATTGACATGGAAAAAAGCTTTGGAAACTTCAGTCTTAGTGAAACAGTGAATTACAGCCAGGCTGGAGGCATTCTGAGGGATGAGAAAGGACAGGAACGCAGGCAGTGCCTGGTTATCATTTTTAGGTAAGAGGAGTTAGGAGAGCATCTGCTCATCAGTGGACTGCGACCATGCCCTGGGCACACTGGCAATCCAGTACAGCAAAGGACTGTCCGAAGAGAAGACCAAGGGTCTAAACCTGCTGCATTTACACCTATCTCCTGTCGTAGATGTGAACAAAGTGGTTTGGCGTGTTTCCCTGACCCAACCTGTGCTGGGAGGTTGCACAGAGACCATCCCTCTAGGTACACAGAAGTGTCCTTTCAATCATCTGAACCTCTGTACCAGTTAGTCTGTAAAAACCTGAACTGCCTTGTAAAGATAGAGTGTCCTCTGCACACATGGAAACAAGTGGCTGTAAAACGAGGAACTTACTATGTTCAGAGAACATAAATTTATCTGCTTGTATTTATTCAAGGTATTGACCTTCAAGTCTCAAGATTCACACTGTCTTCTTACCATCAAGTTGAGAATCATTATGGAGTGCCTGGTAATGACAAGTCTTTGCTAGTGTGATGCCACAGTATAATTTTAAGAGAAATGTAATGCAAGTTCTGTGATTTCTTCTACCCATGCTGAGAAGCTCCACCTTTCCCATCCAGTCTTTTTTCCTAAAGGAAAATAACTACATTTACTTCAGGGTGTCATTTTCTGAAGACGGGTTTTGCCATTTGCTATTCCATTAAACTCCACACTGCTCTAGTAGCACATTCTTGTGGTGAGATTATAACCATGACGAACTGCAACAGCTATCAAGGCCATTGTCAAAATCTGTTTGGACTTTTTGCACTCAATTTAAGTGTTCCAAATACTAACTTTGTTCCTAGAAAGAAGACTTCTTGGCCTTGCATTGAAGAAACATGATAAGAAATGGATCCTGTCTTGGGTATGTTGTTGCTATAAATAAGAGGTATGGGCATTTAAAGAATTCCAGCTGAATCGCATGCTTCAAAGGCCACGTGGCTCTGTGTAAGTGCAGGAGAGGATTCCTCCCCTCTCTGATGCACCACCACATTTTCAAGGGTTGTATCAGATGTTTTCAAGAGTTCTGTGGGCCTGGTCCTTGTCTTGGCTGATTTCAAATGCCAGACTGCAGGATGCTGCAACTGAGAAAGCACAAGAAGGGAAAGGTCTGGCAGCAGTGACATTTCCTGAACATTTGCTTTCATTAGAGCAGTCTTTACATTCTGGCCAGGCTGCAGTTTGGCTTAGTTTGCAGCAGACAAATGTGCAGTCACAATGAGAGCTGGGCAGATGAAAACAGGCTTGTGCGTGGTACCCAGCAATAGCATCAGCAGAAGAAGCAGCAGCTGCTCTTTTCCCCGCTACTGAAGCTACATATGGTTTGCAGCATATACCAGCAGAGATTTGGGTGGCCAAGAGGGATGGTGTCCATCAGCTCGGCAGAGCAGTGTATGAAGTGGAGGAGAAACCTCTGACCCTGCTCTCACATGCACCAGGTTCCCATGGCTGTAAATATCCTGCTTTCAAAAGCAATTGATTTTCAAAAGGAAAGTTCATCCAAGCACAAACACCGGTTACCGCAGGGTTTCCCAAGCCTTCCGTTCCGCGCTATGATACTCCAGGCTGAACAAACTTCCTGTCTGCTCTAATTCTTTTGACACTTTCAGTTCTGCCTGGGGACAAAGTTCAAGTGGAGGCAGCTGAACCTGGCACCTCGTCCTTTCTGCTGACCAAGATCCTCTTGCGAGTGTAATAAGCTCATAAGCACATCCGCCATCTCTCTGTTGGCTTTGCTCTTGCCTGTACTCCACCCCATGTTCAAGATGGGGTGGAGTAGAGGTGCTTCTGCTCACTTTCTTTTGCTCAAGTAAAAAGGGGTCTGGCATTGTAGGGCTGATGTTTAGCTCACAATGAACTCGGGCTTAGAAGCTCATCCCTTGGGATAATGAAAACCATCTTGGGACCCATAAAGACCAAACACAGCTTCCCTCTACCAGTTATTCAGACTGCTCAGGAAAAAAGATGATTAATAATATTTGAGCAAGCTGCTCAAGTGGAAGGTGTCCCTGCCTGTGGCAGGGGGCTGGAATTGGATGAGCTTTAAGGTGCCTTCCAACCACAACCAGTCTGTGATTCTATAAATCCACTAACAGGGGAGAAACTGAGATGAATCTTTGATGATTGATATAAAAATTCCTTGCTGACCTCTTATTCTGATTAGATTAATTACAGAAATCACACGGGGAGGATGAAACGTTGTCTGTATCTGCGGCCTCATCTGCTTGGCTCAGTACAAACATAAAATTCAACAGCCGTACGGAGAAAATCTTATAGAAATTTGCGTGATTCAATTAGACCATCAGAAAGTTGATCTAATCATGTCAGTTCAATTATTCGGACCAGTAGCTAAAATCTTTCATGTTACTTAAACTGGAAGCCTTCTGCTGGGCCAGTCCTCTGTTAGCAATACTCTCATCTAAGGAAGATATTAATTCAGACTTGATTCTTTCTTTTCAATGTAAAGAGTGGGTCTTTTTGGGTAAGAAAATCCTCTAAGTCAGAATTAATCAGAAGGAAAAACACATCCTGGACACCACAGACTATATTCTGCAGTGTAGGAACAGATGCAGTGTGGGCTGGGATTGCTGCAGGTGGGGATACATGAAACCACATTTAACATCGGGTCTGGTCGCAGAAGTTGTGCCTGCCTCCCATGGAGGTGTATTTTGACAAAGGCCCCTTTGTCTACTTCAGCTTGGCATCATGAGATTTCATAATGATGATGCTTACATGTTCCCTTTTCTCGCTGTTCTTGTTCATTTTAATCTTTTCCATCTTCACTGCATTCTGCTCCTGTCCTTTCACATGTCCCCCACCAACCCAAATGCAAGACAGCAAGGTTTCCCACTATTTGACATGCTGAGGGGAAGGGATGCCGTCCAGAGGGACTTGACAGGCTGGAGAGGTGGGACTGTGAATACCTCAAGGAGTTCAACAAGGCCAAGTCCAAGGTCCTACCCCTGCGTCAGGGCACTTCTCTGCACAAACACAGGTTGGGGGAGACTGGATGGAGCAGCCTGAGGAGAACGACTTGGGGTGTTGGGTGAGGAGAAGCTCCCCATGACCTGGTTTCAGTGTGCGCTTGAGCCCAGAACACCCCCGTGTGCTGGGCTGCACCCCCAGAGCGTGAGCAGCAGCTCAGGGAGGGGATCCTGACCCACTGCTGCGCTCCGGGGAGACCCCCCCCTGCAGTCCTGATACAGCTCTGGGGCAACAGCGCAAGAGGGACATGGAGCTGTTTGAGCGAGGCCAGAGGACAACATGGAGATGCTGCGAGGGCTGGAGCAGCTCTGCTCTGGAGCCAGGCTGAGAGAGCTGAGCTGGGGCAGCCTGGAGAAGAGAAGGCTCCTGAAGGGGAGACCTCAGAGCAGCTCCAGTGCCTGAAGGGGCTGCAGGAAACCTGGAGAGGGGCTTTGGGCAAGGGATGGAGGGACAGGAAAGGGGAATGGCTTTAACTGCCAGAGGGGAGACGGAGATGAGCTCTTCAGCAGAAGCTCTTCCCTGTGAGGGTGCTGAGGCGCTGGCACAGGGTGCTTAGGGAAGCTGTGGCTGCCCCATTGCTGGCAGTGTTCAAGGCCAGGTTGGACACAGGAGCCTGGAGCACCCTGCTCTGGTGGAAGGTGTCCCTGCCCAGGCTTGAAAGCCCCTTCCAACCTAAACCAGTCTGTGAGTCCATGAATTGCTTGTCTGGCAGAATTTTCACTGGGGTCCTTGGGACATCAGCTGTCTGTGCACATTCTCTTTTGAACCTTCCTGTGTTCTCTGAAAGGGCCCAAGATGTGACCTTCTGCAAACCCTTTTCTCCCACCCCTACTGAATCTTATTCCTGACTCTTAGCCTACACCCACATACTTGGTATTCCATCAATCACCTATGTTGCTTTGTGGTTAAGGAGCTGTGCTAACACCCTGACTCTTATCAAGTCCTTGGTTTATAGAGACAAAATGCTCTTAACCCTAAGCAATGTGGCACTACTGTTCCGTTTGAGACTGCCTTGTGGTTAACAGCCCTGAGAACAAAAACAATAGAACAAGTGGATGAAGGGTAAACAGATGAGCCTTTTAGCCTGAAGCCTCACCCCTGAAGCCACTCCAAAGATATAGGGAATTTAGCCTTGATCAAACAGAGCTATGAACGCACTGCTTACGCTGCATTGGGGTATTGTTTTTGGGCAAGTCCCAGCTAGCAGCAGTGATGGCCAGATCCAAGAAGGAGGAGGAGGAGAAAGAGGAGGAAGGAGTATCTGAGAGCCAGCTGGAGGGAGCACTGTTTATGCTCCTCTTTGCTCACTTTGTCTCAGAGGCTTCAAAAAGCCTCTCACTCCCAGGAAAACAAATCACAAGCTGCTGAAGGAATCCTGAAGAACACAGTAAGCATGGCAACAGCAAGTTGTGCTCTCCATAGAGGGATGTAAATATGCTCTATCTGCATGGATCTACAACACGTGCGCATTTTTGCTACCCCTGTTTTACTCTAGGGATCAGTGATGAGGCGATGGAGGCTCAAAGCCACTCAGATAAGAGCGGTGCGGTGGTGTCCAAGTTGTATGGTTAGGTAGCTCCACAGTGAAAAGCTCTCTAATTGATTAGAAACTAGCTTAGAGATAAAAAAAACAACGCAAAATGTAGAATTGAGATGAACGATCAGCAAGGGAAGAGATTATCAGCTCTATATCGTAACAATTTCTGCAAGACACAGGATTACTGCCTGTATTTTGTGAAAAATGGATATAAAAATACTATGGCTTACAGAAAATTGTTTAGATGTGAGAGAATTTTGAATTGCCCCAGATAGGAAAGCAGAGGAAAAAAGATCATCTGGGCAATGGGATGACAGATTAAGGTCCCTGAAACATTATGCATATGGCAAGAAAGAATTTGAAGTATTCGTGGTCCTCCTGCAGTGTAAATTAACCAAGAGGCCTTGGTGCCATTTTAAAAAGCTCATTAAGAGGCACACGCTCAGCAAAGTGTTCTAACCAGAAAAGCAGTAAAATGTTAGGATATTTAAATATAGGTTTTATGTAATGATGAAAGTATTATAGTAGCATATATTACATTAGTGATGCTGCCTTCTCATCCTTAACAATGTGTTCAATCCAGATGTGTTCCCCTCATTTCGAAAATATAAATCAAGTTCAAGAAGTACAAGAAGAAACGCTAAAAACTTAGGTAAGATTTCCATATGAAAAGAGACTGCTTGGACTACTCCAACTTCAGATAAGAAATTACTAATGGAAAAAATTGGATTTCATCCACTAATGAATGACATGGGAAAAGAAAAAAGAATGATCTTCCAAAATACTCTGTGTTGTGCTGCTACCGAAGTAAGAACAAGGCAATGCTATAAATTCAAGTAACTCTTTCATGTCAAGCACTATTAAAACTCAGACAAAGTACTTTTGACCTGGAAACTCTTTAATACAATATTTGTGTTCAAGAATTTAGTGAGATTCCAAAAAGTGACCCCCTCTTCCCACAGACACTTGCATGCAGACAATGCCAATTCTCACCAATTCTTATTTAATTCTCAGTCCTCTGGGAGACTCCAAGATAATATCTTGAGCCAGGTTTTCTTTTTCTTGGGTTTTTAGCTTTGCTTTTCTGTTTGCAGGATACCCACTCACTTTCAAGACAATGAACACACATCTCAACAATGCAATTTTGGTATTTCACTTTAAAGCAAGAGGGTCGTCTCAGAAAAGCTCACCATGTGATGTCCTGAGTGCCTGTAGGAGGCTGGAGCATGGGGTTCCTACTGACCTTATATCTGCAGTGTGGCTGTGGAGAAGAAATATTGTGTCGCATCTAGCTTTGACTCCCCGACAAACGTTCCTAGAGATAGTAAAACAAACTGTGAAACATTTAGAAATCTTTACAGGCCTTTCATGCTGCACTATTGTGAGTGGACACAATTTCCATGCATTTATAGATTTTTAGAAACGTAGGTAAGAAGCCATCTTCTGTTACTGATATGAAAAGAAACTATCAGGAAGGGTTAAAATGCAAATGAAAATGCAGCCTCCGTAGGCAAGCCTGCAGTGGCAATACTAGTTAGGAACGCATGGCAGGAAGGCCAAGAAGAGCAAAAAGAAAGAAAGGGCAGAAACCAGCCAGGCTCTACTGCTCTGCCCGCCTCTATCTTCAATTTGATAAATGTTTCCCCCCGACCATTATAGAGCTCAGACATTTTGGACATCACCATCTCTGACCTCTGCTTTCTCCCGGCACAAGAAGCAGCGCGAAGCAAAAAAGGGTGTCAAGAAGATGCTGGCCAAATGCCCTGGAGATATCAGGAAGAACAGAACTGTGCCGTGCACCAAGCTGGCTGAGCTTGGCATCGCACTGCTTCTGGCTAGGCGTTAGTGGAAACTGATCTTGGAACAGGAGGCACTCCCTTTGCCTTTTACTAAAGCAGTGTGGCAACACTAATGCACCTTGCTTTTAACAGATGAAGTCATGAGTTTAGATCTTATCTGAGCTTCAATACTTTGAACTAAAGGTTCACACCAAGTGAAATTGAGTTTCACTGCCAGATCTGCAGGGAGTAAGGGAAAGGAAACCAATAATATCAGATGAGAACTGTTCTTGGGGACTTGAAACACTTCTGCCATAAAATCACATTGTCTCTTAATGCATAAAGTTTTCTAAGCTTTAAGAACAACACTGATAAAATATCTGTATAACATCTCTATCCTCTACTCTATCCATGATACCTTACAGATTTCAGAAACTGGTTTCGAATACTTGGCACCACCCAATCGAAGGTTGGGGTTTGAGACGTTTAGTGCGCTAAGACTGCACCTGCATGGAAACCGAAACGTCTGTTTCCTTGGAAATTCTGTAATTTCAAACTCAATTTTCATTGCAATGTGGAGTGAAATGTTGTATTTAGAAATTCAGCACAAAAATGAGATGTTTAAAAAGGTTTTAAAAGCCACTTGAAATACTCTATTGTCATTTTGACAGGCTTCTTTCGTATTCTTATTGCAATTTGTTACATCAAGTACTGATTTTCATAGCAAAAATTATTTTGAAAGGAAAAATGGAAATGTGAAGTTCTTGTCATTTTAAAATGGAATATTTCAGCTTTATTTGCATGTTTGACTTTGAATTCTGACTATAATGGGCAAAATCTCGCACAACTCTGGTAAAAGCTTAGATTTCAATAAAGCCTCATTTTCTAAGGGGAATATGCATGAGAATGATGGTTTTGACCACCTCAGAGAAGCTTTGAGCTGGGTAGAGCTGGGGAATGAAACATCTCTTTTGCTTAGCTGAATAGTTTGAGATGCCCTGAGGATGGGGGTGGAGGATTTGAATCTGCTTATATTAGGGCTGGCTTGCACTTGGATGAATCCTTGTTAGGAGAAAACCTAAAAAGACCACTTTAATATTATACATTTCTACTACCAGCAATTGTTTTTTCTCATTTAGACATCTTGGATGTGAGAGAAGGCTGTTTCTTCAAGCTTGCTCTAGTAAGACCAAGTTCTCTCTTTAAGAGCAACCACCCATGCTATCGCAATGAAACAGGTAGTAAATAGATGTGCATGACAAGGAGATCATTGTATTATTGACATTTTTACCTTACTTTAGTTGATGAAAGGTGCTGTCAGTGTTACAGCTTCACGGGACCATACTGTTTGAAACTCATACCTGTTTGCATTGTGATGGCAAACCTGCAGCGCAGCTTACTCCTATATATGCTGCATATGCTGACATGGCAGGCTCCAAACCTCGCATGAGTTTTGAGTTCATTCCCACAAGTATCTGCCTGCAACAACCCCTCAAAGGATGCCTTCTGCTCCTGCTGCTAAACAAGCAAGGTCACAGGAAAGGAGAGTGACTGGAGTCCTCTCCAGATGAGGTCTCCCAGCACCAAAGCATCTATCAGCAGAGAACCACTGCTCTTCTGTGTGCAGCTCCTTGCAGGGGAAGAAATTCATGGCCCAGGTGGATGAAGAGGAAGGTAAGCAGCTCACCCATGATCTTTTCAGCCAGGGAAGTAAGAGGTGAACAGCAGATGCGAAGTGAGGAATTCCAAGCTCCCTCTCCACAGCATGTTTTTGCCACCTGTTTTGTCCTGAAAAAGATCTTTTTCCCTTTCGATTCCTCTACATCTGGAAGAAAAAAAGAGAAAGAAAAAAGGTTAACTTTTTAACTTTTCCAGGAATTTGGCTTGAAGATGATTTATATTAACATTACATCACATGCAGGGCCAATTAGGCAGGAATTTCGCTACTGGAGAGAGGGAAGTGGATACCACAGTGATCAGACTGTTCCAGGGATGTCTGCAAGGAGATGTAAGAATCTAAAGTCAGGCCATAAACTGTATAGAGCATAAACTATGAGGGCAGTGATACAATGATGTTAGTACATACAGTGATGTTAGTACTGTTATCTCCCCACTGTTTGGAGCATCTCCAGTGAAATCTGGAGCCGCTCCTGCTGACAGAGAGCAAAAGGGATGACAGGTTTTCCTCTCCCTGAAGGGAATATCCCCTGCTGCAGTGGGTAAGAGCTGGGTGTAGGAAGAGGAATCTGCTCTGCCTAGGTTTTTAAGCTGAGGCAGGATGTCTGCACCTTCATTCCAAGCAGCTGCAGCTTCCCTGTGTCCATTGCATAAGCCAGGCACCTGCAAAGCAGCAGGGCCTGCTAGCACGCTTACACTTTAGGTAAGGGTGTGTTAATGGATCCCTGTACTGCTTTAAAGGAGGTCCCAATAAGGGGATCCCTCAGGTTTCTCTAATGATAAGAAAGCACACCTACCTGGCTGCAGAAAAACCCAAATCATTACAGATTTGTTATGAATAAACCGAAGACCTTCTAAATAATGCGATGCTAAAAATGTAGATATACAGGATCCACACATATCCTTGAACACTTGACCTTCACATTAACACTTCTCACCACACCCCAGATGTATAGGCATCCAATATAACTTCATGCCACACGTGCTTTTCTTTCCCCTGTGCAATGAACCAGAATGCCTCACCATTTACCTTTTTCTTATGCTGGCATTTGTCCACCCAGCCATCTCCCTTCATTATTTCCCTCTTAACCATTTAATTACTGAGGAGTTTAAAGCACCGTGGCCAAATCCAGATCAGACCTTGAATTTCAGTATTTGTAAAATACAAAGGTGTTTTGATCTGGATTTCAGTGTGGTCCAGCAGAGAAAGGGGGGACACTTAGAAAACTGAGACACCTAATTGGGGTTATGAGACATGGATTTCAGTGAATGCTCAGGATCTGTCTTCAAGACCTCCACTGCTACATGGTACTAACAAATCCAACAGCATGGTACAGCGTGCATATGCCTGGAGTAAGACTTGCCCTTTCTAAAAAGTTGGTTTTGAAATGCATCTGTAAAAGAGTTAATCTCACCTGCGGGATTATGATCTGACAGAATTCCAGGCATTTGTGGATTATGATCTGACAGAATTCCAGGCATTTGTATCTTTTTCTGTCAGAAAAGTCCTTTGGACATTTAACCAGTTACAGGATTTAGTTGTATTATTTACAATCTGAAAGGAAGAAAAAGAACCACCCAACAGGCCCTTGGGGAGACAGTGCAGAGCCTCTCCTCACATTGAAAAAGCTGCATCAATGCTGACCTCCCACTGCAGGAGTATGACACCCAGACAGACATGGCTTTGATAACCAGGGACTCAGAAGCTCAACTGAGCAAATTAATCCCATTATGAAATGGTTCTTGGGGCTTCTGCAAAGTTTACGCATAATTTCTTGGAAGGGAAGGGAAGGCATGAGTGATGGCAACACATTCTTGCTCCTCACTTTCAAACCAAGCAACTCTTCCACCAAGCAATGACTATGATGAAAAAGAGCTGGAGCTGCGACCAATAACACTGGGAGCATCTCCACTGCCTTGTAGCTCACACCCTTTCTTTGTCCCAAGGCAGAGAGAGGTAGTTTGCCCAGTGGGGCCCCTATGGAGACCTGGTCCAGTGCTGGGGTAGTGCTCCCCATTCACAGTGCAGGGCAGATGATCCACGGTCTCCCAGTCTCTTCCCAGCTGATGCCATCCCATACTGCCAGGTGTGCCATTCCATCATACGGCAAAACACCACATCAACTGGCCTCCAGTGCAGCTCTTGCTCCACAACAAACACAGCAAACACCGAATGGAAGAGAAAACTTCTGTCAATATCCTCAATTTTCTTTTTCAAAGATCAAAACATTTACTATGTGTCCCAGATATTCATGTCCCCAGTTCATTGAATGTATCTAAGGAACCTTTGGACAGATCACACCACAGCTTCACCTTTCCAAGCTGCAGTTCTATGAACTAAATGAGATTATCTTTGCTCTACAAATGCAAATTTGATATCCTTTTTGTGCTACAGAGGTAGGTACTCTTGAACTAATCCTGCCGGAGATTTCTGCAATCTCCTATGTACAGCAGCAATAGCATTATTACCCTTTGAATGGCTCAGAGCAAGCAAGATCTCAGGAGCCGTTTATGGCTGCTGGTGCTGCTAGTTCAAATGAAGTTTCGAATAGCAGGTAAGAAATGGATTTATCTCAATAGTTTCCTTTAAACCATGAGCTAGTCAGTCTATCAATTTGCAATCAAATTATTTTTCTTTTACTAAAACCTTCCTGCATCATAGTTTAAAGTATTTGTCCATACGCAAAACAAATATCAGCCATTAAGTGACCAGAAAACAGCAGCATTGCAAACGATGCTGTGGGAAAGGCTTCAGGGTTTTATGATGGGCTGATCCTTGTATGAATTAAAACTTCTGGGTCACCAAAAAAGCAGGAAAGAGTATTTAAATATTTTAATCAAGGAACAATTTAAACAAATTAAACCTTTCAACCTTGAACAATATTCCCATTTCTAATTCCTTCTAAGTACTTAGTAGTAAACTTTTGAAACTTTGGTATTTAAACTGTTTGCATAGATATTGCGGGGTAAGACTAAATCACTTTACATTTTGATCAGACATATTAGTTAAAAAGTTTCACGGAAATATCTAGAAGCAGAGGGTTTCAAAGCACTGCTTGAAGCTGGCAATTTCTGGGTTGCCATCAGCATCTTGTGGAGTACCAAATTATTAAAATAATTATTTTTGTGCAATTAAATCTGAAATAAAGGCTACAAAGACTCTTAAAGAAAATGTATTTTCCATGTTGGGGCCCTGGTAATGTTTCAACACAAGACATTACCAGTGTCTTCCTACTTACTGTAAGAACATTGTCTGACTGTTGTCCTACTGCTGTTAATGTAAGTCTTTACTGTCTTTATCTACAATAAACTTCTCAAAGACAAAAATTAAAAGATTTCTGCCTTAAAACTTCAGCCCTTCCATTACACCATCTACAGACATGGAAATACACTTTTGGGAAGCTTTTGCATAATTTTCAGAGGTGTTTGGAATATATAATGACCTCAACAATGGAGTTATTTCATTAGCCTTTATGTCAAAATAATCCCTCGTGAACAAACAATTCTAATGATAGCTTTTGTCCTCTGGTCAAAAGAATGCAGAAACCTGAGGCACTCTCGGTGCACAGGTCTCACTGCAGCGTTTGCTATTTGAGATACTTCACAGAAAGCTCTTTTCATCTGTCTCCTAAGGTACAGCATGAATGTAGACCCAGAGATATCCCTAGAGTCATTCTGCTGTCCTTGACAGCATTTCTATAACCTGGGGCAGAACTGAAGGAGCCTTCAATGTCCATTGCCTTCAGTCATGTTCCCAAGAAAGTCCCTCTGACATACCTCTCTCCTTAGATCTATAGGAGTATCATCCGGACGCCAAGCCCAATTTCTTTGTGGGCTTTTGCTTGTCACAGTCATGGCGCACAGGGGAATCAGAAATTGGAGTTAGGCATTTTTTCCCCCCAAAGGTTTAATACTGTGGGAACCAAGATATTCTAGTTGGAGATATTAGGTTAGAAAAGAAACCAAAGGGATTTTCAATTTATTTCTTAAAACAGTCTATCCCTACAGGCAAAAGAAATCATCCGCTGACAAGGAGAAAAGACAATTCTCAGCCAGCACAAGGCTACTAATCTTTGGCTTGCTTTTCCCAGAGTTGCTCTTCCCTGAAATGAGTTCACCTAAGCCTAGGAACAGCCACAGAACCAGAGCTGAATAAGGAAGCCAAGTAACAAAAGATTCTTAATTCTTCTGTTGCCTCCTTTGCTATTAAATCTCATAGCAATTGGCCAGTGAACTGGTCACGTAACTCCCCTGGCTTCCAGATGGTTACTGGAACATTAAGGAAGAAACCTCCTCACTCCTGGGACTGTGCCAAATCCTCCACACCTAAGAGAGGCAACAACCCCTTCTCGAGGGCTGTACTGCAAACACTGCTGCGTTCCCAGCAGAGGCTCTGAAAATGGAATTTACACAGGATTTAGACACTGAAATCCTGTCCTGCTTACTGACAACCCCTGCTCTGCTGCATCTATTACCCTTCCCTTCCACGGCAGCCCACTGATCAGAGCATTTGCCCCCAAATTCAGAGACGTGGGTTCATCTACTTCTTTGAGAAGAATCAAAGCTGGTTTGCTCCTCTCTGAGGTATCCCAAACTCTGTAAGAGAATTTGGACCTTCTCCCAGGAGAGAAGAGCAGCAGATGCATTACTTGTATCTGCAGGACTGCTGTAACGATCATTCATGTTCACTCCCTTTGCAATAATTCTATATTTATGTAAGAATTTCACACAGTAGTGAATTTTTAAATACCTCTCACTGCAGAGGATATAACAGCACTAAATGTACTGGGAAAGGGAAATGAGTACAGTCAGAAGCACGTACATAAAGAAGTACATCTATCTGTGCAAAGCCATGGCCCAAAGGAATTCAAGGAACATTTTTTATCTCCTGCTTTGGTCCTTACTGGGTCTAAACATGCTCTGATAAAATATCCTTATTTATTTGCTCATTTGGCTGATGGCACCAGCAAAATTCATTGCAATTTTGGATTCTTTCCCTGCTGCTCAAAGCATTAAGCATTTGGAAAGGTCTATGCACCATTTTTTGTACACCTGCATCTCACAGCACAAATGTTGAGTCTCTGCTGAGCTGGCCCTTGGCTAGGGGAAGAAAAGTCTTGGACAAATTGCTGACAGCAGCACAGAGATGGATTATTTCTCATTTATTTCAAAACGTGTAGAAGCATCTTCTTTCCTAGAGTCTCATGAACCTTAGATCCTAGCCAAGACGTAGACGTAATGAGAAGTTTCAACAGAAGCTTAATGCACGACAAATACGTGAATCTATGTCATGGTTTTGTGATAGTTACTTTTTTTTCCCCTGAAGGGAAAAACTGAGCCAACATATACTTTTCCTTGTAGAAATTTTTGTTTTGTTTTCATAACTGAACAATAGTTTTCAGATGATATTTATATTAATAGCAACCAATACATGAACAAATTCCCTTAAAACTACTAAAAAAAGAATTAATCTCATGCTTCCACTCCAGGTATAAAGAAAAAACTTCTAGGTGTATTAATTAAAACATCTAACATGAGAATTGTCTTCCTTTCAGTATTTGTTTTATTCTTTTTCAGTCAGCCTGATCAATACAGAGCATTGTGTTCTGGCCTTGTCATGACTAATTTCAAAGTAAATACATAAAACTAGCCAAAACAAAGGATGATACAGAACCTGAAAGTTTTATCTCCATTGTTTTTCAAGCTTGTGGTCTGCAACAGAGGAAACATAGTCACTGACTCTGGGGGAAGAGATTTGCTTGGACTAATTTCTGTTGCTATGAGTCCAAGAGTAATGTGATATGAGCCAGACTGCTGTTCAACCAGCGTGGAACAAACATCCTTCGACACAGCTTTTATCCTGTAAGTAAATTATACTAAGAAACTGCAGAGAAGACTTTAGTATATTTCCTGCTTTTTTCTTGGATCATTCCCACATTATGAGCGCCCTTCTTTGAACTGATTTTATATTTCTTTTGATGAGGTTAAAAACCCCTAGTTCTGAAATCTGCAAATTTAGAGAGGAAAATGATACAAAACAGGTAGACTGACGAATTGGTTTTCCTATACTTTTAAAGCCTGTAATTGAGGAACTATTTTATTATAAGAACTACAAGCGTCAAGAAAGACAAGTCCATACACCAGTTTCAAAAAAGGCATAGCTAGTGGAATTTCTTTGACACTGTCTGAGCAGAACCCTCACAGTTGGAGAATGCATTGTTTTCTGTATTCATTCTCAAGGCTTGCACCACTGAACTATAGGGACAACACATACCCAAGACAAACCTTAGAATGGCATGAGAAGAACATGGAGAAGCAGCATAAGAAACTGACACAGATTCCAAGAGCTGATATAGATAAGGATAAATGGGCCTGCATGGTGGTCTACTCTACCGGGTTTTGCTACTTTCATTATCAACATCTTTTTACTTAAATCCCCCAAATCTCTGTGCGACATTGCAGCCTGCGATGTACACTCACTTTGTGAGCCCTTGTTACAGATCATCAATGCTGATATCAACTGATGTTAGGGCTGATACTCCAACATGCTTCTCACTCCATTGCAACACATTTATCAGATCCACTCAGAGCTGAACCAGACCTTGAAACAGTCATGTTCGCGTTGAAGGAGTTCTAGTTTTAGCCCACGAGAGTTAAAAATAGGCAGAGGAACTAGGAAGGGATGCAGAACCAAAGCCAAACTACAACACGAAGCTTAAGTGCAACTGAGTTCTGTGCATATGTCCCATCTAGTGCCAGGCAGGCAGCAGAGCTCTGTGTGGTGCGGAGGTGCGAATGTGGGCCCAGCACAACCATACACAGGTTGGCTCTTGGACTTATGGTTCCTCCTAGGAGATGAGAGAAAAGATGGGAAGAACAGTGCAGGGAAGTTCCCACTGCTCGCATTCTGAGACTAGTAACGTTTTGGCCACAAAATCTCCCCTCTATTTTCAGATGAGAGGTAATGAAAGAGCTAGAAGCCTAAAATAATAGGTCAAGTTCGCAACCAGCCTTAGTAAAGAATATCTGCTGTTTCAGTAGGGCTAGTTTTAAGCTTCTCAAAGAAACTATATTCTTTGGATTTACAATTAGGTTAAAGATATCAAATGGAAAAAACCCCAAGACAGTAGGCCATCAGGGTAGAGAAAATACACATGTATCTCAGTGAGTGCTCTCAATATGAGAAAGCAAGTCAAAACTCAGCTAAGAATCATTATCAGATACTCAAGGATGAGGGGAAATAGATCCATATAACAGAAAGCACAGGGGTATAGAACAAAGGAGGACACTGTCTCTCACGTTCGGTAGTGACACAGCTCCCTCTGCAATTAAACTCTCAGAACTGAAGCAACAGTCCCTTGGTTAAGTACCACGATGGAAAGCAAACACTTCCTTTACGAACGCAGCCAGTGCTGAGCTGGACACACTTGTAATGCCTACAGCCAGAACAGACCACTTTTGCCATCACAGCAGGACAATGAGGTGGTGCTGAGCATTCCCATTCCCATTCAATAGAGAATCCAGCTCTGCAGCAAGAACTGGACTTTCGTAGGACACAAAATTAAATAGATGTTGCAATAAATTATCCTTATGAGCTGGATATTTGTCTTGAAAAATAGGTTTATTAATTCAATTCTGCTAAAGGCAGATGTTAAGGCAGGTAATTCTTGCCTCTGTAGTCCTAAAGCAGTCCTCTTCCAAGAGTATTACCCCTTACGTACAATGATGTTTCTGCCTTTTAGGGCTAATGCTATTATTCCCTTTGCAAAAGCTGTAGAAAACACAAATATTTTAATCTAAGCATGTTTGCATGGGAAAACATAAAAGAAATCACCTCCCGAATCTCCCTAAGAAGCTAAAATCCTAACTGAGAGGAGATGGGGCTGTCTTTAGACCTATTCCTAATGACAGCATTACTGTAAAAGGAGATGGCTCTCTGATTCCCCTAATCTTAGAGTATCCCAGCCTTCTTTTAAGCTCTATTGCAGAATAGAATTGAATTTTCTATTGTGCCCTTGTCATGTACAGACTAATCCTGGAATCACTAATGCATCAGTTCTTACAACCTGGTATTTTATATTTCATTGCAAAAGACTGGAGGGATCCAGCTAATGTAATGATGCCACAGATGAAAGGCTGCATTTTGAACTGCGCTGTTATAGCTCATTAGACAAAGTGTTCTTACATTAATGATTCCAGATAATGAAAAAAAAGAATAAAAATGAATATACTATACAAAAGATGTCAAGTTTACAGATTCGATCAGGAGAAAAAACTGCCAGTGGAACAAAACCTCCAGATGACAGGACTTCTGTTATTAAATGAATAAAAAGAGTTAAAGAGTTTAGAACTGAGGAATCGAAGATGGCAAATACAAAATCCTAACCTCCTCTGTTTTTACCATAATAAGGCTGTATTTTATATTGATGTTTTTCAAGTAAACAAACCTTTGCTCTTCCACATTATATTTTCTCCAAATAAATTTACCAAGACCTACATTCATACCACAGAATTCTTGAAAAAAACACATTCAAACATGAAGCTGATTCCAGGGGGTGGTGTGAAAATCAGCCTGTTCAATGCCAGCATGCGTGTCACCCAATCTGTACCTTGGCAATCTGCCTTTAGGCACTGTGAGAAGAGCCAGGCATAGGTTGATATTTAAAGCTATAATTCATCCCACCATCTCCGTACTATAGTACTGGCATGTTGAGTATAAAGAAGACATCAAATTTCTATCAAATCTGAGCATCTGTTTTGCCATGAGCTAAGGAATCACCATATTAAAACACTGAGGGAACAACCCCCCAACAAATTGTCTCTTCTCTATGAGTCTAAGTTTCTCACTTTTACTTAATATTATTATTCGTAAAATCATCAGTATGATCCTTATTTAAAATGAGCACTTTAATAGAGCGCTTGAAGGATGTCTGGATGTGTAATTAGGGAGGCACTGAAGCCTCACTGAAGTAAAATATTGATGTGCTCAAGATGGAGCTCTGGCAAAGGCACGATCACAGAGCAGAGCTTTGCCTTGTCCCCAGCCTACCTGCATCTGCCACTACTCCAGCCACGCATTAGGGGAAACAAGAACCACACACTGGTTTCAAAAGGGAACACGGGGTTTTCAAAGCCCCTTGAATTTTTAGTCAAGCCTGTAAACATTGGATGCAAAATGCTACCAGAAAACCTCATTATAAAGTTGAGCTCAACGGAGCTTAGGTTCCTTGTTACTTTTTTCTCATGGTGCATGTTTGCACCCTTCATTCTGAATTGCTCCAACAAAGCCCAAACGCCTTGTGTTTTATTACTGCATGCTGACAAGGGCTGAGCTCTCCCTCCACTCCTGCTACAAAGGCTTTTGTGTTTTGCATGTTGCTAGGAGTGAAGCCATGGAAGGACTGTACCTTGTTAGCTTTTCCTTTGCCTCTTTCATGCCCCAAGGTGCTCTGCATGACTTCAGTCTTTACCCCTTGGCAGCCTCTTCAAGAAGGAATAGATTCATTATAGAATTTAATCTGTAGTTAAACAGAAAGAATGGTGTGGTCAGGCAGGAAAGATTTTAAACGCTCTCCTATGAAACTGAAACAATACCAGTCGTAACTAAAAGACCACTGAATTCACACTGCTAATGGGAGCAGAGTCTAGTGCAGTGCAACAACTTGGCAGCACCAGTAGCAAATACTCTAGAAAAAAAGCACACCAAAATCATAAGGGTGCAAGTAAGGACCAACCCCTCCCAAAACAAGCTGCTTGGTTTGCAGGGAAAATATCTAGACTTTAATTAAACTTTTATTATTCCTTTCTGTTGGCCTTTATTCACATATGCTTTGCTACTTTAGTTTATGAGGTATAGGATGGCCTCTAGTGGCCCACGTTTGTGCAAAGAGAGACCCTGTTTGATTTGATTTAGCAGGGCACATACACAGTGAGGATGCAAAGACAAACACAGCCCTTGCACAGAGACTGTTACTGAACAATCTTCATACAGCAACTCCTTCCCCATGTCAAATAACAAAGTTAATACTGAGGTGTTTTTCATCCTGGAAACAAGCACAAAGTATTTTCTAGATTATAATTTCATACAGGAAACCTGGAGAGGGGCTTTGGACAAGGGCCTGTAGGGATAGGACATGGGGAATGGCTTTAACCTGCCAGAGGGGAGACTGAGATGAGCTCTTAGGCAGAAGCTGTTCCCTGTGAGGGTGCTGAGGCGCTGGCACAGGGTGCCCAGAGAAGCTGTGGCTGCCCCATCCCTGGCAGTGCTCAAGGCCAGGTTGGACACAGGGGCTTGGAGAAAGCTGCTCTGGTGGAAAGTGTCCCTGCCCATGGCAGGGGGTGGAGCTGGATGAGCTTTAAGGTCCCTTCCAACCAAAACCAGTCTGGGATTGTATGACAGATTCTATGATTCAGCTCTCTGGATAGCTGAACTTCACCTGAAGAAATGGATAGTTTCAGTATATTAAGCTCAGTGCAACAGCACTGGAAATTAGGAGGCAGAGTGGGTCACGCCCGTGAAACCATAGTCTCAGTTCATCCCTTTGCTGCCAGTATAGAAGCAGAAGAGGCGGGGATGTGTGTCTCAGCCCTTCCAGTAGTGTGGGTTTAGCACATTTCTGCCTGAAGTATAAGAACTCTTTGTGGTTGACTGGAGAATCTCAAACTACGCAGGAGGGATTTTTTTAAATTGCCTATTTCCTAAGTAATCTTCAGCCCACCAAACTCTCTTCCCTTCCTTTCCACTTCTTTCCCTTCCCCCTGTTTCAAATGCTTTTTCTCCAATGTTGCCACAAATAATTTCTGCATACCCAGACTTAGCTGGGCAATACGGATCCTCATCAGAGTTTTTGATGGATGCACGGACGGGACTGCATTTTTCTAAGTATAAATCAACACGTTGGGCCCACAACATTCTTACTCTGATAACAACAGTTTCTTAAAATAAGCAGGACTTTAAGGTGTGTCAGCAGCTCAGCTAACAGAGCAACATGCTTGCATTACCTGAGTTACTTCCATAACGTTTCGAATTTGCTTGCAGAGGTAGCGGAGTTGCAAGGAGCCTGAAGCAATCCCTCGCTTGGACAAGTAGTTTTGAGACAACAAAATGACTTGGAAACATTGCTCTATGCAGTTTTTCCTACAAAATATAGTCTTGGCATTATATTTCAACATATGCGCAACAGGTAGGGTGCACCTTGCGTTAATTGTTTCATAGAATGCTCCAGGGAAAATGTTAACTTTTATAATGATGGGGGAAGTTTTTTTAAAGGGAATTGTGAATGTGTATGCGTATGTCAAATCTACACATCTATGTCTAACTATATTTAAGCTAGGACTAATAGTAGCAGAGATTATTAAAAACCTTCCTGGAAAGCATTTGTACCTGATATGTGCATACAGTTCAGAGGTATGAAGTCAAGGCAGAACATAATTGAGGTACTTTCAGTAATTGTACATTATTCTGAGAATGAAGAAGAGGGAGAAATAAGTCCAAAACAGTTAAAACTTGAGCAGCCTGTGGCATATACCCTGTGATGAGAGGTTAGATTCACTGCATGTGGTTAACCTCCTTTAGAGAGGGCAACTGTGAAGGCATTTGAACAAATAGCGTCTGATACAGTCATGTACACACTCAGTCACAGCTGCACCCTTTACAATTTGAAGCTCTCCTTACTATTTTTCCCTCTGGACACCAAAAGGAAGAATACCTGAATCCATTTGGTTCGGGTAGAAGTAAGGTCCGAGTTCTAGTAATAATTCAGTGAGAGATCTATTTTAACCCTTGATGGGATTGTGCCCAAATTCCATGATTTGGGTAAACAGGGGAAAACTAGGTCCATCATTTTCACTGTCTGTTTTACCCCAGACTGCAAATACCCTATATATTACAGTTCAGCGCAAGAAAGACAATGTGTGTGCAATTTCAGCTCGCCTAACCTGTTCTGAGCCAGTTCAGCACAGTGCAAGCACTAAAAGGGAAAATAGAGGTTGAGTCTAAGCATACAAACCTAATTTTATATATAAAGAAACTTAGAGCAAAACTTGTATAGGTACAAGAAGCAACTTATAGCAAAAAGGGTTTCAATATCCATTGCATCATTTACAAAGGCTTTTGTCTCCATCTGTAAAACTGCTGCAGAAGTGCAGAGGGATCCTGATTAAAATTGGTACATATCCATTGACTGTTAAAGGAAATGTTAGAGCCAAAAATGTGCAAATAAATGTTTTACCTATATCTGACATCTTAAATTGCTAGAATTAGGTGACAAAAGCAACAACCTTGGGCTGGAAACTCAGACTGGGTGGGGGAAAGGAGGGAAGCAAAACTGTTTACATGAATTTTAAAGCATAGAAAGTTAGAATACCTGAATTATTGCAGAGAAACACTCTGCCTCCTGTTGAGTGCAGGGGAACCACTCCCTCCAATATGCTGCCCAGTCTACAACCTGGAGGATTGTTTGAGGAAAGAAGGACTGTAGGTTCCTGGCTGGAAAAGTCTTGGCTTTACTGCACACAGTGGCTCTGTTTGGAGCAGACAGATCCAGAGCCTTGGTTCAGAAAGTGGAAAAGATAACAAAAGAATAAGAAGCATGCTAAAATGTCACAGAATAAAGGGATGTGAAATTAAAACATTATAAAAATGCTATCCTCAGATGTATTTCTTAATTTTTGATAAGTATTGATACGTATTTGTTTCATCAGCAGACACAAGCAGAGTGGTGCGCATCGCAAATGAACCGGCAGCAATGGGGGGAACGATGCAAGAGGCTGAACCCACAGTGCTGGGACTAGTAACTTCAGAGGAGAACCATGGCCTGGGAACAAGCACAAAGACAACCCTGGAAGACGAAGTTTTGCCCAGGCCACCTTTCCTTAGGCAAAGTTCTTCAGATGAGGTGGGCCATCAAACCCCCAACACCACAGCAATGCCTACGGAGCACTTAACTCACTCCCCAAAGCCCACCATGACACAAACGGCTGATGTGTCACTGTCCTCCATCTGTGAGGGTAAAGGCATGAGCTCTCCACAGATTTCTCCCCAGCCATCCTCAGACAGCTCCTCAAGTGCAGCAGACTTGGGTCTCCACCACACAGATGACCCTGCTTTGCCTCTGGTTGACAGGAGAAGCACTTGGGGCCCCTCCACAGACAGCATTTTGGCTCTGGCAGATGTCATGGTCCCCAGTGTGGGGATCACAGGGAGTTCTGGAGGGAGCCCCTCAGAGCTTGGCCCCACAGGGCTGCCCAGCCTCACTCGCTCCATGAGGACACCAACCTCCATGGCCATCACAGGGATGGATGGCGTGGCGTGGCTGGGCATCATCACTGCAGGTAAGAGGTTTTACAGATTTATTGAGTAAGAGTGACCATCTGGTTTTTTCTCTCATTTAGTAGTTTGAAACTATTCATTTTGGGTCAGACCATCTTCTTTAAGAGATGCTTTCTCTCCCCTGTTGTCATCTGAAATACGTTAATATACCTTAAGCTAGGGAGACTTAGGGATGATTTTCTGGAAACTTCTCCTGTGTGACACGTTCATCCTTAGAAACTCTTTGTGCAGTGGAATTATTTTTGTTTGCTATTGCAGATTTAGTATTCCCTCTGTGCAGATGTAAAGGAGTGCCCCAGTCACTCAGGCTTCAGGGCAGCAGTAGCAAATTGACTGCAGATTACTGCCCCTCAACAGCTGAGAGAGCTTGTCCGAGTATGCACTCACAAGAAACATTGCCCATATTCTCTATTTTATTAGTAGATCTATGTTCTCTTATGGCTTCTAGGCAGTTAACCTGTGTCAGATATAGTTTCTGGATGTAGAATAAGCTTGGCAAAGGAGGTGTTGAGAGGACCTCTGCTCAGACAGTAACAAAAACCCCTTAAACAATGCCCTAATCCAGAAGTAAATGGAAATAAATTAGTACAGAAATAGAAGAAATCCCTTCCTTCCACAGCCCTCACCTGGTTTGTGTTGAAAATGCAGTTCTTCATTAATACAACCAGAAGGAAGTATTCAGTTACAAAACAGACTGGTAAAACCTGATTAATCAATCATAGTTTCTTGCGGATTCACTAATACAGAACAGTCAAAGAATGAAATTTATTACAAGTTGCTTTTCAAGCTATTTAGAAAAGTACTCAGACTTACCCACTTGGGTTTCCATTGCTGCACCGGCAGACATGCAAGAATGATCCCTCTTTCAGAGCTGAAGTTCTCTCAGGAAAGTTCAGTCCTGGTTAAAATAGCAGGAAATTACCAACAGCCTTTCTGAAGGTGCTGAATTCTTTCCAAACGAGTCAGGCCTTTCCCTTCACTTTCATTTACGTGCGCAAAAATAGGAGTGTACGCAGCTAGGTGTTTCTACCAGGGAGGAACAAACACTTGAATTCTGCTTAAAAGGAAATTATGCTGGCTTCTGGAAACGATATTAGAAACTTAATGAAAATAACATGGGTTTCATGTCATCCCATGTAGCAACTATTGCCTTTATATCACAAAGGGTTTGTGATAGGACCTTATTCCATGAGTACATTTCACAAGCTAATACTCTTACTTTTCAGTAGTACCAAGGCTGCCTCTTGGTGTATATGTCTGTGTAGCTCTCCCATCTAGGATTTTGATAGTGGACTGAAACAATAAGCAGCCTCCCCTGGCTATTTGTACTTAAAATTCAAAATGAAAGCAAGGGGGTTTTGTCTTTTCGCATACACCTCAGAGTCATTCCCGAAACTGCTTTGCTGCACTTTGAGTTACATTCAGGGGTTTTGCTGCTACTCTCCAAGTGACTCCACTGCATGCTGGGATGAACCCCCTCCCTTTGATTTTTTTAACTCTTTTTATGCATAAAGATAAACAAAAGAAAGGCCGTGCTAATGACAACGGTTAACCAAGAAGAAATGAATTGTGAATCACAAATTCTTTCTCCCTTACTAACTTGATGAAAGGTCAAGGACTGTTCAACTTACCTAACAACTTGCACAAGCAGGCAGGAACACACACACGTCAGTCCCTCAGACTATGACATAAGTGCGTGCTGTAATTTCAAAAACATTGAAAGGAACTTTTAATCTCGATGTGTTATCCAACCAAGCAATTAATAGTGACCTTGTATCCTATAAACAAATGAAAATTGCATATTACAGATAAATAATGTTGATGTGAAGGAATCCAGGCCTCATGAGAACTATTCAGTTACTCAAGTAGGAAATCTGAATTTACTTTAGTTTTGTTATAAATATATTAGCCAGTGTTTACTAATTCTTCACCTGTGAAAAGGACATTTTTCATGTAAATTACCTCAAGCATTGAAGAAAAAAATGTAGATATTCAAAGCACACCTGTACCCTACAAGTTCTACATCACAGCAAATATAATGTGATTTTTCAATTCAATCAAACTCAATATTTCACTAGTACTCATAAACCAGCTGATTGAAATATAATTGTATGCTAGAGACTTTCTTGGTCAAACAGAAAAACATCTACCTCTAAACCTACAACTGAGTTGGCAATGAAGCCTCTATCAGGAAGCAGGTTTTAAAAAGGTGTTGGCCCTTTCCCTAAACAAAACATATGGGTTAATGAAAACTGTTAACTAGAATCTAACAGAAAACACAGATAAGATTTCATTTTATTTTTTTCCCTGGGTTTACCTTGAACAAGAAATTTCAGGTTTGGAAAAAGTGGGAGAGGAAAGGGAATCAGGATTCTGGAAAGAAAACAAGAGCAGGAGTTGAGGCATGAGGGAACCCAAAGTCAAGCAGAGTCTGCATACCTGTATATTTTCATACTCTGTATCAACTGAAAATCATGATTTCATGATGCACAAAATGTCATTTTCATTCAATATTGGTGATGGTCTAAAATGGTGGAAAAGCTTTTTAATGATCTTCTGAATCCATGGATGTGGCAATCCTTTAAGCAACACTGTTATCTACTACTTCAGTTACCTACTGACAATAGCACATGAATTCACTCATTTTGCCACTTTAGCCACCTGTTTACTTTTGTGCATTATCTCAAAGATGTTCTCCTGAATCCTTCTGCTCATTCTCTCACTCAGCCACAATGGAAGAAATTCCAGGAGACCACTGAGATAAAGCAAAATTGTCCATCTGCAATTACAGTAGTGAATATAATCTTTGCTCCTTATGCTAGGAAGCATGTGACCAATGACGTAACAATCAAATTGGGCCTTTCCTAATATACAGCAATTCACAAGATAGCATCAGGAAATATTTTCTCATTATCTGTAAAAAAAAAATTGTAATATTGAAATGTCAAACTCAACAAACCCATTATCTTCCTTTCTGTTATGTGCCCACCCTGACCTTAAATATCTAAGAGGTGAATGTGCGCTTGTGGCCTTCTTAAGGGTGTAGACTAGTCCCCATTCCTGATCATTTCATGCTCAGATTAACACACACTGACCTTTTCAAGCAGCAAGATTCTTATTTACCTTACCTAAAGGGAAAGCACCATATTCTAATTTTGAAATCCTTGGGCTGTAAGGTACAAGCAGGTGTGTCCCTGACCAAACCCTCAACAAAGTGCTGGCATTATACAAGGTGCTTTAGTTTAAGAACATTACACTTTGACCATCAGACTCGTCTTCTTCACCTGGTTCTGAGAGTTATTTCCGTGCTACCAAGAGCTCAGCAGATACTGAAGGGAATTTTGGACTTATCTGGTAGAGCTATAATCTTGCAAGAAAAAAAGATGGATTGGACAACAAATTTAACTCGATATAAGCAGAAGCTCATATATGTAATCATAGCATTATGCTGCTTTTCAGGTAAGTTTAATTTATTTGCTACTTTAACAGAAAAACTCCTTGCAATATATTCTCTAAAGGTTTACCTATTTTTCCAATGAAATTACTCCCATTACAAACATTAACCAAAGAGAGCGTGTTTTGTTTGTATCTGTGTAAATTCTTCAAACAATACTGTTAATTAAATCTGTTCAGATTTTACCTTGTGGTACAAGTGCAAACCCCTCTGCCATATACTTTTGGTTGGCATGATTACATTGCCCATTGCCTTGTCATTTTTTAGCACGCACAATTACTCAAGTTTTCATCAGTTAGAAGGAAGAAATAACAGAGGTAGACATATGCTGAATATAAATGAGGATATAGCACTTAGCAAAAGACAGAACATAAACTCTTGTATTTGTTTTTACCAACCAAAGTTAATTTCTTATGTTTTATTAAAAGAATGAGTGAGATATTAATATTTACCTTATAAACTGCTTGTGTACAATTCTCAGTTAAGTTTTTAACTCATAAAAATGGGAGAGTCCAAATAATAAATGTTTTGAGAAAGTAATTGAGCAAGAAATATTTTTTTACCTATGAAAAAATGGTAACTGAAAATCAAGAATGACATTTTCAATGGCAACAAAATGACTGAGGCTCTGAGTCTGAGGTTCTGGAACTTATAAGAAATGGTATTTCTTATAAAATGAAAGTTAGCTTTGTGGATACCTCTGAATTGAAAATCTAGAAGGCATTTCATCATCGTAAAATTCAAGATTTTTTAAAAAATTCAAGTTTGAGTTACTTGATTTCTATACAGGAAAGCAGTTTTGTGGTAGCAGTTACTCAAAAAAGGATAAATCTAATTTTCTAAAATAAATATTGGTTTTAAAGTAAAGGCAATTAAGGCTGTTTTAATTCTGAGTTAGAGGGGAAACACATGGGCTAAATGTTGCTAAATATTGCTTTAAATTATACAGGCTCCAAAACACTTGCATAATGTAAAAATTGTATGAATTTAGATTAATTTACTCTCTCCCAGTAGTCTTTGGCTGTTTTCATTGTAGTTGCTGTACAGAAATCTGCACAAGGATTTCACAAGGATTTTAAATGGGCAACATTTTGCCAGTTGATGTGAAAATATTTGCCTTTTGCCACTGCATCGTATCCTTGGTTCTCTAGTCTGCAACTCAGTCTTTATAGTTTAGTGTGTGCAAAATTACTGCTTACGTATGAGTATATCCAATTACTGTTAGACAAACATGTGCTTCCAGTTTGCTGGCTAGAGGATTTGGTTGCTATATGGAGGTTAGCCTCTGTGAATCACTGGACCTCTCTGCCAGAAACTGGATGCATAGCCTGAAAGCAAATCATATATCTCATTGTAAAGATAGCAAATATTGTTCTGTGTCACGGGAACGTTGTGAAATTACTGATACCAAGTTACAGACTTAGCAGCTACATCAAATGAAGTTACAAGACAAAATTAATTCATTATGCTTGGTCCCTTCCTTTGGTTTTCTGAAAAAAAACCCATTAAAAAATCTATTAAATATTGCAGGAATGGCTTAAACCCCTCAGATAGTATAGAGAAAAAGGCAGAATTTAACCACTTTTCAATATTGACTTTTACATATGAACTCCACATGGTACAGGGATTCCAGCATCCCATATTTTACAAAAAAGAATACAAACAAAAAAAAAGTGTTCCTGATATTTATACAGATCTGTGTCCTTTCTTCTAAAAAGGAATGGACTTCATTGGATCTTGCCTCTGAACATTGGAAGCTTTATTTTGTTGTAAGCATCAACATTATCATGCCTGTTATTTCGGATATTCCTTCCAAGCCCACACATGCACAGAAATGCTAGAGCCTCACTTAAATGAGTTTGAAATCTAAAAAGACTGTAAAGATGAAGGAACAGGGAAAGGGCAGGGCATTATTTTTGTGTATAAAGTATAGAGCTGTGCTTTGCTTAGCACTGGATCATAGATTACAAGTCATGATAAGGAGAAGTGTTTATTAGTGTGCTTTGCACAGCATGTCATTCATGGAATCACTGAATGGTTGAGGTTGGAAAGGACCACCAGTGGTCATGTAGCCCAAGCTCCTTGCTCAGGCAGGGTCACCTACAGCACAGTACTTAGGATTGTGTCCAAACAGCTCTTGAATATCTCCAAGGAAGGAGACTCCACAACCTCCCTGGGCAACCTATTCCAATGATATCAGTCAACCTCCCAGTAAAGAAGTTCTTCCTCAAGTTCAGGTGGAACTTCCTGTGCTTTAGTTTTTTGCCTTTGCCTCTCATCCTATTGCCTGGCACCACTGAGAAAAGTCTGGCCCCATTCTTTTGATACCCTGCCTTCAGATACTTATACATAGTGATCAGATCCACCCTGAGCCCTTTTTTCTCTAGGCTCAACAGGCCCAGGTGCCTCAGGCTTTTCCTCATAGGAGAAGTGCTCCAGGCCCTTAATCATTCTAGTAGCCCTTCACAGGACTTGAACCAGGAGCTCCATTTCTCTCTTGTAATGGGGAGACCAAAACCGGAAACAGTACCCCAGATGGGGCCTCACAAGGGCTGAGTACAGAGGGAGGATTACCTCGCTTGACTCACTGAAATGTTTTTCCTAACGCAGCCCAAGACAGCATTGGCCTTCTTAGATACAGGGCACACTGCTGGCTCATGGACTACTTGTCCACCAGGACACCTCAAGTCCCTCTTCACAAGGCAATACAGCCTCTAGACTGGAAGCGGCTCACAACCAAGTTGCTGCAGGGGACTGGACAGTAAGCTCAGATTTTCCTGCAGTGCAAGCTGAACATCTCCATGGAAAAGTCCACACAAATTCTTCTCTTCAGTGGTCCAAATAGCATAGTGTGACAACAAGAAAATTGTTTGCTAGGATGCTGGAATGGGAAAATGATTCCTAAAATTTTGAATAGCTTGGTCTGAGTAGCTCTTACTTTCCCCATCTTTTCTCTGTAACAGCACCAACTGAGGCAAAATATTAACACTATTAGTTTCCTAGTAGGTGTCAAGCACAAGTGTTACCTAGCAAGGCTGGTATGTATCACAAGAAGGGATGCATACCAACCTTAAAGGGCTGATCCGGACTGTGGAGGCATGGGGTGTGATTTCGGTAAAAGATTATGAGTAGAATGACCCCACCTTAGAAAAAAGCAATATGAATAATTTTGAATATTTGCAAACAGCTGAAGGGAAGAGAGTAATTCTCCAAGGCTGACAAAGACCGAGGCATTGTGTTGTCAGTCAATAAACTAGATGTCAATGACTAGCATAATATTCGGTTACTGCCACTTCAAATAACCTGAAAAAAGTATATAGTATCATTATAAAATGCATACATAAAAAGCAGCTAGAAAACAATGGGAATTCTAAAGGGTTTTCTTTTTCAACTCATTATTAACCTATTTGGGCATCTATTAGAGTTCTGAGATATGGTCCTTCACTGAAATGTAGTCAAAACCTTAAAATAACCTAAAGTTCTCAAGGAGATGCTATAGTAATAACTCAGTAGTAAGTATTACATCCCATTTTCCAAAAAATTATTGAAAACTGGGGAGGGCTAAAAGGAATTGAGGACAAGCAGGAATATGATTTATCAATGAAAAGGAAGAAAATTGAATTTAGGGAATTCTAAGGTAGCCGAATTTGCAGACAGAAGCAAATCAAAAAAACTAAAAAAAATTACCAAGGCCATATAAAAAGACAAAGTGTTAAGAAAGACCAAAAGAACACAATTCTGACAAACCAGATAAGTTTCTTTTTCTTAAAAAGACATCAGACAAAGGGGAAGAGGCAAACTGGCTCAAATTAGTGACATAAAAAGAGGAATTTCTATGTCCAGGATAAAATAGATACATAAGAGAACACATTAAAAATTGTAAAATCTCCCACAGGAGAAAATCCAAGCAACACTGCTGAAACGACAACCACATCCCCCGTGGAGAGCACCACTGCGAGCGTCGCAACCACCACGCTGCAAACCTATAGCACGGTCTCCCAGGCCACGTCTCCTCCTGTCACTGCACCTTTACGCTCTTCGACTCAAGCACAAACCTCTGCTTTAGAGACAACCTCCTCCCTCCTCTCCAGCACCATGGGAACAACGAGCCCAGCAGTTCCAGCTACCACTGAAGACACTTCCAGCGCAGCTGGAACATCCTCTGCTTCCACAGTCACCTCCACTGCTTCAGACATAACAGAATCACCCACCACTCTCATGGCAACACCGTCCTCCTCTGCTTCCAACACAAGCCCAACTACAGCCACCACATCCCCTCTTCTGAGCACATCTGAGGAGAGCATTTCCTCAACTTTGGCAACTTCTACACCCATCTCCTCTCTGCCAACAACCTCCACTGCTACCGCCACAGCCACATCCCCATCCCCGGTGGAGGACACCACTGCGAGCGTCGCAACCACCACGCTGCAAACCTATAGCACGGTCTCCCAGGCCAGGTCTCCTCCTGTCACTGTACCTTTACGCTCTTCGACTCAAGCACAAACCTCTGCTTTAGAGACAACCTCCTCCCTCCTCTCCAGCAGCATGGGAACAACGAGCCCCGCAGTGTCACCCACCACTGAAGACACTTCCAGCGCAGCTGGAGCATCCTCTGCTTCCACAGTCACCTCCACAGCTTCGGACATAACAGAATCACCCACCACTCTCATGGCAACACCGTCCTCCTCTGCTTCCAACACAAGCCCAACAACAGCCACCACATCCCCTCTTCTGAGCACATCTGAGGAGAGCATTTCCTCAACTTTGGCAACTTCTACACCCATCTCCTCTCTGCCAACAGCCTCCACTGCTACCGACACAGCCACATCCCCATCCCCCGTGGAGGACACCACTGCGAGCGTCGCAACCACCACGCTGCAAACCTATAGCACGGTCTCCCAGGCCACGTCTCCTCCTGTCACTGTACCTTTACGCTCTTCGACTCAAGCACAAACCTCTGCTTTAGAGACAACCTCCTCCCTCCTCTCCAGCAGCATGGGAACAACGAGCCCCGCAGTGTCACCCACCACTGAAGACACTTCCAGCGCAGCTGGAACATCCTCTGCTTCCACAGTCACCTCCACAGCTTCGGACATAACAGAATCACCCACCACTCTCATGGCAACACCATCCTCCTCTGCTTCCAACACAAGCCCAACTACAGCCACCACATCCCCTCTTCTGAGCACATCTGAGGAGAGCATTTCCTCAACTTTGGCAACTTCTACACCCATCTCCTCTCTGCCAACAACCTCCACTGCTACCGCCACAGCCACATCCCCATCCCCCGTGGAGGACACCACTGCGAGCGTTGCAACCACCACGCTGCAAACCTATAGCACGGTCTCCCAGGCCACGTCTCTTCCCGTCACTGCACCTTTACGCTCTTCGACTCAAGCACAAACCTCTGCTTTAGAGACAACCTCCTCCCTCCTCTCCAGCACCATGGGAACAACGAGCCCAGCAGTTCCAGTTACCACAGAAGACACTTCCAGCGCAGCTGGAACATCCTCTGCTTCCACAGTCACCTCCCCAGCTTCGGACATAACAGAATCACCCACCACTCTCATGGCAACACCGTCCTCCTCTGCTTCCAACACAAGCCCAACTACAGCCACCACATCCCCTCTTCTGAGCACATCTGAGGAGAGCATTTCCTCAACTTTGGCAACTTCTACACCCATCTCCTCTCTGCCAACAACCTCCACTGCTACCGCCACAGCCACTTCCCCTGTGGAGGACACCACTGCGAGCGTCGCAACCACCACGCTGCAAACCTATAGCACGGTCTCCCAGGCCACGTCTCCTCCTGTCACTGCACCTTTACGCTCTTCGACTCAAGCACAAACCTCTGCTTTAGAGACAACCTCCTCCCTCCTCTCCAGCAGCATGGGAACAACGAGCCCCGCAGTGTCACCCACCACTGAAGACACTTCCAGCGCAGCTGGAACATCCTCTGCTTCCACAGTCACCTCCACAGCTTCGGACATAACAGAATCACCCACCACTCTCATGGCAACACCGTCCTCCTCTGCTTCCAACACAAGCCCAACAACAGCCACCACATCCCCTCTTCTGAGCACATCTGAGGAGAGCATTTCCTCAACTTTGGCAACTTCTACACCCATCTCCTCTCTGCCAACAACCTCCACTGCTACCGACACAGCCACATCCCCATCCCCCGTGGAGGACACCACTGCGAGCGTCGCAACCACCACGCTGCAAACCTATAGCACGGTCTCCCAGGCCACGTCTCCTCCTGTCACTGCACCTTTACGCTCTTCGACTCAAGCACAAACCTCTGCTTTAGAGACAACCTCCTCCCTCCTCTCCAGCAGCATGGGAACAACGAGCCCCGCAGTGTCACCCACCACTGAAGACACTTCCAGCGCAGCTGGAACATCCTCTGCTTCCACAGTCAGCTCCACAGCTTCGGACATAACAGAATCACCCACCACTCTCATGGCAACACCATCCTCCTCTGCTTCCAACACAAGCCCAACTACAGCCACCACATCCCCTCTTCTGAGCACATCTGAGGAGAGCATTTCCTCAACTTTGGCAACTTCTACACCCATCTCCTCTCTGCCAACAACCTCCACTGCTACCGCCACAGCCACATCCCCATCCCCCGTGGAGGACACCACTGCGAGCGTCGCAACCACCACGCTGCAAACCTATAGCACGGTCTCCCAGGCCACGTCTCCTCCTGTCACTGCACCTTTACGCTCTTCGACTCAAGCACAAACCTCTGCTTTAGAGACAACCTCCTCCCTCCTCTCCAGCACCATGGGAACAACGAGCCCAGCAGTTCCAGTTACCACAGAAGACACTTCCAGCGCAGCTGGAACATCCTCTGCTTCCACAGTCACCTCCACAGCTTCGGACATAACAGAATCACCCACCACTCTCATGGCAACACCGTCCTCCTCTGCTTCCAACACAAGCCCAACTACAGCCACCACATCCCCTCTTCTGAGCACATCTGAGGAGAGCATTTCCTCAACTTTGGCAACTTCTACACCCATCTCCTCTCTGCCAACAACCTCCACTGCTACCGCCACAGCCACATCCCATCCCCGTGGAGGACACCACTGCGAGCGTCGCAACCACCACGCTGCAAACCTATAGCACGGTCTCCCAGGCCACGTCTCCTCCTGTCACTGCACCTTTACGCTCTTCGACTCAAGCACAAACCTCTGCTTTAGAGACAACCTCCTCCCTCCTCTCCAGCAGCATGGGAACAACGAGCCCCGCAGTGTCACCCACCACTGAAGACACTTCCAGCGCAGCTGGAACATCCTCTGCTTCCACAGTCACCTCCCCAGCTTCGGACATAACAGAATCACCCACCACTCTCATGGCAACACCGTCCTCCTCTGCTTCCAACACAAGCCCAACAACAGCCACCACATCCCCTCTTCTGAGCACATCTGAGGAGAGCATTTCCTCAACTTTGGCAACTTCTACACCCATCTCCTCTCTGCCAACAACCTCCACTGCTACCGCCACAGCCACATCCCCATCCCCGGTGGAGGACACCACTGCGAGCGTCGCAACCACCACGCTGCAAACCTATAGCACGGTCTCCCAGGCCACGTCTCCTCCTGTCACTGCACCTTTACGCTCTTCGACTCAAGCACAAACCTCTGCTTTAGAGACAACCTCCTCCCTCCTTTCCAGCAGCATGGGAACAACAGGTAATGCAGTGTCACCCACCACTGAAGACACTTCCAGCGCAGCTGGAACATCCTCTGCTTCCACAGTCAGCCTCCACAGCTTCGGACATAACAGAATCACCCACCACTCTCATGGCAACACCGTCCTCCTCTGCTTCCAACACAAGCCCAACTACAGCCACCACATCCCCTCTTCTGAGCACATCTGAGGAGAGCATTTCCTCAACTTTGGCAACTTCTACACCCATCTCCTCTCTGCCAACAACCTCCACTGCTACCGACACAGCCACATCCCCATCCCCCGTGGAGGACACCACTGCGAGCGTCGCAACCACCACGCTGCAAACCTATAGCACGGTCTCCCAGGCCACGTCTCCTCCTGTCACTGTACCTTTACGCTCTTCGACTCAAGCACAAACCTCTGCTTTAGAGACAACCTCCTCCCTCCTCTCCAGCACCATGGGAACAACGAGCCCAGCAGTTCCAGTTACCACTGAAGACACTTCCAGCGCAGCTGGAACATCCTCTGCTTCCACAGTCACCTCCACTGCTTCGGACATAACAGAATCACCCACCACTCTCATGGCAACACCGTCCTCCTCTGCTTCCAACACAAGCCCAACTACAGCCACCACATCCCCTCTTCTGAGCACATCTGAGGAGAGCATTTCCTCAACTTTGGCAACTTCTACACCCATCTCCTCTCTGCCAACAACCTCCACTGCTACCGCCACAGCCACATCCCCCGTGGAGGACACCACTGCGAGCGTCGCAACCACCACGCTGCAAACCTATAGCACGGTCTCCCAGGCCACGTCTCCTCCTGTCACTGCACCTTTACGCTCTTCGACTCAAGCACAAACCTCTGCTTTAGAGACAACCTCCTCCCTCCTCTCCAGCAGCATGGGAACAACGAGCCCCGCAGTGTCACCCACCACTGAAGACACTTCCAGCGCAGCTGGAACATCCTCTGCTTCCACAGTCACCTCCACAGCTTCGGACATAACAGAATCACCCACCACTCTCATGGCAACACCGTCCTCCTCTGCTTCCGGCACAAGCCCAACAACAGCCACCACATCCCCTCTTCTGAGCACATCTGAGGAGAGCATTTCCTCAACTTTGGCAACTTCTACACCCATCTCCTCTCTGCCAACAACCTCCACTGCTACCGCCACAGCCACATCCCCATCCCCGGTGGAGGACACCACTGCGAGCGTCGCAACCACCACGCTGCAAACCTATAGCACGGTCTCCCAGGCCACGTCTCCTCCTGTCACTGCACCTTTACGCTCTTCGACTCAAGCACAAACCTCTGCTTTAGAGACAACCTCCTCCCTCCTCTCCAGCACCATGGGAACAACAGGTAATGCAGTGTCACCCACCACTGAAGACACTTCCAGCGCAGCTGGAACATCCTCTGCTTCCACAGTCACCTCCACAGCTTCGGACATAACAGAATCACCCACCACTCTCATGGCAACACCGTCCTCCTCTGCTTCCAACACAAGCCCAACAACAGCCACCACATCCCCTCTTCTGAGCACATCTGAGGAGAGCATTTCCTCAACTTTGGCAACTTCTACACCCATCTCCTCTCTGCCAACAACCTCCACTGCTACCGCCACAGCCACATCCCCATCCCCGTGGAGGACACCACTGCGAGCGTCGCAACCACCACGCTGCAAACCTATAGCACGGTCTCCCAGGCCACGTCTCCTCCTGTCACTGCACCTTTACGCTCTTCGACTCAAGCACAAACCTCTGCTTTAGAGACAACCTCCTCCCTCCTCTCCAGCACCATGGGAACAACGAGCCCTGCAGTGTCACCCACCACTGAAGACACTTCCAGCGCAGCTGGAACATCCTCTGCTTCCACAGTCACCTCCACTGCTTCGGACATAACAGAATCACCCACCACTCTCATGGCAACACCGTCCTCCTCTGCTTCCAACACAAGCCCAACAACAGCCACCACATCCCCTCTTCTGAGCACATCTGAGGAGAGCATTTCCTCAACTTTGGCAACTTCTACACCCATCTCCTCTCTGCCAACAACCTCCACTGCTACCGCCACAGCCACATCCCCATCCCCCGTGGAGGACACCACTGCGAGCGTCGCAACCACCACGCTGCAAACCTATAGCACGGTCTCCCAGGCCACGTCTCCTCCTGTCACTGCACCTTTACGCTCTTCGACTCAAGCACAAACCTCTGCTTTAGAGACAACCTCCTCCCTCCTCTCCAGCAGCATGGGAACAACGAGCCCAGCAGTGTCACCCACCACTGAAGACACTTCCAGCGCAGCTGGAACATCCTCTGCTTCCACAGTCACCTCCCCAGCTTCGGACATAACAGAATCACCCACCACTCTCATGGCAACACCGTCCTCCTCTGCTTCCAACACAAGCCCAACTACAGCCACCACATCCCCTCTTCTGAGCACATCTGAGGAGAGCATTTCCTCAACTTTGGCAACTTCTACACCCATCTCCTCTCTGCCAACAACCTCCACTGCTACCGCCACAGCCACATCCCATCCCCGTGGAGGACACCACTGCGAGCGTCGCAACCACCACGCTGCAAACCTATAGCACGGTCTCCCAGGCCACGTCTCCTCCTGTCACTGCACCTTTACGCTCTTCGACTCAAGCACAAACCTCTGCTTTAGAGACAACCTCCTCCCTCCTCTCCAGCACCATGGGAACAACGAGCCCAGCAGTTCCAGTTACCACTGAAGACACTTCCAGCGCAGCTGGA
Organism: Myiopsitta monachus; assembly: GCA_017639245.1. Taxonomy (NCBI): domain Eukaryota; kingdom Metazoa; phylum Chordata; class Aves; order Psittaciformes; family Psittacidae; genus Myiopsitta; species Myiopsitta monachus. Next base: position 2,472,924 of record CM029937.1, on the reverse strand, counting down.
ACATCCTCTGCTTCCACAGTCACCTCCACAGCTTCGGACATAACAGAATCACCCACCACTCTCATGGCAACACCGTCCTCCTCTGCTTCCAACACAAGCCCAACTAACAGCCACCACATCCCCTCTTCTGAGCACATCTGAGGAGAGCATTTCCTCAACTTTGGCAACTTCTACACCCATCTCCTCTCTGCCAACAACCTCCACTGCTACCGCCACAGCCACATCCCCCGTGGAGGACACCACTGCGAGCGTCGCAACCACCACGCTGCAAACCTATAGCACGGTCTCCCAGGCCACGTCTCCTCCTGTCACTGCACCTTTACGCTCTTCGACTCAAGCACAAACCTCTGCTTTAGAGACAACCTCCTCCCTCCTCTCCAGCAGCATGGGAACAACGAGCCCAGCAGTGTCACCCTACCACTGAAGACACTTCCAGCGCAGCTGGAACATCCTCTGCTTCCACAGTCACCTCCACAGCTTCGGACATAACAGAATCACCCACCACTCTCATGGCAACACCATCCTCCTCTGCTTCCAACACAAGCCCAACTACAGCCACCACATCCCCTCTTCTGAGCACATCTGAGGAGAGCATTTCCTCAACTTTGGCAACTTCTACACCCATCTCCTCTCTGACAACAACCTCCACTGCTACCGCCACAGCCACATCCCCCGTGGAGGACACCACTGCGAGCGTCGCAACCACCACGCTGCAAACCTATAGCACGGTCTCCCAGGCCACGTCTCCTCCTGTCACTGCACCTTTACGCTCTTCGACTCAAGCACAAACCTCTGCTTTAGAGACAACCTCCTCCCTCCTCTCCAGCAGCATGGGAACAACGAGCCCAGCAGTGTCACCCACCACTGAAGACACTTCCAGCGCAGCTGGAACATCCTCTGCTTCCACAGTCACCTCCACAGCTTCGGACATAACAGAATCACCCACCACTCTCATGGCAACACCGTCCTCCTCTGCTTCCAACACAAGCCCAACTACAGCCACCACATCCCCTCTTCTGAGCACATCTGAGGAGAGCATTTCCTCAACTTTGGCAACTTCTACACCCATCTCCTCTCTGCCAACAACCTCCACTGCTACCGCCACAGCCACATCCCCATCCCCGTGGAGGACACCACTGCGAGCGTCGCAACCACCACGCTGCAAACCTATAGCACGGTCTCCCAGGCCACGTCTCCTCCTGTCACTGCACCTTTACGCTCTTCGACTCAAGCACAAACCTCTGCTTTAGAGACAACCTCCTCCCTCCTCTCCAGCACCATGGGAACAACGAGCCCAGCAGTTCCAGTTACCACTGAAGACACTTCCAGCGCAGCTGGAACATCCTCTGCTTCCACAGTCACCTCCACAGCTTCGGACATAACAGAATCACCCACCACTCTCATGGCAACACCGTCCTCCTCTGCTTCCAACACAAGCCCAACAACAGCCACCACATCCCCTCTTCTGAGCACATCTGAGGAGAGCATTTCCTCAACTTTGGCAACTTCTACACCCATCTCCTCTCTGCCAACAACCTCCACTGCTACCGCCACAGCCACATCCCCCGTGGAGGACACCACTGCGAGCGTCGCAACCACCACGCTGCAAACCTATAGCACGGTCTCCCAGGCCACGTCTCCTCCTGTCACTGCACCTTTACGCTCTTCGACTCAAGCACAAACCTCTGCTTTAGAGACAACCTCCTCCCTCCTCTCCAGCAGCATGGGAACAACGAGCCCAGCAGTGTCACCCACCACTGAAGACACTTCCAGCGCAGCTGGAACATCCTCTGCTTCCACAGTCACCTCCCCAGCTTCGGACATAACAGAATCACCCACCACTCTCATGGCAACACCGTCCTCCTCTGCTTCCAACACAAGCCCAACAACAGCCACCACATCCCCTCTTCTGAGCACATCTGAGGAGAGCATTTCCTCAACTTTGGCAACTTCTACACCCATCTCCTCTCTGCCAACAACCTCCACTGCTACCGCACAGCACAGCCACATCCCCCGTGGAGGACACCACTGCGAGCGTCGCAACCACCACGCTGCAAACCTATAGCACGGTCTCCCAGGCCACGTCTCCTCCTGTCACTGCACCTTTACGCTCTTCGACTCAAGCACAAACCTCTGCTTTAGAGACAACCTCCTCCCTCCTCTCCAGCAGCATGGGAACAACGAGCCATGCAGTGTCACCCACCACTGAAGACACTTCCAGCGCAGCTGGAACATCCTCTGCTTCCACAGTCACCTCCACAGCTTCGGACATAACAGAATCACCCACCACTCTCATGGCAACACCGTCCTCCTCTGCTTCCAACACAAGCCCAACTACAGCCACCACATCCCCTCTTCTGAGCACATCTGAGGAGAGCATTTCCTCAACTTTGGCAACTTCTACACCCATCTCCTCTCTGCCAACAACCTCCACTGCTACCGCCACAGCCACATCCCCATCCCCCGTGGAGGACACCACTGCGAGCGTCGCAACCACCACGCTGCAAACCTATAGCACGGTCTCCCAGGCCACGTCTCCTCCTGTCACTGCACCTTTACGCTCTTCGACTCAAGCACAAACCTCTGCTTTAGAGACAACCTCCTCCCTCCTCTCCAGCACCATGGGAACAACGAGCCCAGCAGTGTCACCTTACCACTGAAGACACTTCCAGCGCAGCTGGAACATCCTCTGCTTCCACAGTCACCTCCCCAGCTTCGGACATAACAGAATCACCCACCACTCTCATGGCAACACCGTCCTCCTCTGCTTCCAACACAAGCCCAACAACAGCCACCACATCCCCTCTTCTGAGCACATCTGAGGAGAGCATTTCCTCAACTTTGGCAACTTCTACACCCATCTCCTCTCTGCCAACAACCTCCACTGCTACCGCCACAGCCACATCCCATCCCCGTGGAGGACACCACTGCGAGCGTCGCAACCACCACGCTGCAAACCTATAGCACGGTCTCCCAGGCCACGTCTCCTCCTGTCACTGCACCTTTACGCTCTTCGACTCAAGCACAAACCTCTGCTTTAGAGACAACCTCCTCCCTCCTCTCCAGCAGCATGGGAACAACGAGCCCCGCAGTGTCACCCACCACTGAAGACACTTCCAGCGCAGCTGGAACATCCTCTGCTTCCACAGTCACCTCCACAGCTTCGGACATAACAGAATCACCCACCACTCTCATGGCAACACCGTCCTCCTCTGCTTCCAACACAAGCCCAACAACAGCCACCACATCCCCTCTTCTGAGCACATCTGAGGAGAGCATTTCCTCAACTTTGGCAACTTCTACACCCATCTCCTCTCTGCCAACAACCTCCACTGCTACCGCCACAGCCACATCCCATCCCCGTGGAGGACACCACTGCGAGCGTCGCAACCACCACGCTGCAAACCTATAGCACGGTCTCCCAGGCCACGTCTCCTCCTGTCACTGCACCTTTACGCTCTTCGACTCAAGCACAAACCTCTGCTTTAGAGACAACCTCCTCCCTCCTCTCCAGCAGCCATGGGAACAACGAGCCCAGCAGTGTCACCTACCACTGAAGACACTTCCAGCGCAGCTGGAACATCCTCTGCTTCCACAGTCACCTCCACAGCTTCGGACATAACAGAATCACCCACCACTCTCATGGCAACACCGTCCTCCTCTGCTTCCAACACAAGCCCAACTACAGCCACCACATCCCCTCTTCTGAGCACATCTGAGGAGAGCATTTCCTCAACTTTGGCAACTTCTACACCCATCTCCTCTCTGCCAACAACCTCCACTGCTACCGCCACAGCCACATCCCATCCCCCGTGGAGGACACCACTGCGAGCGTCGCAACCACCACGCTGCAAACCTATAGCACGGTCTCCCAGGCCACGTCTCCTCCTGTCACTGCACCTTTACGCTCTTCGACTCAAGCACAAACCTCTGCTTTAGAGACAACCTCCTCCCTCCTCTCCAGCACCATGGGAACAACGAGCCCAGCAGTGTCACCCACCACTGAAGACACTTCCAGCGCAGCTGGAACATCCTCTGCTTCCACAGTCACCTCCACAGCTTCGGACATAACAGAATCACCCACCACTCTCATGGCAACACCGTCCTCCTCTGCTTCCAACACAAGCCCAACAACAGCCACCACATCCCCTCTTCTGAGCACATCTGAGGAGAGCATTTCCTCAACTTTGGCAACTTCTACACCCATCTCCTCTCTGACAACAACCTCCACTGCTACCGCCACAGCCACATCCCCCGTGGAGGACACCACTGCGAGCGTCGCAACCACCACGCTGCAAACCTATAGCACGGTCTCCCAGGCCACGTCTCCTCCTGTCACTGCACCTTTACGCTCTTCGACTCAAGCACAAACCTCTGCTTTAGAGACAACCTCCTCCCTCCTCTCCAGCAGCATGGGAACAACGAGCCCAGCAGTGTCACCCTACCACTGAAGACACTTCCAGCGCAGCTGGAACATCCTCTGCTTCCACAGTCACCTCCACAGCTTCGGACATAACAGAATCACCCACCACTCTCATGGCAACACCGTCCTCCTCTGCTTCCAACACAAGCCCAACTACAGCCACCACATCCCCTCTTCTGAGCACATCTGAGGAGAGCATTTCCTCAACTTTGGCAACTTCTACACCCATCTCCTCTCTGCCAACAACCTCCACTGCTACCGCCACAGCCACATCCCATCCCCGTGGAGGACACCACTGCGAGCGTCGCAACCACCACGCTGCAAACCTATAGCACGGTCTCCCAGGCCACGTCTCCTCCTGTCACTGCACCTTTACGCTCTTCGACTCAAGCACAAACCTCTGCTTTAGAGACAACCTCCTCCCTCCTCTCCAGCACCATGGGAACAACGAGCCCAGCAGTTCCAGTTACCACTGAAGACACTTCCAGCGCAGCTGGAACATCCTCTGCTTCCACAGTCACCTCCACAGCTTCGGACATAACAGAATCACCCACCACTCTCATGGCAACACCGTCCTCCTCTGCTTCCAACACAAGCCCAACAACAGCCACCACATCCCCTCTTCTGAGCACATCTGAGGAGAGCATTTCCTCAACTTTGGCAACTTCTACACCCATCTCCTCTCTGCCAACAACCTCCACTGCTACCGCCACAGCCACATCCCCCGTGGAGGACACCACTGCGAGCGTCGCAACCACCACGCTGCAAACCTATAGCACGGTCTCCCAGGCCACGTCTCCTCCTGTCACTGCACCTTTACGCTCTTCGACTCAAGCACAAACCTCTGCTTTAGAGACAACCTCCTCCCTCCTCTCCAGCAGCATGGGAACAACGAGCCCAGCAGTGTCACCCACCACTGAAGACACTTCCAGCGCAGCTGGAACATCCTCTGCTTCCACAGTCACCTCCACAGCTTCGGACATAACAGAATCACCCACCACTCTCATGGCAACACCGTCCTCCTCTGCTTCCAACACAAGCCCAACTACAGCCACCACATCCCCTCTTCTGAGCACATCTGAGGAGAGCATTTCCTCAACTTTGGCAACTTCTACACCCATCTCCTCTCTGCCAACAACCTCCACTGCTACCGCCACAGCCACATCCCATCCCCGTGGAGGACACCACTGCGAGCGTCGCAACCACCACGCTGCAAACCTATAGCACGGTCTCCCAGGCCACGTCTCCTCCTGTCACTGCACCTTTACGCTCTTCGACTCAAGCACAAACCTCTGCTTTAGAGACAACCTCCTCCCTCCTCTCCAGCACCATGGGAACAACGAGCCCAGCAGTTCCAGTTACCACTGAAGACACTTCCAGCGCAGCTGGAACATCCTCTGCTTCCACAGTCACCTCCACAGCTTCGGACATAACAGAATCACCCACCACTCTCATGGCAACACCGTCCTCCTCTGCTTCCAACACAAGCCCAACAACAGCCACCACATCCCCTCTTCTGAGCACATCTGAGGAGAGCATTTCCTCAACTTTGGCAACTTCTACACCCATCTCCTCTCTGCCAACAACCTCCACTGCTACCGCCACAGCCACATCCCCCGTGGAGGACACCACTGCGAGCGTCGCAACCACCACGCTGCAAACCTATAGCACGGTCTCCCAGGCCACGTCTCCTCCTGTCACTGCACCTTTACGCTCTTCGACTCAAGCACAAACCTCTGCTTTAGAGACAACCTCCTCCCTCCTCTCCAGCAGCATGGGAACAACGAGCCCAGCAGTGTCACCCACCACTGAAGACACTTCCAGCGCAGCTGGAACATCCTCTGCTTCCACAGTCACCTCCACAGCTTCGGACATAACAGAATCACCCACCACTCTCATGGCAACACCGTCCTCCTCTGCTTCCAACACAAGCCCAACAACAGCCACCACATCCCCTCTTCTGAGCACATCTGAGGAGAGCATTTCCTCAACTTTGGCAACTTCTACACCCATCTCCTCTCTGACAACAACCTCCACTGCTACCGACACAGCCAATCTCCCCATCCCCCGTGGAGGACACCACTGCGAGCGTCGCAACCACCACGCTGCAAACCTATAGCACGGTTGCTCTGCTTCCAGGCAAGCCCAACAACAGCCACCACATCCCCTCTTCTGAGCACGTCACAGGATGGAGAGCCTTTTCCTCACTTTGGCAACTTCTGGCCTCTACCACCAAGTGAGCAACAAGACCAGAGGCATCACGCAGCTGGGCCCCTACAGCCGTGGACAAGGACAGCCTCTACGAGCAACGTGACCCTATGCTCCTCTCCGCAGCCATCCTCAGCCCGTACCATAAGCAGGCTCCTGCCACTGACCCTCTCTCAATCTCTCCCTCTTTCTTCCCAGGTTACAATGAGACAGCCTCCTCCCTCCTGGTGAGTACCTTGCAGGAGAGGGCTGGCCTCAGAAGGCAGACCGGTCCCTTACCAAGGGTTCTTCTCTTAGGCAGAGGCCTACATGGGCCAGGGCTTGTGATCCTTGGGAGATAACAGGGAGCACCGACTCATCCACCATCGACTACAGCCCTCGGGCGGGAAAGGAGGGGTTTTGGGCAGGAGCCCTGTGCATTTGCCACGCAGAACTTTGACATGCTGGCTCCGGCACCTTGTCACTTCTTTCCCTTTCTCTGCTTCTTGCAGCTCCCAGCCAAGCACCAACGACAGCTGCAGCCCTCGAGCATTTCACCATCAACTTCACCAATCACACAATCTCCCCTACAATTCTGACCTAGCGACTCCGGGATCAACAAAGTTTAGACACTACACGGAGGGTCATGACCACCTTGGAACAGCGAGTGCAATGCACAGCAAGGACCTTGCGCAGCTGAACATCCTCTGCTTCCACAGGGACTGTGAGGAGATGGCGTTGTCTTAAGTGTGAACCCTCTCTTCTCGGCAGCTGGACCTCTTCTGCATCTGAGGAAGCATTTCCTTGGCCCCGCTACACCATCTCCTTGGATGTGAAACAAAAGCTTTCAGGTTTGGATCCACATGACTCCGTGACACCTTTTCCTGTCCTACAATCAGACCTATGGGGCCCACCACGTCTCCTCCTGTCACTGCACCTACGTTTCTGCCTGGAGCAACTGGGAGGATTCTTCTCCCAAACACACTCCTCTTCTTTAGGTCCCACTCTCTGATTCTGTCCTATCCTAAGTCATACCCGTTCACCTTGCCTTCTTGCCCCAGGGCACTGGAACAGCTGCAACAACAGCCAAAGAAGGAGCTAAAGCCCTGCCTGACCTTGTAGCTCCTCTCTGCCAACAAGCTTCAGGGTGACATCCCAGAATAAGACAGACTGCGAGCGGTGCCGAACCTCCTTGCACACATAGGTTATCTGTCACTGGCAGAGATATAATTCCTAAGCACTGCTGGCGGTGCAAGTCCCAAGACCTGGGAGATATTGTTTGGGAAGATGCAGAGGAGGTCACTCACGTCAGTGCTGTGTTTTCCAGGCCCGTGACACAAGCGGATGGCACAGGGGTGGACGCCGTCTGCACGTACAGGAAGGAGCCCTCCGACCCGACCCTTGGACACAGGTGGGCCTCTACCACCAAGTGAGCAACAAGACCAGAGGCATCACGCAGCTGGGCCCCTACAGCCTGGACAAGGACAGCCTCTACGTCAACGGTGACCTATGCTCCTCTCCGCAGCCATCCCCAGCCCGTACCATAAGCAGGCTCCAGCCACTGACCCTCTCTCAATCTCTCCCTCTTTCTTCCCAGGTTACAATGAACAGCCAGTCCTGCCTGGTGAGTACCTTGCAGGAGAGGGCTGGCCTCAGAAGGCACCGAGTCCTCCAAAGGGTTCTTCTCTTAGGCAGAGGCCTACATGGGCAGGGCTTGTGATCCTTGGGAGATGCAGGGAGCCCGACTCATCCCCATCGAGCCTCGGGCGGGAAAGGAGGGGTTTTGGGCAGGAGCCCTGTGCATTTGCCACGCAGAACTTTGACATGCTGGCTCCGGCACCTTGTCACTCCCTTTCTGTGCTTCTTGCAGCTCCCAGCCAAGCACCAACGACAGCTGCAGCCCTCGAGCATTTCACCATCAACTTCACCATCACCAATCTCCCCTACAATTCTGACCTAGCGACTCCGGGATCAACAAAGTTCAACACTACACGGAGGGTCATGACCACCTTGGTAAGCGGTGAATGCACAGCAAGGGCCTTGCCCCTGGTAGTCCCATAAACTTGGAGGGACTGTGAGGAGATGGCGTTGTCTTAAGTGTGAACCCTCTCTTCTCGGCAGCTGGACCGGCTTCTGCAGGGAACCAGCCTTGGCCCCGCTTTCCTTGGATGTGAAACAAAAGCTTTCAGGTTTGGATCATGACTCCGTGTCCTTTTCCTGTCCTACAATCAGATGATGGGGCCCACCAAGCTCCTGCTCTGTTTCTGCCTGGAGCAACTGGGAGGATTCTTCTCCCAAACACACTCCTGCTTTAGGTCCCACTCTCTGATTCTGTCCTATCCTAAGTCATACCCGTTCACCTTGCCTTCTTGCCCCAGGGCACTGACAGTAAAGCAAAAGAAGGAGCTAAAGCCCTGCCTGACCTTGTAGCTCCTCAACAGCTTCAGGGTGATAGCAGAATAAGAGAGCGGTGCCGAACCTCCTTGCACACATAGGTTATGAAGGCAGAGATATAATTCCTAAGCACTGCTGGCGGTGCAAGTCCCAAGACCTGGGAGATATTGTTTGGGAAGATGCAGAGGAGGGCACTCACGTCAGTGCTGTGTTTTCCAGGCCCGTGACACAAGCGGATGGCACAGGGGTGGACGCCGTCTGCACGTACAGGAAGGAGCCCTCCGACCCGACCTTGGACAGGGTGGGCCTCTACCACCAAGTGAGCAACAAGACCAGAGGCATCACGCAGCTGGGCCCCTACAGCCTGGACAAGGACAGCCTCTACGTCAACGGTGACCTATGCTCCTCTCCGCAGCCATCCCCAGCCCGTACCATAAGCAGGCTCCAGCCACTGACCCTCTCTCAATCTCTCCCTCTTTCTTCCCAGGTTACAATGAACAGCCAGTCCTGCCTGGTGAGTACCTTGCAGGAGAGGGCTGGCCTCAGAAGGCACCGAGTCCTCCAAAGGGTTCTTCTCTTAGGCAGAGGCCTACATGGGCCAGGGCTTGTGATCCTTGGGAGATGCAGGGAGCCCGACTCATCCCCATCGAGCCTCGGGCGGGAAAGGAGGGGTTTTGGGCAGGAGCCCTGTGCATTTGCCACGCAGAACTTTGACATGCTGGCTCCGGCACCTTGTCACTCCCTTTCTGTGCTTCTTGCAGCTCCCAGCCAAGCACCAACGACAGCTGCAGCCCTCGAGCATTTCACCATCAACTTCACCATCACCAATCTCCCCTACAATTCTGACCTAGCGACTCCGGGATCAACAAAGTTCAACACTACACGGAGGGTCATGACCACCTTGGTAAGCGGTGAATGCACAGCAAGGGCCTTGCCCCTGGTAGTCCCATAAACTTGGAGGGACTGTGAGGAGATGGCGTTGTCTTAAGTGTGAACCCTCTCTTCTCGGCAGCTGGACCGGCTTCTGCAGGGAACCAGCCTTGGCCCCGCTTTCCTTGGATGTGAAACAAAAGCTTTCAGGTTTGGATCATGACTCCGTGTCCTTTTCCTGTCCTACAATCAGATGATGGGGCCCATCCAAGCTCCTGCTCTGTTTCTGCCTGGAGCAACTGGGAGGATTCTTCTCCCAAACACACTCCTGCTTTAGGTCCCACTCTCTGATTCTGTCCTATCCTAAGTCATACCCGTTCACCTTGCCTTCTTGCCCCAGGGCACTGACAGTAAAGCAAAAGAAGGAGCTAAAGCCCTGCCTGACCTTGTAGCTCCTCAACAGCTTCAGGGTGATAGCAGAATAAGAGAGCGGTGCCGAACCTCCTTGCACACATAGGTTATGAAGGCAGAGATATAATTCCTAAGCACTGCTGGCGGTGCAAGTCCCAAGACCTGGGAGATATTGTTTGGGAAGATGCAGAGGAGGGCACTCACGTCAGTGCTGTGTTTTCCAGGCCCGTGACACAAGCGGATGGCACAGGGGTGGACGCCGTCTGCACGTACAGGAAGGAGCCCTCCGACCCGACCTTGGACAGGGTGGGCCTCTACCACCAAGTGAGCAACAAGACCAGAGGCATCACGCAGCTGGGCCCCTACAGCCTGGACAAGGACAGCCTCTACGTCAACGGTGACCTATGCTCCTCTCCGCAGCCATCCCCAGCCCGTACCATAAGCAGGCTCCAGCCACTGACCCTCTCTCAATCTCTCCCTCTTTCTTCCCAGGTTACAATGAACAGCCAGTCCTGCCTGGTGAGTACCTTGCAGGAGAGGGCTGGCCTCAGAAGGCACCGAGTCCTCCAAAGGGTTCTTCTCTTAGGCAGAGGCCTACATGGGGCAGGGCTTGTGATCCTTGGGAGATGCAGGGAGCCCGACTCATCCCCATCGAGCCTCGGGCGGGAAAGGAGGGGTTTTGGGCAGGAGCCCTGTGCATTTGCCACGCAGAACTTTGACATGCTGGCTCCGGCACCTTGTCACTCCCTTTCTGTGCTTCTTGCAGCTCCCAGCCAAGCACCAACGACAGCTGCAGCCCTCGAGCATTTCACCATCAACTTCACCATCACCAATCTCCCCTACAATTCTGACCTAGCGACTCCGGGATCAACAAAGTTCAACACTACACGGAGGGTCATGACCACCTTGGTAAGCGGTGAATGCACAGCAAGGGCCTTGCCCCTGGTAGTCCCATAAACTTGGAGGGACTGTGAGGAGATGGCGTTGTCTTAAGTGTGAACCCTCTCTTCTCGGCAGCTGGACCGGCTTCTGCAGGGAACCAGCCTTGGCCCCGCTTTCCTTGGATGTGAAACAAAAGCTTTCAGGTTTGGATCATGACTCCGTGTCCTTTTCCTGTCCTACAATCAGATGATGGGGCCCACCAAGCTCCTGCTCTGTTTCTGCCTGGAGCAACTGGGAGGATTCTTCTCCCAAACACACTCCTGCTTTAGGTCCCACTCTCTGATTCTGTCCTATCCTAAGTCATACCCGTTCACCTTGCCTTCTTGCCCCAGGGCACTGACAGTAAAGCAAAAGAAGGAGCTAAAGCCCTGCCTGACCTTGTAGCTCCTCAACAGCTTCAGGGTGATAGCAGAATAAGAGAGCGGTGCCGAACCTCCTTGCACACATAGGTTATGAAGGCAGAGATATAATTCCTAAGCACTGCTGGCGGTGCAAGTCCCAAGACCTGGGAGATATTGTTTGGGAAGATGCAGAGGAGGGCACTCACGTCAGTGCTGTGTTTTCCAGGCCCGTGACACAAGCGGATGGCACAGGGGTGGACGCCGTCTGCACGTACAGGAAGGAGCCCTCCGACCCGACCTTGGACAGGGTGGGCCTCTACCACCAAGTGAGCAACAAGACCAGAGGCATCACGCAGCTGGGCCCCTACAGCCTGGACAAGGACAGCCTCTACGTCAACGGTGACCTATGCTCCTCTCCGCAGCCATCCCCAGCCCGTACCATAAGCAGGCTCCAGCCACTGACCCTCTCTCAATCTCTCCCTCTTTCTTCCCAGGTTACAATGAACAGCCAGTCCTGCCTGGTGAGTACCTTGCAGGAGAGGGCTGGCCTCAGAAGGCACCGAGTCCTCCAAAGGGTTCTTCTCTTAGGCAGAGGCCTACATGGGGCAGGGCTTGTGATCCTTGGGAGATGCAGGGAGCCCGACTCATCCCCATCGAGCCTCGGGCGGGAAAGGAGGGGTTTTGGGCAGGAGCCCTGTGCATTTGCCACGCAGAACTTTGACATGCTGGCTCCGGCACCTTGTCACTCCCTTTCTGTGCTTCTTGCAGCTCCCAGCCAAGCACCAACAACAGCTGCAGCCCTGGAGCATTTCACCATCAACTTCACCATCACCAATCTCCCCTACAATTCTGACCTAGCGACTCCGGGATCAACAAAGTTCAACACTACACGGAGGGACATAACCACCTTGGTAAGCGGTGAATGCACAGCAAGGGCCTTGCCCCTGGTAGTCCCATAAACTTGGAGGGACTGTGAGGAGATGGCGTTGTCTTAAGTGTGAACCCTCTCTTCTCGGCAGCTGGACCGGCTTCTGCAGGGAACCAGCCTTGGCCCCGCTTTCCTTGGATGTGAAACAAAAGCTTTCAGGTTTGGATCATGACTCCGTGTCCTTTTCCTGTCCTACAATCAGATGATGGGGCCCACCAAGCTCCTGCTCTGTTTCTGCCTGGAGCAACTGGGAGGATTCTTCTCCCAAACACACTCCTGCTTTAGGTCCCACTCTCTGATTCTGTCCTATCCTAAGTCATACCCGTTCACCTTGCCTTCTTGCCCCAGGGCACTGACAGTAAAGCAAAAGAAGGAGCTAAAGCCCTGCCTGACCTTGTAGCTCCTCAACAGCTTCAGGGTGATAGCAGAATAAGAGAGCGGTGCCGAACCTCCTTGCACACATAGGTTATGAAGGCAGAGATATAATTCCTAAGCACTGCTGGCGGTGCAAGTCCCAAGACCTGGGAGATATTGTTTGGGAAGATGCAGAGGAGGGCACTCACGTCAGTGCTGTGTTTTCCAGGCCCGTGACACAAGCGGATGGCACAGGGGTGGACGCCGTCTGCACGTACAGGAAGGAGCCCTCCGACCCGACCTTGGACAGGGTGGGCCTCTACCACCAAGTGAGCAACAAGACCAGAGGCATCACGCAGCTGGGCCCCTACAGCCTGGACAAGGACAGCCTCTACGTCAACGGTGACCTATGCTCCTCTCCGCAGCCATCCCCAGCCCGTACCATAAGCAGGCTCCAGCCACTGACCCTCTCTCAATCTCTCCCTCTTTCTTCCCAGGTTACAATGAACAGCCAGTCCTGCCTGGTGAGTACCTTGCAGGAGAGGGCTGGCCTCAGAAGGCACCGAGTCCTCCAAAGGGTTCTTCTCTTAGGCAGAGGCCTACATGGGGCAGGGCTTGTGATCCTTGGGAGATGCAGGGAGCCCGACTCATCCCCATCGAGCCTCGGGCGGGAAAGGAGGGGTTTTGGGCAGGAGCCCTGTGCATTTGCCATGCAGAACTTTGACATGCTGGCTCCGGCACCTTGTCACTCCCTTTCTGTGCTTCTTGCAGCTCCCAGCCAAGCACCAACGACAGCTGCAGCCCTCGAGCATTTCACCATCAACTTCACCATCACCAATCTCCCCTACAATTCTGACCTAGCGACTCCGGGATCAACAAAGTTCAACACTACACGGAGGGTCATGACCACCTTGGTATGCGGTGAATGCACAGCAAGGGCCTTGCCCCTGGTAGTCCCATAAACTTGGAGGGACTGTGAGGAGATGGCGTTGTCTTAAGTGTGAACCCTCTCTTCTCGGCAGCTGGACCGGCTTCTGCAGGGAACCAGCCTTGGCCCCGCTTTCCTTGGATGTGAAACAAAAGCTTTCAGGTTTGGATCATGACTCCGTGTCCTTTTCCTGTCCTACAATCAGATGATGGGGCCCATCAAGCTCCTGCTCTGTTTCTGCCTGGAGCAACTGGGAGGATTCTTCTCCCAAACACACTCCTGCTTTAGGTCCCACTCTCTGATTCTGTCCTATCCTAAGTCATACCCGTTCACCTTGCCTTCTTGCCCCAGGGCACTGACAGTAAAGCAAAAGAAGGAGCTAAAGCCCTGCCTGACCTTGTAGCTCCTCAACAGCTTCAGGGTGATAGCAGAATAAGAGAGCGGTGCCGAACCTCCTTGCACACATAGGTTATGAAGGCAGAGATATAATTCCTAAGCACTGCTGGCGGTGCAAGTCCCAAGACCTGGGAGATATTGTTTGGGAAGATGCAGAGGAGGGCACTCACGTCAGTGCTGTGTTTTCCAGGCCCGTGACACAAGCGGATGGCACAGGGGTGGACGCCGTCTGCACGTACAGGAAGGAGCCCTCCGACCCGACCTTGGACAGGGTGGGCCTCTACCACCAAGTGAGCAACAAGACCAGAGGCATCACGCAGCTGGGCCCCTACAGCCTGGACAAGGACAGCCTCTACGTCAACGGTGACCTATGCTCCTCTCCGCAGCCATCCCCAGCCCGTACCATAAGCAGGCTCCAGCCACTGACCCTCTCTCAATCTCTCCCTCTTTCTTCCCAGGTTACAATGAACAGCCAGTCCTGCCTGGTGAGTACCTTGCAGGAGAGGGCTGGCCTCAGAAGGCACCGAGTCCTCCAAAGGGTTCTTCTCTTAGGCAGAGGCCTACATGGGGCAGGGCTTGTGATCCTTGGGAGATGCAGGGAGCCCGACTCATCCCCATCGAGCCTCGGGCGGGAAAGGAGGGGTTTTGGGCAGGAGCCCTGTGCATTTGCCACGCAGAACTTTGACATGCTGGCTCCGGCACCTTGTCACTCCCTTTCTGTGCTTCTTGCAGCTCCCAGCCAAGCACCAACGACAGCTGCAGCCCTCGAGCATTTCACCATCAACTTCACCATCACCAATCTCCCCTACAATTCTGACCTAGCGACTCCGGGATCAACAAAGTTCAACACTACACGGAGGGTCATGACCACCTTGGTAAGCGGTGAATGCACAGCAATGGCCATGTGCATGGTAGCCTCTCAGCTTGAAGGGACTGTGAGGAGATGGCGTTGTCTTAAGTGTGAACCCTCTCTTCTCGGCAGCTGGACCGGCTTCTGCAGGGAACCAGCCTTGGCCCCGCTTTCCTTGGATGTGAAACAAAAGCTTTCAGGTTTGGATCATGACTCCGTGTCCTTTTCCTGTCCTACAATCAGATGATGGGGCCCACCAAGCTCCTGCTCTGTTTCTGCCTGGAGCAACTGGGAGGATTCTTCTCCCAAACACACTCCTGCTTTAGGTCCCACTCTCTGATTCTGTCCTATCCTAAGTCATACCCGTTCACCTTGCCTTCTTGCCCCAGGGCACTGACAGTAAAGCAAAAGAAGGAGCTAAAGCCCTGCCTGACCTTGTAGCTCCTCAACAGCTTCAGGGTGATAGCAGAATAAGAGAGCGGTGCCGAACCTCCTTGCACACATAGGTTATGAAGGCAGAGATATAATTCCTAAGCACTGCTGGCGGTGCAAGTCCCAAGACCTGGGAGATATTGTTTGGGAAGATGCAGAGGAGGGCACTCACGTCAGTGCTGTGTTTTCCAGGCCCGTGACACAAGCGGATGGCACAGGGGTGGACGCCGTCTGCACGTACAGGAAGGAGCCCTCCGACCCGACCTTGGACAGGGTGGGCCTCTACCACCAAGTGAGCAACAAGACCAGAGGCATCACGCAGCTGGGCCCCTACAGCCTGGACAAGGACAGCCTCTACGTCAACGGTGACCTATGCTCCTCTCCGCAGCCATCCCCAGCCCGTACCATAAGCAGGCTCCAGCCACTGACCCTCTCTCAATCTCTCCCTCTTTCTTCCCAGGTTACAATGAACAGCCAGTCCTGCCTGGTGAGTACCTTGCAGGAGAGGGCTGGCCTCAGAAGGCACCGAGTCCTCCAAAGGGTTCTTCTCTTAGGCAGAGGCCTACATGGGGCAGGGCTTGTGATCCTTGGGAGATGCAGGGAGCCCGACTCATCCCCATCGAGCCTCGGGCGGGAAAGGAGGGGTTTTGGGCAGGAGCCCTGTGCATTTGCCACGCAGAACTTTGACATGCTGGCTCCGGCACCTTGTCACTCCCTTTCTGTGCTTCTTGCAGCTCCCAGCCAAGCACCAACGACAGCTGCAGCCCTCGAGCATTTCACCATCAACTTCACCATCACCAATCTCCCCTACAATTCTGACCTAGCGACTCCGGGATCAACAAAGTTCAACACTACACGGAGGGTCATGACCACCTTGGTAAGCGGTGAATGCACAGCAAGGGCCTTGCCCCTGGTAGTCCCATAAACTTGGAGGGACTGTGAGGAGATGGCGTTGTCTTAAGTGTGAACCCTCTCTTCTCGGCAGCTGGACCGGCTTCTGCAGGGAACCAGCCTTGGCCCCGCTTTCCTTGGATGTGAAACAAAAGCTTTCAGGTTTGGATCATGACTCCGTGTCCTTTTCCTGTCCTACAATCAGATGATGGGGCCCACCAAGCTCCTGCTCTGTTTCTGCCTGGAGCAACTGGGAGGATTCTTCTCCCAAACACACTCCTGCTTTAGGTCCCACTCTCTGATTCTGTCCTATCCTAAGTCATACCCGTTCACCTTGCCTTCTTGCCCCAGGGCACTGACAGTAAAGCAAAAGAAGGAGCTAAAGCCCTGCCTGACCTTGTAGCTCCTCAACAGCTTCAGGGTGATAGCAGAATAAGAGAGCGGTGCCGAACCTCCTTGCACACATAGGTTATGAAGGCAGAGATATAATTCCTAAGCACTGCTGGCGGTGCAAGTCCCAAGACCTGGGAGATATTGTTTGGGAAGATGCAGAGGAGGGCACTCACGTCAGTGCTGTGTTTTCCAGGCCCGTGACACAAGCGGATGGCACAGGGGTGGACGCCGTCTGCACGTACAGGAAGGAGCCCTCCGACCCGACCTTGGACAGGGTGGGCCTCTACCACCAAGTGAGCAACAAGACCAGAGGCATCACGCAGCTGGGCCCCTACAGCCTGGACAAGGACAGCCTCTACGTCAACGGTGACCTATGCTCCTCTCCGCAGCCATCCCCAGCCCGTACCATAAGCAGGCTCCAGCCACTGACCCTCTCTCAATCTCTCCCTCTTTCTTCCCAGGTTACAATGAACAGCCAGTCCTGCCTGGTGAGTACCTTGCAGGAGAGGGCTGGCCTCAGAAGGCACCGAGTCCTCCAAAGGGTTCTTCTCTTAGGCAGAGGCCTACATGGGGCAGGGCTTGTGATCCTTGGGAGATGCAGGGAGCCCGACTCATCCCCATCGAGCCTCGGGCGGGAAAGGAGGGGTTTTGGGCAGGAGCCCTGTGCATTTGCCACGCAGAACTTTGACATGCTGGCTCCGGCACCTTGTCACTCCCTTTCTGTGCTTCTTGCAGCTCCCAGCCAAGCACCAACGACAGCTGCAGCCCTCGAGCATTTCACCATCAACTTCACCATCACCAATCTCCCCTACAATTCTGACCTAGCGACTCCGGGATCAACAAAGTTCAACACTACATGGAGGGTCATGACCACCTTGGTAAGCGGTGAATGCACAGCAAGGGCCTTGCCCCTGGTAGTCCCATAAACTTGGAGGGACTGTGAGGAGATGGCGTTGTCTTAAGTGTGAACCCTCTCTTCTCGGCAGCTGGACCGGCTTCTGCAGGGAACCAGCCTTGGCCCCGCTTTCCTTGGATGTGAAACAAAAGCTTTCAGGTTTGGATCATGACTCCGTGTCCTTTTCCTGTCCTACAATCAGATGATGGGGCCCACCAAGCTCCTGCTCTGTTTCTGCCTGGAGCAACTGGGAGGATTCTTCTCCCAAACACACTCCTGCTTTAGGTCCCACTCTCTGATTCTGTCCTATCCTAAGTCATACCCGTTCACCTTGCCTTCTTGCCCCAGGGCACTGACAGTAAAGCAAAAGAAGGAGCTAAAGCCCTGCCTGACCTTGTAGCTCCTCAACAGCTTCAGGGTGATAGCAGAATAAGAGAGCGGTGCCGAACCTCCTTGCACACATAGGTTATGAAGGACAGAGATATAATTCCTAAGCACTGCTGGCGGTGCAAGTCCCAAGACCTGGGAGATATTGTTTGGGAAGATGCAGAGGAGGGCACTCACGTCAGTGCTGTGTTTTCCAGGCCCGTGACACAAGCGGATGGCACAGGGGTGGACGCCGTCTGCACGTACAGGAAGGAGCCCTCCGACCCGACCTTGGACAGGGTGGGCCTCTACCACCAAGTGAGCAACAAGACCAGAGGCATCACGCAGCTGGGCCCCTACAGCCTGGACAAGGACAGCCTCTACGTCAATGGTGAGCGTATTCTGTCTTTTCGTATTTTTGTTTTGTTTTGTTTGTTAATTGCTGGGTATTTCTGCTGTTTAACTTAATTCTTTGATATATTCAGGTAATAAGGAACTCTCCTTTTTTAAGATTTTGTGGGGTTTTTTTCCTCAAGTTCTATTTTTTTTTTTTTGCACATCTTTTTTATTTTATGGCTTATAGTGACACATTATTCGTTATTTCTTTTTGTGTTTTAGTTTTTAAATCAATACATTAACATTGTTGTATTTTTTTTTTGGTGGGGCTTATTTTAAATATTACCTTTTTCTAAATTTTTTGTTAGTTTTTGGAGGCTTTATTTTTTCCTCTTTTATATCTATTTATCTTCAATCTTTGTCTTTCAGAATACAATGAAGCATCTGTTTTGCCAGGTAAACCTTTTAAATTGTTTATAATCTGTATAGACACTAGTACTATCAAATGTAAATGACAGTACCTCTTGTACCTTGTCTAATGGGATAGTGGGTTGTTTGCTTCTTTTTCCCAAATGTAGTATAATACAGCTATGTTAAGTCCTAAGATTGTTTTACACCTTGACTGTAGAATAAAGATAACATTAAAAAATTCCATTCTTTTATGCACTTTTCCCTGAATTTTGCTTCCAGCCACAGCTGCATTTCCAAGAACTGGGATGTTCACAATGAATTTCACCATAACTAATCTCCAGTACTCCAGTAGTCTCAGCAATCCATATTCTGCCAAGTTTAATGCTACAGCAAGAGCCTTGACTGCTCTGGTTAGTTTGATATGTTTCTATGTATTTTTTTTCTTTGTGATGTTATTCTCAACAGAATATGGTTAACTTCTTATCTCATTCTTTTTCAGCTGAATCAGCTGTTCCAGAAGTCTAGTATTCATTCTGTGTATACAGGCTGCAAAATGATTTCTTTCAGGTAAGCATAATAATTCAGATTTAGAAAATACATTTTTCCTTTTCATGGTCTAATATAATGCACAAATGGATCCTAATCCCTTAATTCACTTCTACATCTTTTATCATTTGATTCAAGGAATCTAAGGAATCATTATACATTTTTTCAACTATGTCTTCATAAGTTTGCTTGAATTCTTATCTTCAGCATCTGAAAGATCAAGTATATTTTCATGGGGAAAAAAAATTACATTCTCTTTTCTTCTTGGCAATATGGTTGAATTAAACAATAATAATAAAAAAAACAGTATGTATCATGACTATTGAATTCTGGAGCAGAACAGTATCCATCCTTATTTCCCTAGACCTGCACAAAAAACTGAAGGCACTGGAGTAGATTCTATGTGTACCTACAAGACAGATTCTGCTGCTTCCCTGTTTGATCGCGTGACTGTTTATCGTGAAGTGAGCAACAAGACAAATGGCATCACCAACTTAGCAATCTACAGCCTTGATCAGGAAAGCCTGTACATTAATGGTAAAGTGCTGATTTCCATCTGAACGTGGGGATATTCTTTGCCTAATAGGCCATAGCTGTCTTGTAGTTAAAACACAGTAATGAAGAGCGTGCAGATGGAATAGCATTTGCAACATGTATTCTGGGACTCAACCTATGTGCTATGTAATTCGCAATGCGCCATCATTTACACCTTCTCACACTAAGCACATTTACCTTCAGAGGTTTTGCTTTGTCAGTTGCAGGTTTGTTTTGGTTCTTCTTTACTATTAAGATTAATATTAATTAATTAATATTTTTATTAATAATAATATTAGTATTAATATTAATATTACGAAAACATACAAAGCAGCATATAAACATTAAATGAAACAAAGGCAACTAATTTCAATATAAATGATATCAATATAAAATCAATATAAATGTAAATGTCTTCCTCCACCATTTACAACAGAGCTTTCTTCAAAATAGCACCTCATTGCACTACCATAGTTTTAGTGACTGCTCAGAAGCAGCAAATCTGTTTCCTTCTGTGGCATCATTCCCTTATACAGATATCCAATTCAATTCACTACTTTTGTCCTTTCTCCTTTCAGATTACCATGAAGCCCATCTCTTGCCTTGTAAGTACTTTGAGTAATTAAAACCCCACAATGCCCTGTGTGTCAATATACAAGATGGAGATGAACACATGGTACTTAGTTGCCAGCTGGTGTTAAATCATGATATCCAGATATCTTATCTTTTTAGCCTTTGGATGGAACTAGAAGTAAAAATAAGGCACAAACGTCTACCAAGGAGATTAACTAACTACTAAGCGCCATCACTATTCATGTCTCGTAACGCATTTGAATTAGATCACAATTAATAGGGGAAAACTGTGAGGATCCCTGTTTACAGAAACACAGAATTGCAGTCTTGGAAGGCCAGAGCATAATTGATGTTGACATGCAGTTCAGTCTTTTTCAATAGCAACACTGCAAGTGAAAAGAATCTGAGCTGAAAAAGCTAGACTTTTTCCTGTGTGTTTAAAGGATATCAGGGTTTGTACACACCAGGATAAAAGGGGAGAAGGCGATAACCTCAGCTCCCCATTTGTGGCGGTCAGGTACCTGTTTACAGGCTGCTCATCTAAGACTGGTCTTCTGCAGGAATCTGGATGAACTGGATAGCCCTCATGTGCTCCTCAGCTACATGCTCTATGCTGTTGCTGGCAGTATAGTACCTGTTCATTCCAGCTGATAGGAGCTTCTTTATCCCTGGCTTTAGCAAGTTCATAAGTATGTTTTTTCTTGTTGCAACAAATATTGTGCTTTTCTTGCAGCAGCATCTCCAGCTCCTCCTCTTGCAAGAGAGGGACATTTCACAGTGAACTTCACTGTGACCAATCTGCTCTACACATCAGCGTTAGGAAATCCAAATTCTAAAAAATTCATTGCTGCCAAAAAAACTCTGACATACTTGGTGAGTGTCAATCAGGTTCTTCTTGTGGCTACATTCTTGTTGGTTTTATAATTTATTTGCTGTGACTTATCAACTGGCTTTTCTTTTTTGGCAGCTTGATCGTTTGCTCAAGAACAGCAGCCTTAGCCCTGTTTATACTGGTTGTACAGTGGTGGTACTAAGGTAGGCACATCCTGGAACTCTTATAGAAGTCAAAGGCAAATCAAATTTTGGCTGACAATAGGTTTATGCACAAATCTTTGCTTTGCATATAATTTCTTCCTGATTTTCTTTCTTTCTAGACCAGTAGAGACTTAAGTTCTAATGAGTGCCAAGTAGAATTACACTGTGTTTGCAATCCCTTGTATTGGGCAGTTACTACATAATCTCCTCTAATTACGCTTGCATTGATTTCACATCAATTTTTTACTACATAAAGAGGGTAATCGGACTGATTTAAAATACATTTCAGTTAGAATTACAATTGTATAAAACAGCAAAATACTAAATTTCCAGAATTTGAGGTGATTCATTTAAAAACATTTTTTACAGTATTTTAAGGTGTATTCCAATACCACAGTAGTATGCAAGGAATCTCAAGCAAATGCACAGAAGTGTCATTCAGGCCCATAAATGTGTGATTTTTCAGGTCCGTGAAGAACAGAGAGGGCACTGCCATGGATGCGGTCTGCGCGTACAAAGCCAATGCAACCACCGGTGAATTTGACCGAATCAAGGTTTATCATGAGCTCAGCAAGATGACAGCAAGCTGCACTGAACTAGGACCATATAGACTGGACTCAGCAAGCTTTTATGTTAGTGGTAAGTGTCTGAGCTTATGTCTGGAAGGAATCATCTTCTGACTGCTGATTTGATATGAAGAGTAGAGATGCTACATAACTACAGAAGCAATAAAACCTGGAGAAAGAGCAAGAACAATGGTTACCTAAAGCAGAGGACCCACTGTCACTCAAAGTCTTTGCACTTTGTTATTCCTTTCAACTTAGCCAAATACAATATACCATAGTACACCACAGGTCACTCACAAGAAAATTTAAGGATTGACCTCCCAGGGCACGCTATGAAATGTGCTCCTCTGCAGAACAGCACTAGAACTGGTCACCAGTTCACTGATATCATACTTATATTGTCAATGTAAAAGTTAAATTGGATTTGGGAAACAGGTAAATTCCTTCTCAACATCCCTAGGGAAGGGAGAATTCTGTGCACTGCTAAGAAAAGCGGCAGCATGAACATGCATTTACACCTAGACAGCCATCAGTTTTCCCTAGTAAATGTTTGCACAGGACCCTTCAGTCAGAAACAATTCAAGTTCTCTATTCTGCTGTGTGCCAGACCTTCCAAGCTGTAAGCCAGTTTCTTAAACACTATGCCTTTTCTTGCCCCCACAGGTTATAACGAACTTCAGCCTGGACTATGTAAGTACCTTTAAATAGCAGATTTTGCTTGTTAGCAATAGCTAGAAAAGAAGGTTGGACTAACAAAGAGCACTATTAGACTTACAAAAGCATTAAGAGAATTTGAGAGCCTGTTAGGGAACTGCAGCTGCTATGACCTTTCAGACAACTAGAATATCTGAGAGTTTTATTTACAGTGTTTCCTCTTGCAATGATGATGATAATTTGTATTTTCGAGCAATAATTTGCCTTTCTTGTTACAGCTGTTGATTCAACTACACCACCTCTGTCACCAGCAATAAGGAATTTCACATTGAATTTCACTATAACCAACCTCCAGTTCACTGCAGATCTGGCAATGCCAAACTCTAAAAAATTCAAGTCAACAGAAAAGGTCATGTATTATTATGTAAGTCTGGCAAACTGATGGCCTGCTTGGACACAGTTCTCTTAATAGCTCTAATCTCTTACTCCTTCAGGACATTTTACTTAAACATTATTCATTTTCTAGGTTGACCCTTTACTCCTAAAAAGCAGCATTGGCCCTGCTTATACTGGCTGCAAAATAATGGCATTCAGGTAAGAGCCATGTCTGGGAAAAGTCTGCATTACCTGCTTCTTAAAAAGGTGCTTCCCGTTTCTCAGCATTCAACACATCTGAGTGTTTTTTTATATACATGTGTGATCATATACTAAAAGTTAAGATGGACTTCTCCATAATAGCTAAAATATCCTAAACCAATGCCTAAATTCATAGGTCAAAGAAGAACAAGTATGACACGGGAGTAGATGCCATCTGCAGCTATAGAGATGAGCCTTCAGATCCCAAGTTCAACAGAGTGACAGTTTACCATGAGCTGAGCAATATGACAAATGGCATCACCAAGATGGGACACTACAGCCTTAACAGCCAGAGCCTCTACATTGATGGTAACGAGTCCACCTCAAGACATTATTCTATATGTTGACACAGACTATTTTGAAATGAGAATGAAGAATAAATACACCTCTCAAAACGGATAAAGTAGAGGGAAAAAAAAGACCCTGCCCAAATCACTAAGTTAAAACAGTCATGAATTTAGTAGCCATTCCTGATCTTTTGTGATAAAACTCCATTTGTTTAGTCCTGCTGAGATATTCTTTGAATGCTTACCTAATAATTGTCCATTTGTTTTTTCAGATTACAATGAGCTACGTAGTTTGTCATGTAAGTATATTTAAAAACAGATACATGTTAAAGCTACTCAGAGGCATAAGTTGCTTTTGTTTCCCCCAATTTGGCAATGTTTAGAAGATTGCAGAGTGTCTGAAGTTTGTTATCATGCTCATATGTTTTTTTCTGCTCTAAATGTGAAGAAAAATAATAAGTGTACTATGTCTTACAAAGATCCTGTTCTAATTTTATCTGTGTAATTTTTGTTCTTACAGTGGCAGAGTCAACAACCACGCAAAGCCCAGGACCAATAATGGAGCAATTCACACTGAACTTCACAATAACCAACCTCAGGTTCACAACAGACCTAAGAACACCAAGTTCTGCTAAATTCAGTTCTACTGAGAAAATAATGCAACATTATGTAAGCCCAAGTCTCATTGTTTTTCACTGAAATCACCCAGGATTTTGGGTTTCCCACTCTCACAAAGGCCTTTCCTTGTCAGATTGATCCCCTGCTTCAGAAGAGCAGCATTGGTCCCTATTTCACTGGCTGCAAAGTAATAGGATTCAGGTAAGCAATGTAGGTGAAAGATTGACTTTAAACTTGAGAAAATGGATTTCCTTATGTTTGACTAACACTTTAATAACAGCTCTTTTCTTTTTTCAGGAACTTATTATTTGTAATACTGTATCTCAGAGATTTTTGCAGTTCATCTGAGAACCATGGACAGATTAAGGGGTTTGGGATGTTTGGTTTGGTTTTGGTTTGGTTTTTTTCTTCTCATGAAAATCAAACCAACAAAAAAAAAAAAAAAAAAGACAAAAACCAAACCAAACCAAACAAACCCAAACCAAAACACAAACCCCAGATTTTTTTTAATAACTAACACGAGCCTCATGATATTCAATTCCTCAGGTCAATGAAGAATAGGGAAAACACAGGAGTAGACACCATCTGCCGCTATGGAAATGGTTCCCAAGTGCCCAAGTTTAACCAAACTAAGGTTTACCAAGAACTAAAGAACATGACACATGGCATCACCAAATTAGGAATCTATAAGCTGGACAACAAGAGCCTCTATATCAATGGTAAGTGCTTGATATTCTCATTCCTCCAGTCAACAGAGGAGTCTGGGACCACCTCAGGTCTTAGGGATCACTTCAATGTAAAAATAGTGAACTTAAGGAAAAGGTAGTCCCACTGCATTCTACTGCATAACTTACTTATGTACATAAGGTGAAGTGTATACTTCCAAGAACATTTTCACATAGATTTTTTAAATGATTTAATGCTTATATGACTTTGAAGATTTACGTTATTTTAGTCTTGACCTCAATCATTCACCTGCATATCAACTTATCTCACAGTTTCTCTCCCTCCAGTATTTAAACAGTGGCACACACATTTTCTCATTGTAGTCATCACTTTTATAAAAGCACCTTGTTCTGCTTAAGCAGTAGTTTAAGCGATTCACACCCTCAGGGTCCGGTTCTGATGATTCATTCCCAAGTCATCTATTTAATCATCCCCTCTTCTCTTGCATTCCCGTAAGTGTATAGTTCTCTTACACAGTGTTTCTTATTCGTTTCCTTTCCAGGTTACACTGAACCACTTGAGAGACCATGTAAGTGTTTTGCTAAACTTATTCCAGGGAAAGGTGTCAAAGGAGTGGTACACTCAGAAAATAGGAGGGGAAGAGATTCTTCAGAGTGGCTTTGAAAGTGAAGGTAACTTTTTTTTTATACCATGATCATAATCCTTCTCCCCTTTGATTATAGCTCTGAGCATAACGACTGCACCGAGACCAACATCCAGGCTTTTCACACTGAATTTCACCTTGACCAACCTCCCGTACACGACAGATCTGGATACACCGAGTTCCCCCAAATTCACTTCCACAGCAAAAGTTATCAGCTATTATGTAAGTCTGGCTCTCGTTTTGCCCATTTGTGTTATGGTGATGAACTTAATCTGCCTGCATTAAACTTGGGACATGCTTTCAAATTCTTAGCTGTACCTTTTGGGTTTGTTTTATTTACAGATTGACCGCCTTTTCAAAAGCAGCAGCATAAGCTCTGTCTACACAGGATGTAAAGTGATGAGATTTAGGTAAGATTCTAGTTGCTTCTAGTCATGCAAATTACACAGGGTGTTCTGTAAACATCAGCAGTGTCCTAAAGAGCGTGTCTGACTTTTACTTAGGTCTGGGAGACACAGGGATGACACAGGCATAGATGCTGTCTGCAGCTACAGCAACAATGCCAGTCTTGCCACGTTTGATAGAGAAAAGGTTTATCATGATCTCAGCACCGCGACAAATGGCATCACCAAACTGGGGCACTACAGCCTGGAGAAGAACAGCCTGTACATCAATGGTAAGCATCCATGAACAGTATCAAGATATGGTTTTGGGATCACATGGAGGTCACTCTTTCTTCCACTCCACTGCATCTTGAGTACTAATTCACTTCCCCTATGGTTTGATGGTGTTCTGTAGGTTTTGACACTGACAAAACAAATACAGCATGATGCTGCCATTCTAGAACCATTTCTGTGCCTTAAATCATACAATTCCTGGAGAATTTAATTATCTTATATTACTTTTATGATATGGATAGTTCTGATGTAAAAATAAATGCACTCTACCTTTTCTATTTAGGTTTCTCCCTCACAGACACAGCTATGGCCAGAAAGCCCATCTTGATTGAAGCTCCAGCCAAATCAGTCTACAGTTTGACCTTTAGAATAGTCAATGAAAACCTAACTAACCCAGACTCTCAGTCTCCAGAATACAAAGCAGCAGTGGAAAGCATCGGTAACAAGGTAAGGAGCTGCAGCTCAAATACCATGATGTCTGTAGTGGTCAATTTTTACAGCAGCTGTCATAGATTTATGTCTTAATTAGAAAAATAAATAAATCAACATTTGGGAACAACATTTTCTAGAATCTAAAAGATGAGATTGGCCTTGGAATTACTTTTGATTTGTTAGGTTACATATGGTCTTAAAATATTCTCTCCAGCCAAATATATGCACTGCAAAATGCAAGAAGTTTAGGTGATCTGTTAAATGCACTCAGCATTTCAGTCCCATCTCTTGAAGTGTATACAATCTCTGCAAGCTCAGAGGTCAGCACATATATAATTTATTGCTGAGAATCCAATGCGTTCTCTTCAGCGCCAATTGACCAACACATGAACCTGATAAAGCCCTAATGGAGTAGGTTTTGCTTTTTAGATGAAGCTGTAACATTCCACACTTCGAGTTCTGAGTCTGTGCTGTCTGTGAAATGTCAATCAAAATGACAGCTGTCAGTCAGCAGATTGTGCTGTTTAACACTGGCAGCCTGCTTAGATAAGACAAAAACGCTTGTCAAGCTGGAAGTCGCACTCCTTCACCAGAAGGCATAATCTGAAGTGAAAACCAACTCCCATGAAATCCAACTAGCAAAAAACTTGCAATAAAATCTGGTGTTTCTCCAAAGTTAGGGGCCCTCCTGCTGTCCTAAAGCATCTACCATGAGACCCAGAACTCTTTAATGTTTAACATGACATTTTTCTTTTAGGTGAATGAATTGTACCGCCAGAGCAACCTGCAAGACCAGTTCCTGAACTGCAGTATCACAAGGCTGAGGTCTGCAATACAATCTGATCTTGTTTGAAAGGTTGCCACACCCGCACCATTCCCCAGTAGCCAAGTGACATTATCCTTCTCAGAATTCCTCCCTTCCATTCTCATGTTGGAAGTGGTTTAGTTTATGCCTTAAGAAGTCATTTCCAGGCTTCCCGGAATGTGTCAGTTTGACTTTTTCATGACTTGGTATGGACTGTCATTTTTCCCAGACTCAGTCAGGATTGCTGTAACTACTGATTGTCATCCTCTTCATGAGGACCCTGGAGCCCCTGCATTCTTCCTTTCAACTTGGATTCTGCTAGCCTTTAAAGTGGGCTTCAGGTGTAGCTGTATTGTCCTACTCTAGATGGAAAGAAACTTAGATTAGGGACCCTCAGGTAAAGGCTTTAAAAAGTGCTGATCTTACTGTATGCATGCCGTATAACCCAAGTTTGCAGAGAAAAGAGGTAGTGGTATTTCATTTGCTGTGCCTGTCGAATGGAAAAGCCTCCAAATAGTATGTTTCACATCTCCCAATAGCACCACATTAGCTTAAAACACAATAGCAGGAACCTTCCAGGAAAGCCTTTCCCACACAAAGAAGGTTTGTAATCACCAGGATATTTATCTCAGAAACTCTGTTTTTTTGTCTACAGGGCTGGTTCCATAGTGGTCGACTGCAAGTGCTTCTTCCAGTCAGCAGCCAACATCAACAGAGCTGTGGTTGAAAGGGTTTTTCAGGACAGCGCTGCAAATGCAACCGGGCTATGGCTGGGAAGCAGTTACCAGCTGCAAGGGTTCTCAGTAGACAGTATGTAGATCTCAAATCACAGCTGCCCAGTTTCCACCCAGACCAATCCCTTTTGGCATAGCATATTCACAATTCCCCAATTTCTGGTCAATCAGAAGCAGGTGTGTGGGAATAAATCTGTTACCAAGTTGAATTACTGGACTCAGGTCAGAGTCCTTTGCCTTGGGCCAGTCCTTCAGTCTGATTCAGCGTAGCCCTTCAGTCCTCAATGGCTCAAGGTGTTACTCAAATGAGAAAAGAAAGTGGTAACTACTGACCATAACTTCAGACATTTTGAGATAAGGACTTTCAGCTCTTTTCAAATGTACAACTTCCCACAGGAACAAGTGGCCTACTACATTGCTGAAGGGCTGATTCAAAGGGTAGACTGAGAATTTGCTGACAGATTCCTGTGCATGTTTTCCTAGCTAGAAGCCTGCAGGTCAATGATGTGTGGTAGAAAAGCCCCTGTTTCTCTCTGCTAGAATTTATACCAACTTCTCCTCTCAATTTCCAGGCTTGGAACTAGCAATTGAGCCAGCAACTTATGAAATACCCCTCAAGACCAAGAAAGAAAACTTCAGATTAAGTTTCAGAATCTCCAACCTTCCCTACTCCCCAGAACTGCAGGACTCCAGGTCACAGATGTACCAAGTGAACAAAGAGAAAATTGAGAAAGAGGTAAAACTAACAGCAGTTGCTTGATTTCCATGCCCAAATGTATTAAATTTACTCAATCTTCCTCAATGATTTTGTTTCTTCCCATCAGCTTGATGTGCTCAGAACTAGCAGCCTGAAGGACTACTTTGCTGGCTGTACCATTGAGAGCTTTGGGTAAGTCCTACTTGAGTCCCAAAAGAGCAGTTAGCAGAAGAGCCATTCAGAGCCAGGGCATGGTCTTTATGCCTCATTGCTAACCTGTGTACTCTGGATGACACATGGGAAGCACCTTCAGTCCCTCTGTCAGTTCTTTCTTTAGCACAAAAGGTTCCTGTCAAATGAGAGGTGGTTTTGTTTCCATGATAGCAGATGTATTGTCATGCATAAACGATTCCAGAGTAAAACAACTACATTCATTCTCATTTAACTTATTTGAACAAGCACATTAGCAAAACAATCAGCAGAACTGACCAGCCTGAAAACAAGCTGGACTTCTGTGTGTCTTCTCCAGCACCTCTTTAGAGGAAGAAAGAAAACCGGAGCTGATTCACCCCCTTCAAAATGCCATACCTGGGATTAAATCAGTGGTTGATTTCGCAAGGCTGCATGAGCTCCTGTCTCATCCAGCATGAATTGCAGAAACTAATCCCATGCTAATAAAGCGTTGCTTAGACATCTGCAAACCTGAGCCTGATTCTGAATCCTTCTCCCTGCCTCTACCCTGCTCTATTTTTCTCTTCTCCCCTACTGATGACTCTGGCTGTCATCCTCCAGGCCTGTCAGTGGGAAGACTTACACAAGTGTTGCCTCCATCTGCAAGCTCACACCTGACCCCTTCTCGAAGACTTTGCAAAAGCAAGAGGTGTATGAGGAGCTGAAGCACCTGACGCATGGATTCACCAAGCTGGGCCCCAGCTATGAACTTGAAGAGCAGAGCCTGGTTGTTGAAGGTGAGAGCTCCTGCAGTTACTTTGTGGGAATGCTTATTAGCTTTGCTTTAATCACCTCTGGAGTGTTCTGTTTCTCACCTGTCCTACCCTTATTTTCCAGGTTACTCTCCAGTCAAGACAGATGAACAGCCTGAAAGATCTGGTAAGTGCTTTTTGGGGATACTGAATACTTGAACTACAAGAAATTAGAGGCACATACCTTGAAATGGAGACTAGACCCATGCAAGAGCCCAGAAGCCGGCAGCAAACAACAGCAAGGTACCATCAGAGCCAGCCAGCCTGAGGAGAATGGAATTGAAGGACAGGCAAAAGCAATGCAATTTGGGAAGCTGTTTTGAAGATCTGGCACAAAACTTTGTTTAGAATTGCAGTATTTACAAGAAATCCAGGTACAGTGTCACAAGCATAGTCACAGCCCCAGAAATAACAGTAAACAGGAGAAAGAAACACAAGTCCTCAGTTGCTTTTCCATGCAATACAAACATGCTGACAAAAGTAACTTCAGCTTTTGCAGACATCCTTAGCCCTGTCCCTTTCCCAAAAAGGGTCTATCCAGCAGCTAAGAGAGAACTTTGTCTCTCTGAACATCCCTGAAACCATCTGAGGGCTCTGACACACACTGAGGTGACATTTAAAGTTGTAGATCCCTTAGGGGGTCTAAAAGGATGCTGGGGAGGGACCCTTCAGTAAGGACTGTACTGATAGGACAAGGGGTAATGGTCTGAGGAGTAACATGGATGATCTTAAGGTCCTTTCCAACCCTAACTATTCTCTGATTCTATGATCCTATGATTCTATCCTTAGACCCTCACTCACTTTAACTGAAGTTTCTTTATGTCCCCCCCAACCTGGCATTGCTGGGGCACATTTGCCCTGCAGCCAGGGGAGGCCAGATGCTCTTTCAGCAATATTGCCTCACCTATGCACTGTAGAGTACTTCTGAACTATGCCGGGCAAGATCTCCCTCTGTGTCCTATGTACAGGAGTCCAAAGAAAACTGTTGTGCTCTTATTTTGCCTTTGCAGGGCTACAGTTCTGGGCAATAATCCTCATCTGCATTTCCATCCTGCTTGGCTTCATTCTCCTCCTCTTGTTATGCTTCCTGGTAAGTGGGCCCTTTGCTGCCCTACCTCCAATGGCCCTGGCAGTGCCCAGCCACCTGGGGTGTTGCAGGAAGGACGTTCAGACACATCCATAGGAAGCCGAATTGGAAGCAATACCTGACATGCATGGTAACAGCAAATGGCATGCCAAAGCCTCCTTCAGTTCCTGCCAGCTCTTTCAAGGACTTGTGCACAGGAGGATGGGGAAGAGTATTTATAGTCAGCTAAGTAGATTTCTAGAAGGGAAGCAGTGGATCATGAGTGAAAATCCTATGCAGGGAGAAAAATATATGCTCAAAGGCCAGCAACAAGATGACAAGCAGGTTGAATTAGAGGATCTCCTGCAGCATTCTTTAAACCTCTTCCCTGTTCAACTGTCTGAAGAACGATCTGGTTACAGATGAGGGAGTGTAGATGACATTTTTAATAACCTTCAGGAATCACATCCTGAATTTTGTATTCAATGCTCTTAACATACGGACTGTAGCAGCCTCGCGGGGCTGTGCTCCAGCTGCATACCCTCATAAAGAGCAGGGCAGATTCTCTTCTGATCTCTAGTGTTGATTTGGTGGGAAACAGCATCTTAGTAGCACCATTTCAAAAGTAGCTTTGTTTGCTTTGCATCAGCTAGGAGAGAACAGCTAGATCTACACAGAACATGGATTACTGCCCCTAGAGGTTCAGGATTAAAAATTACAGTCAGCAAGATTTAGGAGAGGGAAAAACAGATTAAAAACTAGGGGCTGTGCTAGTGTCTGCCTAGGCACCTTCAGGCAAGTGTCTTATTCACGGAATCCCTCCATCACCGCCTGGCAACACGGTTTGGGGGCATCTCATGAAGGGCAAGCTGCAAACTCATGTTTCATCTTTAACATTGTTCTTTTCCCACCAGATTGTCTTTTGCCTAAGAAGAAAATCACATCTCTACCAGGTTCAACAAGGCATGTACGGGGTGTACTTCCCACATCTGAGCACAAGAAAAGTGCATTAACGTAACAGTCAAAGTCTGTCCTCACAGAACTGCTTGTCCATTGATGAAGGAAAATATATATACTATTAAAATGTTTCTTTAATAAATTCCGTTCAGAGTTTTCTCTTGTCTTGAGGCACTCCTTGCACTGCTACCACAACTATTTTCATACTATGGGAAACTGCCAACAATGCAGAAGTTGGGGAAAATATTTCTTTAAAGCGCTGCGGTATTTCATACAAATATTACACAACCAACAGAAAATAAAAGACTGCCAACCAACAGAAAACAAACACTACCAGGAACTGCAGCTTGCAGGCCCTTCAGTGATGTCAGCTTTCTAAAAGGTCTGAAAATTAGACTACTTCATAGATTTTTTGGGATTGATGTTGTGAACTGAAGGCCTTCACCTAGATTTTAGCTTTTCTCCAACTTATCTTTTTAAATGTAAATATTATTAATCAAGGCCAGGTTGGATGGGGCCTGGAGCAGCCTGCTCTAGTGGAAGGTGGCTCTGCCCGTGGCAGGGGTTTGAACTGGGTGACCTTTAAGGTCCCTTCCAACCCAAACCATTCCATGATTCTATGATTTCATACAGTTGAAATTACGTCAAGAGAGTACGTAAAGACACGCTTTTAAATCTGAGTTATACAGTCACCCTGTATCTTTTGAGATTGATGCTGATTTCAGGCAAATAAATGCCGCTCATTGCCATGAAGCTGTAGCTCTTTGTATTTCTTCTGTGGCAACACTGTTCATCCCAAATCAAAACCTACGTTTACTGAAATCCCTGAACTTCCTTTCCTCGGTTGTCAACCCATAGTGCAGTGTCTGATGTTAGTGATGAGGAACTTCTACTGCTCCTCCAGTCTAACTGAGCCAGACAGACTTGCCTGAGAACGCCTGTTGCACACCTCAATCTCTAAGCTCAGGAGATGGTGCTGATCTCTAGGCAATTGATACTATCATTAGTTGAAATTTCTGCTGAAAGTGAAAGCACTAGAGTTAGAATTAATGAAAATAACGTGATTAGTCATTAATCCTTCCACTGCAGGCAATGTTTCCACTCAATCAAGCTGGCATTTGCTATCAAAGTAAAGCTCCTCAGTGACAAGTTGAACCAGACTGTTCCCCAGTCAGGTTCCTTAGTGCAGAGTGGAGTTATCTACACAGGGGATTAGAAACCTGGTTGCTCAATCAAACAAGGTTTTTTTCAAGCACCTTATATTATGTCAGCAGCACGAGATGAAAAGCTTTCAGATGTACCTGCGAAAGGCAAGTTTCCATGCCACCCAGTGCGCCGTGACTGCAGCAGCCGTTTGTGTGACCAAAAGGCTGAATGGAAAGGACTTCCCAGCACAGGCTCTGACTTCACCGAGGTCTTAGCTTTTCTCCAATTTATCTTTTAAATGTAAATGCTGTAAATCAAGGCCTGGTTGAATGGGGCTTGGAGCAAGCTGCTCTAGTGGAAGGTGTTCCTGCCCGTGGCAGAGGGTTGGAACTGGATGAGCTGTAAGGCCCCTTCCAACCCAAACCATTCCATGACTCTATGAAAAATGCCTTTCTGCACAGCTGCAGCCAGACATGCTGAGCATCTTCCTCTCCCTAGCACAGCCACCAGCGCTCACTGGCAGCACAGGATGTCCCACGTACATCCAACTCCACACACCTTTGCCACCATGGGCAGCCGCCAGCACTGACACCATGAGCAGGAGAGTCAAACCCTAACCCTGCCAAGTGGCATACCATACCCAACACCCAAAACAGAGCCATAACTAAAGCTGAAACACACTGAGAAAGGGGCACCAAGATAACTGAGAAGAGAGAAAGAGATCAAGAAAGCAGCAGCAGCTTGCAGGGAGAAAGGGCCAACCTCAAGAGCAGCGTGGGGATGGCTGGTGCTCATGAGCCTCCCTATGGGGCTGTTTTCCAAGAGGAAGGAACCCTCACATGCCACATGCTTCTCAGCACCCTGTATGCGATGTCGCAATGCGTTGGTTATGGTTGGACACTTGCCCACGTTTGCTATGGAGCTGCTGCTTCCAAAGGGCCCCCAGCAAAGCTGCTGGGACCCGGCCAGCTCAGCAGTGACGCAGGCGGCTCAGACTCTGTCCCCAGGCAGAGACTGGGGCTGGGCGGCAGCAGAGCAAGAAGACAAAGAGGTTCAGCTCGACCTCAGGGATCTGCCCAGGACCCGGTTTCATCAACACCCGCCTGCAGTACCACCCTCTGTGGTTGCTTCCTCCCAGCACCACCTTTGGCCTCCCACTGCCCCTCCTCTCCCCTTGCACTGCAGATGCACCCGCGCTGCTCCTCAGCATTTCTGTCCTTGTACTTGTCTTCATGTTGGAACTTGATGATCTCGAGGTCCTTTCCAACCCTAACTATTCTATGATTTTATGTAGCTCAGCCCACAGTCCCTGCTGCTACCAGTGGGGGATCCTGACATCTAGTAGCTCCCAATCATCTCTCTTCCCAGCATGTGGCAAGGTAGACTTACCCAGAACTGCCTTGGTAATTGCTGCTTAGTAAGAGACAGTTCATCAGGCTCCTTTTCAGCTCTTTAAACATTTTGTGCTGGAAACAAGCCTGAACTGCAGGGATAAAAGATTCAGCTGCTTCTCATCATTCACCTCAGCAATTCCTGATCTATTTGGCTCTTAATGGAGAGAAAAGTGCTCCCTCTGCTTGAAAACAGTCACCTAAAAACCCTTTGTGCAGCATGGGCACCATTCAACAAGGGCACACATTCAGATACCTCTTCAACCTCTTGTTCTCAGCGTCAACCCAGCACCGTTTCCCAGCAGCAGAACTCAACCATTTCCACACCCCCCAGCAGAGCGCTGCCTCCACAGTGGAGTCACAGCCCCACCATCAGCCTGGAGCATGGGCTCCGAGATGATGCTGAAACCCTGCAATGAACTACCTGGTTCTCAGCCCTATCTGTGCTCTGCTGCCTCCCTGCCACCCTCACAGCCCAGGTGCATGTGGTCACTTCTCCATCCGCACAGCCTCTTCATCCTCACAACCTCTTGTATAACCCTGCACAGACAAGCTCATGGTGTCTGCCACCAGGGCCAACGCAACAGCATCACGGTGACATTGTCACCCATGGTCTGCCTACAAAGCAGGAATGGATGGAGGGTCCCTCACCAGCCAGGGTTCACCCCTACAGAGCTGTGCACTGGCTCAGCCAGCAGCAGAATTTCATGCCACGGTTTGCAGAGAAGCCACTCACGTGATGCTGCAGCCCATGTACCCAAGGACTGCACAGGAAGGATCTGCTCCCTGCAGAGAGGAGCAGGAGCCATGGGAAATACCACACAGGGTCAAGCTCAGAACCAAACCCTCCCTCAAACCATCCCCAAAGGCATTGTGCCAAATTGAATGAACTTTTGAGAAACTCCCCTGGACCTCTTGAAGTTTCCACAGGATGTGGTGGAAGGAATGTGGCAGGAATATGTGATGCTGCAGGGATGCGAGAGGGATGCCACAGGAATGCTGCAGAAATGCTGCAGGGATGGTGCAGACACATGGGAGGCCTGCAGGAAGGATGCCACAGGGGTGCTGCAGGGATGCAGGAGGCATCTTGCAGGGCATTTTCTCACAGCTCTCTGACAAGCAAAGGGTGTTTGGCTCTCAAATTGACTCAAAGTGGCCACTTTATTTCCCCTGAAACTTTCCAGAGAAAAGTTCTTAGCTCACCAGAAACCCGGGCTACGGATGCTGGGCTGCCTGGGAGGAACAAGCCAACAGCAGTATTGCTGGCCTGGGCCAGCAAGCCAACTTGAGGGATACACTCAAGGATGGGGCTGCACCGTGTGCCCAGCGCAGCTGCAACCATGGTCCAGTGTCCTGCAGAGCAAAGAGCTGCACCTTTGTTTCCTGTGACCTGAAAGGGGAAACAAGGGGATGAGGCACAACCCAGGGCTGCTATTCTGCATCCCTCATATCAGCTGAAAAATCAAACACTTTACTTTCAGCCTATACCTTTTTCTGATACAGGCTAACAGAGAGGCAGGACTCCGGGTAACTTTGTGGTGAGCACAGCCCTCTTGAGCAGGTATTGCTGCAGCCCGCAAAACAGCTGTCACATCTGCAGTGGTTTTAGCCCAGCAAATCCCCCCAACCTCCCCTTTGTGCTCAACAAACAGCCAGAGCAGCAGCATCTTTCTCTCCCAACTCACCCCCAGTGCAGATCAGGGTGGAGAGTGGAAAGGCAGAGATCAACCACCCTCTGCAGCCGCTGCCTACACTCACAGAGGCAGCTCTTCTGCCTGCTCCATGGTATCGCCTGCAGATACCTGGGCTCTGCCATCACTGTCCACCACCATGCCCCTGCCAGCAAAGAGCACAGCCACCGAACAGGGAAGAAGTTGCTTGGTGGTTAATAAGACACCTTCTGGTCACCCTTTTACCTTCCCAGAGGTACTTTCCAACACCCGTCAGCTTTTTCCCATGGAGAAGGATGGGTCTTTTCCTCAGTTTGAGTGCTGGGAAGAGGCCCCAAGGCAGCAGTGATTGCACAGGGGCTTTCAGTGAGGGTGAGAGTTACAGAACTATCAGAGCCCTCCCAGACCATGGCCACTTTTCACCTGCGCTCCTATGTTAAAATCTGCCTTCCGCCGGCCAATGCTGTGCGAGGCCTGGGGTGGCACAGCCTGTGCGTGTCAATGGCTGATGTTCTGCAGATGTGCAAAGTTACCTGTGACTTTGGGGGGTGCCTGGGAGATTGGCACAGTCCAGCAGATGCGAAGGACTGGTGCTCAGCTCCGGGGTACCTGCTGGTTGCAACTGGGGGACAACCTCATCAGGCAGCAATGGACGTGGCTTCTTTGTGCCAAAGGAATCAGTGCAGCTCAGGCTTCTCCTGAGCCCTTTTTGGCTATATAAAGGAAATGTGACATGAACAAGTCAGCCTCTGGCACATCATGGGCTCAGAGCCTGAAAAGGACAGGTCAACCCGACCTGCTCGGTGCTGGAGCCCTGCTCCTCTCAGTCGCAGCAATGTGCCGGGACTCCATGTGTGTGATTTAGTAAGACAAGAAATCCCCTCATCTGCCTTTTCAGGAAAGTAAGGGACCAGGAAGAATGGAACGGTTTGATTCTGAGGTTAGGCAAAACACTGCGGTTATTTAGTGGAAAGTCTTTCTCTGTTGCAATCTCATTTTCATGCCACACTCTTTTTTCTTGCTGTATTAAAGAAATGCAATGAGTGTGGGAGGTGTGAACTAATGCTACCACACCAGGAAGGTGATGATGGTCTGACGTCTCATAGTGATGTTCATCAGACTCTGCTCAACCAGGGTGTGAACAAGTACAGTGGAAAAAAAGGGACATAATTGATCTTTTAAGAAAAAACCCAAACCAAATAGCTGTGAGGCAACCTCATCAGCAAATGCTATTTAAGAGCACAGACATTTACCTCTTCCTCCTGGGGCAAGTGTTATCCTTTAAATGCAACCTTTGCCCTCCCTTCCCTTTCACTCATGTTTTCGCCTCCATCTCTTTCCCACTTGCTAAAATCACTTGCATTTCCCCACCAAGAGCCCAGAGCTGTCGTGTGCACCATCACTTTCCATCCTGGCTGCAAGTGCAAGAACAAGAAGAGCGGGAGCAGGGACGTGGAGACTCGAACAAGAGACAATTGGGAAATGCAGCTCGCTGCTTTCCAGAGAGTGGAAATGAGTGGAAATGGCCTTGGAGGGAGAAGGAGTACTAAAAGCAGAAAATTGTTTTAGCACCTTCACGTCACATCTTCATTCTTAATCTGCACTTGAATTCAGAAGCTGCTCCCCAGCCCACATTCTGATGGTGGTTCATCCCAAGCAGTTGGGCAGAAAACAAGCTCAGGAAGGGCTAAACCTGAAGATATAACAGGGCCTCAGATTTCTAATAACTGTAACCTCCTTTCATGTGCTTGGTATCCTACCACTGACGTTCTTGTGCGGCAATGTGATTAACAGTGGCGTTTTCTCCCTTTCAGAGGTCTATGGGTACACGTACACAATCACAGCACACCTCACACCTCTTACCATGACGCAACTTGGTCATCTGCAAGCAAAAAACCCCCTGTCAGGCTTCTCCTCTTCCTGGCAGCCCTTCCCTCTCTCCTGGGTTGCTGAAGGCAGCACCACAGCAGACAATACAGCTTGGACGTCAAAAAGGGCTGAGTTTCCTTGGACCAAAGCAGCACTTGCACATCCAATATTGTCCTCCACACCTTTATGACCACTGCAGCTGTGCACCTGATGTGACGGTGAGTGTTCACCTCTGCAAGTACCATTGCTGAACCAGCCCAAGTGCTCTGGATCCGTGCATAGAGAGGGATAGAGCAGCAGCACAGAAATAGCAGACAAGTTCTAGGTTCAACTCAACATGGTGACACTTGAGTTCTGTGGAGATTTGGCCAATTTTACACAGAAAAATGGCACTGAGGGGGTTCTTTGAAGGCCCAATTCACACTAATTGATGCAGCCATCACTAAGTGGTTTTGGCACAAAGCAGAAATAAAGACAATGGAACCCTATGTGATGTTGGAGAAGCAGAGCTCAGCACCCAGCTCTGCTACAGCATTCCTGGAAGAGGGGAGGGTGGGAAATCAGGGAACAAATCCATCCCTCCTCACCAGGGCACTGGGACTGTGCCTGCACCAGCGAGCCAGAAACTCTGGTGGAGGCATCTGGTTCACCTCTTGCTCCAGGTTTTGAGGCTGAGTTTGGGTGCAGGGTTTTGTTAGCTGCTCTTTTCCCAGCACCCAGCCCTAGCCCATCACAGCTGCAGACTTTCAATGCCTGAAAAACAATCAAAATAAGAATCAGGCAGGCTTTATTCATCCTAGAGTGCTCCTATAGGAGTAGTTTGAGGTCAAGCAGTTGTCAACCCCTCCCACCCAGTTCCCTCTGATGTTTTAGCACACATTACCAAGTATGAGTAATGCTCCATGCAAGAAATGAAAGACTGTCGTCTTCAGAATTGGTATCAGAAAACCAGCTTAAACATGAACAGCTTAGTGTATCCACACTTACCCAGTTGCATTTACTACACCACATTTACAGGCCAATGTAATGGTGTTTATTTTATCTGGGGTTTGGTTGGGTTTTTTTCCCCCTGCATAGTTGAGCATGAATTTAAAGATCAGGTTGGATGGGGCTTGGAGCAAGCTGCTCTAGTGGAAGGTGTCCCTGCCTATGGCAGGGGGTTGGAACTGGATGAGGTTTAAGGTCCCTTACAATCCAAACCAGGCTGTGATTCTATGAAGTCTGAGTTTTTGATAAGAGAAAGATAAAAGCTGCAAGGCAGCTACGTAGACTCCTACGCACCCAAGACACCTCTAATAATCACTTCCTTTTAACACACTGCTGAGCATTATTGCACATAGGCAAGGATATTCGGTGGCATTAGGAATTCAGGCAGCAGCTCCTGGTGTTTTGCATTCAAGGGAGCTGCGTTTCCTAATGTGCTTTATCTTTTTGCAAGCCACGGGATGAGGCTCCCATTCAGGTGATGCAGGAGGCTGAAAATTGCCTCAGATGATGGCCAGTGGGTATCTCAAGACCGTTTCTCCAGCTGTTTTTCAGCCGGACCTTGCTGTGCAAGGATGAGTGAACCTCGTAGATATTTCAAAGCTTATCATCCCTAAACCCTCAGGGAATAAATCAGGCCAAGAAGCTGATGGTCGTGCACATCTCTACCGTCAGACTTAGTCCCTTGGAAGCCCAAGACCACAGCTACCAGGGCACTGTGTAATGCAACTTTCAGCGCACTCACTCCATTGTTGCTGAGACTCTCACCTTCAGTTTCTGCCTATTCCTAACAGAGACACAAGGGGGCATCAAAAAAACCTGCGTGCTTTCGTGGTGGTATTTCATGACCCATCTCTGACACCATTCCTGTTAAATCCAAAGTTTCAAAATACTTCCCCACGTTTGCACAGATGGTGCCCAAACAGCCATGGGGTAGTTAAGCAAGGAAGAGAAATGGGACCAATTTGCACACTTGGTAAGATGCGCAAAGCACCGTCAGAGGATTTACATACAGGGCTGCCTGCCAGAAGTGCAGAGACAGACCACTGCGGGAGAGTATATAAGTAAGGCACTTGGATACGAAGATAAGGGTGTGTGTTCAACAGGCAAGAAAACGGGCTGCATTCCAGACAGCTCAGAAGCAGGCAGATCATGTGAGGAGCAGCTCTTGTGTGGCTAATAAGGCCAGCTAAGAGCTAAAGCCAGATAAGAGGCAGATATTCTCTTGCTGCCTGCGGTCACTCAATCTAGCCACATGCAATCTCTCTGCATAGGAAACAATGAAAACCAGCCCTAACTGCAGTGCCTGGAGCTTGTAACTCACCGCAAGGGTCAGAGCATCGCTATGAATGCAGAGAAGCGATGTTGCATCCTCCGTGCCCCGTTCTTGCCCACCCAGGCTGGATTCCAACAGCAAACATCCCCCCAGGCACCAGCATCAGCCCCTGACCAGCATTTGTGAGGAAACTGAGCCCTCTGCCCTCAAAGGATCACAAACCAGCTCCAATTGTGCAAGCTGGAGTTGCAGGCACTGCCAAGGTCACCTGGGATTCCTGATAGTGGAAATGCCAACCAGAAACATGACAGTCATCTTCTCAGAAAGTGTGAGATGAACCAGGGATGGGGCCAGCACTGGTTGACTTCACACCTTTCCATGCACTCTTCCGCTCCCTCCGCAGGGTCAGGCAGCTTACACAGGCTCCAGGTTTGGCCCCTGGTCTGTGCCACAGCAGAGACACAACAAACAGGAAGCATTACTCATTTTCTAGTCATCTTCAGATGAACTATGCCCACAGAAAGTCACCTTTGGGTGCCAGCAGGTTTAAACCGAACAGGGTCATCTCACAGTAGGTCCTGGGGGCTATGTCCCTTATTGTGAGCACCAAACCCATCACAGAACCCATCCTACATAGGGTGGTGAGCTGATCTACCCCCAGCTCTGCTGCCGCAGCCAGGCTGCTCCCTGTGCCCGCATCTCTTGCTGCATCCAGAAACGGCTGCAGGCACATGCACAGTGGAGAGAAAAGCTGATCCAGCAGTGACAGGAAGGGCAGGAGCAGGGGGGAGGCAATTTCTTCTGGGGAAGTAATTCGTAAGCAGCTTTCTTGCTATGGGCTGTCCCTACCAGCTCTGAGGGGAAGAGAGGACAGAGGGAAAAGGACAGGAAATCAAACCACTTGTGGTTCCTTTTCATCTGACAGCGTCACTGCATCAAGTTTCACACCTGAAGAGTGGTTGCTGCACTCTGGTTTCCCTTCAGGCCAGCGAGTACAGTAAAGCTGCACCCCTCATGCTGCAGCCCAGGGAGTCCAGCCTCAGCAGCTGCCAGCATGAAGGTCTGCACACTTCTCTGCACCGGTCTCAGCAGCAAAGTGCAAGAGATGGACTGTCAGGAGAGTTTATCCCTGAGGGTTATCAGTATAAAAGGCAGTGAGCTGAAGGAAAGCGTATTTATGGACAGAGGAATCAGAAAGATACGTTCCCCATAGCCTGCTGAACCTGTGCCCTTCGTCCCAGCTCACTGTGCTCCTGCTGAACAGCACTTGTCTCCACGGGATGCATTTATCACTCTGACTGTTCCTGAGGAGGAAAGGTAGGTGCAGAATCAGTCCCAACAGACAGGCAATGCATTTTGCAGCTTCTCGAAACAGATTTATTAGGCACAACGTGTTGATACACCGGCACAGCTCAGATGACCCATGGTACAGCTCACATTCAGGGCCCTCTTTTCCAGACCAGTTTGAGGGATCATTACATCCCATGTCAGGTACTATGGTTTGTCCTTTTACACAGCCTTATTATTGGTGCAGTTCTTTATTAGCCATAAAATAGTTTCTAGAAAACAACTCTTGACAATTCTCTTCATTGTCTAGACTGTGAAATTCTGGTGAGAACAGTGCGACACAAAAAGGATCAGGGTAGTTCTGTGAGCAGCAGAACAGCAAAGAGGAGACTCCCTGGGATCTGAGCTTGGGCTCCCGGTGTTATCTCTGGTTTCCAGCAGGGCTGAGCAGGCAATGTAATGCAGTTTTCTACAAGTCTATGCATGAAAATATATTGGGGCAGAGGAGAGCAATTTGCTTATTTTATTTGAGATTAGGCTGGTTTTGTCCAACACGTCAAAAAATGTTTAGAGCTAACAGACAGAAACATCAGAACTACATTAGCCTCCTTTCTTTAGGAAAAAGGGCAAAATATGAAAGGATCACTGAGGACAAGAAGTTACAGCTATACCTGGAATACA
This sequence comes from Myiopsitta monachus, assembly GCA_017639245.1. Classification (NCBI taxonomy): domain Eukaryota; kingdom Metazoa; phylum Chordata; class Aves; order Psittaciformes; family Psittacidae; genus Myiopsitta; species Myiopsitta monachus. The sequence goes on along the minus strand of CM029937.1, from coordinate 2,430,742 downwards.
TCTCTGAAAACCATCTTTGGCTTGTAAATTGAGGCAACTGAGGAGCAGCATGAAACAGGCTTTATTGAGGCTACTGCTCACTGAGGCTCAACTGGCTTTCAGCTCAATGAATGAAGGTACAGTCAAGATGCCTCCTGCCTTACACAGCCCTGAGCTATGTGGGCAGCTGGGTTGAAGTTCTCCAGCTGTATCACACCTCCTCCACACTCACTGTGGCTGCAGTGCAGACTTTGACAAAGGCTAAGCAGTCGGAAGCAGGATAGACAGGACAAGTATCCCAGAAGATACTCCGTGGTAGCGGGTTGGAACTAAATCATCCTCAAAGTCCGTTCCAACCCAAACGATTCTATGGTTCTATGAGTACATATACTACGTGCAGCATGCACTTAGGTAAAAGGGCGTAAAATGCTTTAAAAGGGGGAAGGAGCTGAACCCAAATGCATTAGATAAAATCAAACAAAGTCTGGAGATCTGGCAAACAGCAGTCTCCTTAGACAGATGCAAACCCTTGTCACCAGGAATAGCTAAAACCAATGTGAAGATTGTGCTAGAAATGTCTTAGCATGGACACTTCTTGAATGCTTGGGGACGGAGCAGAAGCACCACGTGGGAACTAAGAGCTTGCCCGGCCTGAGAGCAGGCTCCCACTTTGCTGAAGCTTCCCAGCACATCTCAGTGTACAAATTTGGTAGGAGGGAGCATTTCCCACAGCCCAGGTTACATGGGTGAAGCCTCGGGAGGGAACCCGCCTGGTAGAGGTGTATCCATAGAGGGGACACACCTGCAGAACATGTTAGACATCTTCCTCCCTGCCCTGGTCATTGCACACTTCTACATCCCCTCCTTCTTTCACAGAAGTGAAACCATGCCCCCATGTCCTCCATGGACAGATGGAGAATAACTGTTTCCATCAGTAGTTTCTCATGTCAAGCAATTAAGACTTCAGGCACATTTGTGAAGATGAAGGCCAACAATGAAGCAAAGGTAATTAAAACGGTTGTTACCCCAAGCAGTTGTTGTGTTACATGGGTACCGCCTGTACTGTCTTAGCCTCTTCCTGCCTCAGATTTTAGCTTGGTTTGTAAGCAGAGCAGCTGTGTGAAAGTCATACTTACACAACAACTGCAGGCTCTGGCAGGTCCTACCCAGCAGGATGGACGTTGTGGCCAGTTCCAGTTGTGTTCTAGTGATGCTGCCCAGACCTATAAAGTCCCCTACCATTTATGCAAAGCAAGGAATATGACTTTCCTCTTTTGAAGCCTAAGATATTTTCCTCCCACCCCCTACTTTCAAACCCTTCATGTCTTTAGAAGGTCTTGGTCCCACAGCAGGCCATTCCTCTGCTACGTCAGTGGGAGTCCAGGCCACTCTCCTCCAAGCTGCTGAGGGCTTTGGTCTTAATACGGAGCTTGTGAGGTAGGGCAGTGTAGCTTCGGCCCTTCAGATGGCCTTCTGAAGGGCATGGAAGGCTGCACGGCTGTAGAGGAAAGGTTTTGGGCACTTGTTGCTCATCATCTTCATCTGAGACAGTTGTGCTGCTTCCTTTGCTTACCTCAGCTAGACTGGGGGATGGGCACAAGAAACAGGAGCTGCTTGAAAAGGGCAAATGGAAGGCATATTTATCTGGGCAGTGGTAACTAGGGAATGGAGAGCAAACTGTGGATGTGAAGGATGCGTCAAGCCTCACAGGCTCCTGAAGGCCAGGTGTGTCCATGGCAGCTGGCTTTGAGTCGCAGGCAAGGATGTTACTGGATGGGCCAAAGGCTTTGCAGGAAAGGTCTGCTGGCTCCAGCACCTTTGGCACAAAGCTCTTTGCTGCGAATAAGCAGGGCTCCTCAACAAAGGGCTCTGCCTTGAGGTGCGAGGAGGCTGCTCTCTGCCCTCTGAAATAAACTCCCAGGAAATCCTGGAGGCAGTGGCTCCGGTAGGTGCTGGTGTCTGGGCTGATGAGCCCAAAGCGCAGCTTCAGGGACAGCAGCTCTGTCCTGAGGATGGAGTTCTCCTCACTGAGGGCAACCAGCTGGCTCTCCATGGCAAAGTCATTGAGGCGCCTCTTCTGCCGGGAGCGCTTGGCAGCCTCGTTGTTCTTGCGCCTCTTCTCCCAGTACATGTTGTCCTTCTTGTCATCCGGCATGAACTCCCGCTTGCGCCGGGAGGGACCGCTCACGTGGCCATGGAGGAGCTGAGGCTTGTTCTGCTGAAGCGCAAGCTCACTGATGGTGCTCAGCGGTACCAAGTTCTCCATGGTCGTGAACATAGCTGGGCTCTGCCAGAATTAGAACACAAAACTGTGGCCACTAAAGGTGCTATTAATTAATACCAATGAATAAATTAATACAGCCATGTGATTGTTTTCTCTCTGTTGCAGTCGTACCAGGAACACTGAGTACAGCACCGTGCACACACATACCCTGACGACAGGATCCCTCGACTATTGCTCTCATTTTGGAGGCATGTTTTCAAAATGCTGTCAGCACATCAATGCATTCAGATCTCACCAGTGTCTGCAAAGTCCATCACAGAGTACCCAAAAAATGTGTATGACGAAGTTAAAAAGACATATTTTGTTGACTCAGTGAACAATCACAAGCACTTTGGCTAACTAACTTCAATCAGGATAATAAATATTGCTCTGACATAAAACTTGCCACCCACTAATCTCATTGCCCCTGTTATACAGATAGGGAAAGGACAGGGAGAACAACTGATTTTCCTCAGTCACATGTCTTATTAGCAGCTGAAGCATGATTACAGAAAGCTGGGCCAGAGGGACCAGCCAGCACTGAGCCCTGATAAGCCATCACCTCTACAGGATTACCCTAAAATGGTAAAGATGGTGTCCTGATTTTGGCTGGGATAGGGTTAATTTTCTTCCTAGTAGCTGGTGCTGTGCTGTGTTTTGGCTTTTGTCTGAGCACAAGGCTGGTAACACACCGATGGTTTAGCTGGTGCTCAGTAGCACTTACCCTGATCAAGGACTTTTCAATCTCATGCTCTGCCAGTGAGGAAGGATGCGCACGGGAAGCCAGAAGGAAGCAGAGAAAGGACACCTGAACTAGCCAAAGGTGTTTTCCATACCACAGCACATCATGCCCAGTATAGAAACTGGGGGAGTTACCTGGAAGGGGCAGATCACTGCTCTGGTTGGGCTGGGTGTCAGAGAGTGGGTGGTGAGAAATTGAGTTGTGCTTCAAATTTTTCTTGGGGTTTATCCTCTCTTTTTAGTTATTATTATTATTAGTGATATATTGTTGTTATTAATATTATAATTATATTTTACTTTATTTATTTACTAAACTGTTCTTATGTCAACCAACAGGATTTTACCTTTTCTTTTCCAGATTCTTGTCCTTATCCCACTGGGCAGTGGTGAGGAGGGATGAATGAACAAGTGGCTGCATGGTACTTAGTTGCTCGCTGAGCTTAAACCATGACAGAAGGGCTAATTGTTTCACTTTGCTTAGCAACTAATGCACTGAAGCTTTGTTATTTGCCATGGCTCAAGCCCCACAGACCTTGCTTCATGACCACTTGACTGTTGGGACCCACAAACATCACACAAGTAATGGTCAAGATGCCACTTTTCCAAGACTGCAGTGAAATCATGCCTCACCGTGTAGCTAGAATAATAATAGTGCCTACTTATATAATTGGAAAATGCTTTTCTGAGTCATGGGGACACCATCACCAAGGTTCCTGGCAGGGCTGGTCAGAGGCGGGGGGAGCAGGTCTGGCTGACATTTTCAGCCCAAAATGTTGCCATCTTCCCTCCCCCAAATGAAAAGTGTTTCAGGCTGAAAACTGCCCAAACTCAGAGGCAATTAAATTGACGTAATGTCCCAAAACTATCATTCAGGTTTTAGCCAGAAATGTGAACATTTCTGAGCCTAAAAATGCTAATCTTATGTAGAAATTAATGGATTAAGTAATCTGCTGCTTGCAGACAAAACAACTATTTATATTTACAGATTTAGAGACCTTTAGCATTGGCAGGGCGTCATCATCTATGATCGCTGCACGATGCAGACCTGCAAAATAGACAAATTTGCATTTATTCACTATCCAGGTTTGCTCAGCATGACCAGAGTTTAGTTCTGCTTTAAATCACGACAAGATCCATGAAAGAATTCCCGTCCAAATTAGTGTGATTTGTTTAAGTGGAATTTGGAATGCATTTATTTTAATTTAGCCAGAAGTCTTTGAGCTCTCAAACAGTAAGCAAAGATTCTGACTAAAGACCAAAACAAAAAATGCCCTTTAGCGTAAGTTTGGAGTAATTCTTCTAGCTTTTGATCAAAATTACTTCTGATCTCAAAGCATCAAAGGGAGAATTAGAATGAGTGTACTTGCGGGTTTTGGCAGTGTCAAGAGGCAGAAATACACTATTGTCTCAGGGTTTAATCACTTACCAGGAATTTGTCAGGTTAGAATTTGACACGGCTTTGTCCTTGAATGAGTCAAAGGTCAACAGGTGACAATTTCAATGTGTAAACTCATCACCCACACTGACCAAAGTAGTTTTTTCCTCCCTGTCCTCCTCTTGCTCCAGGTGCCTGATCCTGTAACAAGTTTTGAGATTACTGTAGCTAACATTCATGCCCAGCACAGCCGGGAAGCATGAGAAATAAAAGAAACCCAAAATAACCATTCGTGAGACAGAACAAAAAAGCTACGAAGAACCTGAGCTCTTCCTTCCAGCAAATTCATTTCAGGACATTCATTTATCCCTCACACTCTAATCCATTGTGCCAAGGTGGGAATTTCCTTCAGACTCCAACTTAATGCTGTGTGAATTGAAGCAGATGAAGGTAAGATAGAAGTGAGGGTTGGGTCCAGGACAAAAGGCAGGAGCCAAACCAGCGGGGGGGTACAGCTACACTTACTTGGAGGTGGGAAGATTAGGAAGGAGGTTGGGTGTGAAGTGGGAGGCAGGATCTAGCCTTTTAAGGGAGAAGAATGAAGCTGGGCCAGTATGTGAAAGCATCAAGGCTTAGGCCATAGAGTCTAACCTGTACCTGTTATTTATATCTGCAGCCCACAGGGTTGCACATATACCCACAAGACATTTGTCTTGGGGCACTTCATGAGTGCAGACTGGCAATCAAGTGCGCAAGGTGACACGCAGCTTATACCCGGAAGGACGAGTGGAACCAATATATTAGTAACAAAAGTAGAACTGCTATGGGCAAGTGCATTATGCAACTAATATTTCCTAAGGTGCACTGGTGTCTGTTATTGTTGTGGCTATAAATGTAGAAGACAATTAGTAATGTCTTGCCCAGAACATGGGCCACATTCTGTATTATCAGCAACCTGAACAGAAAAGAAAGCAGCAAAAATGTCATAAAATGATGCAGTTCCTTCATTTTTCACCTCTGATTTGCACTATATCTTCCAGTTTTGTTCAGCCTGAGCATCTTTAGGAAGCCCTACTTCCCTAGAGAGAGTGGTCTTAGAACTTTTCCAGCTTCTTACCTTTCTGAGTACACAGAAAGACGGTTAAATACATAAAGATATGCAATAAAATTACCCTTACCACTTCTACAATGCATCTGATCATCTGTGAAGAGATACACATGTAGTGTCCTAGTTCATTGTTGACACTTAACCATTTGCACCTCTATGAAAATAAGGGCACCTCTTGAGGTTTTTGAACATGCACTCTATCTGCTTGGTTGAAAGATCCTCATTTCTGGTAAAACTGCTTTCCTTCCCCTAACAGAAAACCATATTAGGGCTCAGGCTTCAGAGATTTGGTTCAGACCTATCTCCCCTTCTTTCTCTTATCTCTGCTCTGAGCAGCAGATCGGAGCAGGCTGATGAATTGTACTTTCCAGCAGTTCGTACAAAGCCCTCCAGGAAAAACATATGTCTAACAGGAACTCATTCATTGCAGATCTGTAAGACGATATACACTTTTCTTTAATCAGAACACATTGCATCATGAAACAGCTGATAAGTCTCACTTTTCTGTGACTGCAACTCAAGCCCGCAACCCTCAGATTACTCTCTTTCCCGAGGATATAGTAAAATTAGGATAGATCCTGGAAAGGGCAACCAGAACAGCCATAGATTCAGAACTGTTTCTGTAAATAGAAATGCTAACTCATTATTTCTCAAGGATAAAGAACATATGCTGGAATTATCAGGCCATGGATTTCAAAGAAACAAAAAGAAACACATCTTCATACAACATAAAATTGAAAGTCAGAGTTTGTTGCTCAGGCTAATGTGTTCATTCAAAATATTTGGCCAAAGATCAGACCAGGTGGACCTTTAAGCCGATTCAATCTAACCATTCCTGGATCCTAAAACATTGTGTGAATTTGGCTGCTAAATACATTTCCAGCTGTATCTGGCTTGCATGGCGTGGTTCTGGTAGTGAGGCCTCCAAGGGTGAGGAGGAGAATTCTTAACCAAAACCACAAGAATGAAAAGCCGAGCATACATCTACAGATATTTTAATAGTAGAAATCAATGTAATTAGATGTGCATAGAGGGACTTGGTGTATCTTCCCTGGGTTAGAGTTTTCTTTTCTTTACTCTGAAGTGAAAATGGTTGATTTGCTGTGGTATTCCCATAACAGAGAATATCTCAAGTGGGAAGGGACCTGTAAGGACCACTGAGTCAAACTCCCTATTCATTGCATGACTAACTAAAACTAAACCAAATGACATGCACAGATTTCAGCACATACTACATAATTGATTTTCAATATAATTTTAAACAAACAAAGGAAAGAAAGCTGCCAATTTTTTTTTCATAAAGCACATAATTTCATAATGGAATTAACTCCCCTACAGACAATTTTTGGATCAAACTTTTACTGCCAGCTCCCTCATCACACACTGTTGGTCACCCATACATGTAAGAGCCAATCCATGGAAATATCACTGCAGTTTACCTGCCTTAATTACAGAATTTAGGATTTAAAGAGTTTAAAGCAGCACAAATTTGAGCAAAGCTACCTTCGCTTTATGCTAATGATAAAGGAGCTTGATAACTACCTATTTTTTTACTATTACATTGTGTCATCGTAAAGTAAATCAGAACTCAGCTGCTAATCTCAAGTCGTGCTAGTACATCAGTATCTAACCCACAGGAGTTATTCAGAACGTACACTGATAAAATGAGATAATAAAGAGGCCCCGTGGCACGTTTTACAGCAGAAACCTCTGAAAACTTTTACCAGGAACACTGCACTACAAGAATCTTAGCAAACAAGTTTTGACCCTTGCTGCTGCTTCTTCACCTTAGTAATGAGAAAGAAGTTCCATCTGTGTTTTGGTAGTATCTTACTATTTAAGACAAAAGGATATCATTGTAATTACTCATATTCCTGAGTATTTTACATTCACGATAAAGCAGTGGGTAAAAAGTCCTACTGAGGGATACGTATCACTCACTTTTTGTATCTCAATGGGAAATAGCATGGTCTATTGATTAAAGCACTCAGAAAAGGACTAAGCAGAGCAAATGCCCTGGAGTTCAGGCATACAGGTCAACTATTTCTGTGGCTGCTGCTGAGGGAAAAATCACTCTTGCCGGCGAAGCTTTAAACTGAAATTCAAAGAAAAACTGACTCAGAAACAACTGTGATACGCCAAAGGCACAATTTTGCCTGGTGTCTGCTTTGAAAACACACAAATCATTATTGGCTCAGAGTGCCAAATGCTCCTGCAAGCCTGTCAATGTCTTGCAGTGCCTTTACAGGCAGATTTTCAAACTCAAGCATTTTCACCATCAGGCCAGGTTTTCTAAAGTCTGGTTTCCACTGAAGCTTTGCACTCATTTGGGCACTTGTTCAACGCATCAGATTCCAAGACCCCCTCTAAGGATTCTCTGGAGTGGATCACTCTCGAATCCTGGCCACAACCACAGATGCCAAATGCCTGAAAATCAAGTTTCTCTCTCTATTTCAGAGTCTAAGGAATATATTCAACTTTCTGGTGTACTAAAATTCTAGGCTTGAAGATACTAAATCACTGTCTCTGCAGCCTAATTACAACAGGTTGTTCGTTAAGGGGTTAGTAGAACTAGTTTTGTCTTTCAGTCTTGAGGTATGAGACTTCAAACTGTGTAAACCTACCCAAACTTACCAAACCACCTGCAGTAGAATTGCTGGGTCTTACGGCTTGTAAGCTGTATAAGTTCCCTTGATTCCTTAGTTCCCGTGGTCAAAGCCCACGCCGCTAAGAATGCACTGTTCATAGTAACTACCCTCAAAACCAGCTCGGGTATTTCTATCTGGAGCAAACTGACCTCTAAATTTAACTGTGGGTCTACAACAGACCATAAAACTGGAAATGGACCACAAAACCCCTAAAACCCCAAAACTGTTAATGATTATTTGCAAGTAACTGAGTTTCTGGTCTGCAAATGACCCAGCGCATGCTGCTGCTGAATAATGAAGTCTTCACGGTGTTGGTTCATTTGGCTTGCCTCTGCACCCACAAAAGCTGACCCTGCCACACTGTGGCTCAGTGTAAGATACTTCATAAAAGTTGGGGTTTTCTCCTCTGGTAAAGAACTTTGAAGAAATCCTTTTTCATCCCCTGCTTTATTTCATAGTTACTGACATTTCAGCAGGTTACACTCGGCAGGGATAGTTCAGCTGAATTCTGAAATACTGGAATCGGAAATTCAAGTGTTTCAGCTGAAAATACAAATCAACGAAGATCTCTGTGTTTTCAGATATTTTTTGCTGATTTCTTATTTTTTTAACAACTAAACTTTCATTGAAAGGCCAAAGAACACTCAGGGTACTATAAGATTTTTAGTAGCCTTGTTCCTTCAGTTTCAGCACTTACTTGGTGGATGCTGCTCTAGAAACACAAAGCAGGAGCAACTGAACTGTTCTTTGTCCCCTTGCTGTTGCTTCACAGAGCAGTGCAGGGTGGCACAGAGATAACTGAGCTATTTCATTCAGATGCAACAATGCTGAGACACACTGGAATTCCCCCAAGTTAACTAATGCTAACAAGCTCTATTTGGCAATGCTAACCATGACCAGACTCAGCTGGCTTACTGAGAGCACAGTCATAGTGCACAGATTTGCAGGACCAGACCATATTACATCAAACCTGTGACACATGCTTTATAGAAAGGCAGTAAATTAGCAGTAAAATAGAAGCCCACATAAAACCACTGCGATGCACAGCAGCCTAGATGGCAGGTATGAACCTGTTATTTCTTGCATGTAGGTGTTTTAAGTGACCGCTTTTGGTCTGCTGTGCAACAGGAACCAGTGAGGTGCAGCTGCATTTACCTTGATGCAACGCAGCACTAAGTCTTTTCCAGTCACTAGATCTTCACTCACACAGCTGATGGCAGAAGAGGAGAACTAGCCCAGGCACTCCGATTGAATGAGCAGGTGGATGCTCCTGCACAGGGTGCCACTGCAGTACGCGCAGCCCTGCATCCTCTCTCCACCTCTTTCTGCCTACCCAGAAGGATGGAAAATTCCACTTGGTTCATACTGAATCTGACAAAACCTGCTGTCACAATAGGTTTTTTTAAAGTGAAGACTGATTCGCAAAGATAAAGCTCAGAATTATCTGAAGGTTGCCCCAGATTGTTACAGTGATGCCTCATAGAATCATAGAATGGTTTGTGTTGGACCTGAAGATCATTCAGCTCCAACCCCCCTGCCATGGGCAGGGACACCTCACGCTAGACCATGTTGCCCATCATGAGGAAGAAACAACACGGTCTAGACCCAAAGGTAAGTCCCTTCCTCTTTGTACCTCAAGAATGCCATTGGAGTCTATGAAATCAATGACACCCAAGTATGTGCTTAAAATGAAGCAGAGGCTAAGAGGTTTTTCTGAGGCAAGGCCAGAAATACCCTTAAGCAGCGCTGCCATTGATGTTAGCAAGTCAGTGGCTTTCTGTCTTGGAAATTAGAAGTCAAGAACCACCAGGAAAGAACTGACCACATTTCTAATCTTTCCTAGACGCAATCAGCTGCAGTTAGTAGTCTTGAGGGCACACAGAATCCTTATTTTAAAACCAGAGCGCAATCATTTGCAAATTGTGAAATCCCTTGCTCTGTAGAAGCTGCAACCATTGTCACGAAGTCCGTAACAACACTTTTAAGAGGAAAAGCGGTACAAACCCTGATAAAAACAAGGCCTGCTCCCCATTTTTCAAAATCCATTCCCCAGCAAACACCAGGCACCAGGGAACACGGCCTTCTCCTGTACCTGATATTCCCAATTCCCTTCTTCATCTTTTCCCAGGTCTGTTTCAAAATGCCCAACCCAATATATTGTTCTGACAGCAAAGCTTACAGGACCTGCTTCATTCTTACTCTCCTGCTCGTCATGCGGTCACTTATATCAGAAGCTGCAACTTATTTGTTATATAGAAAACTGAGCTAAGCCCTCACTTGTTGCTGAGCTGTCCACACATCTGCAACAGAGCACCACAGGGTTTTGCTAACCCAGCAGTGCTGTGATCCAGGTTCCAGCCCGAAGGAATTACTTTGCTTGAAGTAATCAAAGCAAAGCCAAGCTCTTTCACTCTTCCAGTGTTTGCCTGCTCCTAGCTCCAGCGCAAGCCCTTCCAGAATGCAGGACTGATCATAGTATCCCATTTATAAGCATTTTTGCAGAACTTAAATAAAATTCATCTTATTGCTTATCCTCTCATTTCCAAATGAGAAACTAATGATCACAAAATAAACATCATTCACTAAGTGGTGTCAAAACACACAGTGGATCAGGAGTGGAGCATATCAAGGACCACAGATTTCTGTGCATGACGCCTTTGCCATCATTTTCTGGCAGAAAGATTCCCATTTTTTTGTTCTTTTGCATAAGTCCTGTCAAAGGATCTGATGCTCCCTAAAAGCTTTCCTTTTTCAAGGAAGTAAGCCATCGCTACGGCCTTGTTTAGAAGGCTATCAGGCCTCCTCCACTCATACGTGTGTGCAAAGGGTACTCACTGCAGAGCGTGACTACATCTCTCACTTATTAATTAATGTCAGGATGTTTTATCAGAGGTTTCCCTTTCACTCTACTACCACGGGAAACAAATGAAGCTTTTGAAGATTTTTGTAAGGCAGAATCACGCACTGATTGCTTCTGAGTTTCTATAATGCACAGAATTGGTGACAACCCACTTGTATTAAAGATGAAACTCCCAATTTCAGTTCCAGATCATTGAATTCCTCTGTGCTCAAAGCAACAGGGTGCTTATAAGTGCTTTACCAGATTGAGAATACCTACTTCTGGGTAACTAAAGTGAAACATTAATGTAAATTCACACGGTCCAGTCCTAGAAATAATTTCTCCAGATTCAAATTGATTACTACAGTTTCCTTTCTGAATCATCAGAAAAGAAGATAAGGCTTGAAATTAAGATTTGGGTTTTGTCTGAAACTACATTAGTCAAATATGGAGTGCCTCCACTAATGCTGTACAACTCATCCCAGGTTTGTGCTAAAGCAGCAGAAATCAGCAGCTAGATTTGCAGGTCTTCAGAGAAAGCAGCGAAGACAATGAACTATTTCTTCCATCCCTTGGGTTATTTCTTGCAATATGAACATTCACAGTATACTTTAACTAGATGGAAGCAGTGGGAATCTCTGCCTAAACTGCTTGACTTCACAAAAAAAAAATGGATAAACTCAAAACACAAGTTCTGCTCTTGACTGCATCTTAGCTGACTTACTGCATAGGCTTGGAAAAGGAGAGAGCTGTGACCTTTGCACAGATTTCAGCTGGGCACATGCCAGATTACTCATCAAACAGTTTTCGCCTGGCAGAACTCTTAGGTCTGATAGATCTCCAGGAGCACGAGACCAATCCTGGACTCCCTGAAGACCAAAGTTGCTTCAGCCACGTTGACGTGGTAGCATAGTAAAGGAACACATCAAGCCAATACTACACAGTAACCTAGCCAGGAAGCAGAGAACAACACTGCAGCCAGGGAAAACTGTGAGACCAATTACCAGGAGTGAGACTGGCTGAACAGCAAAACCTCCATTGTGCTGTAGAGGTTTGTGTTTCAGCGATAAATCTGGGCAGGAATCACGTGGATGGGGCCAGATCCTTGGGTCGCCTCTTGCAAGTGGAAAGGTGTTTCAGAGTCACTCAGGCAAAAAGTCACAAAGCTCAATAAGACTTCCCTAATATCTACTGTTCTAAAATCCTCTGCCAGCTGAAGTTACCTCATTAGGGAGGTGCCTCAGTTTTTGATTAGAGAAAAATGTGTTTAGCTCTTGTGGCTGCAGAGCATTACCAAAACCAAGACAAACAGAAAGCTTCCCTTCAACAACAACAGCAGAACAACCCCACAACCCAAACAAAATGCTCTTCACGTTTTGATTTTACCACTCAACGGCACTTGAATTGAACTTGTAAAAACATGCTTCAAAGAAGACATCTTTTAAAGTGAGAACTGGAAACAGGAATGATTTATTAAAATAATTCATGATTTCAAGTCCTATTAAAGGACAGCAGTTCTGAGACATCTTAAAGGATCCCTGAATTTTCAAAGTGGTCTTTTTAAATTAAGCCCATTACGTTTGGCAATCAGAAATATCAGACCCTGGAGTCATTAGTCTTTTCTGAAATACTGCCTGATGCCTGCAGATCATTGCGTTCATGCTGGCATGGAAGTCAGCCTATAGTTATGGCAATAACTATTTCTCATAAGCAGAGACGCTACGTATGGGATAATTGGCATGTAGTGCACTGATGGACTGCACTTTCCTTCTCCCAACATATCTTTGGATGTCCCCAAGAAACTTAATGTGTCATAAACCCCAGCACAGTAAAGTTCAAATTGAGAGCAGTAAAAAGTGTGCCATGCCTAGAGACTTGAAAAATATGAAGTCTTGTATTCTGTATGATACAGCAAGTGCATTTGTTGCTTGCAGAAACAGGAGGTTCCAACCTTTTGCATGGTCTCTAAGTGCTTGTTTCTTGGTCTGGGATGCCCCAAGAAACGTCCTCACAAGTTTTTGTTAATCAAAATAATTACTTACTGTTACACTGTCTTTAAATCAAAAGCAACACTGGCTACTAATTGTTTTCAATATCATACATGGAAATGATATAAGGAAGAAATTCTTTACTGTAAGGGTGGTGAGGCACTGGAATGGGTTGCCCAGGGAAGCTGTGAATGCTCCATCGCTGGCAGTGTTCAAGGCTGGGTTGGACATAGCCTTGGATGGCATGGTTTAGTGGGAGGTGTCCCTGCCCATGACAGGGGGGCTGGAACTGAATGATCTTAAGGTCCTTTCCAACCCTGACTATTCTATGATTCTATGATCTTGTTTAAGATGTCCACACCTCATATATAGCTAGTTCTGGGGAGCGGCTACTTGAATGCTTCAGCTACACTGACATGACAAGACCAGGGTCCTTCATTCAAAACTTCATCCTCTCCCATTCCAGAGGGAATACAGCAAACTGGAATTTCACATTTTGCACTGCCCAGGCCTCTCATTACATACTAGATTTACATGTGGGGTGCAAAATCTGCTCTCAGGCATCATTAACTTCCAATTGGAGAAACAAATCTGCTGCCCATGTCCAAATTCTGCTACGTGGGAATTAGTTATACAGAGCAAAAGAAACAGCTTTTTCTGGGAATATAAAAGAAATCCACAAAGTTTTGTTGCTCTCTTTTGGTCTCATTATATTGTCTGCGTGATTCCTGCCCCAATAAGTATACCTGAATTCCCTCTTCAGGTGCAGAGTACAGCTTGCATTGGCATGCCCTACTCTGAATATGTGTCTTAGTAACAACAAGATTCTGTAGCTGGAAATGCTTTTTATGTTGCTTTTATAAATAACCAAGTGATTCTGAAGAGCAGATTGAGGTTTGGCAGATACGCAACATCAAGATAGATACACATCTGTCATATGAGGCTCGCTGGCTTTTTCAACAAATGTACACTGTTTCATTAATGTAATTTATATCTACAATCTTGACACTTACGTAGAAGGGGAAATTTGGTTAATTCCACAGAATTCAGGGTTGCAGTTTCATTTTCTTTTGTGTATCAGCTTTATTCTCTCTACTTTGCTGCATATTACTTGCAATGGCTATAAAGTGTACAAAGAATATTGTGTTTAACATTAGATAAAGCACAGACAAAGGGCCATTGCTCTCACAGTGATCTGAAAGAGTTGGAACGTACCATGATTTTTGTGTGGTAAGGGGTGAACAGCGGGCCCAGGGGAAATTCAATCACTGAAAAGCAGCAGGACCTCTTTTCGGGAGTAATTCTCTAGGCCTATTGACAGCACATTCCCAACTTCCCTGCATTTTAATTAGTGCCTAATGAGAAACTCTGGGGATACCATGTTTGGTCAGAGGGAAGGAAATGCTATGCCTCTGGAGTTCACTGAAAGGAAGTAGGAAAAGTGTATTCAAGGTGCAGCCTTTGGTTTTATGCTTCCAGACCATGCAGTAGTGTTTAGCCCTGGCTGCACGTTTCCCTACCAGTTTAAAGTGCTTCTAACACCAAAGACTGCCTCGGAAATGGAAGTTAATGAATCCCCTAAGCTCATGACTGTGACTTTCAGCACCCTCTTCAATTAATACAATTAAGATATTTAGCATGTTATTTTCTTCACTTTAAATTTGTTTTGCTGAAACAAAATAAGGACGGCAGAAAAAGAGGGATTAAATACACCTTTTCTTCACACAAAAATTTCATGGCAACTGTCAGCACTACCACTTGAACTACAGCGCAAAACAAGAACTATTTCACCCCAAGCTTCACCAATAACACACAATAAACTTACACCTTCCTCTGAGGGTAATAATGTCTCTCCTGCCTTTTATATAAATCCTGCATACCTTTAGAGTAGTTTTGCCTGTCGTTATCGAACTTGCTACAGAAGGGGAAGTCAGAGAGGAGGAGTGGGAAATGACAACAACCCCTCCCCATCTTTGAAATTAGATGCAAAGGTTTTTTCAGAGGAAGAGAAGAGAAGGTCTGTCCCCAGAACGCTGCGGACTGAAGAAACCACGTTATAAGCTGAGCAGTGCTCGAAACAAGCAGTCCCATGGGGTTAACAAGTTTTTGCTCTCGGCCTAGGCAACCATTCACTCCATAGTAACAACCGATATCACTAAGGCCGATTGCCTTTCCTGGCCTCTGCACAAAGCTTTGCTTGAGGAGGTGACAAAACATGCAAAGGGCTTCACCCTTGAGATGTGGGTCCTTCTGCAAGTGTGGTAGCTGCTGGGGGAAAGTCCTCCCCCAGGGAAGCCACCTTTCTACTGAGGCTTCTCCACAGAGATGGTGCTGATCTCTTCCTTTCGGGCTGCAAACCCAGCACCTTACATTCACTATGTTATTATCAAGCTCTAGTGCTGTGCTGGCTGCCATAGAGACACATAGAGACTCTTCTCTAGAAAGAGCCAAAGTTGGCTCAATGCAGGAATTAAATTCCTCCTTGGTCTCACAGCTGAGCATGTACAAGTGCACAAATGCTGGTGTTTCTGATATGAAGAGGAGATTGAACCAAAAGAAGCTCATAGGAAAGAACAGGCAACAAAATTCTCCAGCTTCAACAACTAGGTAAATACAGTAGGAACACATACTAGAAACTACAAATACAACCACCTTCATCACTCCCTCCGATGATGGGAAGAGAAACCAGAGGGGAAGATATCAGGCACTGCAATAGGATTAGCATGTGCGCATCCTTGTGTGTGTGTGCATGCATGCAGGGGTTGGTGTGTTGGCAGGTGTGTCAGGGAGGAGTGTTGAAAGTCAGAAGTTTGGAGAAAGATGAATCCAGTGGCAGATGGGGAAGGCATGGAGGTAATATAGGAAAGAGAGAGAAGGGAGGAAAAAGAAAAAAGGAAAAGAGAAAAGAGGAGAAAAAAGTAAGAAAAATAAAAAAAAAAAGGGGGGGTGTGTAAATTATTAAAAAAGAAAAAAAAAGATAAAAAAATTAAAAAAGACAAAAGCTCTTAATTTTCATACCTCAAGCCATCCACTTTTCAGGAACAATAGCAGCGGTCTAGGGACAAGCATAGAACTGGTTTTCTGGTAGGGTATTGCTGCCTTCTTTGCCCCAGAGCCCCCCCCCGAAAGCCCAAATGCTTGAACTCCCTCTCATCAGCCTGGCCAGGACTTACCTTGTGGTTGGGACACAGAGTCATTCAGCATCAAGCCCTCATCCAAGAGCCACCCAGTCAGTGCGAGAGGGCAATGATGAGCTCCTCTACTAAATGCTGCCTTACCGCAGCTGGCTTGTGGCAGCCCTGCACTGAGAGGTGTGTCAGAGGGGGCCAGAGAGGGCTCTTTTTTTGTCCTTTTGGGGTTGTCTCTTTTTATTGCTTTTTTGCATAACCGTGTCCCAGGGAAGTCGGAGTCATGTGGTGATCACGCAAGAAGTGGTGACACACAGTGGCAGAGCAGGCGGCATCGTGGGGGTTCAGGTGGCTTCTGCCACCAACACAGCTGCTTCCGAGCTTCCCATTAGCATTGACACCAATGAAAGCACCTCAGCCACAGCGGTGGCAGTGAGGGGGGGATCTCCCTGCCCGACTCAGAGCTTTAAAAGCTGTTGTAGGCGTGGAGTCACTCAGAAAGCCAGGTGAGGAGTGAGGGTGGCACAGTAGGGCCCCATGGGGCAGTGGGGACAGGGAGAGGAGGATGGCTCAATGGATGCAGCCAGATAAATCTCACTTTCATAAGCAGCAGGGCAAGTCACTACAGCACAAATAAAGAGCAAGATGAGAGAACAGCTTGGATTGGAAAGGATATTAAAACCATTGAGTGCAAGGCTGCATCCCCACTGCCTCAAATCAGAGCCCTTCTCCCTGCCAGGCCACCAAACCCAGCAGCCGCCCAGTCCCACCACCTCCCCGATTCCTCCATCCTCTCCCATCTCCAAGGTTTGCCCACCCAGCCGGTGGTGACATTGAGCTCCGGAGAAGGAACCCTCCTCAGCTCCAGCCCTACCTTACTTTGCCTTGCCTACCACCTTAAGTTTCCACAGAGGCCTCAGCAAGGTGCCTTCCCTCAGAACCTGGTGGAACAAGAACCATGAACAAGGCAACCCCAACACCTGGGCCCTTCTTATTCCTTCCTATCAGGAAGCAAGGGCCTGATTTGCCCTTAAATCCCCAAGGGCTGATGCAATCAGCTGTGCTGGGACCTCCCTGTGGTCTGCACTCAGCTGCTGTCAGTTCTGTTAGGTGGTCCAGGGGAAGAGAGGCTCTGTTGCTGAGATGGCTGTGCCTCAAGGTATGTGAAAGGTTTTAATGCATCTTTTATAGAGCATGTCGGAGTATGGAGCCAGGCAGAGAGCACTGGGGCTGTTCAGCCTGGAGGAGAGAAGCTGCGTGGGGATCTCAGAGCAGCTTCCAGTGTCTGAAGGGGGCTACAAGGATGCTGAAGAGGGACTCTGCATCCGGGACTGTAGCGATAGGGAATGGACAAGGGATGATGGGATCAAACTGGAACAGGGGAAGTTCAGGTTAGAGATAAGGCAGAACCTCTTTACTGCGAACGTGATGAGGTGTTGGCACAGAGAAGCTGTGGTTGCCCCATCCCTGGCAGTGTTCAAGGCCAGGTTGGAGGAGGATCATTGTCTCTTAGAAGATGTTAACAGTACGCATAAGGTGTGTGGAGCACCTGCCTTGGCAGCACCAGGATCTCATTTGTGCCCTTGCGTTCTGCTGTAATGCAGTGATGAAACTGTTCGTGCAGGTGTGGAGCTTCTCGTGCGTACTCTGAGGACAGAAAGCCAAGGAGCCAGCTCCGCTGAGCAGCCGGCGCAGGGGTCCGCGGAGGATGCCCTATGCGCAAACCGGGCGGGAGCGTGTGCCGCCTGGTGGACACCGAAGGGAGAACACTGAGCTGCGCCGGAGCGAAACAGGCGCGTGCTGAAAGCAGGGATGCTGCTCTGGGTCCCAGTCCCGCCCCGCCTGCTCTGATCCGTCGAGAACAGGAGCAGTGAAGGCTGAACCTCCCAGCTTTGGGATTGGAGGCCTGGCTGCATGAGCTTTCAAAAGTAGCAGCGTGGAGAAGGTGGCCCTGCGTGCTGTCAGGGACAACAGTTCGTAGCAGCACTTACTGGGCCTCTTCCAGGCAAACGTGCCTGGCTGTGCACACAACCCTGCTGCTCACCTGCACGCGTTTGCATGTGCAGTGCCTTAGCTACCAAAGCCCTCCAAGTCCAGGAAGGGACGGGAACCTTATTAGAAGTCCTGTATTTTATGATTGGGTTGGAACCATCATTTCCTTGAGCTTTCAGCAGTCAAATTTCAGCCTCAGTGATGCAGACAGTTGCATATCCAAATATCCAAAACGTCTTCAGCAAGTTTGGCTGGGTGTTTTTACAGGATTAATGTGAGCAAGGGAGAGAGCAGTGCCTTCCCAGGACAGCAGGCCTGGGAAGAGGTTGAGCTGTAGAGGTCACTCTTTTCCTTATTGCTCCTGAAAGTGGGAATCTGATTAGTAGTGATTTCATTTAACTGGAGGTATCTGCAAAGCAGATTTCTACATATGGCCCTGTCCCCTAAGATTCCCCTTATAGTAAATGGCAGAACAGATGTTTTTAGTGTGAGCGATCCGATCTATTTTAGATTATTATCTTGAGAGGAAAAGCAATTACGCCATAGCATCTTTCTCTACATTGGGCATAAAGGCAGTGTAAGGTGAGCAGTCTGGAGGAGAGTTTCAGCGCTGCCAGACCCATTTGTGTCCCTGCTGTGCCAGCCACAGACTGCATCAAGCCTTTAGCGAGCAGGCTGTTGTGGGGATGAAGACCCTCAGACTGCCCCAGAATAGGAAAATAAACCCAGGATTCGCAGTGTTTGTGAAGAAGTAAATTGTAGGGGCTGAAGATGCAGAAGATGCGTTACTATTCTACTATTGTTCTCAAAACTGCTTTGCCCAGACCCTCTAAATCCTGGTGAACCTTCAACACTAGAATAGCATGCTTTGAGAGCATGTGTTCTTGTGAGGAGACCATGAATCTGACCGAAGATCAGTGATCACCTCCAATTATCTTTTTTTGCTGATGCAATACCACACCAACATTGCCTCACCTCAGTAGTATGCATCAGCCACACACATTCCACTCGAGTGTGATCCAGTTTGGGTGCTGAATGCTCCATTGGGCACTGCTGAATATGTAACACGCATCATGTCACTCTTTTTGAACGTAAAATCCCAGACTAAGGAAGGGACCTTAAAGCCCATCCAATTCCAACCCCTACCATGGGCAGGGACACCTTCCACTAGAGCAGCTTGCTCCAAGCCCTGCCCAGCCTGGTCTTGAACACTGCCAAGGATGGGGCAGCCACAGCTGCTCCGGGCACCCTGTGCCAGGGTCTCCCCACCCTATAGAGAAGATCTTTTTCTCAATATAAAACATAACTATTGCATAGTAATTTTATTGTGCAGTTCCCAAGGCTGCATCCCATTCACAAGTGGGTTTTCCTGAAATAGGCTCTGTCATGGGACTCTGGTGCCCTCATATCCCTGTTCTCCTCTGTGGGCTGGGTTCCCCAACCCAGCTGCTCTGTGTTGTGCAATGTGATTTAGTGTGGTGGTTCAGCCAGAACACACCAAGGAACAGGACTGCCAGCCCCTGGGGAGCTGTGCCAAAAGGGGAGCAAGGGCATGAGGCATCTGCACCAGGACTTAATAATGGTCACTGCATGCGGATGCAGTTCAGAGCAGACGAGAACTGCAAATTAATACTTCAGTTGGGCTTGACAGCCCAAACAATACTGAGTTTAAGCACGCTGAGAATAATGTATTTTGCTTAATTTATTTTTTTTCCACTAGGAAATAATGCTTTAAGGTTGGGTTTTTTGCCTGACAAGATAGAAATTTCCCCTCCAAAAATCCTGATTTTTACAAGAACTGTTTTTTACCCGTGAAGAAATAAGATTCTGATCTCAAAAGATTCCCACTGCCTCCTAAAGTCAAAATGCTACACATTAAAATGGATTGTTAGTTATGAAAAGCAAGGAACCGAAAGCCTTTTTAAGGATGAGCATAGTGAACGGGTTAGCCCATTACACCAGGGTGTAAAAGCAGGCAGCATTTCTCTAGCTGGTTGCCTACATTTCAGACTTCCAGAGCTTGGGCGATTTCATCCCCTGTTGTGCACTGAACACATGAAAAGAGCTTTTCCCCAGAAAATGTGCGTTCTCATCAAGGAGTTGTCCACAGCAAATATCAATTTTCAGTTAAAATTGCATTTGCAGAATAGAAATTCGAAAGCCTCTCTCAATTCTTCTCCCTCTCCCCAGTGGTTTTCAGCTTGGACAAGCAAAAGCTTGCAGCCAAAAGATTGCTTTTCAGCCATGGAGTTTCAAGAACGCCTCCAAAGGTTGCAAAGCAGAACTTCTCCAAAAGCCAAACCCTTTTGTTGTTTTCTGTTGTCCAAATCATTGCCAGGAACAGAAAGCTTATAAACAGCTCCAAATACATAGTCATGGGACTGCGAGAGTTTCTGCTGCAAGGACAGCATCTGCCCAGCCTCCCCCCGGGGGTTCTTTTGTGGCTCCCAGGCATGCAGTCCCTCTCTGTTTCTCTTTCTAACTCAAGGTAGAGCTGAGCACGCTTAGTGCTGTTACCAGAAGAGCAGGAAACCTGCGAATGTCACACTGAGTTTCACCTTTCCTGGTGAGATCCTGTATCTGAACCTCATCTTCAAAACCTCACCTCACCCATGTACCCACACAAGCAACCACAGAGTGTTTCTCCTTTGCATTCAAAGGCTTGCGTCCCTTTTGGCTTCTTTGCACCGTTCTCCTGAGCCCCAGTGAGCAAATCACTGCTCTGCTACCACTTGTGTTCCAGCTGAGCTGGGCTTCACCTGCAAGGGCAGTTTACTGTCTGCAAGAGGAATTGCTTGCACGCTGGCAGCAGAGCGGGAGCAGAAAGTGCCATCGCAGCATCTTTAGGGGATAGCTGCCTTCAGTGGTCATTCACCCCAGCTACCGAGAAGAATAGACCCTGTCTACAGCTCCTCATACCATTCTGCCAGTTGCTGCAGGGAATTAGTAAGAAGACACTGCAGATTTTAGCCTAACTGAAGTAAAAACTTTCACAGAACAGTAAGCTCTGCAGCTTGCTGCCACCGAGAATCCCAGACTGGTTTGGGTTGGAAGAGACCTTAAAGCTCATCCAGTTCCAACCCCTTGCCACAGGCAGGGACACCTTCCACTAAATCAGGTTGCCCAAAGTCCCATCCAGCCTGGCCGGAGATAAGAAAACTCAGAACTAGGGAAGGATGGATGGTGCTTTGATTTGGATTGCGATGATGGTAACACTTATCTGGAATCTCACTGCTCTGGTCTTGGAGGTTTTTGGAATTGGGTTGACTTTTGTTTCTATCACTGCGGTCCTGTGCATTCAATCAAAGATTTTGGCAGGACTTATCCCAGGGAAGCAGTTGGCCTGGGGAGCTGGAAAGCTCCTTGGTCCCTTCTGTCACGCCTGAGTATTGTTTAAGAGTTGGCAGCAGCTCCTGGTATTAGAACACTGACATCTGTAGTGTCAGCGCTGTCGCTCTGGGGCCAGGGTGTGCCAGCACTTTACCACTTCATTGCTAGGCTAAAGGAGGATGCTGTTCAAACAACTTGAGATGAAGCAGGGTCAGCAGAAGAGGCCTGTAGTTTTCTGACTGCATCAGGCAGCAATTGAGGCAGAGCAGAGGGAGGGTTTTTCACTGGATTATTTATACCCCCAGGACACCCAGGAGTCCCCTTTGCCATCTCCCAGCAGAGAGGTTTTTGTGGACTTGGTGAGGACGAAGGTGCTGCAGGAAGCTTGGAAATCACTGGGAGAGGGACTGAAGCTGCTTCACATGGGGGCTGTGCGTCACCCAGGCATAGTCAGAGCAACTGTGTTCTTCTTCCTCTCTTAGGACACTCTTCTTCCATCCTCTCTGTACCTGTCCTCTCCTTCTTGGTTTTTGCAGATGCAGACCACACTTCCTGCTCAGTGGAATTGTACTTGTTACTCTATATTCCAGGAATGACCACAGGCTGAATGGAGAATCTACTCCTTTCATGTACAGATGTTTCCTAAATGGGAATCACATTCTCAAAAACTTAGTTATGAGTAGATGTTTAAAGGAACAGATACTTTGAGGATCTCTTCATGTGGAAGCTGAGGCCTGGAGTTTCATTTATGGTTCTACAATTCTCCCCTTGAAGTCAAAGCACAAAATTACAGCATCCCTTCTAAATAAATTAGCATTTCGATGCCATTAGTGTAGTTTGTATGTGTACATAGGCACACACACTAAACCTTATCTACACATGCCAGGGCATAAACTGACAATTTCTGCACATGCACGAAGTGCCACAGAGATGTTATTTTGTAGTATAAATGGGGCAAAACCAGAATGCAGAAAGGAAAAATGAAGATTACTTCTGCTGACTGTAAGTCATATTGTCCTCTGGAAAGTGTTCGAAAGGAACACTGACATCCTCCTTCCATTGACTAGGTGGGAAGAATGACCTCCACAAATTCCCATCACCTAATTCCCTCTTCATTTGAGCTCTTCCTATTAGATCTATTTTCCTTTATGTTGGTCCTCTAGAGACTGTGACTTGCAAAGGTATTGAGATCCCAGCGTCAGAGGAAGAACTATGGATGCGGTGTCCTTTTCTCCATCAGTTTGAGCTCCCTTTTCCAGCTTGTCAAGCTGGCTTTCCTATCCTCTTCTGGGCTCTGACCCCTGCATAAAGGAGAGCAAAACAGGTTGGGTATGGGAAGCAAATGAGGCACCTTTCAGGAGTGTGGCTTTGCCTTGCTCTACTGCCAGTATACAGAGAAGCGAGGTCGAAAAATCCCTAAAGTCATAGTGAAAAGAGCAGGAGTTCTTGGTTAGGGGAAGCTACAATCAAGTAGGGTCATTGGTTTAGAAAAGCTACTTAGAAATGAACAAAAATCTCTTCTCTAGGTTTTCTTGAAGTCACATTAGTGAAGACAAACCAGATGATTTCACATGAAATAGAGGATTAAACGTGGCAAAGTGGAATTTAACATTACCTTTAAAATATGTTTTCTTTAGTTGATACTTGCCTCGGAATATAATCTGAAGTCTTCACTGTGCCAATGTCTTCACTGCCATCTGCTAAATTCCAGGCCCTCTCCGAGAGTAGATTGTTCTGAGTGTTTTACATCCCAAAAATACTTCTTTATCTTCCCCTTTCTGTATCCAAGCCCACACAGCTATTTCTGCTCCTACTTAGTTACTTCTCCGGCCCTCCTCCACCTTTGCTTTATCTTTGCAGCTCCTCCCAGTGTAAGTTTATCTGTGATTTTTCTGAATATGCCAAAACAGCACCAGAGGTGTTGAACAGGCTGCCCTAAATAGCAAGCCTGAGGCTTCTGTACAGTTTCTTTCTCATTGTTGCTTTACATTTGGGAAAATGAACGCTGTGCTAGGTGACCTTCTAACATGATTCAATATCTGTCATCCTGTGTGTTTTTTAACCCATTTATGGTCCATAAAAGTTTTCCCGTTCTTGTTTCTCTTCATAGTAGTTAAAGCACAAGCACGCAATACATACTGCGTTCCCTTTTCCCACTGATTGTATGATATCAGGGACTGCAGTGATAGGACAAGGGGTAACGGGTTCAAACTTAAACGGGGGAAGTTTAGATTGGATATAAGGAAGAAATTCTTTACTGTGAGGGTGGTGAGGCACTGGAATGGGTTGCCCAGGGAAGCTGTGAATGCTCCATCCCTGGCAGTGTTCAAAGGCCAGGTTGGACAGAGCCTTGGGTGGCATGGTTTAGAGGGAGGTATCCCTGCCCATGGCAGGGGGGTTGGAACTGGATGATCTCAAGGTTCTTTCCAACCCTCTCTGTTCTATGATTCTATGATATGTTTTATCTTTTATTAATCACAGATGTGTTTTTTTTTCCATGTCAGTACTTTTATTCTGCTTTGTTAAAGTCAGATATTAGTTATTCTACTAGTTAAATGTTGTATTAAAATAGTTGGAGCAAGGAAGTATATTTTGTGATTCTCTTTTTTTATTGCCGCAAAGGTCTTGAATTCTTTTTTGAAGTTATGGCTTGCATAGGTGTAAAAAATGATGATAGGAAAGAGTGAGAATTTCCCACATAGGTACCTATTGTGCTTGTTATCTGCAATTAATGCCATTAAAATCTTAAAGAAATGTAACATTCGCTACAGTAGAACATACAGTGTTACAACTGCAAATGAGTGGGACATTGCTATGGAACGACAAAGAGAACTTGCAGCGGTTAACAGTGTATCTCTGGGAACAAAAATGACAGGGAGATAGTTCAGGGCAGAGATGGATATCCACAGCTCCATGCCTAGACAGCATTTCCTATTCACTTTCAGTCCAGGGCTCTTTGTCATTTCAACCTATTTCCCGAAATTCACTGATGCATGGGCAGGAACACATGGTACACTGCTGCTGTAGGTCTGGGGAGAGAGCTGGTTCTCCATCACCTGTTACACCACATCCCTGGTTATATCATGCCAAAGGATGTGGCAACTGCTACACCTCTGACATGACTGTGACACCCACATTATACTCATTACTGCCGGGAGTTAACGGCTTGAATTGGATGGAAACTTTCCTACAGAAGTTTTCCACCTGAAAATGCTGATTAGACTGAATTGAAGTGTTCTGTGGAAAGGTTTCGATTCCGTCAATGCTTTCAGTGGAAACAAAGCAAGCCTTGGCCAGGATGTCCCATGGGCAGCCTGCCTTGAACCTGCCAGCTCAGCCTTCTGCCTACACTGCCTTGGACTTTCTGGCCTTGTGGCTACAGGATTTCCCAGCTGACTGGCTCATGGAGGCCAAGACACCAGTTAGGTACCAGCTTTCACAGCTTTCTCTCTGTGTGACTGTCATTCTCTGACTCCCACAGTCGGATGTTTGCTTTTTATAACCTCTTTTGATTCCTTTGTTGTGAGTTTTCATCTCACTGAAATTGTCCATGTTTTATTTTGCTGTTCAATTCAGAGTTGCTGCTGTGGTGGTTGTGGTGCATGTTTTGTGCAGCAGAAGGTGGTATCCACAGTTGCCTGTGTTGGTAACATGATTTCCAGCTCCAGGAGCAAGCTCTGAAAGCAAAGCAGCAGGAGGTGGGTTTTCCCCCATTAGTCACATAGCTGCTGTGCTGCTGAACAAAATGCCTAAATAGCTGAAAGAAGTAAAGAGGCCACTATGTTCCGTGATATGTGATAAATAGGCAAGTACTAGTGATAAGATAGATTTATTGGTGATAAGGTAGGTTGGAGTGAGATAAACCAGCACTGGTGATAGGATGGAGCGTTACATAGCGTTGATCAGATACGATTACCAATACTTTATCACATCTCTCTTATTCCTCTGGGTGCTTAGTTAGAAGATGACGTTCTAGCCCTTGCAAGGTAGAGAGGGCAAGAATCAGAAGAGTTTTAAAGATTCAGGTAAACCAGTGTCTCACCCCCTGGTTGTGTCACCCCCTTTCCCCTCCACAGCAACTCCTGACATCTTGTGATAGTTTTGGAACAGCCACAGCAACACCCGCAGCCCAGATGGCTTTCCAAGGGGATACTCCTTACCCTTACTCTTCTGGCATAATCTCAAGGGATTTATGTCCCGTCTGTTGGGGTGTGGAAACACACAGTCCCTTGAAATTGCCTCCAACTAAACCAGAAGCTCCTCTGGGAATACAGCTTCTCTGGTACTTTCTTTCCCCATTTGAAAAACTAGCAGCAGCCAGGTAACTGAAAATTGAATGGGATAAATGGATTCAAGCCAAAAACCGGATTTGTTTGGAAAAGTCCAAACAAAAAATTTTGGCAGCGGTTTCAAGCAGAAAGCACACGGAGCCTTCTCTTTTCTGGCAAAACAGATGTTTTTCTTGGGGGAAAACATGACATAGGGGATAACTTTTCTTCCTGTCTCCGCCTCTACCTCACTGAACAAACAGGAAGAAGCCACTTTCTTCTCTGAAGCCTCTGTTTTCCCCTCTACTGGTAGGGATAATATGTTCATAGTTCTCAAGCATCCAGGACAAGCTAATGGGATTGAGAGGGAAAACGTTTTGGCACGTAAATACTTGGAGGCTGTAGCCTAAGCAAGGAGGGGGAACAGCCTTGGGGTTTATCAGACCTAAGTTCTCTGGCTGCTTAAACAGGCTATACCCAGAGGTTAATTTAGGCCTCATACCTGAATGCTCCTCTGTTTGTCTTCAGATCAAATCCACCTCCCATTAAGGTTTTAGATAAGGGTTGTGCCCTGGCCTGGACTGTAGCTGTTTATTTTACCTCTGGGACAAGATACTCAGTGTGAGTTACTGTGTGGCTTTCAGATACCAGAAGATGGTGGGAGATAAGCCTTTCTAGCCACTGCCTCTCAGGGTCTAATCTTCAGTTTCCCCTCCTTCCCCAGCCTTCACAACCACTCTGCTCTCTGCAGCAGTGCAGACCACAGTCCCCTCATCATGGGTAATCCACTGCATCCGGAGTGGGGGTAAACCAGTACAAGCCTTGATAGGTGGATTTCCACTAAGAGGGTGAATATCGACTGTTAGCTGCAAGAAAGCTCCAGCTCTGCACTTTAGCCAGCCCAAGGGTGACCAGGTTAGTGACTGCAGGGTTATGGAGGGCATCAAGGAGGGAAACCCTGGCTTAGTGGAGGGAAATTAGAAGTTGGGGTTTTTTTATCAGCTTGAAGCCATTCGAACATTCATGATAGTTCAATAGTCTAAGCTTGTAGGTATGTTAAAAATACAGAGTTTATTTACAGGATGACCAGTTTTCAGGCTTGAAAAGCAAGATGCTTTTTTCATTAGCACAGAGGGGCCAGATGGGATCCAGGAGGTGAGTAATGGGCCCAGGGAGGACAAAGCAGTAACACCCTGAAGCTCTGTCCCACTGCTCCTCCCCATCATTCCTGGGAGCAAACCTACTTCTTGCCCTAAGCCAAGGGGAAAGGGACTTGATGGCTCCCTTGTGTCATACCCCATGCAAACCTCACCAGAAATTTAGGTGGTTTCCCTTCAAAGAATTGTTTAAGGGATTTGGAAAAATCCAGGTCTGCTGAAGCCAACGCAGTTCATCCTTAGTAAGCCTGGTAGGCATTAAGCTCTGAGGTCCTGGGGTAGTTTTGGGAGTGAGTAAGAAGGAGCTATAATACTGTCTGTTCTGTCCTGTGCTGGTTCAGGCTGAAGGTACACCATGGCCAGCTGTTTGGAGACATGAGGCACAACTGAGTGCCTCTGTCTGCTGTGGCTGCATCATCTCCCAGGTTCCTAGTTCTGGAACTATTGGAGAAACAAAACCAGCATTTGAGAGATTAAAGCAAAAATTCATTAAGAACCTTTCCAGGTCCCATGCAGGAAGGGAGTGCGTTGAGGAGCAGAGTAGGAAACTCAAGGAAGAGTTTCTTTTGACTTGTCCTCTGTCTCTGGCCCATTTTCTGTCTTGTTCGCAATACTGTAGTAGTAGGAGCGGATTATGTTTTCCACAGTAATAAATCCTGGACGTTCTTCCCATCTGCAAAGGCAGAAAGGAACAAATCCAGTCAACAGAAAGGACTAAAGTGGACTGATGCAATGAGAAGATACCACGCATAAAAGAACCTGGGGGAGAACAGCAGCCCAGTTGTACCAGGGCTTAGGAAAGCAAATGGGACTTTTCTGGGTTAGAGAGGGTCAAAGGCACAGACATGCTGACATCTTCCAGGACTGGTACAGGCAAGTGGAGGGGTATGAGAATAAAGAAATAGGTGCATCATTCATCATGGACCAGGAAATAAGATCAAGGCAGGAGACACCATTTGCTTTGTGGTGTTACCATCCAGACACCGTGTGCTGTTCTTATGCCCAGCAAACAGCTGAGCTAGTGAAAGCCTTACCTGTAGGTCCAACATTGCTGCATCAGGCTGTACATCTCTGCCGGGCAGCCTGTGGGGCACTCCATGCGCTTCCCTTGCTCTATGAAGCTGATGACCTCTGGACCTTTCATTTTCTAGGATAAGATCAAGTAGGAAAGGCTTAATGATTTTGGAACTGGCAACAGGATTAGAAGGTACAGATTAGAGCAGAGTCTGGGGTAATGCTTTGGGCCCATGCACCACACACCCATACAGTCACTGTTTTCAGCCCAGCACCCAGCAGCAGTATCTGGTGTTGTGCCCAGCCTGCAGGATGCATCCCAAGTATGGGCAGAGCAGTGGCTGAGCAACTGATTTTTCATCTCTGCAAATGAGCAGAAGGATCAAAGGGAAGATCTGCTTGATTCAAACCCTAATTAAAGTATTTTGTTTTCTGTTCCTTCTCCCTTAAATGCACACAAAGTTGCAGGATCCAAACATCCTAATTTGTC
This sequence comes from Myiopsitta monachus, assembly GCA_017639245.1. NCBI lineage: Eukaryota > Metazoa > Chordata > Aves > Psittaciformes > Psittacidae > Myiopsitta > Myiopsitta monachus. Next base: position 2,402,422 of record CM029937.1, on the reverse strand, counting down.
CTTTTTGTAAAGTGGAAGTGAGCGTTTCTCCTTTCCATTCTGACAGTGGGAAGAGAACCCACACAAGGAAATAGAAACGATAGTTTTAACGCATGACAGCCTGTTATAGAGTGGGAGACTAGATTGTGGCATTCATCTGTGATGGATCTGGCTCTGACTCACCTTGTATGGTTTCTGCCCGTAGGTGAAGGCCTCCCACATGGTGACACCATAGCTCCACACATCACTCTTGCTGGAGAACTTGTGGTAGAGGACACACTCTGGGGCATACCATTTCAAAGGCCACTTTCCTGCTGTCCTGGCCTATAGCAAAACAAAGGGGAATATTTCCACCCCAAGACACAGACTGCTATGAACTGAACTTGAACTCTGCTTTGCTAAATGTTTGCGTCGAATGCAATCCCACACTGCTGAAAAAATCCCCTTGCCCTAGGCTGGGAGCTCAAGGTCCCAAGCCCTGCTGTCTTGTTGGCCCTGCTCACCTTTGCTGTGCTTACACTTACCTTGTAGTAGCTGTCATCAGCACCAAGAGCCTTGGAGAGTCCAAAGTCACTGATCTTGGCATAATGCTGGTTAACCAGCAGGACATTTCTGGCTGCCAGGTCCCTGTGGACAAAGTTCTTTTCCTCCAAGTACTTCATCCCCATGGATACTTGGTGCATCAGCTCCACGATATTGCTGACTGTAATCTCATCTCTGGGGAAGATGAAAGGGCAACACAGTAATAAGGGACCTGCCATTGCTCTGTACAACGTGGTCCCCTCCAAGCTTTCTAGCTTTCGTCTTGCCTAGCAAAGCAAAATGAACATGGACATCTCTGCTCCAGAAGCATCAGTCACAGTAACCTCACATAAAAACATATCTCTTTCTGTTGTTATCAGCTTCCTGCAAAGCTAGGCTCCCCTGGCAGCAAAGAGTTTGATGAGAAGCACAGAAAATCAGCCAGCCACATCTTATTCAGTACTCACTTCTTGGAAGCCAAGAACTTGTTGAGCGGCCCTCCAGAAGCCATTTCCATCACAAGCATCAGGGACTCTGCCTCGCAGACCCCAATCATGCGGACAATGTAGGGGTTGTCCAGCTGATGCATGATCTGGGCTTCCTTCATCATTTCATCTTTCACTGTTTTCTCATTGTTGCTCTTCAGCACCTTTATGGCCACATCAATCTGCTTCCTACATAGAGTGCAAGAGGAACACGCACGGGATGAACTAAACAGCAGCTGGACTCATGTATCACAGCCAGGGATGTAAACTGCTTCTCACATGATACTGTTTGATCTCTCAACAGCAATCACAGTGGCCTTTTTTGACAGATCCCTACACAATACTAGAAGGCTAAAAAGGACCACCTCACCCTTCTAATAGTAGCCCAGTATTGGCTATCTGAAGGGGCTTCACCTCACCCACAGAGATCTGCACAACCATTGTCATTTTGCAAGGGGGAAACTCAGGCACTCAGTGAGCAAAGGCCATCTTTGTGGACTCATAGACAACCAGCAACAGAGCCAAGGGTGGCATGTCTCCTCAGTCTCACTTCTTTGCCCTGACAGGGACCAAGATGACCTCAGAAGCATGGACTTGCTCCTCTGAGCCCAGAAAATGCCTTTAGGAGTAGTCTTACACCTGAAAAGTCAGTGGAAAGTCACCACTGACATCCCAGAGTATCTCATACCTCCACCCCATTATCACCTAGGGTCCATCTACCTAGAAACAGGCTAACTCTCCTCCAGCTTCCTCAGCATCCTTCAGGGCAGCACTCACTTTCTCATTTTGTAAACTCCTTTCTTGACGCAGCCAAAGTTTCCTGCCCCCAGTTCCACTTCATCAATCATCAGATGATCCCTCTTCAGGAATAGTTTCTTATCCTTCAGTTCCTCAGGGTCACTGTAAGGGCTCTCGTAGACGCTGGTGTCCATGGGTAGCAGGCGTGACTTTCCTGCACCTTCCCAAGGGATACAGTTGTTTGTAACAGCAAATGATGTACCCTTCCTCATCCCTCCTTCCCTCACTGACTGGGAAGGTTTTCTGTAGTCTCTTGACTGATTCTCCCCCAAGCTTCAGCACTCAAACCTCCTTCCTGGGCACCTCCCTTCCTTTCACACCCCATGGCCTCTCCCAGTTACAGCTGCTGAAGCAGCCAGGATGGGGAGAGGCCTCTGACCCACATATCAGACCCTGCAGGACCTGGGCATGTGCATGACTTCACCCCATTGAAATAGAACTGAATACACTTGCGTATTTAGCAGGCAGGATGGAAGATGGGGAATAGGACTGGAATTGTTTTACTGGGTATGACGGGGAATGGGGTAGGGCTTTGTTCACTGGGGCAGTTTGGCAAGACTCTTCTCTCAGGACTCTGAAATGACTGGATGCTCCTGGGTGCCTTTGTAAGAAAGGAGCTTTGTAACGCAGCTCTTTGA